>CM041787.1:46250924-46975924 GCA_023375725.1 Nephotettix cincticeps
CACGTATCCGAGCGACCCACGTTCTTTTGATTGAACTCCGAGCAATGAGGCCGCAGCGAAAAGCTGATTGGAAAGGTCTGCTTGAAAAGAAAATGAGAAGGAAGAAAATACGTTCGCACAATGTAATCGTATAGTATATGCGTAGCACTAAAATAAAATAAATATATTTACATTACCTCATCGAATTACTTTTTTACCAAAGAAGAAAGACTGCATGGTCAAGAGAAACCGGTTCGTGGAAAAAGTAAAACAAGGCAAGCGCGTACCAGAAGATTATTGATTCAGAGATTACCTAGATCTGGTTATACATTTTTGAAACGTTTGTCTAGAAATGGTACGGCCCAGAAAGTTGAAAGTCATTTCATTGAATTTCCAATTAACGGTCCCAATATGAGCGCTTATTCTGCCAAATCACAGTTGCAAAACACTAACTACAACTTGTATGGGATTATCTACCACTACAGGACCTGCCAGTTTGGTCGCTATATGGCCTGTTGCAAGCATCCGTACTCTGGGAGGTGGCATCATATGACCTGCTATATTATATTTTACGAGGCACATGCTTGAAAACTTTCAAGAACTATTTTACATTTGACGGCAGCCACAGATTGGGGCAATATACTTTCCGTGACAATGCTCAGGACTAAGTAATATTTTACACGTGTGTTTCCTATTTATTATTTGCATCTCCTCTTTCAATCGTCAAATTAAGGAACATAACCAGGACGGTTAAGTGAATAGCTGAATAAAAACTTTGCTAGCCAATTCACTGGCATGGTAGCTTAGGGGGAAGGTTGTAGTCGCAGCCCTCACTGCGGCACCACACTGTTTTTAATTATAAAAACTGAAAATTGTTATATGCAGAGTTATGAGATTAAACAGATGTTGTGAGGTACTAAATCATGTACATTTACATTGTATTTCAGTACTTAGTACAGTTACACGGTCAACTACATCACATTTGAAAGAAGTCAGTCATATTCTTCTACGTATTTTTCTGAGAAAACGAAATAGTGTGCGATGAAATGACTGCATTTCTTTGCCATCACAATATTGTAGCTATTTTTCACGATGTTTAGCACGGCACGCGGGATAGCAGTTGGTGACGGTTCACGTCAATGAAAAGAGGGGTAACGGGTAATATAGAGAAACGGATAAAATGGTGACGGTTAATAGAGAGTGACGGATAATCGAGAGTGGCTGATACAATTGTGACGGTTAATCGAGAGTGGTTAATACAATAGTGACGGTTAATCGAGAGTGAAAGATAATCGAGAGTGGCTGATACAATAGTGACGGTTAATCGAGAGTGACATATAAACAAGAGTGATCGATAAAAGAACGACGGTTAATCGAGTTTCTAATGTAGTTGTTATATAATTTTGTATCGTCTCTATGTTTATAAGAGGATTTTAGCCGACCTCCGGAAGGGTTGGTATCGCTCTCGCTCCCCCACGCGTCGTTGCGTGACGTCACCGTCCCACGCATGGGACGAACTTCCATTAACACAACATCGTCATGATTGCGATACCCACAACAGCTGTTAATGACATGTCCGTCAATGCATAGAGATATCGATTGACTCAGTTCAATTTACATTCAAACCACAAACCTTTTAGCGAGCGACTATGAATTTTTCGCACGTGTATTAGCGAATTCAAAATCCTATATGCGAACCCTTCAACATTAATAACTAGCATCCTTTTTGTGCAATTACTGTATATGTTTTGAACTTGAGATATGAGGTATAAAATGTCTTCTGAAATATACAATTAAAAGGGGATAACAGTATTAAAATGTTCGTACAAAAGTATAAGATAAGTTAAGGTATGGTAAAGTCGATGGTTTCAAGTGTAACAGGTTTAGATGATTACAGTATTGATTGTGAAGCATATAAAAAAACTTTCACAACACTACGGTCATCCGATAAAATTTTCTCAAAGAATATTTCAGCTTCTAATAATAAACTAAACAATATTTGGTTCCTTTCAACAAGCGACGGGATCAGAGCATCGGGTATTTATTTACAGAAACATTGGCTGAAGAGATAGAACGGCAAAACGTGTAAGGAATCTGAGAGCGAAACAAATACTTGAGCCAACACTGGAGTATCGGCCGTGGCTGTCAGCAAATAATCTTCTGTGCTTTTGGAAAACCCACTCGACATCGACATGCTTCTTAACCGTTCCTACGACGAATGTTAGTTCAATTTTTTTCTGAAAAATACTTAAGATCTTTAACAAAAAGGTTTGTGCCACTCACTACCTGTAAATGCGGGGGAACATTATTCCTTACTTATGAAAAAACATTCATCACGAGGCCAGTTTTTTTAAGCGAGTGGTAGCCTCTTTCCAGGCCTAGACTAAAATTTTCTGGAAGTCTAATAATTTGTAGTCCAGGAATCATTCAAAAAAGGTCATTCTAAATGACTGTAACTTGTAGTACATTTTACAGGGATGAATTACGTTCCAAAGTAAATTGATTGTACTGTTAGATCTACTAAAACTAATTAATCAATCTTAATCGGGTGTACACTACAGTTTTAATTTAATGAATGTTTCATTTAATGTAATTTAAAGAAAATTATAGGCATAGTTATGTGATGGGTTCGGAAATAAAAAAACACGCACTCATTTCTAACTCCCTAAATTTATTAATTTATGTAAATAATAGAAATACGAACACCACCAGCCGCGTTTTCGATTCTCGGCGTGTTTCAGGTTTTTGCCGCGGCGCCATTTTGTTCCAGGCGCTAGTGTCATTGAGCTCCAGTGACACGCCCACCGGTTATCCCTTTAATCCTTAAAATCTGGCATTATGGGAAGACTTTTGATGCTTTGCATTTTTTGTACGTTGTACTAATGCTGTAAAAAATTTGTTACGAGTTTTTACCGTCTTAGTCCGGATTAGGTACTAATCTTGTCATGTACTAGATTTCAGTTCTCCTACGGACGGGTCAGATTTTAGATCCAGAAACGTCGTGAAACTTTGTTTTACTAATTTTGATGGAAAATGTCTACAATGGCAATCTAAATAACATAAACCCGCCATCAACAATGTATTTCAAACAAATAAAGTAATATTGCATTGAACAATACATCTTATGAACTGCTAGGGTGATGCGCTCCTCCGATTTTCTCAGTTTATAACGCTAAATGACAAGTGATCAGTCAAAGGTAGTAATTACCCCCTCCCATCTTGAATCGTTAAGAACTTCCCGGAAATATGAGAAATCGGCCTCTTGACACCACAAAACATTACGGTTCTCAGGGGAAACAGCCTCTCAGGGCCAACGTCGTCAATTTCGGATTCTGGGATTCAATTTAGTAACCACATCTTTGCGATGAGAGAAATAAAATATCAGACATTTATTTTCCACGCAAAGTTTTTTTTTGTTTTTTAAATGCGTGATGTGAATTTATACTGTACTTGTCTTTAAGCATTTACATTTGGGGGTTTTCTTGGACACCAAACAAAAGATAGGTTGTTCATCTAATTGATTATTAAGGTTTCACAGAAAATATTTTTAGTTCTAATGTCCTAATGAATGGAGACCCACAACATGTGATAATCTCGGTAATAATACGTTACATTGACTATAATCAATAGTTTTTTTATCACACTTACATCGCTTTATCACATATCAAATAAAGCACAGTTTAAAGACAAAGATTAAATTTTCAAACTTGTAGAATAGGGAGCGCGCTGGTCTAGGAGTAGAGCACGGGGCTTTGATGCCCAAGATCCCGGGTTCAAATCCCTGCAATCACCAATGGCTTTTCGCTATGTGATAATGCCCCACACAAGGGTGCGCAAAAAGCCGCTACGGCTGAAGTGCCTTGGGAGTAATCCGCCCCTTCCATTAAAAAAACCTGTAGAATAAGATACATGCAGAAACGTAACGTTCTGATCGTTAAGGTTGATCGTTTAAGGTATTGATCGTTTAAGGTTACATATTATTTAGACTGTTATTGCGGAAAGTTTCTAAAACGAAGCTCACTATAAACAAGATTAGTCAGCTTAATACAGTCTAAGCTGGTATAAAAATGAAAACAAACATGTTTAAGTACCGGTAGTCAAAAACTTACAAACAATACCGAGGAAAAAAGAGGAACGCACACAACAGCACAGAAAAAGTACGTCCGCACGTCAATGCCTTCAACAAACACTCGAGTGCTAATCATGTCATGTTCTAGGTTCACCTGAGGACGGGATCATACTCCAGATCCCGAAACGTCGTGAAATTTAGTTTTTCTAATCGTGACGGGAAACGTCCGCAGTAACAATCTGAACAGAACAAAACCCACCCAATATCCATCAATGAATTTTAAACAAGTAATCACGTGCAATACGAACCATTACTATGATTCGGTTCAGTAAATCGTGAAAGCCACACAGGGAAGCGTCAAAGTTGTTTACAGTCTTAAAAGTTGACAGTCCTCGGGGTTGGCATTTCCAGGGACAAAGGTTCAACAAAGCCATCTCCCCGAGCTATTAAAACCAGTTTCGCCTATTGTCTCTAATTAGTATATTTACCACAGTAATATGCTGCGATTTCTCACAAAAGATTTAGCTCGTATAGCCTGCCTGCTTCGAGCCATTTACGTTTATATTGAAACTAAATACCTGGAATTCAAACTGGTGGCTTGGTATAACTGCAAACTTTCACTGGAATGTACATGAACACGAATTTCAGTATTAAAGCTGGTTTTATGTTAATTAACTGTTTCAGACCGTTAGTTAAAAAAAACATTTTGTCTGCTAAAGACGGTGCTCGTGTAAATCTGCAGCTCCACTTAATTTTGTAATGTAAAACTTGGCGAAACATATCAAACATGTACCAAAATATCATAAAATAACACAAAGTAAATAGGACAACTTAGCCTATAAAAAAATACTCCTGTAATTTGTCTAAAAAAATGTTTTAGAAAGAGGAATACTCTGACGACGTACAAATGAATAAAAAACATAAGGAATCGATGTAGTACTTGAGGCACAATAGATATAAGTGTTAATGACTGATAAGATTTTTCAGTAAGTTACCAAAAAAGTAACACTATCAGAACATCTTTTACACCGGTCGATATATTGTTTCATACTTTAAATACTGTTATAAAAGTGGAAGTATATTTTCTAAACGGTACATAAAGCAATCCTTATAGCACCATTCGGGGCAAGATGATATAACTCTGGGTCAGCGAAGTGAAGGTGTAAACAGGAGAGGCCGAAGACGAATGTCCACAATAAAAGGCCCCATTCGTTGCTACCATGGACGTAACGCACTGTGAGCTTCCCTCCGTTATTGCTAGTCTGTTTTATTACTATACTTCAGGTGTTACTTTATCAGTAACGCGTACTTTGTCACAGTTATCCTACCTCAACAATCTGTTATAAGAGACCTGTCAGTCGTAGACGAGTTTTCATTTACGTTGTTTTAGCAAATTTCCCATAGCGAAGAAGCTATTACCGTAGCTCTCATGGTAAGACTTAAGCCCAGGACCATGTTATTTTTTCGTGTTTAGGTGCCCAGAGGCCAAAACAATAGTCGTTAATATATTATCACACTCATCATGAAATACCAGCTAAGTGGTTGGGAAGTTATCCTATAACTATGAAGTACCTGGTGACCGAGCTTTGCTCGGATAGAATAAGACATGTTTTTACAAGTTAATTAGCAAAATTAAAACAAATTTACTGCCCCATGAAAACATTTATGTGGTTGAAATAAAACCGATTTAATACACTATAATTAATATAGCACTGAAGAAAAAGTATCGCCCATGGTGGGAATGGAACTCGCGGCCTATAGTTCTTGAGGCCGACACGCTACAACTCGGCTACGACGTTAGTCAATTGAGCGATGCCATTTAACGTCTTTTAGCCAAAACCCGATCATTTACTGTCTAATTATCCATACCGTTATTATTATCCTGTGATCAACTGATTTTGTTATAAACGGAATGAGGATTGAAAAGCAAAAGAGAAATTTAATTTACATAAATTAATTGGTTTGTTACAGTGGCTTCAAGCAATACAACGAATACGTTTTCTATCAAAACACGGAAGATTTTGGAAATACTTTTTTCTACTTTTATTTCGCACAGCTATCCTTAAGTTCCTTAATCCCTTAAGTTTTTACAAATTGTTTAGTAACCTGATAATTTTGCATTTATTTAATTCATAAAATAAATATTAATGCATAACCTCTATATTGTTCCCCGCAGTCTTCAATCAAGAACTGTCAAACGGTTATAAACGGCTGTTTTGGTTTGTATTGTTTACATTTTATTCTCCATAAGCGTAATGTTAAATTTTTAGATTTTAAACTTAATATTAAAGTAAAACACGAATTTTCCTGGACATTAGACCTATCTAGAACTTATTTTCTACTCGGAAATTAGTTATTTCCAAAATTTAAAGAAATTCCTCGGTGCCGTTTTCGAGATCCGTGTGCAAATATATATATATATATATATATATATATATATATACAAACCTTGCTCGTATTATAGTATTGGATTGGATATGAACATTAAAAAATAACGTGATTTACTTTAGGAACTTAAATAGTAGCAGTTTCTCATACACATTCATCTGTGGAGAACTATTTTAAATATCTTTATCCGATAGAACTTTATTTTAGCTACAATTACATACGTTAACGGTAAAAATATTTTAAAATAAACATCAAATATTCATTTATATAGCAATAGTGAAACTTTTGACATAACATATACAAAAGTACATTTCAAACCAGTTCCATGAAATAAACTTAATACTCCGATTCCACCATCCATACACAAATTACTCCTTAATAAGTTGAATCGAGAAAGATTTTTCATTTTACGTCCAATTGATCATATAAAACATTAATCAAACCAAAGGGATGTAATTTAATCTTTGTTGGTTTCATCAACGTTCCAATTATATCTGGCTGGACCAATTTGTTTTTGGTTGCAATTTAATGTAGTGAATTGTTTTTTAAATTCTAGTGCATAAGACATCCAAATGAACACCGTATCACTGTAAGAATACCTTTTGAAATAATCTTTCACAACAGTTACGTTGTGTTTATGATTTAAAACTCTGTTTAACAATATTTTAAAACTGGATTTCACTCTGGTAGAGAAGGGTGAGAAAAGTTAGTTTGGAGCTTTACTTTTATCAAATTTAAGAATCTTTTTTAACGATAGTGAAGGCAATTATAATTGAAAAATATTAAAGCCTTCCTTAATAATAATAATAATAATAAACACTAATTTAATTTTAATTTATGACGACCATAGGACTTTTCAAACAAATAATGTAGTAAATGCACATGTAAATATTTAGGCCTGTACAAAAACATGGATACTGTGAAAAAACTTAATGAAAACACAGTTAGAAATACTAAGGCTGAAAAGGACGAAACTGATGTTTAAAAAACTTATTAAATAACTAAAGCTATAACCCAAAGGGCTGACCTTTAAACGTGCATGTTTCAGATATTTTCACTTACGGCGACTTGCAATACACTGACCTATTACCTAACATAGCATCCAGTCTGGAACATAATGATCTCAATGTATTAACATAAGAATACATCAACAAGTCGTAGTTCCAGTAAACTCCTATTATCAGTAATCAATAACTACTATTAGTGGTAATCTTAAGTAGTTGCAACTATAGTTTGGGCCTGGACTAGGCCATCATCAGGCACAAGGATACTTATTTCATTTCTTGATTTCTCACTTCATTAAACAAAACTTGAGCATAAACATAATCAAAAAGATAAACAAACATTTTTTATATTTTACATTATATTATATTTAATATATTATTTTATATTTTCACTCTAGTGATTATATATATTGTTTTCCCACTGAAACCATATGACCTTTCTGTTGTCGAATACATTATATATGTCTATGTTTATCTTTTACTTTCTCCCCTCATACATAGTATAAGGAGAATGTATTTATTCATATACTTTTCGTTTCGTAAATTGAGAGTGATATATTTTTGAGACTCCCTGAATTCATAAAAGTGATTTAAAGGATGATTACCGTCTGTCAGTAATATCATGTCTGTCTGTGTACAGACACCCAGACTACACTGATTGTCCGATGTTTATTAAATTAGGTAAACGGGTTCACATTGAGCATATCTAAAGACAATTTATGTATTTCATTGATTTTTTATGTTTAAGGATAGTTTACCCTGAAAACCCCTTAACAATGTAGAAATACACCAATTTCCCTAAGTACGCCTGAAATATTTTGATTAAATTTTCATGGTTTATCAAAGTTATTATATTAACACCACTGTATGTCCGTACAACTGAGAGTTCAAAAAGATATATACTTTTTAATAATTTTGTATATGTTTTGCCAAAACAATAACTTTATGAAATAACTCCTACCAACATCAAAACAAGCGTAAAAAGGAACTATTATCAAATCTACGGCTTTAAAGTTCCAGAGGAAATTTAAGTTACTGTCTGTACGCACAGTCGGTACTTTGTCAAAGAACAATCAATGATATAAACCATTATTCCATGTCTTCATTATTTCACAAACTATTTTTTTAAGAAATTTTTAAACGGTTTTCGGTGACACCACCCAAAGAATCTAATCGAAAAAATATTAATTATTACTTCGGGATTGGGGGAGGGGGTTTTGACAATTCCTCAATATTTTTAAACTTCTACAAAGAGGAGTGTGTGAAAGAATTATCATGAAAATGTTTTCAACAATACATTAGTTTTTGTTCTCGTGTTTTTTAGTTAACCTTTAAGGAACAAAAGTATGTCGAGGTTTACAGTTAAAACAACTATTAAAATATATAGTTTACGAATCACATCTCTATGTTTAACTATGGACGATTTTTATCTCCATTTTTGTCAACTGGTATGAAATAAAAAAAAATAAAAGAAACACACAAAATGTATAAATTGAGATATGAGAGACGTTTTGGTGGGTGGTTCTAAACTGCACCAGAAGGAGCAAGAAGTCTCTCCGAGAAGGGTAATTAGCTGCTTAGTAATCGCAGGTCATTAGAGATGTAAAGACGGTAATAAGGCTCCAAGATGGCGAAATAAAGGCTGCTGGAATGAGATTCGGTGTTATTGACGACATTGCCCTGCGTCGAACAATTCGAGGTTCAGTTCGTCTCAATAAACATAAATTAAAATAAGTTTTTTAACAGCTAACTTCAATTAAATATACTTATAGGCAAGCACATTTATAATAACCTTTTGCACATTAACATGGTTCTGTGAAATACCGTAGCGTCGTGAGTTATGAAGCGAGCGAAAGGTATGTAGGACTCCGGATCTGTCAGCAACATTTGCCTTGGGCCATCTCAGCACCCGAGGCTACCGTGCTGATAAATAGTTTCAACATATTATGTGACTTGAAAATATCAAAATATTGGTTGGATTCAAATTAAAAAAATTAAGGAGGAAATATAACGGGTGTTTCACGAAGAGGTCTCTATTTTTGAGTCGGTGTGACGGACGTGTGGATCACGCTACGGACCTGGGACTCAACAGTCCTAACATACACGTGTGCAAAAGAAATATCCCCGAGTATCAGTTAATTCTAACACATTAGCACAAAATGGCGGGATATTAAAGAAATAGTACCTTTACGTAAAAATAGTTTTTATTTGCTTATGTGTTAAAACAAATTACTAAATTTTAACGATGTTACTAAGCATTAATTAACGTTAGGGAATTAAAGATATAAATAATTCATAAATAAATTAAATCTATTTGATTCATAAACCTTATTCAAACTTATGTCCAACGTTCGCAATGCACTGATAGCAACGAAATAGAAAATAATCATACGCCCTTAAAACACGATTGCTAATTTTGTTGTTTTCTTGTGTTTCCGCCATTTTGTTTTGAGTCAGAATCAATTGAGACTCGGAAGCAACACCTTTACACATGTGTTAGTCACGAATGTGGAATTTCGGGTCTGTGGCGCACAAGTCCGTCACACCAACCCAAAAACAGGGACCTCTTCGTGGGACACCCAGTATTTTAAAGAGAGAAGGGATTGGGCATTTGGATAAGCGAACCCCCACCCCATAGAGCCTGTACGTTGAATTAAAGACAGCGAGGTTCCATAATGGCGTGAACAAACTGCTCATGATCTGATAGAAGTCATCTCCCGCTGCTTCCTCCGATCCAGCCAGCATCCTTTGACTGGTCCAGCGCGTTGCCCCTGAGCAACCGTGACGTGATTGTGTTGTCAAATGGGACGGAATAAAATCTAAAAAACAAATTAATGTAACGTAGTCAAAGGTGCGTAAAAGGAACATTTTTGTCAGAGAGTGACAGTATTTTTCTATACTTTCATCTCCCACACAAACTAATGATCCGTACGAGGCATGTATCAAGATAAAGTTGGGGTGATCCGAGGCTAGATGGACAATACTGTTAAAAAACTTTAGGATCATAACTTACTGACAATCACAACCATTACTGACTAACTTACAAGACCTATTCAGATTCTGCAGGCAAAAGCTCTGTTATCGCCACTTACTACACGATGGTATCCAAATTATATCGTGGATACATCTTTTATGTTAGGTAAATTTATAATTTAAAAGCAGAATCAAGCTTTCAATCATACTTTATTGAGGATAATAACTTTAAAAAATCCTAAATAACACAAACATAATAGAATTGAAACTGAAAAATTATTTTTAACTTTAACTCTATATTTTTGCTGCACACATTAAAAATAACAACAGAGTTAAAATATCCATTATATCATTGAAGTTATCATAACAATTTTGAGTATTTTTTTATTTATTAATTTTGCGTTTACTCTTTTAGCTTATTTTACAGTTGTATCTATAGTTTGTAAACTCCACAAAACCGTATCGGAAAACGTAGGAGCCAAGTTTATAAACACAATCATCGGCCGAGCGTTGCAAGAGACAAATAAATTGCTTCTGTTGTGAATCGTAACTACAAATTTACACATTCTATGATGCCTCAGTTTGTTGAAAAAATAAATAAATAGTTTAAAGATAATTTAAATGACGTTAACATTTTAATGTTTAAATGACGTGCAATGTTTCGTACTTAAACGTTATGTTGGTTAAAGACTTTACTCACTATGTATGGATATCATTTTTCATACATTTTACCAATGCGACACAAACATAATTCAACAACATTTCAGTTATTTAACTCTTTGAACATAAAATTACACTTAGTTCAAAAATGTTGAAACCTTAATAACGCAACAACAAACTGAAGCATCCCTTTTGTGTATATGTACATGAATAGCGAATGAAAATTCCTATAAAGTAGGTAGTAAGAATGGAATCTTCGAAAAAATTTAAAACCTCATCAAACTGTCGTTGAGTTCTGTGATAACGTGTAATCGGTGTGAATGTATTATTGGTGATGGAAATTAATGTAAATGGAGTTTTAAACCACAATGGTAACAATACCGACTTAACCATTCGAATGATGGAGACTTTTTTTTTTGGTGGAGATGATGTTTGTGTGACTTTTTCAGTGACTTTTCGACTATGCTCCAGGTATTTGCTCAGGTATAATCTCAGCCATCTTACATTTTTGACCTGTAGGAATAACGCTAATATCGTGACGTCATTATTGACGAATCGACAGTCATAAAAATTAGGTTGGGATGTTAAATTCAATGTAAAGTGGTTGTCTAAGAAATACACTTATCCTAGGATATAATATATCGGTTATTATATTTTTGCGGAAATTAAAATAAAATTAATAGTGTAATTCCTTAGAAAACCACTTTCCATTTATTTCAACCCTTCAACCACATTTTTAAGACCATGTAACCAGTAATGATGTCTCAAAATTAACATTGTTATTACGGGGACTAATTAACTGCATACGAATTAACAGTAAGGTAGACTCTTACACTAGTTAGGCCGGCCGCACACTGATGCAGCATTTCACCTGAAGCAAATTGTTTCGCAACGTTTTGTTTCAAGCGATTTGCTTTAATATGTTTACAAAAAATTAAATAACATTCGATAAAAAATCCTTTTTGATTAAATTATCATTATAATAAAAGTAAAATTAATAAAATTTTATCTAGTTAAAGCTCTTAAAACGCAAGTTTTTTTAAAGTAGGCCTATTTGATATTTTTACTACTATTGACATAACAATATATGAAATACGTAACATTTTATAAGGTTTTAGGGAATCTTGATTACCATCAAACAAACGGAAAGTGAAGAATTTAAGCTTTTCGTAGCTAGAAATTCTTAGGTAAGAGACCACATGCGATAAAACAAAAATAATTGTGGACATGAACTTGAGTGATACATAGTTTACCGAAAACAAATTGTCGTCACACGAACTTCCAATCGCCCTGAATATAGTTTCATGTTGTAATTGAATGCAAGTAAAATACTATTATAAGTGCTGTTAAAGTGTAAAATATTTAAAAGACAGTGTCCTTAAAATTGTTAATTCATTAAATATTACTGTTTTATTGTGTATTCATTTTTAATAATAGGCCTACATATTTTTTAATTATATTAAAATATAAAATAACAGTTTTGGTAAAGTACTAAATATTAAAGTAAATTATTAACTAAAATTTTTGATATAAATCTATTGTTTTTGAAATTATTTATATTTTAATAACAATATTATTTATGTTATATATGTATTTTATATTTTAATGATAATATATTTTACAACATTTTTTATCGCATGACTAGTTAACTAGCCTGCAACATCTTTCCGAATGATTTTAATTCCGAGTCATCACGGAAATGTGTTGACGATTTCCGATATGGCTAAACACTGACTTTTGAATGGAAATATAACGTCTCTTGAGGATCAGTGATTACGCACATGGGTTTTCCTCCATTTCCTCCGGAAACAGATTTTACAAGTATGAATGCCCTGTTTTCGCCAATAGAAAATACTTCTAGATCACGTGCTCAAAAACGCAGATGTGATTGGTGCGAGTTGGCGCCATGTGCTTGCTTGTTGGCGCATGCGCAGAACGTTTTGCTCCTTGAAACATGAAACATCGTGCTGCATTGGATCCAGGCGTCGAGCGACTGCTGAAATGTTTCGCGGTGTTGCGAGGCGTCTTGCAACGTTTGCTTGATGAGTGTGCGGGCTCCCATTGAAATACACGGGGCGCTAGTGTCCAGCGAAACATTTTGCCTCGCAACACTTGCTTCAAGTGAAATGCTGCATCGGTGTGCGGCCGGTCTTAGTAAACGTCAAGTTACTGGTAATAAAACAAACAGTTTCCTAACGGAAAAATAAATATTTACACAAATTCACATTCAGCTGAACTTTTAACTTTGTGCTACTGAAAAACGCCAAACACCATGTAAAAGCTCTAATTCTTAAGGGGAGTTAGATAACCGATTTTTTAGTTTTCTATATTTTTGTTCTGTGTAATTTTAGCTTCGATTTTAAATCGCCAATATTAAAATTTGTTCAGTTAGTCAAAATATTTTTTCATATATTGATATTAAATAATGTGTTTTCAAGTAAGTGTAAACTGTATTGTAGCCGAAAGTTTTTAACTTATAACGCAATTTAGCTAAAACAGTTGGTTTTCCCATAACTAGCTGATCAATTTGGTTGCAGGATTATAAAATTTATCAAGGATTATACAATATAATAATTCTCAAACCTCATGAAAACCCATTTTGTATTTTACGGATACTATAATGAGTTCATTAGTCTTTAAGGCAAGACACAGAATTATTTTCATTTAATTCTCAATGTTTCCATGGTAACTATAATACCAATAAAACCCAATATCCTAGGAAACGGTCTTTTCACAAGTCTTTCTACTGTGAAAAGTTTGACTTTCCCCTTTCTCACTGTTTTTCTTGTTTTGCTGTTTAAAAAGTTAGTTCGAACCATGGACCACTTAAGCAGCATTGTGTAAGTACATTTCATCTAGCACTATAATTTAGCAAATTAAAAAAAAGTAGTTTAGTTTGTTTTGTTAGCACCATTTGTTGTACATGTGTTGTATTATGTTGGAAGTGTACCATTCCATTAACCCAGGAACTGCCCATCGCCATCAGTTAGATTGTGGCCGAAGTGCAGCGTTTGAGAATACTATCAGCCATTATATGACTGATTTATATATATATATATATATATATATATATATATTTTTTTTAATATATATGCGCATTTATTTTTCGTATCACTTTAATGCCAATGCGGTTGGCTGCCTGCTCATATAAAATTTATTCCATCATATTGTGTTGGCACTATTGGCAGCCTGCTAAAACTGTAAAATAGAACCAACGCAACTGTTTCGTTGTTTGTAAACATTGTGAATAATGCGTACATATTTTATAATATTTGTGAATCATTGCATCAATACATTAAACTAAATTTTCCTTCTACATAATTAAATTTTGTGCTATTGACCTTTTTTAAATTTTCAGATAATGATGTTTGAACTATATGTAGGTTTTTATTTTTTCCAATCTACATATTCAGATTTTGTAGAAAATATTTGTAATTATTTTACAAAATATGTATTACCATTATTTTCTTGTTATTTCTTTTAAAAATTGTACATTGTAAAACATTACATAATTTTTACAATATACAAAAAAATTACACAGAAAACGCTGACATTTGTAGAACTTTTATGGACAGTCCCAGTGTTAATGTGTTATGTTAATGTTGCAGAAACTCCCGGTGGTGCCCTGGTGGTCGTTGGGAGTGATCTTGCGTACTCGTCTCCAGGGGCATTAGACACCGCCTTCAACATGGTCAGGCGGAGGTTCACGAATCCTCCAGTGAGAAGAGGCAAGGGAGAGTCTTAAGACTATGTGTAGATAGGAGTAAAACAATTACTCTAACGAAAAAATACACATTCAGGAAAAATTTTTCAAAATTTTAATTTTCTAAATATATAAATTAAATTTAAATTGAATTGAAAGATTCTAAAATTAAAACATTTAAGCTTTAGTTAATAATTTATTATTTAAATTGTTGAATGAACAAAAAATATAAACCAATTTTTGTTTACAGCCACTTTAAAAAATTTAAAAATAATATATTATGAATGGTAATTTACAACATCGTTTATTGTTTCAGAACCCTCACTCACCACCCCTCAAAGCGGCGGACTCCCCTCCTCTCTGAGGGGAGAGAGAGTCATACAAGAGGAGTTGAAACCTAACAAGCACGAAGTAGTAAGACACCACAGTTAAACAAATAATAAACTCGGATTTGACAAGCACCATATATAATATAAAATTGAAAATAAACTCCGATCTCACAAGCACCGACATAAAAAACTTGTTGAATGATGAAAACATGGGACAACCAGCGATAGCCACAAAACTATACATAATATAGAAGATAATTAACATCGATAAACAAAATATTGCGATCCACCACAACCCGAAGAACCAAAGCGACTCCCCTCCCCCTACGAAGATCTTGGGGGAGGGAGCACCACTCATCAATGAGAAAACCTCAAACCACAAGTAGACAGCACCACGATAAGAAAACTCCGGATCTCCGACAAGCACCATTATAAGAAAACTCCGGATCTCCGACAAGCACCACAATAAGAAAACTCCGGATCTCCGACAAGCACCATGATAAGAAAACTCCATCTCCGACAAGCACCATGATAAGAAAACTCGGATCTCCGACAAGCGTAAGTCCGTGGATACTAAGATAACCTCCCCCTACTAACACCTTGGGGGAGTGGAACCACCACCAACTGTGTGAAGAAAACCACTACTAACACCGAGTGGAACCACCACCAACTTTTGAAGAAAACCTCCCCCTACTAACACCTGGAGTGGAACTGTGAAGAAAACCTCCCCTAGGAAGATCTTGGGGAGTGAACCTCTGGCAAGCCTGTGCTCAGACATGCCACTACAGTACCTCGTTGTCTTTAATTCAACCCACAGGCTTATGGTGATGGGCAGTAGAAGTTTTGAAAACGGAAAATAAGAGTATCAGACGACAGGATGAATGCACCACTTTCAACAACAAGATATTGACCAAGGGAAAGTCGAAAATGTGGAGGTGTTCGAAAGTTACAAATGTTATAAATGTTAATAAATGTTGTACCTAACACGTCTTTGTTTTACATATTTAGATTATAAAAAGATCACAACATGGGAAACGCATTCGCCATGTAAATATTGTCAAAAAGGGCTAAATTCTAGTAAATGATGTCAAAATAAACTCAACGGCAATGACCGAGAATACAAAAATACGACTTTTAAAATTCTAGTAACTTTTGGTTTACAAAAACGAGTTTTCAATATATTTTTTTAAATGTCGTGAATATGTGAGTTGAATATGTTTTTATGAAATTAATCTTTTCTTCCTTAAAACGTAACTGAATTTATGTACAAGTACTACAAAATTATGAATATTTCTTTAAAATATTAAGGAAAAATTCATACTTTTATTCATTTTGACTCATGGATAAATTTTCTGATGTTAAACACTTTCATAGTGGTTTGCACACGACTGATTTAGAGGATATTTATCATCTTGAAAACGACAGAATTTGGAAATAATTAAGACAATTTAAAACAACTAACAATAATTTCTAGGAGTACTTTAACTTTCCCAACACTTATCAAATGTAAAATCTCTAAGTGGAGGTCCGAATTTGATCTTCGCAGCCCCCCGTCGCTGCCCTGATTGGTTTTGCCAATTGAATTTCCTCCCTCCGACCCCCGCCACGTCCATTATCGGACGATCAAAAATATCCAATGATTATGGCTCGCCGCCTTTTGATTGCTTTGCAATTTTCAAAACGACGACAACGCTCCTCTCGGCCGAATCGAAAACTAAGCGAATTACCGAACCGCAGTCGTTAGTACAAAAAACGTTCTACTGTATTGTCTAAAATTATATTTACATTCATTTTGGGGGTTTAACGATATAATTTAAAACTATTAAGATTATATTTAAGTTATAAAAGGTTTACGGAATTAATATATTTGCACATTTTTAAACTCATAACCTATTAGAAAACAACGTAAATTAAAAAAAAATCTTTGTGAAATTGTTTTGTACCAGAAACATTGTTCTTAGTGACATTAGAATGGTAAGTAAAAGGTCTCGCGAATTATTTCCAAAAATAACATTTTTTGTGTAACCAGAATTAAATTCTAAACTAATCCTCGATAAGTATGTTATGGAGGTTTCAACATTCCTCTTATGTGATTAAAAGTCCAAGATGGCTGAAGTTTTAGCAAACTCTTAAGAGTATGCAGAACGTAGCAGTATTAACCAATTTAACAATATCACTATATAAGCACCGTTTGGTAGAAACTAAGGCAAAATGTGTAACTGAAGAGAAACAGAAAGAAAAATTCTCTACATTAGCCTTAAATAGCTTTGGTTTGTGTGTTATTTGTTACTAAAGTCTGTAACGTAACTTTCTTGAACGTAAAGTCCGACCCCCATAAAAACCTAATGTTAACGTAATGTAAAGCCTCCTGACTTTGAGTGTATTCTAATAGCATATAACCTAATCTCACACATGGTATTCCTTAAATTACAGGTATAATTTGAAAAGTTGTGACGTTTTAAAAAATAATTAATCGGTAAATACTGTTAATGGATATTTTATTTTACCACTTAAGGTAACGATATACAAATATCCATGTAAGTAACTAAATTCATAGAACTAGATAAACTACGGTCTGCACACAAAATAACAAAATACACCTTCTGTGATGCCAAATAAACAGTCTACAAAAAAAAGTTCTACTGCCTCGGGTGCTAAATAGCCATTGCAATTCTATTTTTTAACATTTTATTTAAGGTTGACATAAGAAGTAAGATATGTTTTACGTATCATTTTAAAAGGATAATGAGGAGATTCATAATATACAATTCTACAAGCCTAAGGAAAAACTTCTTACACGTCAAACGAAACAACGGAAGGGATATAATTAGCTGAAATCGTCATTGGATACCAACTCGTAATGAGTCGTGCACAATGAAAGCTGAATGTCACATGTTCAACATTGTGATTAGCGATGAACTGGTCCACCAGATACATTGTCTGGTCTTGTGTCAATTACAGGCTCAGTTACATCCTACTGAACACACAAGTATCGTTATTGTTGTTAAGTTTTTAATTGGTCTGTAGCACGCAAAGATTCATAACTTGAAATCTATTAAAAGTATTTATTTGCACTAGCCTGATCACGTTATACTGAATAACGTGGTAGATGGAAATGAAAATTACGAAAAAAACAAAAAATTAATAAAATGTTTATCTTTAACGAAATAGCAGTTAAAATATGTTTTATGGGTTGAATGGCTCAATGCTTAGAAAAAATACTTAAGATCAAAATTAAATATTTGTCTGAAAACAAAGTATGTAAAAACAAACAAAACAAGTAAATAAAACGAAAAATAAATTCTCAGATTAATAATTTCATGTTACATTACATTGATTAAGTTATAAACAGTGTATATAATTAGTAATATTTGATTTAAACTATAATATCATTTTAATAAAGTACAGATTAAAAATGGGTTCAAATTCAATGATCAGTGTAACCAAATATTGGTTTTCACTCCACATCTGCTTATTTATATTTAATGGTCACAACTTTAAACTAAAAAAATATGCTAATTTAGCCAAAATGAAAGGTTTGAAAGCTCATTACTTTGTAAACAGAAAAAAAACTTCTCTAAAATGTCTAAAAGAATGCAAATGAGTCTCGCCATAATGTGTGTTAAAGTTTTAACGGAAAAGCGATACAAAACGATTTTGTTATAATTATAATGATTTTGTATAAGACTTCATATCTAATCGGCTTATCTAGGATGCAAAATGTAAAAGTAATACAACTTCAAGCATTGTACAAACAAGTTTATGTTTAATTATTTATAAAAACCGAAAACGAAAAACTCTAGTATGTATATATTTATTATTATTTGAAGTCTAATTAGTTTAGTCGTATTTAAAAAATTTCAAATTTGATAAAGTAGTAAAATATTCCAAAGTACAATTCTGGAACACATTAATTTACATCACGACACGGAACAGTCAAATTCCGAATTAAAATACATGTTTGCGTGGGATAACCGTACGAACGGTGGATGTTCCTGCATTGAGTTGTCACTGTGGCGAAGACAAATACAGTGGTGCCACCACACGCCGCAGATACGGATATCCAGTGGGCAGGGTTACCAATTGCAAACGCCAGATACCTGGCCCACACATCTCTGGAACGTACATTGCACATGATTGAAACTCCAATCACGCGTTTGTTTCGATTAGGTTCATTTTAATTGGGTGTTCTCAAATCTCCCTAAATTAAATGCTAAAATTTATTTTTAAATTAAAAAAATATCAAGATTTAAACTTTATGTTGTTGTGAACTAACGTAAAAACTGCGTTCCTACGGGTTTCATTTTCTTTTTACTAATCTCTTTCCATTTAAATTTAGAACCTCGATTTACCATCACCATAGGCGATGTACAGTTACGGCATAAGTCGCATGGGCTAGTCGGAGGTGACCGAACACTGGTTTCAATCGAGGCAATCTCATTCAGTCCACAGGCGTTCGATCCACCGTCTCCCCACTTTTGTCTTATGAGGGGAGAGTGGGGAGAGACGCCCGTAGTCAACGCTCTGCGGAGTTACGTTAGGTATGTTATTGATAGTTCGTATTAATATATAAATATATATCTGCGTCCCCTTCACTCTATTGCTACCTCCCTCCAAGACATGGTTAATCGATGACGATCGGTCAATAATGGTCCTAACTACATATCATTTATATTCATTTCATTTTGTTAACTACACCTGCTTTATTTTTATTGTTACTTAAACAATACATATACGGCGGCATTTACAGAAAGAAAGCATAGAGGAATAACGAAAAAACACAATGGATCGATTACGCTGTGGTCCCTGTTTCGATTCAGAAACCTTTGAGTCATTGGATCAGCGTGTTAACCTGTGAGCTAATGATACTAAACTCCTTACGTCGTCATACTATACAACTCTCATAAATCACTTAACGTTAAAATTACTAAAACACCAAATCTTAAAAATGAAGGAAACATTTAATCCTTTTAAAGTTAAAGAATTGTCGATATCAGGACGTGAAATTTGTTGGTTAATACGCTTTATTGAGAAGTAAACTAGGAAAATGATCCCGCAAATATCTTAACAAAGTCTTTCACGAGATGAGCTCTCAGTTTACCATTGAAAAGTTAAATGACTTCCGCCTTTGCCTTCCATCAAGACCGCGAGATAATTTCCACAGACATTATTCTGATTTAAATCGTTCGCTAATTTATTCGCTTCAACTCAGTTTAACTACCTTATCACTTTCAATATGATTATGAAATTGGATACATTAAAAATACCACATGAATCGTAAGCCTAATGTGACGGAATTGATTTATAATCTAAGTTCTCCTTCCCTCTCCTATAGGCTTAACTCTCAGTACATAAGTCTGAATTTTCAGGTAGTTCTTCAACGGTCAAACAGGGAGGGGTATCCTACAGAAAGAATGCTTATTTAGAATGGTATTGGGAGTTCCTGGGCACAGGTCCCATATTTCAGGGCATGTGAAGAACCGTCATATGAAGAATTGAGGGTTTCCTAGTGTATACCAACGATCTTGGTGTAGACCTTCTCCTCGTTCAGGTTGTACTGCAGGATTGTTGAATTTAAACATGGATATGTTGTTCTATGAAACTGTCCTGGAGCTGCGAACAGGTTTATTTTACTGTTTATTCAGTGGCTGTACAATATTCCACTAGTCACATTAGATACGGTCCACTACTGATTTGGGATGCATATCAGGGGTAACGCGATGGCCCAGTTAGTCATAGGTTGCTGGATCGAAACTAGAGGCCGAAGATTCCTCAGATCATGAGCCTGTACCTCTGGCAGGTATATGTGACACGGCGCTAAGATACTTTACGGTCTTTAATGCGCGACACAGGCCCTAAGCATATGATTTGACGGGCAGTTCATGTTACAAAAAAATAAGGAAAAAACGGGAATAAGCCTACGTTTTACAGGCGTTTATTGCGGAACAGTGTTTCGAACGAGTCAATTGAAGATCGAAAAACCTAAACGTGAAATACTATCTGGATAAACATAGCGGTCATTACATAATTACATCCCGTGTTTGAGATCCCACGTGAAAGGATATCATACACACAAACCCGATGAAACCTCTGAGAGCAAATGTCAAAGAGTGCAGAAAGAGAAAGGTCAAACACAAACTGATTAGCGACAAAATGGATATTTCTAGTCGGCGCTCGTACAAAGCGAACCCCTCGGGCGTACAAGCTACGTTGCCTACGTACGTTACGTTATGCTCTAATTAATTTGCATTTCACAACACGGCCCCTTTGAGTAGTTGGTTTCATATTGCTTATTTATCCGGTAAAAGAGGACCAATGTTTCATTAGTTACTATCCGGCTAATTCTGTCGGTGTGGTTGAGAAGAACAAAAAAAAAACTTTTTAAAATAAATCTATAACTTACAAAACCAAAAACACGATTGTTTAATTTGGTCGTATACGTGAAATTATTGGTGATGTAAATGTTTGGACCTCAACTTAAAACTTATGAAATAAATAACCTGAATAAATACGATTTTGAAATAGCCAACAGAAACCCAACCGTTATTTAGATTGTTGTTGCACTTTCCATCACGTTTAGTAAAACCAAGTTTTTCAACGTTTCGAAATTTGGAATCTGATCCCCTTCCTCAGGTGATCGGATACTTTTTTTTACTAATAGTATTGAAAAATGTCAACAACAATCTAAAAAATAATATACTCATAATCACCAAGACCAATAAATAATAGTAATTAATAATGGGTATGTGTTAACAATTTTCTTAACAAACAGCTTTATTCTTAGTTACGGAAATCGTAATTTTTATCAAATAATTGAAAAACATAAACATAACATAATTCAAAAGCATTAAACATATTATAGGTGAAAACTATTTTAATAAAAACAACCCGTTCTGAAGCAAAATTTCACGTATCTATCCGGTCCATTGGACAAAGCTCGTTTCGATTACCTGAAATGCCAGAGATAAAACCATAAGTGCGGAGACAAATAGTACTATTTCTAAAATGACAGTTTTTATCCCAATCGTTTCTCAATCTGCCACCTACGGCGTCGTCACGATTGCAATCATCATGCTTCACATATGATGAGCAGCAAATAGAGTTGGGAGAAGTGGTGATGACAATTTAGGGCGGTGTTAGAGATACACCCTTCTCTGTTTGACTACGATAAAATAATAATATCGCAGCAGACCTGCACTCAGCGAATTTCCAAATCAATAATATAAAAATAATATATGAAAAGTTTAAAAAAAAATCTGTCCACAAACATGAAAATTATTTCCCTATTCTCCATAAGATTAACATGGCAAAGAGTGTGCAGGTTTGCTGCTGTGAGGAACACTGAAATTAGGCATTTCTACCATAAATAATTTTTATCTTATCATTTATACCAACTTTCATCAACATCTGTCCATAAATAAAGGAGTTTGCCTATTCTATATGATTAATATGGGAAAAGAGTATGCAGGTTTGCCATGATAAACATATAAACTATGATTTTTAAGCATAAATTATTAACCACATGAAGCTAAATATCAAGTTTCATCCAAAAATATTAGATAATAAGTGAAAAATTAATTTTTCCTAATCCATAAGATTAACATTGGAGCCTCAAAATACAACGTACTGTGTTTAGATTTTTTTATATCTCGGTAACCGTTGAAGATAGAGAAAAACTTTAAGGAACTTAATTGTGTAGTTTTTAAGTTGATTAATGGTGAAATATAAAATTAGAAACTTTTCAAAATTACTTGTGAAAAACGCAAAACCCCATTTTGGGGTACAAAAGCCTCCAAACTACCCGTTCCCATCGACCGATATGTCTGGTTTACGAACTCGTCCGAGCATTTGTAGGAATACACGTCTCTACCAAATTTGGTCTCGATCGGACCATTTTTACGAGAGTTATCGTGTTCACACCAACAATATAAAAATTTTAACGACTATTTTTTTTGGTCTCTGGCACCTAAAGAAGAAAAAAAACATTGGTCCGGCTTAAGTCTCCATGAGACCTACGGTAATAGCTTCTTCCCTATGGGAAATTCGCTAAAAAAGGAGCCTAATAATTTTTTATTACAATTCCACCTCACCTAAACATAAACATGTCTTTTAAAGCAATAAAATTTAAAAAGGTAAAGCCGTTCATCAAAATCAACTATAATGGTCTCATATCTGGATTTTAAAAGAACTAGATAATAGTTAAGTAACATAAGGTTGCAATTATCATCGACCTTTCAACATTTTTAGTTCGGATTGTTTATTTTTACTAATTTACATATAACGTAGGTACATGTATTGGAAATTAGCGCGATATTTTAAAACTACAAACGTTTTGTTATTGCGTTGATGCGGTACTTGGAAAAAATTATATTAAAACATGAATTTTCAATAACTCACGATGAGGTGCGAGCAGACGATTTGTGGACATGCATTACGCAAATGGTTACAAATTACCGCTTTATTTATACCACGCTTTTTGACCGATATACGTTGCAACTCCTACATATAGCCTAAACGTAGAAGATTGTCCGTGTGTCATACTATATTGAGAGTTCGACATTCCACATAGCAATTTCCTTAACAACATCCATACGATGTCGAGGTTTCAGCCGTCCAATATAGGGATTGGTTCGCTCGCGTGAGGCGAGTCCCAAGGGAGCAGACTGACTCCGACGATCTTCCTGTCAAGCCACGAGACGCCGCGAGAGCAAACATCGCTGTCTTCCGGCTCTCCTAAATTTTTGAACCTGTGGTGATGAAGTGATCAACAAATTGTGGTAGTTTTAACGAATTTTATTTCATACCATGGTATTTTTTTTGCTTTTACAATATTAGTTAAAATTACTTTAAGGTTTTAGTAAAACATTTTATTTATAGACTGCTATTGGTAAGAATGAATACTACATACTACTTACGTTACGAATTCTTCATGATTATTTTTAATGATAGAAAAGTTAAATTGCGTACAATCATTTTAACTGGATTAGATTAAATTATTGAATGGCAACCTACCCAGGTAGGTATTTTAAGCCGAGTACGAATGAGAAAAGAGTGTAGGATGATTGTGGCGCGATCTTGTAGTCTTTTTGCTGACTAAGGCTGACATGTTCCTTAGGCAGAACTGTTAATTAAAATCCCAACAGCCGATGGCAACTAAGGGACCTACAGTTTAACGTGAAATCCGAACCACGGCCTCTGAATTACAAATTGGTCTAATTATGAGGATGGTCTTTGTGGATTAACGCAGTATTCAATAGTGCGGACGTTAATCCACACAAGAGAACACTACACCCACCGACCATCGCTTACAACTATCCACAATTCGTGACCTCCAAGTAGCTGGATTACAGGACGTCGCCACCGTCCCAGTCTCTACTCGTCAGACTAAAGTTACTAACGAAATAGCAAATACTGTAAATTAATAAACTAGGAATTAGAAACTTAAGAAGGGTTTTAGTCACTCACATCAAGAAAAAATACTCATTAATATAAATTGTGGCGTTACTTACATTATACATTACATATAAATAACTAATTGCAGGTTAAAACCCCTGTGTTACCGTCTATGATCTATGATTTGGTTCTGACAATTACACGACGATTTTGGACCTCTAGGTCCATTACACCAAATAAAAAACTGTTCACTTAACTGGTATCAATGATTAAATAATAGATCCGAAGTCATTATTACAGATGCTTTGACCTATAATTAGTAATCACAGTGATTCAGAGACAATGGTCAAAGATACAGTTAAAATGAGTCTAAATTACAACAAAAACGCGATTAAAGAAAATGTGTAACAGATTTGTTCGGATTTTTTTATTCATTCATCACATCTTAATAAAACTTTCTCTATTTACTGTAAAATATAAAATATAATGTGTAAAGGTTTGGTTGCTCCTGACGCGAGTTCCCGATCGTGTATTGCTGTATTGCTGTATTGCTGTATTGCTGACTGTAGACCGTGTGACGATGACGTAGTCCCAGCGATCTAACAACGACACGGGACGTTATCAGTCATGGTCGCGTTGCTTTGCGCGCGGTCAACACTGCAATGCACACGGCATCAGTCTTGCAGACCGATGTGCAATGTGCAATGGGCAGTGTGCAGCAAGGCACTGCGTCACACTGCACCAAGGTACACCGGCTCACGTTCTTGTAACTAAACATCACAAGTAATTACAAGTTATTCCTTGAAAGCTCTCCCGTTAGCTTTATCTTTACATTTTGGTTATCACAACCTATAAATAATCTATTATAGGCCATTAAAAGTTTATTATGTAATAAACACCAAAGGAATTAGTACACATTCCTTTTGTTTTTAACCTCCAAATTGCTGATAATATATAAATTATGTTTCATCATTAATAGTTTCATCTCACTAGGCTTTCGAAAAGACTTGAAAAGGTTAAACACCGATTTCATACTCATTGGTCGTCACACCGAAAGCGCCCGACACAAAACACGACAGTAAATCTATATAGTAAAATTTTAGTATTTCACGGATATTCTTGCGAAATATTAAACAAACCATCCGGTCAAGTGATCAACGACGTCCTTTCCGTTGAAAAGTTTACGCTTAGCAAATTACGAGCACTTCTCGCCAGAGCTAAGATGTATCCAAGTCAATATTTACTTTTTCATATGATAATAAAACGATCAATTCCCTCAGTTGTTTAGTAATACTGTAGTTTTTAAGTAATATTTTAAAGTAGGAAAACACCTGAAGATCATCAAACGACAGGGTTAAAGAGAGTTTTTACCTTTCATTGGTTCACGATAATGCAATAACCTCCCTGTCCCATTTGACGATTGTGAATCATCCCCTTTCTCATGGGGCAGTTATCCAAGTCACGAACTCACGAGCAAGGACGTCATAAGCGCTTCAGCCGGCGCGTGTAGCCTCTCACAACCGGTTATTGGAAATCCAACACCCTGCGAGAGGCTGTCAGGTGAATATTTATTCGTATATCGTTGAAAGCAATACCTTCCTTTCAACTGGCTTTGAAAGAATACACCAAGGAAAAGTGTAGAGTATTTTCTCGGAGGTATAATTGACAAAAAAATTCTGACCTTGTTGCCATCAAACGTGTAATTAAAAAAAAAGACTCGATTAAATAATTCGCAGTATTATTCCATGAATTATGAAAGAAGGACAATCCAATAAATGTGCGTAAATAAATCTATCAAGCAAAATGTCATAAGCGGTTGAAACAACCTGCGTGCTATCAGGTTACAATATAATTTAACTAAATTAGTAGGTTGGTAGGAAACATAGGTTACTTTCGTGACGTAGTGGAATTTTCTCATCGATGCCACTTTTACGCTGATTGTTCTGTTACCTGAAGAGTCAGACATTTCCATTATTCTGAACGTATATACGTTACATCATAGACTATCAACTACAAAACTGAATAAATGAAGCTCTATCTATTGTACATACCAACCTAGAATTTTCTAGGAATAAAATTTACCGGAACAGAAGCTCAGTGGTAATGTTCTGGCCAAGTAAGTGAATGGTTGCTAGATCGAACCTGTGGACGGCGACTCCTGTCAGATCACGATGACCCATGACTAGGCTATATGTAACTCACGCCGCACAGAACCTAACCCTATGGTGATGGGGAGTTAACGTTAACCAAATTGTGTTTACAATTTTTACAAAGCACCGGCAAGAAAATAACCAATCCAACTTGTCACAGAATGAAGACCCCGCGTTTTAGATATAGATCTTAAACAAGAAAAACGAGAAAAAAATCAACCGAAGAGAATGGAGCAGTACAAGAAGAGTAGAACAAGAGGAAGTTGATCCAATCTCGAGATGATTTACAGACGCGCCGTTATCGTCTGTGGCTTTATTTTCCCGCCTTTACATCTCTAATGGCGCGCAATTAGCTCAGTTAATTACTACATCTTACTCTCCATTGTTCACTGGTTGCTTCTTTTGTGTTTTACAGCGTGTAAGGACGAGTTAAAAGTGTTCATCTTTCATTTTGTGTTTATTAACGCTGGTGGAATTTTTTAAAAGTTTAGATAGCGGTTCAAACCTGGATCACGTTACCTTCTACCTGATGGGCAGGCATGTAATTTGAACTGACAACCCTCAAATTATGAGGGGAGAAAAATATTTATTGTTGTATTTTACTTTCAAAAAAGTTACACTATTCTTATGGATGATTCAAATCGTGATGTTTAAGATATTATACTTTTTACGTATACTTTTTTTAAAAAAAAAAAAAAAAAAAAAAAAAAAAAATAAAAAAAAAATTAATAATAAAATAGGTTTAATTGTGTTCTGTTGTAACAGAACCGGAGGTTTAGTGGGTTTCCCATGACTACTTATTGTATAAAAACTTCAAAAACGATATGAAAGTATCAATAACCAAGATTTAACTTTAGTCCGCAGAGTGTTTGTCGGGGACAAAATGTACTTTGCGTCATAATACACGCGTTATTTCCGACCATACAGCGCTCTGCGGAGTTTAGTTATGTTTGTATATTTGATATTTGTGTAAAGTCTAACTTTTCTTTCTAACCTATATTTTTTTATTTTTGTTTTCTTTTAAACCTATATTTTTGCTTTATTCGACGTAACCAAATTTCTGTTCTTCTAAAAATACTTCCACTATAGTTGTTCTATTTTGGAAATTTATGTGTGAAATCAACGTCCTAAAAGTGTTTTTACTTGTTTTTAACGTCGCCGGCCACTCGTTTCGATCCATCAACCTTTGACTTGACTTTGACAGACAAACAGGGTGAATCGGATATAAAACTGGAAATACTCGACGAAATTTAGATAGCACGGAGGCAATTTGGTATAACCATACGGCAATAAGGCTAAACGCACTTGTATCCAGTGGGAAGCGGGTTTCCAGGAGTTTGCTCTTCCGTGACTCACGAAAGGATGAGGTTAGAAAACCTTCCGGGACAGCATTCACGCGACCAGTTCATTCGTTTATTGGGTGAAGAGTCTTTAACCTGTCATCTGGGTAAATCGGCGCTATCAACAAATGTTTTTGAAAATTTATGGATTTTTAATGATTTATTATTGAACAATGATAAGCATGATAGCATACCTGACGCAATATAATATATTGCGTCAGGAAACATAATTCATTCACTATTTCACTAAAATAAAACTTAGAATAAATATTGTACTAAAAATAAGTACTTCGAAGAAAGAAGCATTTTTTAACTTTAAGTCAGGCTTATATTCAGCCAAAACCAATTTAAAAATCTGAAATCTTATTGCAAAACTATAACCAAGACGATTTTTTACACTCAAAACGTAATTCAAAAACAAAGGAGGCGTAGTATTAGCAAAAATCAGCGTAGAAGGAGAAAATTCTGCAGAATAATTTTTGATGTATTATGTTTGCAAATCTACCGAAATGTATATAAATGAATATAGAACGTACATGTTACATTTGTGTTCTACGCCTTTCTACACTTTCTAATCTATATTATGTACACCTAGCTCTACATTCCCTCGATATTAGTACAACTGTGCGTTAAGAGTCTGCATCAGTGGTAGCCATCATGAATTTTAGACCCGTAAAAGCAATGTTAAATTCTGGCGCTTATATCTCATTGACCTATTGTCATAAATTAACGGAAGAGGTGTCAAATTAAAGGTATTATAGTCCTCCAGGGCACCACTTTACAGAACTTGTTATTTTCGCTCGTAATAAAATAATGATTATGATTTATTTTGTAAAATATTCCTGGATTTTTGTTTTTATATCAAGTTAAATTTTTGAACATTTGAAAAGGTCATGCCCTTGAGCCACATCTCATCAATGTACTTCCAAAGTTTTACATATATACTTTGATAATTAACGCCACTACAGGCGCCAAAGTGAAGGTATGTTCCGTCAGAAATTAACATTGCTCTTACGGGACTAAAATCCAAGATGGCTACCACTGATGCAGACTCTTAAGATGGATTTTTGGACCACAACACAGGTTTTGAAATTTAAATTATACGATTCCGGTAACTAAAGTGTATCAATTATATCCCTTCCAATGACCGAGCCCCTTACCTTAGACTGGGCGGGAGCTACGTGGGGTACCGGGGGGGGGGCGTTATGAGCACATAAATCAGTTCCATCCCCGGCCGCTAGGTGGAGGTGGCAGCGCTCTCCGTGACACATGGGGTCATATTACCCTTCTTGACTCGTAGAAAAAACTACTGTGCCGCCTTTCAGGGGTGACGTAGTCAGCTGGATAGCTTCTGTTATAAATATGTTTAAATTATAGCAGTGTTCCAGCGCTACACTGATATGATCTCAGTCGAATCAACATAAATAAACACCGTACAGTAAATGACGTTTCGTCGTATTCAGTTAGTTATTAAACAAAACGTTATACAATTTACAAAACATTTTGAAAAAACCTTAATTCCAATTTCATCTGAGCTCCATTAAGTAGTTTATTTTTGCTTTATTTTTTTGTACGCGAAATAATATAAATGAATAGTTAGAGAATTTGATCTGTAAGAATGAAAGTTTTCATTCATAAAATTCTTCTTTTCCTCTTCTGTTGACGGACGATTGATACAATTATTTCCTAATCGTTTCCATCATATTTTTTATGACTCCACCTGAGCCTACACACAGGCATTATTGCCCTAGTAGGCTTATTCCATAGTTATTTTTGTTGAATATTTCATCATGTGTAAGTTAAGATTGTGTCAATTATGTCTAAATAATTGTATTATCTATGTTGTTGAGGAATAAATTTCTGTTTCATTCATTCACTCATTCACATCCATAATATTAAAAACATTTTACATCTAAACAGCAAAACAAAAAAAAACATTTTAGAAACATTCTAAAAATAAAAAAATATTCTAAAACATTTTAGAATATTTTTTTACTGACATTTCGGGCATAAAAATATTATTAAATCAAAAAATCTGAGGGTAATTAGAATTCAAATAATATAATACAAGCAACTACACTGAACACTACTTATTTCTCATTCTTATTCGTGAGACATCCTATCGTCAATATAGGTGGAGGAGGTGTCTTGAATTTTATAATTGAATTATGGGTATGACTCGTTTGCCAGTTTCATTATTTTCATAGGTCAATGAACAAAGGAAATCGTGTCCAGTACCGAAACATCACAAAAGGAAATAGGTTAGATCATGGATGTGTCTGTATGGAATGTTTTCAGTTCCTTGTAACAGCTGTTCTCATACCAATATTTCGTCACTTCCGTTACACACATTGCTAAAACACTTTCAGAGCTTAGACTTATCCATACCAAAATTTATCCAGGATAGAACAGGCAATTTGTAGATTATGAATCGAATATTAAATGAACCACCCAGTAATACAGTTTTTCACCAAACATACCGGTTAACATAAATTCGATTTTACGCCACATTACACGACTCACAAACACCTTACGCATATAACCTACAACGGTCAACAATACAACAGAAAAACACTGGATAATTGCATCGAAATCGACTCAATTACCGTAAAATTAAAAATTAATGAGATGGCACACAGAGAACAATAATTAAGAAGGTTTTTTACCCGGTAACGAGTTTATCAACAGGCATATATTTGACATTGTAATTATCGGTTCCAAATTGATTGCCGCCCCTCGGATTAACGTGATGGTAATTTTAACCTACCGGCGGAATTAAAAATCAATATTGATGAAGCTTGGTGGTAATGAAATGGCGGCAGCGACAGTTGACCGGGATTATATTGCGACAATTGCGCTTTGTCCGCGCACCGGTCCGCTTTGAAAACTTTATAATCTTAATGACAGTCCAATTTCGGCCGGAAGTTCGCCGAATCAGTCAATATTCGTCAAAACCTGCCTGAACGATGAGATGAGTTTAATACTAACTATGTCATGCTATAGTTAACAATTTATCAATATGTGGTCTATGTATACGAGATGGATTCGTCTAATCTCTGGGTGGGGGTTAGCGATTTCGAGACGAAAAAGTGTAACAGACGTATCGTGGTTATGTGGTCAGCTATTTAGAGCTATTTTCCGAAGGGAGGAAAGCTTTTTTCTCTTAGATATTTCGGAAATTTAAAATTTATACACAAAGATAATATTATTGGTATGTACGTTTTTCCTATTTTTAGATTTTTAAAATACTTGTGCTATTATTTTTATGCATTGGTTGTCAAAAATTTGTTACTCTTTTTTATATATTTTATGACTTGACTTTCTATTTCTAGTCCTAAAATTTTATTTCTTCTACAGTTTTCATTTCAATGTAATAGACTTTATTCAGGTTTCAACATCAAGTCAAAACGCATTAAAATACAATCGCATATTTAGGTTACACCTCCGGGGAAAAAATAATTTTTAATTAATAATAAAAAATAAATAATTATTAATAATAATTAATAATTTTTTAACTAAACTTAGCATCAGTCTGCAAGAAAATACTATGATAAGTTGTATAAAAAAAGTTTTAATACGCTTTTAGGGTAGGGTGAAATGTGTTTCAACAAGCCATGCTTTTGGAACAATCTCCTTTACTAAAACCATAGCAAAAAATATTGCATTTGGGAAAATACTTTGATCATGGATATGTCTTAAGGGAATGTTTTTACTTCCTCTAAACAGCTGTCCTTATAGCCATATGACGTCACCGTTATAAATTTTCCTCTGTCCGATTGCCAATACCCCTCCACACGTAGAGCTAAGAGATATCCGTATATAAAAGCGTCTTGGACTTCGGTGCCATATTTACTGAAATAAATCGCGAATACTCCTTCGAGTTTGGATCACGGATCACTAATCAACTTTGAAATATCTCTGGCGTAAACTCGAGCAAGCGGCCTAGCCGAGCGATGAACGATATATAACGCGACAGTGATTTGAATGCACGCAAACATCACGTAAGCTGGGTGATGACGTCACATGACGTCATAGTCGGTGCACGTAGGCAAATGTTTGCCCATGTGAGCGCGGGTAAACACCGCGTGCGCGTGATCAGATGCAGCGTCAACACCAACACGACTACAGTACACGCGTCATAGGTCAAAAATGTATTCATAATTTAAAAAAAACTTAATCAACTAAAACCTAAAAAAATTATTTTATATTTGATTAAATTTCAAATTGTTATTAGTTATAACGCACGGAAACTACTCCCGTGCGTTGTGCTTGTGAGGATTATTTTTTCGAAATATTTATGTATTTATTTCGGTAATACGTTACCTCATTTATACGTTTGGATTCAAACCAATACCTGTACATATGTTTTTATGCAAAAAAGATACAAATTTTTTTATAATTGATTGGAGCTTTATCTTAACCGTTCAGGAGCCCTAACTAATATACGATGGATGCTAATTTTGATAACATCAAAAAGAAAATTCCATTGTATAACGTTGTAGAATATTTTCTTCGAATCTGTTTACAGTAAAATTTCGGATTGGTAATATTTGTAAATTTATTGAGAAATGTATTAATTTTTTTAATATCGCTCTAGATTCTTGGTAAATAACTTTGCCACTCGATCACAGCACAGTAGCTCAGTGAGCACAGTAGTGAGTGAGTTGTGGATAGCTTGTGTGACTGACCGCTACGGTACATGGACCTCTTTATTTCACCTCAGATGCTGTAGGATTATGGTAATGAGGTATAAAAACACATATGAAAAAACCTATGCCACTCGACCGAAAAAATAATCCAACGTGACTGTACCAAACCTATGTTGACTATTTTATATAAATGTTTTAGATTAAAAATAAACTAAATTACCGGCGAAAAGGCGGTAGACGTCACAGGGCGTAAAGGTGATATTTCGGCCCATTCAGAAACTAAGTCGGCCGGCGGTGCGATGATATATATTACCCCCGCAAATGGGCCTAACCGCACACATATATACCGCCCTCACCCTCCCTTGCTACTCCGGCTCTACCCTTAGGCCGTCAGAGGGGTGGGTAGTGTGGGCGGGGGTGAACAACGGATGAAAATGATTCTCCAGCTTAACGACGTAAGATGACGTATTGGTACCGTTTTAATTATTACACTTTATTATATATATTATTTCATTGAAAATTTAAACCTGAATTACATTAAACAAATTGATTATTATTGTTACCATCGTCTAAAGGGTTTTATGATAAAATTAAATTAATCTTACATAAAACATAATGTCTATAAAATCCTATTGTAAAAGACCACCTACAGATTTTGTATTCATATTTTTCTAATCTTCCCTAAAAATATTAAAAGTTAAAGTTAAGATTAAAAATAAAAAATATCCTGCAAAACTGGGACGTAATTTCCCAAATGGACAAATGGCAGGAATAAGCTATTTATCAGATTTTTCAATTTCCTCTACTGTTCCGTCTTGAAACTCAGACTATACTTTTAGTGAAAACTATCTAGTCGAGAAAAATACTTTGAATAAATATTGAACTTTAGACTTATTTAACTACACAATTAGGAACGATCATTATTCTGTTTTAGGATTTCTTCAGATACGTTTAGCTTTATAAATAATCTGTTTTGAGTATATAAAAATATTAAAAATGTTTTAAACTAAAGGGTACCAATACGTCATCTTACGTCGTTAAGCTGGAGAATCATTTTCATCCGTTGTTCACCCCCGCCCACACTACCCACCCCTCTGACGGCCTAAGGGTAGAGCCGGAGTAGCAAGGGAGGGTGAGGGCGGTATATATGTGTGCGGTTAGGCCCATTTGCGGGGGTAATATATATCATCGCACCGCCGGCCGACTTAGTTTCTGAATGGGCCGAAATATCACCTTTACGCCCTGTGACGTCTACCGCCTTTTCGCCGGTAATTTAGTTTATTTTTAATCTAAAACATTTATATAAAATAGTCAACATAGGTTTGGTACAGTCACGTTGGATTATTTTTTCGGTCGAGTGGCATAGGTTTTTTCATATGTGTTTTTATACCTCATTACCATAATCCTACAGCATCTGAGGTGAAATAAAGAGGTCCATGTACCGTAGCGGTCAGTCACACAAGCTATCCACAACTCACTCACTCACTCCAGTGTCACTCATGATTTGACAGGAATCGGTAGCCGCTGGTTTCGAATCAGCTACCTTTGACTTGTTAGGCCAGAGATACCTAGAACCCCTGAGCTACTGTGCTGTGATCGAGTGGCAAAGTTATTTACCAAGAATCTAGAGCGATTAAAACAAAATGTAATACATTTTAAAAACTTTACTTTCGAATGTACAATTATTTTATGCTAGAATCTCAATCGATTTACATATATTACCAATACGAAATTTTACTGTAAACAGATTCGAAGAAAATATTCTACAACGTTATACAATGGAATTTTCTTTTTGATGTTATCAAAATTAGCATCCATCGTATATTAGTTAGGGCTCCTGAACGGTTAAGATAAAGCTCCAATCAATTATAAAAAAATTTGTATCTTTTTTGCATAAAAACATATGTACAGGTATTGGTTTGAATCCAAACATATAACATGAGGTAACGTATTACCGAAATAAATACATAAATATTTCGAAAAAATAATCCTCACAAGCACAACGCACGGGAGTAGTTTCCGTGCGTTATAACTAATAACAATTTGAAATTTAATCAAATATAAAATAATTTTTTTAGGTTTAAGTTGATTAAGTTTTTTTTAAATTATGAATACATTTTTGACCTATGACGCGTGTACTGTAGTCGTGTTGGTGTTGACGCTGCATCTGATCACGCGCACGCGGTGTTTACCGCCACTCACATGGGCAAACATTTGCCTACGTGCACCGACTATGACGTCATGTGACGTCATCACCCAGCTTACGTGATGTTTGCTTGCATTCAAATCACTGTCGCGTTATATATCGTCCATCGCTCAGCTAGTGCTTGCTTGAGTTTACGCCAGAGATATTTCAAAGTGATTAGTGATCGTCCAAACTCAAAGTATTCGCGATTTATTTGAATATGGCACGAAGTCCAAGACGCTTTTATATACGGATATTTTAGCTCTACGTGTGGATATTGGCAATCCGACAGAGGAAAATTTATCGGTGACGTCATATGGCTATAAGGACAGCTGTTTAAGTAAAACATTCCAAGACATATTATGATCAAAGTATTTTCCAAATGCAATATTTTTTGCTATGTTTTAGTAAAGGAGATGTTCCAGATGGCTTGTATCACATCCTAAAGATAAAATATACAATTATCATAGTATTCTTGCAGACAGCTGTTTAGAAAAAATTATTAAAATATGTTTTATGATTATTATTTTTTTAATCCAATAATTGTATAATCGTTGGTTTGTTGTTCCAAACATTGTTACATGAAAATTGTCAAGACTAAAATAGTATTAGTCATTTTTTATTATTCAAATTTTTTCTTGTTTACACAAGTATTTAGTTAAAAATAATTATTAAAAGAATATTTTATTTATATTGTATATTTTTCCCCGGAGGTTAACCTAAACTATTACATTGTATTGAATGTTGTACAAAATAAATAACTGAAACTAGAAAAAGTGAAAAAAATGCATAAAATATTAAAAAATAACATAACAAAAAAAAAAAAAATAGCAAATATTTTTAAAAAAAAAAAAAATAAAAAACGAATACAAATATTATTTTTGTTAAAAATTTAAAAGAAAAACTAAAAATAAGAAAAAAATCTTACCTCCGCTATAAATTTTAAAAATTTTTATATATAAAAGAGAAAAAAGCTTCGGTCTCTTAGATTATACGAACCACTTCGTTCTCAGACGTCTCTCGTCCCCCCCACCCAGAGATTAGACGAATCCATCTCGTATACATAGACCACATATGGATAAATTGTTAACTATAGCAATGTTCATATTATGCACTAATGGGTAAAATGACATAGTTAGTATTAAACTCATCTCATCGTTCAGACAGGTTTTGACAAGTATTGACTGATTCGGCGAACTTCCGGCCGAAATTGGACTGTCATTAAGATTATAAAGTTTTCAAAGCGGACCGGTGCGCGGACAAAGCGCAATTGTCGCAATATAATCCCGGTCAACTGTCGCTGCCGCCATTTCATTACCACCAAGCTTCATCAATATTGATTTTTAATTCCGCCGGTAGGTTAAAATTACCATCACGTTAATCCGATGGGCGGCAATCAATTTGGAACCGATAATTACAATGTCAAATATATGCCTGTTGATAAACTCGTTACCGGGTAAAAAAACCTTCTTAATTATTGTTCTCTGTGTGCCATCTCATTAATTTTTAATTTTACGGTAATTGAGTCGATTTCGATGCAATTATCCAGTGTTTTTCTGTTGTATTGTTGACCGTTGTAGGTTATGTGCGGAGGTGTTTGTGAGTCGTGTAATGTGGCGTAAAATTGAATTTATGTTAACCGATATGTTTGGTGAAAAACTGTATTACTGGGTGGTTCATTTAGTATTCGATTCATAATCTACAAATTGCCTGTTCTATCCTGGATAAATTTTGGTATGGATAAGTCTAAGCTCTGGAAGGGTTTTAGCAATGTGTGTAACGGAAGTGACGTCATAGGGTTATGAGAACAGCTGTTACGAGGAACTGAAAACATTCCCTACAGACACATTCATGATCTAACCTATTTCCTTTTGTGATGTTTCGGTACTGGACACAATTTACTTTGTTCATTGAGCTTTGAAATAATGGCACTGGCAAACGAATCATACCCATAATTTAATTATAAAATTTAAGACACCTCCTCCACCTATATTCACCATAGGATATCTCACGAGTAAGAATGAGAAATAAGTGGCGTTCAGTGTAGTTGCTTGTATTGTATTATTTAAATTCTAATTACCCTCAGATTTTTTGATTTAATAATATTTTTATGCCCGAAATGTCAGTAGATTCTAAAATGTTTTCGGAATATATTTTTTATTTTTAGAATGTTTCTAACATTTGTTTTGTTTTGTTGTTTGGATGTAAAATGTTTTTAATAATATGGATGTGAATGAGTGAATGAATGAAACAGAAATTTATTCCTCAACAACATAGATAATACAATTATTTAGACACAATTGACACAATCTTAACACATGATGAAATATTCAACAAAAATAACTATGGAATAAGCCTAATAGGGCAATAATGCCTGTGTGTAGGCTCAGGTAGAGTCATTAAAAATATGATGGAAAAGATTAGGAAATAATAGTATTAATCCGTCCGTCAACAGAAGAGGAAAAGAAGAAATTTAAGAATAAAAACTTTCATTCTTACAGATCAAATTCTCTAACTATTCATTTATATTATTTCACGTACAAAAAAATAAAGCAAAAATAAACCACTTAATGGAGCTCAGATGAAATTGGAAGCAAGGTTTTTTTTAATGTTTTGTAAATTGTATAACGTTTTGTTTAAAAACTAACTGAATACGACGAAACGTCATTTACTGTACGGTGTTTATTTATGTTGATTCGACTGAGATCATATCAGTGTAGCGCTGGAACACTGCTATAATTTAAACATATTTATAACAGAAGCTATCCAGCTGACTACGTCACCCCTGAAAGGCGGCACAGTAGTTTTTTCTACGAGTCAAGAAGGGTAATATGACCCCATGTGTCACGGAGAGCGCTGCCACCTCCACCTAGCGGCCGGGGATGGAACTGATTTATGTGCTCATAACGCCCCCCCCCCGGTACCCCACGTAGCTCCCGCCCAGTCTAAGGTAAGGGGCCAGGTCATGGGAAGGGATATAATTGATACACTTTAGTTACCGGAATCGTATAATTTAAGTTTAATAAACTGTGTTGTGGTCCAAAAATCCATCTTAAGAGTCTGCATCAGTGGTAGCCATCTTGGATTTTAGTCCCGTAAGAGCAATGTTAATTTCTGACGGAACATACCTTCACTTTGGCGCCTGTAGTGGCGTTAATTATCAAAGTATATATGTAAAACTTTGGAAGTACATTGATGAGATGTGGCTCAAGAGCATGACCTTTTACTATCTTCAAAAATTTAACTTGATATAAAAACAAAAATCCAGGAATATTTTACAAAATAAATCATAATCATTATTTTATTACGAGCGAAAATAACAAGTTCTGTAAAGTGGTGCCCTGGAGGACTATAATACCTTTAATTTGACACCTCTTCCGTTAATTTATGACAATAGGTCAATGAGATATAAGCGCCAGAATTTAACATTGCTTTTACGGGTCTAAAATTCATGATGGCTACCACTGATACGGACTTTTAACGCACAGTTGCACTAATATCGAGGGAATGTAGAGCTAGGTGTACATAATATAGATTAGAAAGTGTAGAAAGGCGTAGAACACAAATGTAACATGTACGTTCTATATTCATTTATATACATTTCGGTAGATTTGCAAACATAATACATCAAAAATTATTCTGCAGAATTTTCTCCTTCTACGCTGATTTTTGCTAATACTACGCCTCCTTTGTTTTTGAATTACGTTTTGAGTGTAAAAAATCGTCTTGGTTATAGTTTTGCAATAAGATTTCAGATTTTTAAATTGGTTTTGGCTGAATATAAGCCTGACTTAAAGTTAAAAAATGCTTCTTTCTTCGAAGTACTTATTTTTAGTACAATATTTATTCTAAGTTTTATTTTAGTGAAATAGTGAATGAATTCGATTTTCTAACGCAATATATCATGTGTAGTATGCTATCATGCTTATCATTGTTCAATAATAAATCATTAAAAATCCATAATTTTTTAAAACATTTGTTGATAGTGCCGATTTACCCAGATGACAGGTTAAAGACTCTTCACCCAATAAACGAATGAACTGGTCGCGTGAATGCTGTCCCGGAAGGTTTTCTAACCTCATCCTTTCGTGAGTCACGGAAGAGCAAACTCCTGGAAACCCGCTTCCCACTGGATACAAGTGCGTTTAGCCTTATTGCCGTATGGTTATACCAAATTGCCTCCGTGCTATCTAAATTTCGTCGAGTATTTCCAGTTTTATATCCGATTCGCCCTGTTTGTCTGTCAAAGTCAAGTCAAAGGTTGATGGATCGAAACGAGTGGCCGGCGACGTTAAAAACAAATAAAAACACTTTGAGGACGTTGATTTCACACATAAATTTCCAAAATAGTACAACTATAGTGGAAGTATTTTTAGAAGAACAGAAATTTGGTTACGTCGAATAAAGCAAAAATATAGGTTTAAAAGAAAAAAAAGAAAAACAATATAGGTTAGAAAGAAAAGTTAGGTTTTTGAGGTTATTGACAGTATAAACATATTATACACAAATATCAAATATACAAACATAACTTAACTCCGCAGAGCGCTGTATGGTCGGAAATAACGCGTGCATTATGACGCAAAGTACATTTTGTCCCCGACAAACACTCTGCGGACTAAAGTTAAATCTTGATTATTGATATTTTCATATCGTTTATGAAGTTTTTATACAATAAGTAGTCATGGGAAACCCACTAAACCTCCGGTTCTGTTACAACAGAACACAATTAAACCATTTTTTTTAAAAAGGTATACGTATAATGGATAATATCTTAAACATCACGATTTGAATCATCCATAAGAATAGTGTAACTTTTTTGAAAGTAAAATACAACAATAAATATTTTTCTCCCCTCATAATTTGAGGGTTGTCAGTTCAAATTACATGCCTGCCCATCAGGTAGAAGGTAACGTGATCCAGGTTTGAACCGCTATCTAAACTTTTAAAAAATTCCACCAGCGTTAATAAACACAAAATGAAAGATGAACACTTTTAACTCGTCCTTACACGCTGTAAAACACAAAAGAAGCAACCAGTGAACAATGGAGAGTAAGATGTAGTAATTAACTGAGCTAATTGCGCGCCATTAGAGATGTAAAGGCGGGAAAATAAAGCCACAGACGATAACGGCGCGTCCGTAAATCATCTCGAGATTGGATCAACTTCCTCTTGTTCTACTCTTCTTGTACTGCTCCATTCTCTTCGGTTGATTTTTTTCTCGTTTTTCTTGTTTAAGATCTATATCTAAAACGCGGGGTCTTCATTCTGTGACAAGTTGGATTGGTTATTTTCTTGCCGGTGCTTTGTAAAAATTGTAAACACAATTTGGTTAACGTTAACTCCCCATCACCATAGGGTTAGGTTCTGTGCGGCGTGAGTTACATAGCCTAGTCATGGGTCATCGTGATCTGACAGGAGTCGGAGTTCGATCTAGCAACCATTCACTTACTTGGCCAGAACATTACCACTGAGCTTCTGTTCCGGTAAATTTTATTCCTAGAAAATTCTAGGTTGGTATGTACAATAGATAGAGCTTCATTTATTCAGTTTTGTAGTTGATAGTCTATGATGTAACGTATATACGTTCAGAATAATGGAAATGTCTGACTCTTCAGGTAACAGAACAATCAGCGTAAAAGTGGCATCGATGAGAAAATTCCACTACGTCACGAAAGTAACCTATGTTTCCTACCAACCTACTAATTTAGTTAAATTATATTGTAACCTGATAGCACGCAGGTTGTTTCAACCGCTTATGACATTTTGCTTGATAGATTTATTTACGCACATTTATTGGATTGTCCTTCTTTCATAATTCATGGAATAATACTGCGAATTATTTAATCGAGTCTTTTTTTTAATTACACGTTTGATGGCAACAAGGTCAGAATTTTTTTGTCAATTATACCTCCGAGAAAATACTCTACACTTTTCCTTGGTGTATTCTTTCAAAGCCAGTTGAAAGGAAGGTATTGCTTTCAACGATATACGAATAAATATTCACCTGACAGCCTCTCGCAGGGTGTTGGATTTCCAATAACCGGTTGTGAGAGGCTACACGCGCCGGCTGAAGCGCTTATGACGTCCTTGCTCGTGAGTTCGTGACTTGGATAACTGCCCCATGAGAAAGGGGATGCTTCACAATAGTCAAATGGGACAGGAAGGTTATTGCATTATCGTGGACCAATGAAAGGTAAAAACTCTCTTTAACCCTGTCGTTTGATGATCTTCAGGTGTTTTCCTACTTTAAAATATTACTTAAAAACTACAGTATTACTAAACAACTGAGGGAATTGATCGTTTTATTATCATATGAAAAAGTAAATATTGACTTGGATACATCTTAGCTCTGGCGAGAAGTGCTCGTAATTTGCTAAGCGTAAACTTTTCAACGGAAAGGACGTCGTTGATCATTTGACCGGATGGTTTGTTTAATATTTCGCAAGAATATCCGTGAAATACTAAAATTTTACTATATAGATTTACTGTCGTGTTTTGTGTCGGGCGCTTTCGGTGTGACGACCAATGAGTATGAAATCGGTGTTTAACCTTTTCAAGTCTTTTCGAAAGCCTAGTGAGATGAAACTATTAATGATGAAACCTAATTTATATATCAGCAATTTGGAGGTTAAAAACAAAAGGAATGTGTTCTAATTCGTTGGTGTTTATTACATAATAAACTTTTAATGGCGTATAATAGATTTGTTATAGGCTGGTGATAACCAAAATGTAAAGATAAAGCTAACGGGAGAGCTTTCAAGGAATAACTTGTAATTACTTGTGATGTTTAGTTACAAGAACGTGAGCCGGTGTACCTTGGTGCAGTGTGACGCAGTGCCTTGCTGCACACTGCCCATTGCACATTGCACATCGGTCTGCAAGACTGATGCCGTGTGCATTGCAGTGTTGACCGCGCGCAAAGCAACGCGACCATGACTGATAACGTCCCGTGTCGTTGTTAGATCGCTGGGACTACGTCATCGTCACACGGTCTACAGTCAGCAAATCAGCAATACACGATCGGGAACTCGCGTCAGGAGCAACTAAACCTTTACACATTATATTTTATATTTTACAGTAAATAGCAAAAGCTTTATTAAGATGTGATGAATGAAACAAAAAAATCCGAACAAATCTGTTACACATTTTCTTTAATCGCGTTTTTGTTGTAATTTAGACTCATTTTAACTGTATGTTTGACCATTGTCTCTGAATCACTGTGATTACTAATTATAGGTTAAAGCATCTGTAATAATGACTTCGGATCTATTATTTAATCATTGATACCAGTTAAGTGAACAGTTTTTTATTTGGTGTAATGGACCTAGAGGTCGAAACCCTGTAATCGTCAGAACCAAATCATAGATCATAGACGGTTACACAGGGGTTTTAACCTGCAATTAGTTATTTATATGTAATGTATAATGTAAGTAACGCCACAATTTATATTAATGAGTATTTTTTCTTGATGTGAGTGACTAAAACCCTTCTTAAGTTTCTAATTCCTAGTTTATTAATTTACAGTATTTGCTATTTCGTTAGTAACTTTAGTCTGACGAGTAGAGACTGGGACGGTGGCGACGTCCTGTAATCCAGCTACTTGGAGGTCACGAATTGTGGATAGTTGTAAGCGATGGTCGGTGGGTGTAGTGTTCTCTTGTGCTGATTAACGTCCGCACTATTGAATACTGCGCTAATCCACAAAGACCATCCTCATAATTAGACCAATTTGTAATTCAGAGGCCGTGGTTCGGATTTCACGTTAAACTGTAGGTCCCTTAGTTGCCATCGGCTGTTGGGATTTTAATTAACAGTTCTGCCTAAGGAACATGTCAGCCTTAGTCAGCAAAAAGACTACAAGATCGCGCCACAATCATCCTACACTCTTTTCTCATTCGTACTCGGCTTAAAATACCTACCTTGGTAGGTTGCCATTCAATAATTTAATCTAATCCAGTTAAAATGATTGTACGCAATTTAACTTTTCTATCATTAAAAATAAACATGAAGTCGTAACGTAAGTAGTATGTAGTATTCATTCTTACCAATAGCAGTCTATAAATAAAATGTTTTACTAAAACCTTAAAGTAATTTTAACTAATATTGTAAAAGCAAAAAAATACCATGGTATGAAATAAAATTCGTTAAAACTACCACAATTTGTTGATCACTTCATCACCACAGGTTCAAAAATTTAGGAGAGCCGGAAGACAGCGATGTTTGCTCTCGCGGCGTCTCGTGGCTTGACAGGAAGATCGTCGGAGTCAGTCTGCTCCCTTGGGACTCGCCTCACGCGAGCGAACCAATCCCTATATTGGACGGCTGAAACCTCGACATCGTATGGATGTTGTTAAGGAAATTGCTATGTGGAATGTCGAACTCTCAATATAGTATGACACACGGACAATCTTCTACGTTTAGGCTATATGTAGGAGTTGCAACGTATATCGGTCAAAAAGCGTGGTATAAATAAAGCGGTAATTTGTAACCATTTGCGTAATGCATGTCCACAAATCGTCTGCTCGCACCTCATCGTGAGTTATTGAAAATTCATGTTTTAATATAATTTTTTCCAAGTACCGCATCAACGCAATAACAAAACGTTTGTAGTTTTAAAATATCGCGCTAATTTCCAATACATGTACCTACGTTATATGTAAATTAGTAAAAATAAACAATCCGAACTAAAAATGTTGAAAGGTCGATGATAATTGCAACCTTATGTTACTTAACTATTATCTAGTTCTTTTAAAATCCAGATATGTGACCATTATAGTTGATTTTGATGAACGGCTTACCTATCATTTTATCCTGCTTTTAAAAGACATGTTTATGTTTTAGGTGAGGTGGAAATTGTAATAAAAATTATTAGGCTACTCTTACCTTTTTAATATAGTTTTTTTTCCAACGGCGATTGTCACTATAAAACAACATAAAGCAGGACGTTTCATTGGTCCTGCGAAACGTAGGAGGATTCCTGGCGTGCTTTTGGTTGTTTTATAGAGACAATCCCCGTTGGAAAAAACTATATTGAAAAAGGTGAGAGTAGCCTAATATTTTTTTAGCGAATTTCCCATAGGGAAGAAGCTATTACCGTAGGTCTCATGGCAAGACTTAAGCCCGAGACCATGTTATTTTTTCTTCTTTAGGTGCCCAGAGACCAAAAACAATAGTCGTTAAAATTTTTATATATATATATATTATATATATATATGTGTGTGTGTCTGTGAACACGATAACTCTCGTAAAAATGGTCCGATCGAGACCAAAATTGGTAGAGACGTGTATTCCTACAAATGCTCGGACGAGTTCGTAAACCAGACATATCGGTCAATGGGAACGGGTAGTTTGGGGGGGTTTTGTACCCCAAAATGGGGTTTTTTGCGTTTTTCACATGTAATTTTTTAAAATTTCTAATTTTATATTTCACCATTGGAATCAGCTTAAAAAACTACACAATTAAGTTCCTTAAAGTTTTTCTCTATCTCCAACGGTTACCGAGATATAAAAAAATCTAAACACAGTACGTTGTATTTTGAGGCTCCAATGTTAATCTTATGGAGGATTAGGAAAAATTAATTTTTCACTTATTATCTTATATTTTTGGATGAAACTTGATATTTAGCTTCATGTGGTTGAGATCTATCCATTTATACTTAAAAATCATAGTTTATGTGTTTAACATGGCAGCAAACCTGCATACTCTTTTCCCATGTTAATCATATGGAGAATAGGCAAACTCCTTTATTTATGGACAGATGTTGATGAAAGTTGGTATGAATGTTAAAAATAAAAATTATATATGGTAGAAACAACTACTTTCAGTGTTCCTCACAGCATCAAACCTGCACACTCTTTCCCATGTCAATCTTATGGAGAATAGACTAATAATAATTCTCATGTTTATGGACAGATTTTTATAAAACTTGTCATATATTATTATTATATTATTGATTTGGAAATTCGCTGAGTACGCAGGTCTGCTGCGACGGGGGTATTATTATTTTATCGTAGTCAAACAGAGAAGGGTGTATCTCTAACACCGCCCTAAATTGTCATCACCACTTCTCCCAACTCTATTTGCTGCTCATCATATGTGAAGCATGATGATTGCAATCGTGACGGCGCCGTAGGTGGCAGATTGAGAAACGATTGGGATAAAAACTGTCATTTTAGAAATAGTACTATTTGTCTCCGCACTTATGGTTTTATCTCTGGCATTTCAGGTAATCGAAACGAGCTTTGTCCAATGGACCGGATAGATACGTGAAATTTTGCTTCAGAACGGGTTGTTTTTATTAAAATAGTTTTCACCTATAATATGTTTAATGCTTTTGAATTATGTTATGTTTATGTTTTTCAATTATTTGATAAAAATTACGATTTCCGTAACTAAGAATAAAGCTGTTTGTTAAGAAAATTGTTAACACATACCCATTATTAATTACTATTATTTATTGGTCTTGGTGATTATGAGTATATTATTTTTTAGATTGTTGTTGACATTTTTCAATTTATAGTAAAAAAAAAGTATCCGATCACCTGAGGAAGGGGATCAGATTCCAAATTTCGAAACGTTGAAAAACTTGGTTTTACTAAACGTGATGGAAAGTGCAACAACAATCTAAATAACGGTTGGGTTTCTGTTGGCTATTTCAAAATCGTATTTATTCAGGTTATTTATTTCATAAGTTTTAAGTTGAGGTCCAAACATTTACATCACCAATAATTTCACGTATACGACCAAATTAAACAATCGTGTTTTTGGTTTTGTAAGTTATAGATTTATTTTAAAAAGTTTTTTTTTGTTCTTCTCAACCACACCGACAGAATTAGCCGGATAGTAACTAATGAAACATTGGTCCTCTTTTACCGGATAAATAAGCAATATGAAACCAACTACTCAAAGGGGCCGTGTTGTGAAATGCAAATTAATTAGAGCATAACGTAACGTACGTAGGCAACGTAGCTTGTACGCCCGAGGGGTTCGCTTTGTACGAGCGCCGACTAGAAATATCCATTTTGTCGCTAATCAGTTTGTGTTTGACCTTTCTCTTCTGCACTCTTACATTTGCTCTCAGAGGTTTCATCGGGTTGTGTGTTGATATCCTTTCACGTGGGATCTCAAACACGGGATGTAATTATGTAATGACCGCTATGTTTATCCAGATAGTATTTCACGTTTGGTTTTTCGATCTTCAATTGACTCGTTCGAAACACAAATAAACGTGTAAATGTAGTGTTATTCCGTTTTTCCTTATTTTTTTTTGTAACATGAACTGCCGTCAAACATGCTTAGGGTGTGTCGCGCATTAAAGACCGTAAGTATCTTAGCGCCGTGTCACATAACCTGCCAGAGGTAATCATGATCTGAGGAATCTTCGGCCTCTAGTTTCGACCAGCTTATGACTCTGGTGTTACCCCTGATGCATCCAAATCAGTAGTGGACCGTATCTATGTGACTAGTGATATATGTACAACCACGAAAAATGTAATAAAAACATGACGCGGATAGGACAGTTTCATCCCTATCTATGTTCGATCAACAACTGCAGTACACCCTAACAAGGAGGTCTACACTAGGAAATATTCTTAAAGACGTTTTCACATATTTTTTTGTAACTGAAACTGCCCAGATTATCTTTCTCTATCCCTGTTCTTGCGCCCGTTTTCTGATGTCTTCCACACTGGTCATCTCATGATAAGGCTATGTCTTCCTTAGGCTTTTTACCCCTTACAATATGCCTATCTTTTCGAAATCAACCATTATTCTTACTGATAGTGATATGGTCTTGTAAGCCCACTGATCTAATAATCTTAATGTTCCGTATATTCTTTCGGTGTTTCTCAAAGGATATTAAACTCTGTTTCTTTCAGTAAATTGAACCATAAAGGAGAAGAACGAGAACGTTAGTGTCTACCAAGATCGTTTTCAATTTTCGATAGGAAACCTCAATTCTTCATGACGGTTCTTCACATGCCCTGGGATGTGGGACCTGTGCCCAGAAACGCCCAACAGCATTCTAAATAAGAATTCTTTCTGTAGGATACCCCTCCCAGTTTGACCGTTGAAGAACTTCCTGAAAATTCAGACTTATGTACTGAGAGTTAAGCCTATAGGAGAAGGAAGGAGAACCTAGGCTATAAATAAATTCCGTAACACTGGGTTTACGATTTATGTGGTATTTTTAATGTATACAATTTCATAATCACATTGAAAGTGATAAGGTAGTTAAACTGAGTTGAAGCGAATAAATTAGCGAACGATTTAAATCAGAATAATGTCTGTGGAAATTATCTTGCGGTCTTGATGGAAGGCGAAGGCGGAAGTCATTTAACTTTTCAATGGTAAACTGAGAGCTCATCTCGTGAAAGACTTTGTTAAGATATTTGCGGGATCATTTCCCTGGTTTACTTCTCAATAAAGCGTGTTAGCCAACAAATTTCACGTTCTGATATCGAAATTTCTTTAAATTTAAAAGGATTAAATGTTTCCTTCATTTCTAAGAATTGGTGTTTTAGTAATTTTAACGTAAAGTGATTTATGAGAGTTGTATAGTTTGACGATGTAAGGAGTTTTGTTTCAGTAGCTCACAGGTTAACACGCTGATCCAATGACTCAAAGGTTTCTGAATCGAAACAGGGACCACAGCGTAATCGATCCATTGTGTTTTTTCGTTATTCCTCTATGCTTTCTTTCTGTAAATGCCGCCGAATATGTATTGTTTAAGTAACAATAAAAATAAAGCAGGTGTAGTTAACAAAATGAAATGAATATAGATGATATGTAGTTAGGACCATTATTGACCGATCGTCATCGATTAACCATGTCTTGGAGGGAGGTAGCAATAGAGTGAAGGGGACGCAGATATATATTTATATATTAATACGAACTATCAATAACATACCTAACGTAACTCCGCAGAGCGTTGACTACGGGCGTCTCTCCCCACTCTCCCCTCATAAGACAAAAGTGGGGAGACGGTGGATCGAACGCCTGTGGACTGAATGAGATTGCCTCGATTGAAACCAGTGTTCGGTCACCTCCGACTAGCCCATGCGACTTATGCCGTAACTGTACATCGCCTATGGTGATGGTAAATCGAGGTTCTAAATTTAAATGGAAAGAGATCAGTAAATAGAAAATGAAACCCGTAGGAACGCAGTTTTTACGTTAGTTCACAACAACATAAAGTTTAAATCTTGATATTTTCTTAATTTAAAAATAAATTTTAGCATTTAATTTAGGGAGATTTGAGAACACCCAATTAAAATGAACCTAATCGAAACAAACGCGTGATTGGAGTTTCAATCATGTGCAATGTACGTTCCAGAGATGTGTGGGCCAGGTATCTGGCGTTTGCAATTGGTAACCCTGCCCACTGGATATCCGTGTCTGCGGCGTGTGGTGGCACCACTGTATTTGTCTTCGCCACAGTGACAACTCAATGCAGGAACATCAACCGTTCGTATGGTCATCCCACGGAAACCTGTATTTTAATTTGGAATTTTATTGTTCCGTGTTGTGATGTAAATTCGTGAGTATTCCAGAATTGTACTTTGGAATATTTTACTACTTTATCAAATTTGAAATTTTTTAAATACGACTTAACTAATTAGACTTCAAATAATAATAAATATATACACACTAGAGTTTTTCGTTTTCGGTTTTTATAAATTATTAAACATAAACTTGTTTGTACAATGCTTGAAGTTGTATTATTTTTACATTTTGCATCCTAGATAAGCCGATTAGATAAGAAGTCTTATACAAAATCATTATAATTATAACAAAATCGTTTTGTATCGCTTTTCCGTTAAAACGTTAACACACATTATGGCGAGACTCATTTGCATTCTTTTAGACATTTTAGAGAAGTTTTTGTTTTTCTGTTTACAAAGTAATGAGCTTTCAAACCTTTCATTTTGGCTAAATTAGCATATTTTTTTAGTTTAAAGTTGTGACCATTAAATATAAATAAGCAGATGTGGAGTGAAAACCAATATTTGGTTACACTGATCATTGAATTTGAACCCATTTTTAATCTGTACTTTATTAAAATGATATTATAGTTTAAATCAAATATTACTAATTATATACACAGTTTATAAATTAATCAATGTAATGTAACATGAAATTATTAATCTGAGAATTTATTTTTCGTTTTATTTACTTGTTTTGTTTGTTTTTACATACTTTGTTTTCAGACAAATATTTAATTTTGATCTTAAGTATTTTTTCTAAGCATTGAGCCATTCAACCCATAAAACATATTTTAACTGCTATTTCGTTAAAGATAAACATTTTATTAATTTTTTGTTTTTTTCGTAATTTTCATTTCCATCTACCACGTTATTCAGTATAACGTGATCAGGCTAATGCGAATAAATACTTTTAATAGATTTCAAGTTATGAATCTTTGCGTGCTACAGACCAATTAAAAACTTAACAATAATGCCAATACTTGTGTGTTCAGTAGGATGTAACTGAGCCTGTAATTGACACAAGACAAGATAATGTATCTGGTGGACCAGTTCATCGCTAATCACAATGTTGAACATGTGACATTCAGCTTTCATTGTGCACGACTCATTACGAGTTGGTATCCAATGACGATTTCAGCTAATTATATCCCTTCCGTTGTTTCGTTTGACGTGTAAGAAGTTTTTCCTTAGGCTTGTAGAATTGTATATTATGAATCTCCTCATTATCCTTTTAAAATGATACGTAAAACATATCTTAGTTCTTATGTCAACCTTAAATAAAATGTTAAAAAATAGAATTGCAATCGCTATTTAGCACTCGAGGCAGTAGTGAATGTCACTTTATATAATAAATTTACATTATATAAAAAGAATATAACTCTTTTGTAGACTGTTTATTTGGCATCACAGAAGGTTTGTTTTGTTATTTTGTGTGCAGGTCGTAGTTCTATTAATTTAGTTACTTACATGGATATTTGTATATCGTTACCTTAAGTGGTAAAATAAAATATCCATTAACAGTATTTACCGATTAATTATTTTTTAAAACGTCACAACTTTTCAAATTATACCTGTAATTTAAAGGAATACCATGTGTGAGATTAGGTTATATGCTATTACACGCAAAGTTGGAGGCTTTACATTACGTTCACATTAGGTTTTTGTGGGGGTCGGACTTAAAAAGAAAATCACGTTACGGACTTAAGTAACAAATAACACACAAACCAAAGCTATTGAAGGCTATTGTAGAGAATTTCTCTTCATATACATTTTGCCTTAGTTTCTACAAAACGGAGCTTCGATAGTTATTAATACTGTTAAATTCGTTAATACCGCTAAGCTTTGCATACTTTTAAGAGTTTGCTATACTTCAGCAATCTTGGACTTTTAAGTCACATAAGAGGAATGTTGAAACCTCCATAACATACTTATCGAAAACTAATTTTAAAATTAAAACACATAGTTTGGAATTTAATTCTGGTTACACAAAAAATGTTATTTTTGGAAAGAATTCGCGAGACCTTTTACTTACCATTCTAATGTCACTAAGAACAATGTTTCTGGTACAAAACAATATCACAAAGATTTTTTTTTTAATTTAACATTGTTTTCTAATATGTTATGAGTTTAAGAATGTGCAAATATATTAATTCCGTAGATTGAAAACCTTTTTTAACTTAAATATTATCTCAATAGCCATATATCTATTAAATTATATCGTTAAACCCCCCAAAATGAATGTAGATATACTGTAATTTTAGACAATACAGTAGAACGTTTTTTGTACTAACGACTGCGGTTCGGTAATTCGCTTAGTTTTCGATTCGGCCGAGAGGAGCGTTGTCGTCGTTTTGAAAATTGCAAAGCAATCAAAAGGCGGCGAGCCATAATCATTGGATATTTTTGATCGTCCGATAATGGACCTGGCGGGGGTCGGGGGAGGAAATTCAATTGGCAAAACCAATCAGGGCAGCGACGGGGTGCTGCGAAGATCAAATTCGGACCTCCACTTAGAGATTTTACATGTGATAAGTGTTGGGAAAGTTAAAGTACTCCTAGAAATTATTGTTAGTTGTTTTAAATTGTCTTAATTATTTCCAAATTCTGTCGTTTTCAAGATGATAAATATCCTCTAAATCAGTCGTGTGCAAACCACTATGAAAGTGTTTAACATCAGAAAATTTATCCATGAGTCAAAATGAATAAAAGTATGAATTTTTCCTTAATATTTTAAAGAAATATTCATAATTTTGTAGTACTTGTACATAAATTCAGTTACGTTTTAAGGAAGAAAAGATTTATTTAATAAAAACATATTCAACTCACATATTCACGACAGTTAAAAAAAATAAATTGAAAATTAGTTTTTGTAAACCAAAAGTTACTAGAATTTTAAAAGTCGTATTTTTGTCTTCTCGGTCATTGCCGTTGAGTTTATTTTGACATCATTTACTAGAATTTAGCCCTTTTTGACAATATTTACATGGCGAATGCGTTTCCCATGTTGTGATCTTTTTATAATCTAAATATGTAAAACAAAGACGTGTTAGGTACAACATTTATTAACATTAACACTTATAACATTTGTAACTTTCGAACACCTCCACATTTTCGACTTTCCCTTGGTCAATATCTTGTTGTTGAAAGTGGTGCATTCATCCTGTCGTCTGATACTCTTATTTTCCGTTTTCAAAACTTCTACTGCCCATCACCATAAGCCTGTGGGTTGAATTAAAGACAACGAGGTAGTGTAGTGGCATGTCTGAGCACAGGCTTGCCAGAGGTTCACTCCCCCAAGATCTTAGTAGGGGGAGGTTTTCTTCACACCGTTGTTGGTGGTTCCACTCCCCCAAGGTGTTAGTAGGGGGAGGTTTTCTTCACACAGTTGGTGGTGGTTCCACTCCCCCAAGGTGTTAGTAGGGGGAGGTTTTCTTCACACAGTTGGTGGTGGTTCCACTCCCCCAAGGTGTTAGTAGGGGGAGGGTTATCTTAGTATCCACCGGTATCTTACGCTTGTCGGAGGGATCCGGAGTTTTCTTATCATGGTGCTTGTCGGAGATCCGGAGTTTTCTTATCATGGTGCTTGTCGGAGATCCGGAGTTTTCTTATCATGGTGCTTGTCGGAGATCCGGAGTTTTCTTATCATGGTGCTTGTCGGAGATCCGGAGTTTTCTTATTGTGGTGCTTGTCGGAGATCCGGAGTTTTCTTATAATGGTGCTTGTCGGAGATCCGGAGTTTTCTTATCATGGTGCTTGTCGGAGATCCGGAGTTTTCTTATTGTGGTGCTTGTCGGAGATCCGGAGTATTCTTATAATGGTGCTTGTCGGAGATCCGGAGTTTTCTTAGCACCTCGTGGTGCTGTCTACTTCCCCGTGGTCTTGTTAGGTTTTCAGCACCTTGATGAGTGGTGCTCCCTCCCCCAAGATCTTCGTAGGGGGAGGGGAGTCCGCCGCTTTGGTTCTTCGAGGGTTGTGGTGGATTCTGAAACAATAAAATATGTTAAAGTATCACGATGTAAATAAATTATTACCATTCAACCTATATTATTATTGTATAGTTTTAAAGTGGCTTAAAACAAAACTTCGCTGGTTGTCCCATTCGTTTTCATCATTCAACAATGTTAAATAATAAATTATGTAACTAAGAGTAAGCTTGTGAAATTAAGATTTAAGATAAATTTAGATTCATTCAATTCAATTTAAATTTATATTTATATATTAGAAAATAACTGTTAACAAATTTTCCTGAATTGTATTATTTGTTTTACTGTAAGAGGTAAATTGTACTTACTATCTATCGGGGAATGCCGCGTAGTTCACTGCTGCGACCTCCTCCTCCAACTCCTCTTCCAAGTCCAAGACTCTCCTCTCGACCCTTGCCTCTTCTGCAACCTGAGGAGGATTCGTGAACCTCCGCCTGACCATGTTGAAGGCGGTGTCTACGATGCCCCCTGGAGGACGACTTCTGTACGCAAGATACAGCACTCCCCCCACAACGACTGCACCAGCCACTCCCTGGCACCACCGGGAGTTTCTGCAACATTAACATAACACATTAACACTGGGACTGTCCATAAAAGTTCTACAAATGTCAGCGTTTTCTGTGTAATTTTTTTGTATATTGTAAAAATTATGTAATGTTTTACAATGTACAATTTTTAAAAGAAATAACAAGAAAATAATGGTAATACATATTTTGTAAAATAATTACAAATATTTTCTACAAAACCTGAATATGTAGATTGGAAAAAATAAAAACCTACATATAGTTCAAACATCATTATCTGAAAATTTAAAAAAGGTCAATAGCACAAAATTTAATTATGTAGAAGGAAAATTTAGTTTAATGTATTGATGCAATGATTCACAAATATTATAAAATATGTACGCATTATTCACAATGTTTACAAACAACGAAACAGTTGCGTTGGTTCTATTTTACAGTTTTAGCAGGCTGCCAATAGTGCCAACACAATATGATGGAATAAATTTTATATGAGCAGGCAGCCAACCGCATTGGCATTAAAGTGATACGAAAAATAAATGCGAATATATATTTAAAATATATATATATATATATATATATATAATCAGTCATATAATGGCTGATAGTATTCTCAAACGCTGCACTTCGGCCACAATCTAACTGATGGCGATGGGCAGTTCCTGGGTTAATGGAATAGTACACTTCCAACAGAATACAACACATGTACAACAAATGGTGCTAACAAAACAAACTAAACTACTTTTTTTAATTTGCTAAATTATAGTGCTAGATGAAATGTACTTACACAATGCTGCTTAAGTGGTCCATGGTTCGAACTAACTTTTTAAACAGCAAAACAAGAAAAACAGTGAGAAAGGGGAAAGTCAAACTTTTCACAGTAGAAAGACTTGTGAAAAGACCGTTTCCTAGGATATTGGTTTTTATTGGTATTATAGTTACCATGGAAACATTGAGAATTAAATGAAAATAATTCTGTGTCTTGCCTTAAAGACTAATGAACTCATTATAGTATCCGTAAAATACAAAATGGGTTTTCATGAGGTTTGAGAATTATTATATTGTATAATCCTTGATAAATTTTATAATCCTGCAACCAAATTGATCAGCTACTTATGGGAAAACCAACTGTTTTAGCTAAATTGCCTTATAAGTTAAAAACTTTCGGCTACAATACATTTTACACTTACTTGAAAACACATTATTTAATATCAATATATGAAAAAATATTTTGACTAACTGAACAAATTTTAATATTGGCGATTTAAAATCGAAGCTAAAATTACACAGAACAAAAATATAGAAAACTAAAAAATCGGTTATCTAACTCCCCTTATGTGAATGAATCCCCTTATGAATGTGAATTTGTGTAAATATTTATTTTAACGTAAAGAAACAGTTTGTATTATTACCAGTAACGTGACGTTTACTAACTACTGTAAGCGTCAACCTTACTGGCGAAGCAGTTAATTAGTCCCCATAATAACAATGTTAATTTTGTGACATCATTACTGGTTACATGGTCTTAAAAGTGTGGTTGTAGGGTTAAACTGGAAAGTGGTTATGTAAGGAATTACACTATTAATTTTATTTTAATTTCCGCAAAAATATAATAACCGATATATTATATCCTAGGATAAGTGTATTTCTTAGACAACCACTTTACATTGAATTTAACATCCCAACCTAATTTTTATGACTGTCGATTCGTCAATAATGACGTCACGAAATTAGCGTTATTCTTACAGGTCAAAAATGTAAGATGGCTGGGATTATACCTGAGCAAATACCTGGAGCATAGTCGAAAAGTCACTGAATTAGGGGTTTTTGGCGATAATAGTGGGGAACATTTTATAGTTCAATCAGTCTCCATTATTCGAAGGGTTAAGTCGGTATTGTTACCATTGTGGTTTAAAACTCATTTTACATTTATTTCCATCATCAATAACATTCACACCGATTACACGTTATCACAGAACTCTAAGACAGTTTGATGAGCTTTTAAATGTTCTTTCGAAGATTCCATTCTTACTACTTTATAGGATTTCATTCGCTATAGGTATATTCATGTACATATACACAAAAGGGATGCTCCAGTTTGTTGTTCCGTTAATAAGGTTTCAACATTTTTGAACTAAGTGTAATGTTATGTTCAAAGAGTTAAATAACTGAAATGTTGTTGAATTATGTTTGTGTCGCATTGGTAAAATTTATGAAAAACGGTATTCATACGTAGTGAGTGAAGACTGTAATCAACATAACGTTTAAGTACGAAACTTGGCACGTCATTTAAACATTAAAATGATAATGTTATTTAAATTATCTTTAAACTATTGATATATTTTTTCAACAATCTAAGGCATCAAAGAATGTGTAAATTCGTAGTTGCGATTCACAACAGAAGCAATTTCTTTGTCTCTTGCAACGCTCGGCCGATGATTGTGTTTATAAACTTGGCTCCTACGTTTTTCCGATACGGTTTTGTGGAGTTTACAAACTATAGTTACGACTGTTAAATAAGCTAAAAGAGTAAATGCAAAGTAAATAAGTAAAAAAATACTCAAAATTGTTATGATAACTTCAATGATATAATGGATATTTTAACTCTGTTGTTATTTTTAATGTGTGCAACAAAAATATAGAGTTAAAGTTAAAAATAATTTTTCAATTTCAATTCTCTTTTGTTAGTGTTATTTAAGATTTTTTTAAAGTTGTTATCCTCAATAATGAATGATTGAAAGGCATGATTCTGCTTTTAAATTGTAAATTTACCTAACATAAAAGATGTATACACAATATAATTTTATACCATCGTGTAGTAAGTGGCGATAACAGAGCTTTTGCCTGCAGAATCTGAATAGGTCTTGTAAGTTAGTCAGTAATGGTTGTGATTGTCAGCAAGTTATGATCCTAAAGTTTTTTAACAGTATTGTCCATCTAGCCTTGGATCACCCCAACTTTTTCTTGATACATGCCTCGTACAGATCATTAGTTTGTGTGGGAGATGAAAGTATAGAAAAATACTGTCACTCTCTGACAAAAATGTTCCTTTTAGGGACCTTTGACTACGTTACATTAATTTTATTATTTGTGTGTTTTATTATGTTAATATTTTAGCAGATTTTATTCTGTCCAATTTGACAACACAATCACGTCATGTTAGCGTAACGCGCTGGACCAGTCAAAGGATGCTGGATCGGAAGCAGCGGGAGATGACTTCTTTCAGATCATGAGCAGTTAGCCTATCTGACTCGCGCCGTTATGGAACCCCGTTGTCTTTAATTCAACGTACAGGCTCTATGGGGTGGGGGTTCGCTTATCCAAATGCCCAATCCCTTCTCTCTTTAAAATACTGGGTGTCCCACGAAGAGGTCCCTATTTTTGGGTTGGTGTGACGGACTTGTGCGCCACAGACCCGAAATTCCACATTCGTGACTAACACATGTGTAAAGGTGTTGCTTCCGAGTCTCAATTGATTCTGACTCAAAACAAAATGGCGGAAACACAAGAAAACAACAAAATTAGCAATCGTGTTTTAAGGGCGTATGATTATTTTCTATTTCGTTGCTATCAGTGCATTGCGAACGTTGGACATAAGTTTGAATAAGGTTTATGAATCAAAAAGATTTAATTTATTTATGAGTTACTTATATCGTTAATTCCCTAACGTTGTTTATAGCCTAGTAACATGGTTAAAAATCCAGTAATTTGTTTTAACACTTAAGCATATAACACTATTTTTACGAAAAGGTTGTATGTCTTTAATATCCCGCCATTTTGTGCTAATGTATCAGAATTAAACTACACTCGGGGATATTTCTTTTGCACATGTGTATGTTAGGACTGTTGAGTCCCAGGTCCGTAGCGTGATCCACACGTCCGTCACACCGACTGAAAATAGGGGCCTCTTCGTGGGACACCCGTTATATTTGCTTCTTAATTATAAATAAATAAATCGAACCAATATTTTGATATTTAAACATTTCCAAGTCACATTGTCGAAACTATTTATCAGCACTGTAGCCTCGTGTGATGAGATGACCCAAGGCAAATGTTGCTGATAGATCCTGAGTCCTACATACCGTAACTCACGACGCTACGATACCTCGCTGTCTTTATTTCACAGAACCATGTTAATGTGAAAAAACGAGTATAAATGTGCTTGCCTATAAGTATATTTAATTGAAGTCAAACTCAACCTCAAACGCTTTCAACGCAGAGCAAGTCGTCAATAACTCCTAATCTCATTCCAGCAGCCTTTATTTCGCCATCTTGTAGCCTTATTTACCGTCTTTACATCTCTAATGACCTGCGATTACTAAGCAGCTAATTACCCTTCTCGGAGAGACTTCTTGCTCCTTCTGGTGCAGTTTAGAACCACCCACCAAAACGTCTCTCATATCTCAATTTATACATTTTGTGTGTTTCTTTTATTTTTTTTTATTTCATACCAGTTGACAAAAATGGAGATAAAAATCGTCCATAGTTAAACATAGAGATGTGATTCGTAAACTATATATTTTAATAGTGGTTGTAACTGTCAATTTCGACATACTTTTGCTCCTTAAAGGTTAACTAAAAAACACAAGAACAAAAACTAATGTATTGTTGAAAACATTTTCATGATAATACTTTTCCACACTCTCTTTGTAGAAGTTTAAAAATATTGGGCAAATGTCAAAGCCCCTCCCCCAATCCCGAAGTAATAATTAATATTTTTTCGAGTAGATTCTTTGGGTAGTGTCACCGAAAACGTCTTGAAAAAATAGTTTGTGAAATAATGAAGACATGAAATAATGGTTTATATCATTGATTGTTCTTTGACAAAGTACCGACTGTGCGTACAGACAATAACTTAAATTTCCTCTGGAACTAAAAGTCGTAGATTTGATAATTAGTTCCTTTTTACGCTTGTTTTAATGTTGATAGGAAAGTTATTTCATAAAGTTATCGTTTTTGGCAAAACATATACAAAATTATTAAAAAGTATATATCTTTTTGAACTCTCAGTTGTACGGACATACAGTGGTGTTAATATAATAACTTTGATAAAGCATGAAAATTCAATCATAATATTTCGGACGTATTTAGGAAAATTGGTATACTTCTACATTGTTGAGGGGTTTTCAGGGTAAACTATACTTAAATATAAAAAATCAATGAAGTACATAAATTGTCTTTAGATATGCTCAATGTTTACCTGATTACCAATGTTTACCACCGTTTACCCAATTTCATAAACATCGGACAATCAGTGTAGTCTCAGTGTCTGTACACAGACAGACATGGTTACTGACAGACGGTAATCATCCTTGAAATCACTATTATGAATTCAGGGAGTCTCAAAAATATATCACTCTCAATTTACGAAACGAAAAGTTTATGAATAAATACATTCTCCTTATACTATGTATGAGGGGAGAAAGTAAAAGATAAACATAGACATATATAATGTATTCGACAACAGAAAGGTCATATGGTTTCAGTGGGAAAACAATATATATATATATATATATATATATATATATATATATATATATATATATATATAATCACTAGAGTGAAAATATAAAAACAATATATGAAATATAATATAATGTAAAATATAAAAAATGTTTGTTTATCTTTTTGATTATGTTTATGCTCAAGTTTTGTTTAATGAAGTGAGAAATCAAGAAATGAAATAAGTATCCTTGTGCCTGATGATGGCCTAGTCCAGGCCCAAACTATAGTTGCAACTACTTAAGATTACCACTAATAGTAGTTATTGATTACTGATAATAGGAGTAAACTGGAACTACGACTTGTTGATGTATTCTTATGTTAATACATTGAAATTATTATGTTCCAGACTGGATGCTATGTTAGGTAATAGGTCAGTGTAGGTTGCAAGTCGCCGTAAGTGAAAATATCTGAAACATGCACGTTTAAAGGTCAGCCCTTTGGGTTATAGCTTTAGTTATTTAATAAGTTTTTTAAACATCAGTTTCGTCCTTTTCAGCCTTAGTATTTCTAACTGTGTTTTCATTAAGTTTTTTCACAGTATCCATGTTTTTGTACAGGCCTAAATATTTACATGTGCATTTACTACATTATTTGTTTGAAAAGTCCTATGGTCGTCATAAATTAAAATTAAATTAGTGTTTATTATTATTATTATTATTATTAAGGAAGGCTTTAATATTTTTCAATTATAATTGCCTTCACTATCGTTAAAAAGTATTCTTAAATTTGAAAAAAGTAAAGCTCCAAACTTTTTTCACCCTTCTATACCAGAGTAAAAACCAGTTTAAAAATATTGTTAAACAGAGTTTTAAATCATAAATACAACGCAACTTTTTTTAACAGTTGTGTAAGATTATTTCAAAAGGTATATAGTGATACGGTGTTCATTTGGTTGTCTTATGCACTAGAACTTAAAAAGAATTTCACTACAATTAATTGCAAACAAAAACGAATTGGTCCAGCCAGATATAATTGGAACGTTGATGAAACCAACAAAGATTAAATTACATCCCTTTGGTTTGATTAATGTTTTATATGATCAATTGGACGTAAAATGAAAAATCTTTCTCGATTCAACTTATTAAGGAGTCATTTGTGTATGGATGGTGGAATCGGAGTATTAAGTTTATTTCATGGAACTGGTTTGAAATGTACTTTTGTATATGTTATGTCAAAAGTTTCACTATTGCTATATAAATGAATATTTGATGTTTATTATAAAATATTTTTATCGTGAACGTATGTAATTGTAGGTAAAATAAAGAGTTCTATCGGCTAAAGATATTTACAATAGTTCTTCACAGATGAATGTGTATGAGAAACTGCTACTATTTAAGTTCCTAAAGTAAATCACGTTACTTTTTAATGTTCATATCCAATCCAATACTATAATACGAGCAAGGTTTGTATATATATATATATATTTGCACACGGATCTCGAAAACGGCACCGAGGAATTTCTTTAAATTTTGGAAATAACTAATTTCCGAGTAGAAAATAAGTTCTAGATAGGTCTAATGTCCAGGAAAATTCGTGTTTTACTTTAATATTAAGTTTAAAATCTAAAAATTTAACATTACGCTTATGGAGAATAAAATGTAAACAATACAAACCAAAACAGCCGTTTATAACCGTTTGACAGTTCTTGATTGAAGACTGCGGGGAACAATATAGAGGTTATGCATTAATATTTATTTTATGAATTAAATAAATGCAAAATTATCAGGTTACTAAACAATTTGTAAAAACTTAAGGGATTAAGGAACTTAAGGATAGCTGTGCGAAATAAAAGTAGAAAAAAGTATTTCCAAAATCTTCCGTGTTTTGATAGAAAACGTATTCGTTGTATTGCTTGAAGCCACTGTAACAAACCAATTAATTTATGTAAATTAAATTTCTCTTTTGCTTTTCAATCCTCATTCCGTTTATAACAAAATCAGTTGATCACAGGATAATAATAACGGTATGGATAATTAGACAGTAAATGATCGGGTTTTGGCTAAAAGACGTTAAATGGCATCGCTCAATTGACTAACGTCGTAGCCGAGTTGTAGCGTGTCGGCCTCAAGAACTATAGGCCGCGAGTTCCATTCCCACCATGGGCGATACTTTTTCTTCAGTGCTATATTAATTATAGTGTATTAAATCGGTTTTATTTCAACCACATAAATGTTTTCATGGGGCAGTAAATTTGTTTTAATTTTGCTAATTAACTTGTAAAAACATGTCTTATTCTATCCGAGCAAAGCTCGGTCACCAGGTACTTCATAGTTATAGGATAACTTCCCAACCACTTAGCTGGTATTTCATGATGAGTGTGATAATATATTAACGACTATTGTTTTGGCCTCTGGGCACCTAAACACGAAAAAATAACATGGTCCTGGGCTTAAGTCTTACCATGAGAGCTACGGTAATAGCTTCTTCGCTATGGGAAATTTGCTAAAACAACGTAAATGAAAACTCGTCTACGACTGACAGGTCTCTTATAACAGATTGTTGAGGTAGGATAACTGTGACAAAGTACGCGTTACTGATAAAGTAACACCTGAAGTATAGTAATAAAACAGACTAGCAATAACGGAGGGAAGCTCACAGTGCGTTACGTCCATGGTAGCAACGAATGGGGCCTTTTATTGTGGACATTCGTCTTCGGCTTCTCCTGTTTACACCTTCACTTCGCTGACCCAGAGTTATATCATCTTGCCCCGAATGGTGCTATAAGGATTGCTTTATGTACCGTTTAGAAAATATACTTCCACTTTTATAACAGTATTTAAAGTATGAAACAATATATCGACCGGTGTAAAAGATGTTCTGATAGTGTTACTTTTTTGGTAACTTACTGAAAAATCTTATCAGTCATTAACACTTATATCTATTGTGCCTCAAGTACTACATCGATTCCTTATGTTTTTTATTCATTTGTACGTCGTCAGAGTATTCCTCTTTCTAAAACATTTTTTTTAGACAAATTACAGGAGTATTTTTTTTATAGGCTAAGTTGTCCTATTTACTTTGTGTTATTTTATGATATTTTGGTACATGTTTGATATGTTTCGCCAAGTTTTACATTACAAAATTAAGTGGAGCTGCAGATTTACACGAGCACCGTCTTTAGCAGACAAAATGTTTTTTTTAACTAACGGTCTGAAACAGTTAATTAACATAAAACCAGCTTTAATACTGAAATTCGTGTTCATGTACATTCCAGTGAAAGTTTGCAGTTATACCAAGCCACCAGTTTGAATTCCAGGTATTTAGTTTCAATATAAACGTAAATGGCTCGAAGCAGGCAGGCTATACGAGCTAAATCTTTTGTGAGAAATCGCAGCATATTACTGTGGTAAATATACTAATTAGAGACAATAGGCGAAACTGGTTTTAATAGCTCGGGGAGATGGCTTTGTTGAACCTTTGTCCCTGGAAATGCCAACCCCGAGGACTGTCAACTTTTAAGACTGTAAACAACTTTGACGCTTCCCTGTGTGGCTTTCACGATTTACTGAACCGAATCATAGTAATGGTTCGTATTGCACGTGATTACTTGTTTAAAATTCATTGATGGATATTGGGTGGGTTTTGTTCTGTTCAGATTGTTACTGCGGACGTTTCCCGTCACGATTAGAAAAACTAAATTTCACGACGTTTCGGGATCTGGAGTATGATCCCGTCCTCAGGTGAACCTAGAACATGACATGATTAGCACTCGAGTGTTTGTTGAAGGCATTGACGTGCGGACGTACTTTTTCTGTGCTGTTGTGTGCGTTCCTCTTTTTTCCTCGGTATTGTTTGTAAGTTTTTGACTACCGGTACTTAAACATGTTTGTTTTCATTTTTATACCAGCTTAGACTGTATTAAGCTGACTAATCTTGTTTATAGTGAGCTTCGTTTTAGAAACTTTCCGCAATAACAGTCTAAATAATATGTAACCTTAAACGATCAATACCTTAAACGATCAACCTTAACGATCAGAACGTTACGCTTCTGCATGTATCTTATTCTACAGGTTTTTTCATTGGAAGGGGCGGATTACTCCCAAGGCACTTCAGCCGTAGCGGCTTTTTGCGCATCCCTGAGTGGGTTGCGGCTTTATCACATAGCGAAAAGCCATTGGTGATTGGCGGGATTTGAACCCGGGACTTTGGGCACCAAAGCCCCGCGCTCTACTCCTAGACCAGCGCGCTCCCTATTCTACAAGTTTGAAAATTTAATCTTTGTCTTTAAACTGTGATTTATCTTGATATGTGATAAAGCGATGTAAGTGTGATAAAAAAACTATTGATTATAGTCAATGTAACGTATTATTACCGAGATTATCACATGTTGTGGGTCTCCATTCATTAGGACATTAGAACTAAAAATATTTTCTGTGAAACCTTAATAATCAATTAGATGAACAACCTATCTTTTGTTTGGTGTCCAGGAAAAACCCCAAATGTAAATGCTTAAAGACAAGTACAGCATAAATTCACATCACGCGTTAAAAAAAATCCAAAAAACTTTGCGTTAAAAATAAATGTCTGATATTTTATTTCTCTCACCGCAAAGATGTGGTTACTAAATTGAATCCCAGAATCCGAAATTGACGACGTTGGCCCTGAGAGGCTGTTTCCCCTGAGAACCGTAATGTTTTGTGGTGTCAAGAGGCCGATTTCTCATATTTCCGGGAAGTTCTTAACGATTCAAGATGGGAGGGGGTAATTACTACCTTTGACTGATCACTTGTCATTTAGCGTTATAAACTGAGAAAATCGGAGGAGCGCATCACCCTAGCAGTTCATAAGATGTATTGTTCAATGCAATATTACTTTATTTGTTTGAAATACATTGTTGATGGCGGGTTTATGTTATTTAGATTGCCATTGTAGACATTTTCCATCAAAATTAGTAAAACAAAGTTTCACGACGTTTCTGGATCTAAAATCTGACCCGTCCGTAGGAGAACTGAAATCTAGTACATGACAAGATTAGTACCTAATCCGGACTAAGACGGTAAAAACTCGTAACAAATTTTTACAGCATTAGTACAACGTACAAAAAATGCAAAGCATCAAAAGTCTTCCCATAATGCCAGATTTTAAGGATTAAAGGGATAACCGGTGGGCGTGTCACTGGAGCTCAATGACACTAGCGCCTGGAACAAAATGGCGCCGCGGCAAAAACCTGAAACACGCCGAGAATCGAAAACGCGGCTGGTGGTGTTCGTATTTCTATTATTTACATAAATTAATAAATTTAGGGAGTTAGAAATGAGTGCGTGTTTTTTTATTTCCGAACCCATCACATAACTATGCCTATAATTTTCTTTAAATTACATTAAATGAAACATTCATTAAATTAAAACTGTAGTGTACACCCGATTAAGATTGATTAATTAGTTTTAGTAGATCTAACAGTACAATCAATTTACTTTGGAACGTAATTCATCCCTGTAAAATGTACTACAAGTTACAGTCATTTAGAATGACCTTTTTTGAATGATTCCTGGACTACAAATTATTAGACTTCCAGAAAATTTTAGTCTAGGCCTGGAAAGAGGCTACCACTCGCTTAAAAAACTGGCCTCGTGATGAATGTTTTTTCATAAGTAAGGAATAATGTTCCCCCGCATTTACAGGTAGTGAGTGGCACAAACCTTTTTGTTAAAGATCTTAAGTATTTTTCAGAAAAAAATTGAACTAACATTCGTCGTAGGAACGGTTAAGAAGCATGTCGATGTCGAGTGGGTTTTCCAAAAGCACAGAAGATTATTTGCTGACAGCCACGGCCGATACTCCAGTGTTGGCTCAAGTATTTGTTTCGCTCTCAGATTCCTTACACGTTTTGCCGTTCTATCTCTTCAGCCAATGTTTCTGTAAATAAATACCCGATGCTCTGATCCCGTCGCTTGTTGAAAGGAACCAAATATTGTTTAGTTTATTATTAGAAGCTGAAATATTCTTTGAGAAAATTTTATCGGATGACCGTAGTGTTGTGAAAGTTTTTTTATATGCTTCACAATCAATACTGTAATCATCTAAACCTGTTACACTTGAAACCATCGACTTTACCATACCTTAACTTATCTTATACTTTTGTACGAACATTTTAATACTGTTATCCCCTTTTAATTGTATATTTCAGAAGACATTTTATACCTCATATCTCAAGTTCAAAACATATACAGTAATTGCACAAAAAGGATGCTAGTTATTAATGTTGAAGGGTTCGCATATAGGATTTTGAATTCGCTAATACACGTGCGAAAATTTCATAGTCGCTCGCTAAAAGGTTTGTGGTTTGAATGTAAATTGAACTGAGTCAATCGATATCTCTATGCATTGACGGACATGTCATTAACAGCTGTTGTGGGTATCGCAATCATGACGATGTTGTGTTAATGGAAGTTCGTTCCCATGCGTGGGACGGTGACGTCACGCAACGACGCGTGGGGGAGCGAGAGCGATACCAACCCTTCCGGAGGTCGGCTAAAATCCTCTTATAAACATAGAGACGATACAAAATTATATAACAACTACATTAGAAACTCGATTAACCGTCGTTCTTTTATCGATCACTCTTGTTTATATGTCACTCTCGATTAACCGTCACTATTGTATCAGCCACTCTCGATTATCTTTCACTCTCGATTAACCGTCACTATTGTATTAACCACTCTCGATTAACCGTCACAATTGTATCAGCCACTCTCGATTATCCGTCACTCTCTATTAACCGTCACCATTTTATCCGTTTCTCTATATTACCCGTTACCCCTCTTTTCATTGACGTGAACCGTCACCAACTGCTATCCCGCGTGCCGTGCTAAACATCGTGAAAAATAGCTACAATATTGTGATGGCAAAGAAATGCAGTCATTTCATCGCACACTATTTCGTTTTCTCAGAAAAATACGTAGAAGAATATGACTGACTTCTTTCAAATGTGATGTAGTTGACCGTGTAACTGTACTAAGTACTGAAATACAATGTAAATGTACATGATTTAGTACCTCACAACATCTGTTTAATCTCATAACTCTGCATATAACAATTTTCAGTTTTTATAATTAAAAACAGTGTGGTGCCGCAGTGAGGGCTGCGACTACAACCTTCCCCCTAAGCTACCATGCCAGTGAATTGGCTAGCAAAGTTTTTATTCAGCTATTCACTTAACCGTCCTGGTTATGTTCCTTAATTTGACGGTTGAAAGAGGAGATGCAAATAATAAATAGGAAACACACGTGTAAAATATTACTTAGTCCTGAGCATTGTCACGGAAAGTATATTGCCCCAATCTGTGGCTGCCGTCAAATGTAAAATAGTTCTTGAAAGTTTTCAAGCATGTGCCTCGTAAAATATAATATAGCAGGTCATACGATGCCACCTCGCAGAGTACGGATGCTTGCAACAGGCCATATAGTGACCAAACTGGCAGGTCCTGTAGTGGTAGATAATCCCATATAAGTTGTAGTTAGTTAGTGTTTTGCAACTGTGATTTGGTAGAATAAGCGCTCATATTGGGACCGTTAATTGGAAATTCAATGAAATGACTTTCAACTTTCTGGGCCGTACCATTTCTAGACAAACGTTTCAAAAATGTATAACCAGATCTAGGTAATCTCTGAATCAATAATCTTTTGGTACGCGCTTGCCTTGTTTTACTTTTTCCACGAACCGGTTTCTCTTGACCATGCAGTCTTTCTTCTTTGGTAAAAAAGTAATTCGATGAGGTAATGTAAATATATTTATTTTATTTTAGTGCTACGCATATACTATACGATTACATTGTGCGAACGTATTTTCTTCCTTCTCATTTTCTTTTCAAGCAGACCTTTCCAATCAGCTTTTCGCCGCGGCCTCATTGCTCGGAGTTCAATCAAAAGAACGTGGGTCGCTCGGATACGTGGCCGACGCCAACTCAAACATTAATTTATATTCATTCGAGCGGCAGAATTGAAAACGGGAATATCGGTTGGCTCCAGATATAATGGCCGAGTCAATGGAGGCCGGCTCCATTGTACAGGGTGCGTTTTATTTCCTTGTAATTGTATCGGCCGGTGCAAAAAGAAATTCATTTGTTGAAACTACTATAGGTAGGATTCCAGGATGATAATGACGTTTTCATATTAATTGGTGGACTTTTAAATTCGGTCATCTATATTATTATAATGAAATAAAAATTATAAAAAATATGAAAGAGTAAATATTGATCGTTGTGGTAAGGTAATTAATTATGTTGGCTCTGGTTAATTTGTTGTATTACTTGCAGCCACACTCCGCCCAAGTGACAGTTTCCCTTTACACGGGTTTAATGGCTCAGTGTTAAAATTCAACTTTTACCTTGAATAAAAATAGTTAGGAACACGTTCAACTTGTATATTTAGTATTGATAAATTTCAAATAGGGAAATGTTATATCCTTTTATACTTATACTTTTAACTTAAATGACAAGGGTTTTTAAACCAAGTATAATGATAAATGGGTGTATGATGATTTTGGCGCTATCTTGTAGTCTTGTAACTGACTAAGGCTGGCACGTTCCTTAGACAGGACTGTTAATTAATACCCCAACAGCCATCTAAGGGACCTACCACTAAGTGGAGTCCGAACCACTGCCTTTGAATTACGAACTGGTCTAATTATGAGAATAGTTTTTACGGATTAACATAGTATAGAAAAGTGCAGACGTTAATTCACACAAGAGAAAATTATATCCACCGACAATCGCTCACGACTATCCACAATTCGTGACCTCCAAATGTTTTGTAAAACTTAGAAAACATATAAGTTATATCGCTCAAAACTCAGTTTTTGAGAGAGAACTACTTTATTTCATAAATTTTATGTTGTTGGTCAGTTTAAAGTAAACAAAACGCTCTTCACAATTAGTATCATCCGGATTTATCATATTCAAATGTTAATGAAAAAACGTTTAATCAAAATCAAAATCAACGTTTACAAAATCAAAATCAACGTTTACAAAAAATATTATGCATTGTTACAGGCAGACATAAATCAACATAAAAACCATTTTCGCTTACCTGCTGTAAGAAATGTAAAAATATTTAAAAAATATAATAATTACAACGAATTTTCAGGCAAAATTATATTTTAATCCATAGATCAATGTTTTAAACACTATAACTGTATAATTTACTGTTATATTGGAAAATTTCTTTATTGTTACTTGTCTACTTCTGTTCTACGTTATTTTGTTTTGTTTCGGTTTGTTTCTACTATTTCTTAAAAAAATTAAACTGGAGAGAGTTTTCTTGTAATATTGTCTTCAAAGGTTTGTCTTATAAAGTGTCAGATGCTCCCAAGTTGTAGTTTGTTCTAATGTATACTTTTATTTTCTTCATATCTGAATTTTTCCCCTCGCAGTAATTAAAAAAACTAAACAGTTTAAAATATTGTAAAAATAATTTCGGTAAAGAAATAAGATGACAAAACAAATTTGTTCCTAAAAGAACAGTTTCTCTAATACTTTTTCGCCCACCTCGAGATTACATTTCTTGTTATTTTTCCCGGCCGACCTTTTAGTTAAATTAAATATTTATTATAATTCACATTTTTTGTTGAATCTAAGTAATTATTCCATTTTTATGATTCTGTCTATATTTAATTCTAAACTGAGTCACATTTTTTAAACCATACAAACAAACACTTCAGTACTTACTTCAGCACTGTAAATAAAATTAGAGTTTTATCAGTACATTACATTATGATTTTTTTTATTTTAACGTTTTATAGTCCAGAAAAGCTGAAATGGGTATTACAGTATCTCAAACTCTGTCTGTCTATATCTGTAATGCTGGACTAGTTTATTTTAGAACGCTGTTCTTTGAAAAAGAGCACTTACTATGAAAAAATCTAATTTCACTATTCTATACCTTTTGGGAAAGGTTTAAACTGAAACTGACCTACAACATATTTTCAGAAATCTACTAAAACGCGATGTATTATAGTTATTTACAAGAGATAACTAACCAGTTGTCAAATTGTAATCAATATTATCTCAATGTAAACGAAAGTTTACTAATCACAAACATTTGACTTGAGTAAACCGCACGATGGTAGGCCGATGAGGTCTTGGACATCTGATTAACCCCTCACCCTCTCTTGCACAGCAGTGTTGCCATTTTTAATTTAGCCTATCAGCTTACATAACCATATGCTATAATAGAATAGGGCGATTTGGCAACACCGCACTGACTCTTATCATGCCATTTTTAATTTAGCCTATCAGCTTACATAACCATATGCTATAATAGAATAGGGCGATTTGGCAACACCGCACTGACTCTTATCGGACTACAATCGTATGGTGTCTCTAATTCAAAATTAGAACTATATAACAACGGATCTGAGAATTCGGTTTTCCATATCTAGTATTTCCTTTGGTTTTTTGTACCTATTTCGATTTCAGGTTAGTATTTAGTTTTCTTACCACTAAAATATACAAACTGCTAATAAATATACATAAAAAATTTAAACTGATTAACAAGTGAACAGTCATCATTTAGATTTTTCGTAATAGAAATTTTAATGTGATTTATACAATCGGGGATTATTTATTTGAGATATGGTCGGGTTCGGCCGGGTGTGTGTCGTGTCGCTGGAAATGTTTATGAACGGGCAGAGAAATCTTAATCCCAGGATTAAAACGCGAGTGTCACAAGGGGTTAGGTGGTCGCCGGACGGGGGTTTACGAGAGTATGGTGCTGGATAACCGGGGGGGGGGGGTAGTAGCAGTTGCTCCGGGTGTATCTGATTATTTCTCATCCGAAATCGTTGTATCACAGGCATTAACGATGTTCATTGCTCACTGTTACTTTCTGTTTGCGCTTCTCGGTTATGTTGTAGAAGCCATATGTATTCTTGTGAGGTTCATCCATACAGGGTGTTTTGTAGCTCTACCAACCAATGTATTGTTTTTTTATGTATATAAAAATATAAATATTACATTTAAATCGTCTGGAAGTCTTCAGTTTCTCTTAGAGTCGCTATTTTCGTGGCGTGCTCTTAAAAGACCATTAAACATACAATTCATTTTATTCATTCAATTTGCACTCAAATAGTAATAGTAAGGATTGGTGATAAACAATTTTCCACTTAGAAATGTAAGTTTTACACTAGTATTTACACAAGCTGTACGACTATAGCTTTTTTTAAAGTATAGGATGTACTAATCTATCGATGTGATTACATTCCTAACCGACAGATATAAAAACTATTATGAAATTGAAATGTGCGTACTTAGTTCTTGCAATCAAATTCGAACCCTTATTCAACCAAGGAATAGCTCGGTTCATTATATTTTTCTACGTCCTTAAAAATGTTTTTCTGGAATTGTTAATAGGCAATTCAACGTATTTGTTTCGCAACCCTCTAATTTGCCCAATGTCTGTATCAGCAAGTTTGAGAGTTGTTTAACAACTAAATTACAACGGTGTGAACGGCGGGTTTTAATTTGCCCACTCTTCTTCTCCGTCGCCTCAAGGTTGTTTATTGTCCAAGTTATTGGCGGCCGGACGATATATCGCCCTCATTAAAGTACACCGAACCTTCGAAACTTTTGCGATTTCGTGCCGTCACCCCTCCCGGTGACTTATTGCCGGACATTCTTTTCTTTTGTCGCATCTCACTGTTGTAATCTCTTATGTTCGATGTGTTTCACGGACAGTATTTACGGCGATTCAATATTATCGAATAACACAATACCGATAACATATCGACTTATCGATAACATATCGATTTATCAATATCATATCGATTTATCAATATCATATCGATTTCTACACGGCCAGTTTTGCTTGACATCAGTTCAGTTTTTTGACCTGGCGCAGTCCGGATGTTGGATACACACAGTCGGTTGTAACTGACGCATTGACAGTTCAAACTGATCTTCTGTATACTTAGGGAATTTGACCAAGCTCCTTGAAATGACTCACTATTTCAAAAATACTGAAAGTGTTTTTTTTTATTCTATGCTATCTTATATTTTTTATCCAGTCCGAAGAGTTAAATGGATCTACAGTAAAAATGTTTTAAATTAATAAACTTAAATTAATTTTAATGATATTAAATCCGGAAATAGAGTGTAAGATTTTTCAGTTTAAATAGTTGAAACATTTTTCTAAAATAGAAAACAACATTTGAACTATGTTTGAAACAACCTTTGACAACACATCGCTGAACGAATTTTTTTCCATTGGCATTAACACAGAAAATGACTGCAATGTTATCTGGCTTTACCTCCAGGCATTGCGACGGTATAGGGGTATAGGAAATGAATAAACAACCTTATCCCACGGTCGGTCGTATTTCCCTCTGTAGTTGACAGATGTAAATGTAAATCTGCTCCATTGGTTCGCTTATCCCCCAACCCCTAACCCGTCGGCTGATGGTTCTCCATTGATAGTTTGTAAACTTTAGAACTGTTTCTTTGAACATCGCTTTGAAATAGTTGTATATATTTTAATTTTGCATTGAATAATTGTTTTGAATTTTAACATGTTCTATGTCATGTCCTTCTATGTCAAATTTAAATTTCTCAATCTTTTCACATCTGTTATGTATTTATTTAAATTTCTATTACGGACATTTTCCATCACCATTTTAAGTAAAACAAACTTTTACGACATTTCGAGATCTGGAATCTGATCCCATCCTCAGGAAAGCTAGTACCTAAAACATAACACGATTAGTACATAATCCGGACTAAGCGTTGTAAAGCTGAAAACAAACAAGTTTAACAAAAAAACTCACTAACCATACAATTACAAACATTTACGCACACAAGAAACAAAACACGTCTACTCGTCAGAAAGACTCAAAGACGACTGAATAGGAGTAGAGTGGGCGTGTCCCCGGAACCGGAAACAAAATGAATGCGTCAATAACCCTGAAAACTAGGCGAAGTGTGTTTAACATATATTTATACTTACAGATAACCAAATGCCTTTACGAGCCTTACTACGAGGTAGCATAGCATGAGAATGAGTCATGACACACGAGATTGAAAATAAAGTAAAGGAAACTAAATCCCACGATAACAAAAAATTTAACTGTGCGACAGACGAGTTAATAGTCTTAACTATTTTGGAAACACATCACAGAACCATAACGGTTAGCTACAGAGCTGAAATTTAGCACAGTAGTTCCTAAGCTAAGCCAGTACGTGACACGCAAATTCATTTCGGTATAAGCACGAACTCTTAGTGACTACAATAAAATGAAATTTAATTACTGAACGTACCTCGTATTATGACAATGATAAGCCAAGGTAAATGGAGTATCTCGCATCACAAAGCCATCCATCTGTTAGCTTTGCAATGACGCGTCCGCTCGACAACAATCGGGGACATCTCAATAGCCGGGCGACTGCAGCGCCTCACCGCCTCGGTGGCGATCCATTACAACTCGCCAATTCGCCGTTGTGTGATGACGTAATTGATGACGTCATACAACGGTATCGCGCTACCTTTGTGGCGGTCCGTGGTTTGAATGATCACCACACCCAATTACCATTGTCAACAAATATCCGGTGTTTGAGGACCAAAAATGGTGGCTTTGGTTCGTGCGTTCTCTCACCAGAGCGCTCTGATACTAGCTGTTCGCAAGCATATTAAACACGATCAATAGGAAAGTGCTGTATGCTTAAAACTAACAAATAGCTTTAAAATATAAAAGCACTTGTGTAGAAACATCACAGGCATCATTTCATCGAATAGAATAAAATGAATCGTAGTTTATGTTGGTTTAGAGAGTTCTTTAATTTAGTAGTTCAGGTTTCTTCCGCCATTTTCCTTTCAGCCTTTTAGCCTCTGAATATGTAAGCAAATAACAAAAATAAAAAATATCGAATGCGAAATTCTATTCTTAAGAGTCAGCAGGGTTGACGAAATATTTTATTTTCGGTCCATAAGAATGATTTAAATAGTCGTAAAAATTTAATTACGTTTCTATTTTATTTTTATCCGGGGTATTGCAATTACCACAATCATGTCAGATAGTTAATGTGTAATTAATTATTTTTTTATAAAAGAAAAATATTAAAAATTGAAACTTTAATTATCGAAGTTAACCGCTTCAGTAGTGCTGTCACAAAATTAACAATGTTCTCCTGGAACTAAAGTGTGAGTTGGTGAAGGTATTGAAGACTCGTAGATAAAGACAGGTCTCGATAAATTATTTCTGAAATGCTATTTAACTCCAAATTATATAAAACATATCTTAATATTTGATATTTTTATCCCCGAGCACAGTGTAAAACAGCTATGGTTTAGTATCATTAAATTTCTAGATTATTACGTTACAATTATTTCTTTTTGAATTAAGGGGAGCAGTGAGGGTAAAAAATATTTTTTTATAATTTTTGTTTTTTTTGCGTTTTTTATACTACAACATTTCTACTTTCAGAATATGTAATTTGTTTTTCTGGGAAAAAATGTTTAGTGCCAAAAAGTTATGACTATGTCACGATTTTACAGGTGGGGATTTTACTTTTGTTATACAACTTTTTAAATTCTTTATATTCCAAATATTTTACTGCTGTATACTCATGTAACTCTAGTAACTATACTCACAAAATTTTAGCCATTTATCTTCATTAGTTCCTCGTAAAAATGTACCTTTATATGCCTAAATTTAACATTACCGGTATAGGTGACATTCACCGCTCCCCAAATTTACTGGTTTTACGACGCATAGTGTAACGTTATTGCTTTACATTACTTTGTTGTGAGGAAAGTTTCATTTTGAAAGGCCGGATAGTGTTCGCGGGTGAATTGACAAAGGCTATATCATTAGAGAAGGAGAAAGAGTAAATACTGGGAATATTGTCTTTGCAAAACTCCGAGACGATTCCGGCTCTCAAGTTCTCATAGTAATAATGTTATACCGTTAAACCCGCGTTTGTGCAGACCCTGTTGTCGTAACCACAATTCTCTTTCTACTTTCTACACTTGTTACGTTCATGTTTGAATAAATAAATGATATAACAATGCGTACCCTCAAACTCAAAATTCTTTATTGTTTAACCCTCCAAGTGCTATGACTATTATATTATTTTATTTTTATGCAACTCTTCTTGAATACCAAGTATACACAAAAAACACAAAACATGCCCCCCTTTTTAACTATAAAAGCAAAACAGTTGTCCACTGATATCCCAATTAAGCCTAAAATGCTGTCAACGTCCACCCAAGCCGGTCACCGTTTATTTAAGGAGGGCCCTCCACTCCACTGTACCACACATTTGCAAGCCAAATTGGGATTTCTCATGGTCGGGATCCGAACCCTAACTTCCGAATGGCTAGAATGTTACACTCGTCAGCACAGCGCTCTAACCGGTCCAGTCACCAGTGCATAGGTGTAGAAAGTGCTTACTTGGCTATAAAACATACTCTAGCGGCAAAATAACGAACTCAAGCATCAGAACAGGGAACTACAAGAGTAGTTGCATGTATTAGCTGTAATTGTTGACTTCGATAGCGCTATACAATTGCACCTCGCTAACATCTCACAGTGGGATGTTAGTACTTGGTGGTTTTAAAATCACAGTAAGTGTATAACAGTCGTCAATAATGTATCAGTAATGCGGCAGAAATAGCATACTTGAAGATAAATATTCTTTAAGGCACACTCCTTAAGAAAATTAAGGTTTGTCGCCTAAGACATAAACAGATAGTTGAAAATCCTTATTGCTATGAAAAGTTTGGTTTTCAAAAACGATAGAGTTGTATTCTGGAATAGGTATGTTGTGAGTTATTCGAAGATAAATTTGAAGTGTAGTTGTTTAGGAAACAGACTGAAATTGTAAAAAATACAGTAGCTTCCAGTTTAAAATATAGATTAATCGATGACATTTTATTGTTCTTAAAGATGGCTCTACATGATGTTGATTTGTAGGCCATATATAGTTTGCACGGCTTTCTTCCGAGCTTTAAAGATTGATTTAGTTTGTGAGCTAGTATTACCCACAAAACAAATTGATAGGCAAGGATAGGAAAAACAACCACAATAAGCTGTGAGAATAATGTCACATACTATTGTAAATGTTTAAAGTTAAGAAAGAGTGCATTAGAAAAATCATTTTAAATTTATAACGATATATACGGTATAAAACATTTGTTAAAATGTTTATTTTTTAATTACTCTTTATGCAGACTTATACATCGTCAAATACAATTTATCGAAATGAAGTTATAAAATTTCTGAAAATTTACAACGGACCAATATGATCTACCAACTAAAATTATGTGGTAGAAGATTCAAACTATTTTAAAGTGTGGTAGTCAACATTTGTCTTCATTTGTACTTTTTACAATCATACAATCATTTATATTTAATTACATTTATATTACAATCATTTTATATTTAAATAAACTTGATTTCCAGTTCTGGTGTCGCTCAAGGTGGGATTAAGGGTTGATGGAGAGGGGTTGTTTGTGGGCGGGAGGGGTGCAAGTTGAAGGTAATTAGTGCTCCTTGACTGATCACGCGCCATTAGAGTTTTGAGGCGGGAAAATCAGCTTCAAGGTGGGTCATTAGCTCTTGGTGGCCGAGAAAAGTGAATCGGCTTTTGTAAATGTTTTAACGATACCGCTGGCGAGCCAGCCGCGGCTTAAGTGGGAACTTTAACATAGAAAATTAAATTCGTTTACAATACAACGTGTAAAATATTCGTTTTCGATTCTGCATATGGTCGACGTTTTACTGCTTTAAAATTAGGGTACTTGATACTTGTATTCTGCATCAGCGACCAATATGCAGATTGTGTCAAAATGTGTTGAAATTTCTATACTTACTTAAAACTAGGCTTAATGGGCCTACAGACCAAATAGTCCGTAAACATTTTACTAAAAGATTTGAGGTCCAGCTCGCACACCTTCAGAGTTAAAGAGCTTGCCTGTGAAATAGGGGTAACCCCTCCGGGTTCAGGAATGGCGTCAGGTCGAGATTGCGGCCATCTCCTGTCCCATAGGAAAGCTACTCGTATTTAACGCAAGGCTGCTTAAGATGTACTGGCTATACACAATCAACAACCCGATGTCTTTGGTCACGATGTCCGGTCGTTTTGATAACTCTCTTCCTTCTCCTGGAGCAGTAGGATGTCATGCGCCGCTCGTGAGTGGCCACAGAGCGTTATGTCGTAGCTGACATGTTTGTAGAAGGGTCCTGGTAAACTGTGACCAGATAGGACTTGGGAATAACTAGCGCAAGCTTCCTAGGCAAGTAGGTAAAGCAGACGAGAAAGATTTACGCATATCTGGCTTATGTGGTGCCTCCAGCTTAGGGTGTGATCTCATCGGACCTAAGGTACTGAAAGCTTTATTGACATTTTTTCAGCGCGCTAAACTAAAAATCTTCTAGACTCAATATTATTCTATTTGGATATGGATATCTCTAAGCTCTGAGAATTATGAGAGAGGTTTTAGCAATTTACGAGACGCAAAAAGTGTAACGAAAGTGACGTCATATGTTTTTAAGAACAGCTGCTTAGGGTAACTGAAAAAATTACCACCAGACGTATTCATGATCTAAGCTATTTCCCACAAAGAAGTAAGTACAATATTTGCATTTCGGTTTATATTTATTTACATATATTTTCAAAAATACGAACAGTGTGTTATTTGAGCTTGTCGGTTTCAATTTTAATTCAAAAATCTCAATATCCTTTTCCATCAGCTGTTATATTTATAGTAATAATCTAGTCAAGGAAAATGTATTCTATTTATTTCCCTGTGGGAAATAGGTTATATTATGGATACTTGTTGTCTGAAGGGAATGTTTCCCGTTCCTCTAAACATCAGGCTCTAAGCATTCAGTACAGCTGTTCTCGTAACCATTGACTTCACTTCCGTTTTTTGCATTTCGCCAATTGTAAAACCCCCAGAGTTTATACGTATCTATTTTTTTATTCTAAAACAATTTTGAATGAATCTTATAGTTGCGATACCCATTAAGCTACTAAACATGTGTTGCTATCATTTCGTACAAAAAGGGACGTTTTTAAATGAATACGGAATATGTTACACACAACTGAATTATAACATTAAGTACCCTTTGTTGAAAGTCTATGCCAGTTCACTGATACAGTTTATTTAAGCGAGGAAGAACCGTATAATTTAATTTCATACATGCCATGGGGGAGGGAAAGTGGCTTTGAATAGTAATTTCAGCGGTGTGTTTGGTTGTGCAAACCAAGAAGCAATTTTATCAAGAGACAGCGAGACTGAATAAATACTTAGTGGAATATTGTCTTGGCGAGGGGCAGAGTTGGGGGGGAGGAATGAAAACGTGGAATTCGAGAAAAGAGAGATTTTAGTGGCGGGTAATAAAGAGAAACCAAGATGTTTTGGGGAAAGAATTGTACTGTTATCATCTTATTCCTTTTGCCTTTATGATTTTCATGAAAGTCAAGAGACCTTCCAAGTTTTACTTTGATGTATGAAAAGAATATTTTTATATTATAGCGAAATGTTCCACCTGTGTTTAATCTACGCAATGTTTTGCCCAGAAGCAGTTAACGTTGAGGACAAATTCTACTTGAAATTACTTTTTTACAAAGAGAAGTCACTACATTATGGTAAAAATTTTAATTAGGTCCTAGAAATATTATGTGTGCGAGGGTAGAGCCTAGCGCACAACCAGATAAATATCTAAATCGTATTATATTGGAAAAAGATGAATACAATTGAAGCGTTTATTGTAGAAACTCCACCTCCAACAGTTTCTTTTCGATTTCAACTTTTTGGTAAATAGGCGACCAAAATTTGAGCCAGAAGGCACAGTTTAGGCTATTAAAAAAGAATATGCAGACAGAAACTTAAGAGAAAAATCTATTTTGATTTTTAACTATGAACTTCTTAACTTCTTATCTTTCTTGATAAGAAGTTCAAACACTACAAATTTTTCAGTTCCAGTATTAAGCTTTGAAATAGATCAGACCTGTTATACACAGACGCCAGACAACCGATCATACGATTATTGGCTATGAGAGGGAGAGAGGGAGAAAGGTCACCTGGCAAGGGTTTGGAAAAAGCAAAACCGATAGCGACTCTTTATTTATAACTGTCAGTTTCAAACAAAACATACGACCCCGTTTGGATAAGGTTATTTATTCATTTCCTACATTGTCCCAACGCAAAGCCATATTCCAGATATCATTTTGGCCTTACCTGCTAAAGGTTTTTTTCTATATTTTCTGAATTGTTTAAAAGTTTTATATCGTTTTTTGCTATATATTTTACCGTGGTAACAGTAGAATTAGATAGCTAGAAAACAAGTACGTAGATAATATTACCTACAGATTTTTAACAAATTGAAAATATGAGGTTTAACAAATTTCTAGACGCAAACTCAGGTGTCCAAATATCCTATTTGGAGATTTTGTGATACCTAATTTTTATTCCAATTGTTTTAAAGTTGTGACTTATACATCCATAACCAATTCATATTAAACAGTACAACAAAGAAATCGTATAAAATATAACATTTATAATTAAAGAAAAACATTCCGTATTGTCATTTCCAATCACTTGTTTAATTATCAAGACTTATATTCCATATTATTTTATTTCAGATATGTGTGTAGAAATCTCAAGCATAACTATACTAATTCTCTACATTACCAATAATTGCTTATATTGCCACCTGAGTGGCTTAGTGACAGTCCTTCAGTAGACGGACAAACGCTAATATGCCCAATCTATTCCACAGATAAAACCTTCCTCGTAGCTTCTAATATCACTCGACGTATTTAATCGCATCAGAAGATTTTTCGTTTCCAATTTCATCCAAAAATAAATTTCCTATCCATTCACACGCGAAAAAATCAGATCGAAGTGAAAATTAAACTCTTTTAAACACGTTGGTTCTCGATAAACGATTCTAATATCAGTTTCATTCACTGCAAGTTGTATAAATTCACGAGTTTAAATTACGAGATGAACGATTTGTAGGGATCAGACGAGGAGGAAGTTACACGGCATTAGCTTTACACTGCTTATGCATTATCAGGTAGATAGGTTGAGACGCGACGTTGTTGAGTGCGTTCAGCGAAGATTACAAGTCTGCCAACCGGCGAACGACTTGGTGTAAATCACTCGATTCCCCTGGAGAATGACTAGCTTTAACCGTTAAATGACTCGCTTCGCCCGATGTATGTCTCGCTTCATTCGTTAAATGACTCGCTTCGCCCGATGTATGACTCGCTTCATTCGTTAAATGACTCGCTTCGCCCGATGTATGACTCGCTTCATTCGTTAAATGACTCGCTTCGTCCGATGTATGACTCGCTTCATTCGTTAAATGACTCGCTTCGTCCGATGTATGACTCGCTTCATTCGTTAAATGACTCGCTTCGTCCGATGTATGACTCGCTTCATTCGTTAAATGACTCGCTTCGTCCGATGTATGACTCGATTCATTCTTTAAATGACTTGATTGGCCCGAAGATTAACTAGCTTTACGCGGTGAATGACTCGCTTCTCTCGGTGAATGACTTGTTTAACTCGATGTATATCTCACTATGTTCGGTTTATGGTTGCTAAAACCAGCAAATGAAAAATATCAGACACAGTGACCTTTTAGACGATACTCCTGATCACGGGTTCTTACAGGTATTCAGTAAGTATTTTAGAAGTTTATGTTTTGCATTTTGGCAATAAATCAATAAAATCATATATATCTTTATATTTCAAAATTTAAATTATGACCAAATATACACCCAAAGTGTGAACAACTTACAGCTTATATTTGAACAATTTATTGGTAATTAGAATTTAGAACGTTCTGTTAAAGACTGTTAATCGACAACGAAGCATATTGAAATGTGTTTAATTGTTTCCGGTTTCAATTGACTAAGCGGAAGCGGAAGTCCCATAGTCAGTTGTTCCACCGGCCGAACGGAGCGCTTCGATCGACACCTCCAATTATTTCCCGCCATACATCACATCGATTCGTCGGGGTTTTTTATCTTTTCTGTTTCAAAAGACGTATCAATTAAATTCCAACCCCACTAATGAACGGTCTGTATTCACCGTGTTCAACAAAGGGTCTGCCCTTCCCGGAGTACTGTTCAAACGGGGAAGCGCTGGTTGGAAATTTCTCATATTCAAAACTTCAACTAAAATAAGTTTATCCTTTATTCAATATGTTTTTGTCCTTGATTTAGGTAATTTTAAATCTTAGGTTTCATGCGATCGAAAATTCTAAAACGAGATAATTGATTTATTCCATAAACAGAATCCAGGATAATATCATTGTTGGATCTTCTTCGTTAACATGTTTCGTATAGTAGGGCCTACTCCGTTTTAATATATCACTTTTTCTAAAATTAAGAACGTCTTTATGCCTTTTCCAACGGACCATAAAACATTACTAAGGAAATTAAATCAACGGCGCTTTTATGCAGTCGTCCGTGTTTAAAATACACAGCACAATGTTAGTTCAAAGTATGGACACATTTATTTAGACGTACGACAAACGGACGTTCCCGCATCTAAGCATTAGTTTAGAAATCTGACTATGTTATCTTGTGTTGTGTTTAATGGAGTAAATTAATACTGAATTCTAATTTACAAAAATAAGAATAGGTACGATTTGGAATACCTCTTCGGAAACGTTTAGAGGCTTAATACTGAAGTAGGTGTTAGAGTTATGACATATGTTCGGATATAGGTTTGAATAATAAATTAATTTGGTAGCAATGCTATCCCCAATTCGCCATCTTCAATCCGTTGAAAAAAAGAAAACACAAAATTTCCAGTGTTGTATCATCCCTTAGGAAAAGCACGCATAAAATGGCTGTATCAAAGATTAAAAGGGCTTTTTTACTCCATTTTGACAGCGAATTATATATACCACAATAATTAACTATTATCTTATATTCACACCAGATTATGTTAGGGTATCTCAAGCGTAAAAGTTAGTTCAAATTGGTATAATTATTGATGAACTGGTTTTTTCAGTTACATTTTCAAAAACTGAAATAAAACATTGTTACTCAAGATACTAAGTATAAGTAATAAATAACTATGAAAATCTTAAGTTTTTGTAAATTTCTTTTAAAATCTTTAATTATGCCTTATCATAAGATTATATCTAACTTTTTACGGTCGTAAAAATGGAACCAATAAATTACAATGGACACACATCGTCAAAAATTTGACGATTGTGTCAGTCTTTACCTAAATCAAAGAGGTTGTACATTCTTTCGTAATTTTACAAAAGAAGGAAATTTAATGGGAGTAAAACCAGCGACATTTCTTCGTGCGTCAGGTGGAAGAGTCGAGTAGGTATTGCGTCAAACCAGACAACTACATGATTCCCGTCATGCAGAAACATTGACCTTCGTTATATCAAGTTTACACTCATCACCTCGACGGACCAGTGTCAACTCCTTTGTCCTTTAGTTACCGTTACTCAACTGTTGTCCAACTATTTTTTATTTTTTACCTCTGACTTTGAGACCTTTAACTGGTGCTGATGTTTGTTTTATTAATACCACGTTGACGTAACGCTTTGAAAATTAAATTTTATGTGTCCATTGAACTAAAATACCTACCCACAAAGGAGAGTATTTTGGGAGTAATATGAATGAAGAATTTATTAGATTGTTTGACGTGTAAAGCTGATAAAGATTGCAATGATAAATATCTGCTTATTCATTTGTTTAGATCATTTATCAATAGTGCAATGTAAAAAGGTTGCTCTATATAAGTGATGAACTATCGTAAAATAGTGTTAAAGATCGATCTCAAAATCGAACGGGTGCGATTTGTAAATTAAGAATGGGGCCCTGCATTGCCGAACTACCGAGCCAGTATAAATTGAAACTCCGTTATGTACCTACATATAGTTTTAATGGATAAGTTCGTGCGTTTAATAATTAAATTGACTGGACTATATTATATCGAACGGAAAACTGATTCATAGAGTATTTTAGGATCTACATTGTGTTAATTTAATATTATTTTAACAATATAGGTACTGTAGCTCAGGGGTAACACGTGGGGCCAGTAAGTCAAAGGTTGCTGGATCGAAACCAGCTGCCGGTGACTCCTGTCAGATCATGAGCGGTCACCTCTGGCTGGCCTATGTGACTCATGCCGCTACTGTACCTTTGATCTTTTATTCGCCGCACATATCCAAGGCCTTGGTGATGTGCAGTTGAGGTTAAAAAAATCAAAAAAACTTTGAGAACTCAATTTGACTTGAATAATCATATTTTAAAGATATACTTGCTTAGTAACTACTGCTGTGGCCACTGGTACCCCATATGATACTTGGCCTTCCCAACACATTGCCTCCTCAGGTCTTTCTCCACGTGTAAATAAATATATAACGCAAACAAATAAATATTTTCCTATATGCCAAAAAAACGTAATCTCGAGGCAATAAAGCTGAACAGAGTGGTTTGTGACGGTATAAAGAATACAAAGACTAGAAAGAATAGAATGGAATACAAATAAGAAGGTTCCCGCGTGGGTTACATGATGAGAGAGTTGAGGGTTAAGGGGGGTCGAACCCTTTGGCAATTTTTTCTATAGTTTTTGTTTTTTATCTCATTATATTAAATGCATATTTAACTTTAATTTAAGAAATAACAAGGTTACCAACATAATTCGTCATGCTCATGCGTCTATGAGCATTTCTAGCTTATAAACTTCATCATCTGGTCATATGACAAAACTTCGTCATGAAGACCACAAAAACACTTAACCACAAAACCAGGCCGACCATAGACTCCGCTTGAGGAAGTGACCACGCTTTAATTTTAGACCTTGTTTAAACAGTTTTGACCACCAGAAAAAAACCTGTTTGGCCTTTTTGTGAAGCGTTTTATTGATCAATCTTCATTTAGTGCCTGACTTTGAAAAAGTTTCTTTAAAAAAGAGTTTTTTTAATGTACTTTTTTCTCATAGCGAATAAGAGATAAGAGATCCCTCAATAATTTAAAAAATGTATGCTCTTTAAGATGTTTTAGATAATTTATTATATAACATTTTATAAAATAAACATGGTAAAAAAGTGAAATTTAAAGTAAAAATATTAGTAGGCCTATAATGTATTTAACAGTTAAAATACAACCAGTAAACCACTATATAACGTCAATAATCGAACTTGAGATGAGTGTTTTCAAAATATTATCATGAACTACCACAAGATGAATGTGATACCAGTCACATATGATATACGGCACGCATGAGGGGGTTGGGGGTGTCGAAGGCGTCCGTAATGGAGGGTAAGGACTTGCCGCCGTTGGGGGAATTGGTGTTGCTGTAATGAGAATATATACGTTCGGAGGTAATGTGGAAATATGTGCCACTATCGTGCTCTTTGGCGTTGCTCCTTGAAATATTACCGGCCCGACGTTCGCCTTACTTACCATCTACGCAACGTTGCTATATACATTACTCGGAGTCAAAGTTTCGTGCGAGAACTAAACGTTTTAAATACGTAGATTATTACATTTTTGTATTTGTATACATTTGTTTTTGCTACAATTGTTTAAAAAGTTACACATTTACGTGAAGTATTTAAATCAGAAATTGTGTACAACGATCAATAGATATCTAAATATATAAAACAAATCCGTGTTGGTTACACCATTTATAACTCTAGAACGGCTGGACCGATTTTAATGATCTTTGATTTTTTGGGTTCGTCTCTGCTCTGAGTAGGCTATAGGCATATTTAAGTCCCACAGCCCTGTAAGGTTTGTACAGTATATGTTAAGCTTATGAATTGAAGACGAGGTATATTATATTATATGAATACATAAATTTAAATATTTTAACAACAACTGATTTTGTGTTAAATGATTTAAATACCTCTATCTGTAGCAATCCTTTAGCACTTTATTAAACAAAACTTGACGATTAATTTTATTCGTGTTTGTTTACCTTTTGGATTGTGTTTTTGCTCATGTTTTGTTGAATGAAGTGAGAAATCAAGAAATAAGTATCCTTGCGCCTGATTATGACCTAATGTAGGCCGAAACTATAGTTGCGCAATTACTTCAACTACTAGGATTGCTACAGATAGAGTTAATCAAACAATTTAATTCATTCTTAGCAATCCGGAGGCTTCATAATATTATAATGATATTTTGTGTTCCTTTATTTTCACTAGTCAACAGCTAACGTCATATCGTTCACTTTTAATTTGAATATTGTCTATTTCCTCAAAATGTAGACTTTTTACGTGGTAAGAAGTTCGCCGGGTCAGCTAGTAATGATATAATATCCGAGATGGCATCGTGACTTTAACAAAATCAAGCCACTCCCTCTATTCCCTTCACCGTTGATTGCGACCCACCAAGTCTTCTTTCGTTAATAGCTTTATTGACATGGATATGTCTAAGCTCTGTCAGGGATGCTAGTAATTTGCAAAACCGGAAGTGACGTCACTGACCACGAAAATCTAAATTTTTTCGTTATGTTTCATAAGTCAAGTTACTAAAAAAACTACGAGTTCAACGGTTATTAGACACATGTATTTTTAAAATTTGTTTTGTAGTTTATCATTTTCTAAATTTCAAGTAGTTTCTAAGGAACTAGTCTCTGCGCCCTACTTGACATATCCATGATCTAAGATATTTCCCACAGGTAAGTCTTTTCGAGAGTTTTTTTTTTTAGATTTACTCAACATCAATGTCGAGGCACGCCTGCAGCGATTAGCCACATAGCTAAGTACTTCAGTATGTAATTTTAAAAATCAATTGTCTACAATATCAATATGTATTGTTGTTATTCAAGTCTAGTTGAATGTTATTTCCTAAATATTAGGCCTCCCCGGGGCCTCTGTGTGCGTCTCTACACATGTCTTGTCTTTTCAATGTTCCAGGTGGCAACTTCTCCCTCCTCCCCTATATTCAATATTTAACTCGTAAGTACATGAGAGGGGAATCGCAAATTGCGTCTGTTGTGTTTATTCCTCTTTTTATTTATTCAATCATTTTTCCCTTATCCCATTATAATGATATTTTGTGTTCCTTTATTTTCACTAGTCAACAGCTAACGTCATATCGTTTAATTTTAATTTGAATATTGTTTATTTCCTCAAAATTTAGACTTTTTACGTGGTAGGAAGTTCGCCGGGTCAGCTACAGTAGTAATGATATAATATCCGAGATGGCATCGTGACTTTGACAAAATCAAGCCACTCCCTCTATTCCCTTCACCGTTGATTGCGACCCACCAAGTCTTCTTTCGTTAATAGCTTTATTGACATGGATATGTCTAAGCTCTGTGAGGGATGTTAGTAATTTGTAAGACGCAAAATGTGGAACGGAAGTGTCGTCATCGATCACGAGTCCGGATATTTTTTTTATTTATGTTAGTCGTATGTTTAATATTTTGTTAGCAAATACCTGAAAAACTAATTTTGTTCGTTATGTTCCATGAGTAAAGTTACTAAAAAAACTACGAGTACAACGGTTATTAGACACATGTATTTTTTAAATTTGTATTGTAGTTTAACATTTTCTAAATTTCAAGTAGTTTCCAAGGAACTAGTCTCTGCGCCCTATTTAACATATCCATGATCTAAGATATTTCCCACAGGTAAGTCTTTTCGAGAGTTTTTTTTATATTTACTCAACATCAATGTTGAGGCACGCCTGCAGCGATGAGCCACGTAGTTAAGTACTGCGGTATGTAATTTTAAAGAAAAATTTTAAAAATCAATTGCCTACAATATCAATATGTATTGTTGTTATTCAAGTCTAGTTGAATGTTATTTCCTATATATTAGGCCTCCCCGGGCCTCTGCGTGTTTCTCTACACATGTCTTGTCTTTTCAATGTTCCAGGTGGCAACTTCTCCCTCCTCCCCTATATTCAATATTTAACTCGTAAGTACATGAGAGGGGAATCGCAAATTGCGTCTGTTGTGTTTATTCCTCTTTTTATTTATTCAATCATTTTTCCCTTATCCCTTTTTGTTCCCTAATTTGCTCTCTATCCCGTTCTTCGTTATGTCATTTTAATTTTTTCTGTTTTCCCACATAAATTTGTAATTTCTAACATATTGTTTTATGATTCTCAGGTGTTTTTAACCTTTTTCATTTAAGTTCCATGTTCGATTGATGATAGTTATTATGTTTTTATGTCTAATACTATTGAATTTGGTTATACAATTTATGAACTACGAATATCTGAATTAGTAGATATAAATAAAGTTTTCATGCGAGCAAAAAGTTTTTAAATTAAATTTTTAGCGAGGAATTTAATTAATCTACGAGTATTTTACATAGCTGTGATATATTCACAAATTAATTGTTTTATCACCTTTTCTGCTAGGGATTACCATATTTGGTTGAATTGACCGCGAGTACTTCAATTACATGTTTATTTTGAGACTTATATATGACAGAATGTGGTTATCCTCCGATAATTGGCTGTGTTTAACGACCTGGCCTGTTTTATTCAGATCTTATTGTAGTCTGAAACTTTAATTAAAGTCTGGGTCAGCTTTCGTCCAGCCCGAGTCTGAGTCGGGGGGAGGAATGCTTTAACAAAATATTGATTTACGTCTGTCCCACTTCACCGTTTCGTCCATTTCGCCGTGAGATATGCCCCAGTCCGACTACGGTTCACTACATCCAAAAACAAATGTGTAATGAAACGCGTTATATTAGTTCGTTTTCAAAATTCATCAAAACTCTGAAATTAATTCCACGCTTTGATACCTCTCATCTCGTATAGTTTTGCAACGTTTGTCCACGGAGAGGATTTGGTTTCAAAATTAACTAATTTTTTTCAGCATTGATACAAATCATTTCTATTTCGCGCACTTCCAAACTGCATCGTTGGAGGTATCTTGTACACAAAACTTGCTCACCTAAAACGTTGTTGCTCTCGAAAAGAGCCATTAAATTTAGTCGCTGCGCGGAGAAGAAATGAAACTCAGCAGGTGTAAGGGAAGCCAGGCGATCCGCGATGCAAACAAGGGTCGACGTTACAAAGACAGTGTGCGCGGCTAAACCGTTGATGATACTCCCCCCTCCACCTGACGTCCCCCCTCCACCTGACGTCCCCCCTCCGCGCCAACTGGCGGGGAAAGCGACACTTCACTTGTTTTCAATACGATGATTACTTCAGTCTCTCACAATTCCTTTATTTCTTTTCTTAACGTTATTTTTTCACACTAAAAGAAATTGTGTCTTCCGTTGTAATAATTAGACAAAACATGCGTATTTGACATTTACAATATTTTTACTATACAGCTGTTCACCAAATTCTGATTTAAAATAGTGTTACCAGACTTTAAGTAAGTTTAGATTGAACGGTAGATCGTGTGGTAAGATCAGTGTTTAAATGTGTTTTTCAGATATGTCAATAGTATTAACAAAGATAATATAATCAACATAAATACATTACAGTATTAATTGATTCAAATTCTTCTCATTGTGCTAATTTTAATTTTAAATAAACTGTTGGGCTTGAGGACAAAATGACCGCGAGCCACGGCTGTAGCATCCCCGAATGATTTTTTTAATAGGTTTCATTTGAAGGGTTGTACCTGAAGGGATGAGCTTGAATGGTTGAATTTAAATGCATTTTCATCAGAATGATAGTAAAATTAACCCTCCGAGTGGCAGACCGACATAAAATGTCGATTGATGTAATATTTTTTCTTATATATTTTAACATTCTAAACTCCAATGGATTGGAATAATTCTTACAACAATTAAAAGATGGGGTTCTGGAGATTAATTTTATTGTGACAATAAGTCTTGTAGCATTAACTTATCGATTTCATCATTAGTTACTTATGTGAGTAAAACACGCACTAACTCAGAACGGGCATTTTTGGTTGTGAAATTGACGAAATCAAGCAAATTCAATAAATTAAAGCTGAGTTAATTTTTGTGTTCTATGAAAGCGGGTGGTGCCACAGCTACAAGCAGGAAATACGCTTTCTTTCAGTATATTTTCTATTAATCTAATATGTTCCAACAGCTGTTTAGGGGTTTTAGACGTTAGTCATGTTTTACGTGTTCACGAAGGGGCGAATCTGTTTTACATTTTTCAGTTTTTTTATATATTTCATAAAAAATATACACTCCTGGATTATTTTTGTTTTAGTATCTTCAAATTGTCCTGTTTTTAAAACAAAATGGATATAAATGATGTATATGTTTGCATTAGTGTTGGATGTTTCTTTTAATAGTTTGCAAAATCTTCAAAATGAGCTTGCCACTCCCCAGTAATGTTAAAGGTTGAACTGGATGTTGCAGATCCGCCCGAGATCACGCTGCGGCCGCGCAACCAGCAGGTCAAGGCCGGAGGCATCGCAGCCTTCTACTGCGCCGCCCGCGGGGACCCCAGCCCCGTCATCTTGTGGCGCAAGAACGGCAAGAGAGTGTCGGGCACACAGAGCCGCTACCTGGTCCAGGAGTTCAACCAGGGCAGCGCCAGCCTGCTGCGCATCGAGCCGGTGCGCGCCAACCGGGACGACGCCAGCTACGAGTGTGTCGCCGAGAACGGAGTCGGAGATGCCGTCAGTGCGGACGCTGTGCTCACCGTCCATGAAGGTAGGAGAACGAGTTGTATTTGAATATGACTCAGGTAATAGCATGACCGGTGAGAAGCGCTGGAGGGAGAGCAGTTTGTGCGAGAATGGAGGGGAAGGGACAGTGAACTGCTATCGTTGCTAAAGCGTTACCGAATAGCAATAACCTCTAGCAAAACCGATTCACCGGATTGCACTTACTGCCCAGGCGTTCCCGGCGATGCGGAGCACACTTTCTTGCGCTGTCCCCGTTGGGAAAGGCCTCGCCTGGAGGCTGCACGAAAACTTGGTGTTTTCATGGTGGACACGGTCTCCCACAAGACCATTGAGGACGAGGGAAACTGGGATTGTTTGTCACAGTTCGTCCGGGGCGTCCTTCTAGAGAAGAAAGGCGATCTGGACCGTGTAGAGGCCCAGATCACCTAAAAAAAGTGCCTGGACACGGAGTAAGCCAAATTTAGGCCTAGCCTGTTGTAATGTGACAAACAGTTCCAGGCTAAAAACCTAAAGAGTAGAGGAGTTTTTTAGTGAGTAACTTAGGGGAGTCCAACACTACAGGCTGGCCACCTGTGTGCATTAAGCATTTCTTCCGCCTTTCCATCAAAAAACCCTTCCCCCACCACTCGAATCCACCCGTGTCTACTGCGCATCTCGAGACCACCGGTCATGCTAAACCTGATCAGTTGTACCACAGATAAAGGACCTCTTCTCTCCAGGCCCTTTTTTTGTGGTTGTACATAGGTATACTTGGATGTCACGAATTGTGGATAGATATAAGCGGTGGGATTCCGTGATCAAAACCTCGGGCCAACATTGTAATTAGTTTGCCAGATAACATAACGACCGCACTGTCTTCCGGTCTGTTCAATTCTAGACCATAGGCACTTTCTAATGAGGGGGTCTTTTACTCAGTTGTTGAGTTTTTAAAAACGTAATCTTTTAAACATATAATTTTTCCAATTTGTATTGCCATTTTTGTTCAAATTTCTAAACTGTTTATTTTCTTTATATAGGTCTACAAAATTCATAATTGTTAGGTTAGTGTTATTTAGTTTGTACTACTGGTGATCTGCAGGATTTTTACGATTGTAATATAATTTGTAAAATTGTATCATACAAAAAATAATTAGAATTTGAATCTCCGCACTATTGAGTACCACATTCATATGTAAAGACTGACCTCATAATTATACCAGTTTGTAATTCAGATTTGCCTCTGATTTTGATTCGGATTCCAGCTTAAATCGTAGAACCCTTAGATGCTGTTTGTTGATAGTGTTTTATTTTACAGTCCTGTCTAAGTAACATGTCAACCTTATTTAGGAGCAATACTTCAAGATCGTGTCACAATCATCTCGTTCTTAATTTAAATATCTGTCTGGATAGGCCGCCATTTCAGAAAAGTAATAATGTAGATAGTTAAAAATTCATTGTATGAGTATGTTTTATTACATTGGTGGTAAACGCACACTGGCACGACCAGACATCTGCTGGGTTGGTACAGTAAAACAACTCTTGAGTCTAGAAATGAACATCGTGATTTCCACCGTATATGTTTACGGTCACCTTTTACCTGTGTAACAGGTACGAAAAATACACAGCTCACTCCCATCGAGATCATAGAGAAAGAATTGGTTCTTTAAAGGATGTTTCGTCACTTTCACTACTAGGAAAACCCTACATTCTTTCCTATTTTCCTTTCTGCTTTAAAAACCGATAAATCTTAGGTGATAGTTCACGACTTCTTCCAAAATAATCTTTGATAAGAACCTTTTTACATACAAAATTTCTTCATATTTTTGCCGACAGTTGAAGAAAAAGTAAAAATATATTCTACTGTATATTGCGTTAAGAGTCTGCATCAGTGGTTGGCATCTTGGATTTTAGTCCCGTAAGAGCAATGTTAAGTTCTGGCGGAACATACCTTCACTTTGGCGTCTGTAGTGGCGTTAAAAAAGTATCAATGTAAAACTTTGGAAGTACATTGATGAGATGTGGCTCAAGTGTATGACCTTTTAATATGTTCAAAAATTTAACTCGATATAAAAACAAAAAGCCAAGAATATTTTACAAAATAAATCATTATTTTTTTTTATTGAGAGTGAAAATAAGAAGTTTTGTAAGGTGGTGCCCTGGAGGACTGTAATACCTTTAATTTGACACCTCTTCCGTTAATTTGCGACAATAGGTCAAGGAGATATAGGCGCCAGAATTTAACATTGTTCTTACGGGACTAAAATCCAAGATTACTACCACTGATGCAGACTCTTAAGAGTCTGCTATAGATTTAGTTGTGTGTTCGAATATTAAACTCCACACTTCTCGTTCTCAAGTCTCCTAAATCTCTCTCTCTCTCTCTCTCTCTCTCTGTGAAGTAAAGCAGGTAATATGCTCGGGAACGACGTCGGTGTGTGAGCTAGTTAGAATTCATTAGCGAATTCTTGCAGTGAATTCTCCAAACGCGGCCGACAGTCTAATGAGCTGACGTTTGAACGGGCAATTTATCTCTTTGAATTAACCGCTGTTTCTTCATCCAGTCATTTAAAGTTCGCTTAGACGTTCTACTCATTTTTCCTCGTTGGGTTTAACAATTATTTTATTATCATCGGTTCTATGATTGTTTATTTACGCTACTGAGTTTAAAAATAAAATGTTTAGCCCTTTTTTAAGGATGAACTAAAGTTTCAGTTAATAGGAAAATTCCTTTGTGTAATATACTTTTTATACCCTTATAGTTATTGAGTTAAGTAAATCATTATAACATGTATGATTTGTTATGATTTATAAGATGAGACAAACAATGATATACTTCCCTGTGGAAAATAGCCTAGGCTTTGGTTGGTTATGTCTAAAGAAAATGTTTTCAGTTCCTCTAAACAGATATTCTCACAACCATCTGACGTCTCTTCCGTTAATTATTTTTGTTTTACGATTTGTACTCCCCCCTCCCAGATGCTTAGACATATCCATGTCAGTTATACAATAAATAAATTCAAGGAATGTTCTAAATGTAATTTCAAGTAACTTGCATATCATACATGTGTTTCTTTGATCAAGTATTCAAGCTAGAGCTCTGGAATTTTCAGCAGTTAGCAGTTATTCGTTGAATATAATATTACACTCTAACCGTGTGGGTTTTCTATATTTGAGTTTGAACTGATTTAAGAAATAATTTCTTATTCAATTTTATCATATTTTGAATGGCATTAAAAATTATTTTTTAATTCAGTATTTCAAACTTAATATATTTAATAAAAACCCCTGTTTTCAAGTATTACCAAGGGCACCATTACCATCCAAATTCATTTACAAGGATGCTGCGGTTCTTGAGACTGCATTATGTTAACATTACTAATATAGGAGGTACCGACACAACAAGGTTTTTAATCGAGGTTAAATTTAATTACTGCAAAATGACATATTTGCTGTTTGTTAAATCGATATTTATACTTTGCACCTTTGCTCAAAAAAGTCAAGAAGACAGACACAACTGAGCAGGCTTCTTTGATTGATTAACTGCTTTATTATTATTAGACCTAAACGGGCTGTGAAGAATGAAAATAAAAAAGTATTTTGTTCAAACAGGGTGTAAAATTGATCACCATTTTTATTTTACTACTTTATCTAAATCCATCGTAAAATAAGTGGCTTGGCTTAACTAAAGGATTATGATAGTTTTAAAGAAAGATCTCGAAAGATTTTTGACCAGGTACGATTTATATAGGCATATTACGAGAGCTTTGTTTATAAATATAGTCAAATCTTGTAAACTTGTTAAATTTCAAACTATATTTGGTGTAGTTGTGATTTCTTTTTAGACTATGAAGTTATATAGCCACCGATAAAATCTAGACCATGTCAGTAAAATCTAGAAGAATTCCATTGTATAGAATTATACAAGAAACTCAATCTCGATGTTACATGGACTAGGTCGTCGTTTAGGTTGAAGGGATGAAGGTGAGTTGGGAAAAGGGTAGTTGTAGGGTTGGTAAAGGGCTTAGGGCTGCACTATACGTTGTGCGTCTGGGGGATTATAAGTGCTCAAAGAGAGAAAAACAACCCCCAAATGTCTTCTTAGCATTTAAATATTTAAATGTTTTTACTCTAAGACAGATTAGTTTTGTAGATCGTTTATTTATTATCCATTACTATGATTAATAGTTTTTTAACGAACTTTCACTTGTCCTACGAAAACATTTAGAGATTGTGAATAATTATGTATATTAAATCATCGATTATTGTGCTATACTATCTCTACGTTTCTATAAAATCGATGGCGTAAGTTTCATAGTGTAGTGGAAACCTATCCAAATCCATGTGACCCTAAATCTGGGCTGAGTGTTGTAATGACAACACTCAAATGAGCTCAGAAATTTGTTTTTTAATAATATTTCACTAAAATAAATTTTGAGTTAAAATAGCCACCAGGTTTGGCAAAGAAATAATAGGCATACTACATTGAATTTACAGTTAAAAATAAAATTGTAAAATTAATTAGAAATTATTCGCTTCTATCCCAACATCTATCGAAACGTACGATGTCCAAATAAATTTAGATAAAAGATGTTATGTAAATTGATTTTAAAAGACGAGTTTCACTCATCGCTTGGTCCTATCCTTTCCTGGATCTCCTGGGTGAGATTCTTTTATCCTGAGTTTGGTCCCAGTCATTTTAAAAATTCTTTCTCCTTACCAATTAAATAGTTTGATATGGTCATTCAGTTAGTTCCTACAGTACTGCATCTCATCTGCATACCTCTTCCCTCATTAGAGGGTTGTAAAACAATTTCTGATGGATATTTAGTTACATAACTAAATCTCAGTAATGCATTAGCGTCAAAGATCAGACCAGTAGTGTGATGTTTCCAGTATGAAAATCAAAGATCGAAGAACAAAATTGAACATTGACGAATCCCTCCAAAAACGGCGCACGGATTATCATACATGAACTATTATGAATAATATGATATGATATATAATATAATATATATAATATATAATATAATATAATATATAATATAATATGATATGATGAATAATAATAATATATGATGTATATGAATTATCATATACATGAACTATATTTGACAAGAAAACAAACTTGTTAAACACCCACAAAATTAAAAGACTAAATTTTATTAGAAAGGAACTGTTGGAACTACTTTCTTCCTCAATTTGACATACCACTCTAGACCACTAATGATGCCTAAATGGTTATATCCAGCTCAACTCCCCACTTATTATGACCCAACTTATTATGATTGGATTGTGTCGGTTTTTGGATACCGGCACAATAGTTTGTATAAATAATTTTTTTGGTTAAAGTAATTTGTACATTCCGCGTTCTCTTTTTTATTACACTTATATTGTAATCATATTGAATTATATTTTCAACTAGCTGACCCGGCGAACTTCGTAACGCCTGACAGTAAATACATGTTAACTTTAAGATTGGCCATGTTTGAAGTCGAATAGCAATACGGCTTCATTGTGAAAGGTTATATATTCTGGGTCGCGGCATAGTGAATAACAATAACAAAACGATAAGACATATTAATAACATCCCCATAAAACAAATAAATCTGAGTGGATTAATTCACAATTTTCAAATCCAATCCAAACCCAAACGAAACCTAACTGTAATACGGCTTTTATAGGAAAGATATACAACAGCTGATTATTATAATAAACGTAATAATATAAACATTGTAATTATTATATAAACACGTGACTTTAATCAGACAGAAAATAAAAATATAAATACATAATCCCCCAAAACCGAAACTATTAACGTGGTGAATAAAGCTGTTCATTTTTTACAGTACACATTTACTTCATAGTTTAACATTAATGAATGATTCAGATGGCATTGGATAGTAAAGCATACGGTATTGCTAATGGAAAGTAAACCAATCAGCTGTAGCAAAGAAATCAAATGTTTTCATTGTAGACAATGTGTAAACAAACTTACTCTCCATAAGGTTAACATTAGAAATTTAAAACGCCATAAAATGGAAACTTATGGGGTTTTCGAAAATATGTTTTCACTAAAACCTTCCCGGACACATATAGAGCAACTTCCTAAAATTTCACGGCGATCGGATGAGAAGTTTGGCAACGCATAAAGGACATACATACATACATACATACAGACAGACATACATTCAATTTTATATATAGAGAAAACTAATTTTACAGGTGAACTCGCAGTTTTCAATATTTCTTTAAGAATTGAACCAAACGAGCAGTAGTAAACTGAATAAATATTAGTTAAGTGTTATTGAGCCAGTAAACTGTAACTGTAGCATGCTGTCTTCTGGAGGAAATGACTTTATTTACCAGAAATGGAGTTTCTCTTAGCGGAAATGAGCTACCGAAACAAATTTGAGTACAACCGGATTTTCCCCTAATTTTAAACCGGGTTGGTGAAAAAGTTAAGTGACAATTTGTGAAATCCTGTTATCTTTACACGTGGAAAAAGTACTAAATATAAATAATAGTATTACGTGTATTAAAAAAATAAAGACTTTAAACTTAAAAAAGGACATTATTGAAATCTTTGTTAGGACTGTAATTCCTAAGTGATTTCATAGTGCTGGGTTTACTTGAAGACGTAAAAATGACCAAATTATTTAAATTTTCCTCTTTTTATTAGAAACTAGCTCGCTGATAAAACTACTTAAAAAGATAAAATTATTATTGTGACTAATCTTAACGTATCTATTATTCGACGTAATGTTTTTAAACCTGTTGATGGGATAGGAAGACGATAGAAAAAGTGCTAAAAACATAAAGAATAGACTTTAATAAAATTATTTTTTTAAATGACTTTATATCCTGTTTTTATTTTTAAACTCTAAAGCAATAAAAAAAAACTTTTGAACTTTGTGAGATAAAATGTACTTGATTTTATAGATTTTAAATTGTTAAAAACCTGTATATAAATGGATTAAAGTACATGGGTTTTCATAACCATATAAAAAGCTGTTCGCTTTAGGTAACAAAATTACTTATCAATTGTGACAATATTATTTTGTTTTACCCAATTATATCCTCTGAAGTACATCAAAACAGTAAAAAAGCCTTTTAGGAACATCCTGTGTATCTATATAAGATCCCCCTCTCACCAAATAGCAACACATGGACATGGATTGAAACTGATAGATGTGTCGATTTCAACTTTAAAATCATTTCTATTAAAATATCGTTCACGATTCAACCCATCAACTCACAGTGTATACTAATTTTGTTTGTTCGTCTATATTTTTTTTATTTACGAGTGTAAATAATTTTTATGTGAGATGTAAAGATAACATAATTTTGTACCCTACTAATTGTTGTATATACTGTTGTCGTCGTTCAAAAAACGATATATTAGAAAAATATAAGTTGAACAACAATAAGATTCATGCTAATAAGTAATGAACTATACTGTAATTACATGCACAATATAGTTGCACATCGGGGAGCTGAAAGTTATCCTAGTGAAGCCGTACGGTAGAGGTCGTCTGTCCCTAACTGCAGGGCAACTAAGTTTTGCTCCCCCCTCCCTTCACTCCAACACTGTATAGAGTCAAGTTAGAATCACTTAACCCCCTCCCCCCACACCCCTACTGTCTCTCTTCTTACACATGCTGAAGCTACTTCGTTTTTGGAATATTTAACAGTTGGTTATAGATATGATTTTTGACACGGATATGTATTAGATCTGGGGGGATGGTTGTTGGCAATTTGTAAGATGAAAATTTGAAACAGTGTTTCCATAGGAAACACTAGAGCTATTGTATTGAATTTTTTATATATTAGAATAAGAAGAGCTGCTTAGATTAACTAAAAACATTCCCTTTAGACATATCCATTATCAAATCATTTCCCATGGGGAAATAAATACAAACATTTTTTATCAATACATTGCTGACATAATATTTTTACAATAATTTCCAGAATGGTATTATTGTAAATTTAATACTTTTCACGGGTATCAAAGTTTTTCGTGTCTTTATTTTAACATGTACTTAACGCGTATATTTCCGATTCTGTCCATGTAAAAGATTTTATTTAATTTTAACCTTCTTAAACAACTCTTTATTATATCACTTTTTTTAATTTGAAATAAGAAATTGAATCTTTCGTTTATCATTAAAACTTAAAAAATGTTATGATCTAATGATTTTTAACCCATATTATAAAATATTTTTCTGATTATTTCACGTTTGACAATGTTTTATTGTTTTCTCCTAACAACAATTTAGTTGAACTTAAGAAATAGTTTTGGCAGATTTAAATCTGTTAGGAATACAATAAATACATGCACGACATAATTTAAATCAAAAACTATTCATTTTGCATGGACTTAACTGCACCCACTTAAATCCCTTAAAAGTGATCATAATTCCCTCAACTGATATAATCTTAGGTGTAATAAGAATATTCATATTGAGATAAATATAATTCAAGGAAATGTTAATGTCCTTAGAAGGCTTTAGCAAGGGTTATAGGAGCTCCACTACGCATCTTATCCTCAAGGGGGCATTAAGGACTCAGAAACAAAACCATTCATTCTTAATGGGGTTTTTAAATTTTTATTCCTTCTAGTTCCAAAAATTAATTGTAAATATGAAGTACTATAACCACAAATTCTCAATGAAAAATTTTTTTATCTAGAAAATCCTGATCGTAAAGAGAGCATATTTGACAAAAATTTAACATAATATAATTTAATCTTAATTTTACATCTATTTTAATCAGCTAATGAAAACTAGTATTAAGTAGTAGCTAAGTCTTGTAAATTCGTTAAAGTATCATATCGACAGTGTTTTTATAAACAAGCAAAGTGATGGGCCCAGATTAAGGTTATATCTCATCTTTGCAAAATGACACTTTAAGTTAATTTTCCTATCAATCATGCCGGTTTTACACTTAGACTGAACTTGGGTGTCATCAAATTAAAATTTCTAATACATTTTCATTAGTTTTGATACCACTTATTTTTATTTGACTTTAACGAATGGTTTTAATATGCTTTGTAAGTTATTATTGCATGAAATGTTTAACTATTTCATTCATACGATAACATTTTATTAAATCGGAATAATCTTTATTATTTCCACACAATTCTTTTTGTAGATAATATTATTAATAACAGTTTCCAACGTGTCGATAATTAAATTTAAACCGTAATCTTACGCACGAGAAGTGCTGAAAATATTATCTCCATTCATTCAGAGGCGTCAAGGACTCTTGTGTTAAAAGGTTGGATTAATATTTATAGAAACCGTGCCAGCGATCCTGCGCTCATATCTGCGATGAATAAAATATAATCCGGACGAAATACCGACGTCGATAAACTGCTCTCGACTCTCGACCGACTGGTCTCCGAGTGCGGGGTTCTGGAGGCAAACACCGTTTACCGATCTATTTCGAACAGGTGGGGACGGTAAATTTAGATATTTTTCTTGTCATTTTTTTCTAAGTTGTTGCTAGTAATAGGTTAATGTTATTGCGGACATTTAACTTCGCGAATAAAACAAAGTTTAACGACGTTTCGGGATTTGGTTTCTGAACCTTCCTTAGATGAGCTGGAACCTAAAATATGACATCCAGGCTCTAGCCGATATAAAGTTGATCCTGTGAATCGAGTTTGAAAAAACGGCGTAAAATGCAAACATTGTATCTTAAATAATACATTTTTACATTTGGTTGATAATAACACTGATGTTTTAACAATAAAAAAATCGTTCAGTTTAAATAGTTTTACAGTTTTTTCTTGTAATCTTGTAGCACTCAAATTAATGGCCAAGAAACCATTGTGGCCTTACTTTAATGCTATAATAGTACTGAAATCCAGGCGAAATACGTTTATATAGACCTCATGTTTATAGACCTTTTTCATAATTTTGACTAATGGAACACGTCTTTAATTTTTTTCTGTTTCCTCATGAAACACATTGTTGAGTTTTTGAATTCACTCTGATTAAAGATTTAGGAAATAAAACTAGTCTATGGTAAAAATTGTTTGTAATGTGTTCAGTTAGATGAATCAAAAGTTTAGTTGCGGGCGCTGCCGGTACACCGCGCCACGATCGGTATCGGGCCCATGCTTTATTCAGGGCGGAATGAGCGTCTGCACTCGGGGGAGTCATTCTGGGAATAAAATATTAATTTGGGCCTCTCAGCGCGGCGGCGGCGCGTCTTTTAGAGAAGTCGGTTCCGACGTTTGGGCTCACAGTAGAACTAGTCTTTATTTGGACCTGTGACCTCTTACACCGAAATCTAAAACGTTAACAAATAGGCTTGCATCACACCCGAAACTATTTAACTATTACATCTAAAATATATATTTCTATTATCCCTCTCAACATACTTATGAAATTTTAAACCGTCCAAAAATGAAGATTTTGTTTAATAATATAATCTGATCGAAACAGCTTTTTCCAATAATTTATATTTTTGTTACGTAATTAAAAATTCCTGGTAAAAATAACACGACCGTACTTCTTATCTTTAAAATATTTTCATTGTTTAATATTTGTTTAGCATTTTCGTAAACTACGTTCTGTTTGGAATTTCACGATCGGGGAAAGAACTAACAACGATGTTTTCTTTAGCACTTTGCTTAGATTCATAGCTACACTCTTAGGTCAAGGTTTGGAATATCAACAATGAATTTTTCAAGCACGGGATTAAAAAAAAAACAATATAAGGAGGCAACTAATTTTTGGAAAAAATTGTGATCTTACAAAATTTAGAAAATAATTCAATATTTGCTAGTTAATGGTAGTTAACAATTTCGATGAGTTCCTAAATAGTTCATGTAATTGTGAAAAATCAAAGTGAATTAGAAGTAAGTTTTAATTAACTTTGGTTGTAATAGAAACATCTATTCGATGAGACATCCTCTGTAGATTAGAAAGACTGGAAAGGTGACGTGTGCTGTAATCCAGCTACTTGGAGATGACGAATTTTGGATAGTAATGTGTAGTGTTCGGTGGATGTGACATTTTTTAGTGGGAATTAACGTTTGCATTATTCAAACACTATGTTCATCCGCACAGACGATCTTTATAGTTAGACCAGTTTGTAATTTAGTGGCAACACCGTTCCCTTAGATGTCATTGGCAGTTGGGCTATTTATTAAAAATAGCCTACCCATGGAACATGTCACCCTTAGTCATTAGCAAGACTACATAATCACGCCATAATTGTTTTACACTAATTTCTCATTAGTACTTCGTTGCAAATGCCAACTTTGGTAAGTCCCAATTTCAGAAAAGTAAAGTTAATTATAATAAGTGATTACGAATTTTTTAATTATTTATTTACGAATTTTCTTTCCCAATTACTAGGCTAGTTTACAAGACAACGGTTTAAAAATAATTTATTTAATAAAACTATTCGCTCGTACTAATGCCATAATCGGTTCGGTTTACAACTCGTACACAAAGAACCGACAAAGAGAGTAATTTACGGAATGTTGTAAGACAAAGGCCGCGCCTCTGGTGGGCGGTTCTGGTACTAGACTTAACAATGGCGGCAACACAACAACGTATTGTCCTTAAGGATCTTGTCTTAGCCGTTAGTACAGACATAGAGTTTCCTCATATTGGTTTTCACGTGTCAAATTTGGTTGTTTATTAAGCAGAGAGTCGTTAGTAAATTCGTATTAAATAAAACTCTAGTATACACCTTAAACAAACCTATTGCATGGTAAAGCCAAGGTTGCTGAAGACGATATAATGTTCCGGCGTGTAATATTAACGAATTTGTTTTTGAATTTTCTAAGACTTAAACCGAGACAACTTCTTAAACGTTAAAATGTCGGTAAAAGATATGTAAAAGAACATCCAAATTAAGTATTACCCTCTCAATCATACTTCCTTCTTCTCTCCTTTCCGTATCTCCTGCCCATCTCAGGCGTCTAAGTGAAATGAAATCAAATGCGTTTATTGTTCACACACATTTTACATTATAGCATTGCTACAAAAACTGGTGACAGTGTTATATATTCTTTTCTAAACTATGTTACAAAATACGAAGACTATGCCTAATATATATGTGTCAAAGTTACCAGATAAACAATAATAATAAATAATCTCATTGAAGTTATATAGAAATAATTTGTATCAAGAAATATTTGCTTTCAGAGTAAGTACTACTATAGCTATAATGTCCTTGTAAAGTTTTGGAAGCTCTCTGGTTTTCTAATTCTCTATGTGACTTCTTCATTATTAGGTACAAAGATATTCCATTGTATTTTATTCTCTAAACCTATATTTTTATGTTTTTGCTTTCCTAGTCTTTGAGATTTGTTATAAAATATTGTTTAATTATAGTTTTAAAAAGTATTAATTTTGTGTTTATTTTTATAATATTTTTGAACTCATTTTTCATAGACTCCAGAAACATTTTATAGCAGCAATCAGTTTCTTTTCAATTCCTAAACCTATCTCGTTGTTCCAATTAGTTGAGACTACCAGGTATTTAAATTCTGATACTCCATGAAAACATTGTTGACCCCTGGAGGGTTCGTCTCTTTCAATTTTTATTTTTCCAGTTTACATGTACTTACATAGACTTTTCTTCATTAACCTTTCAGGTTTTAAAGTTTCAGTCCCTAAACACTCGTTAAGTTATAGGTTGTGTGATAGAACGTAGTCTAGGATGTCGGTACACTGTAGCTAATTTCAGCTTAATATGTGGTAGGAGGGGTTCTCGTATACTAAGTGCAACTTGTTGCATCGGGACCAAACTTGCCTTTCTCAGGCGTTCCCTGCGTGTTTTGTTCTCTTCATTCAATGATACAGTAGCCTTTTTCTTTGAAACACTTTAAAAAAATTTATAACTTTTTTGTGATTTGCACTTGATATGAAATAGAATTATCAGTTGTTTTCCGTAGGCTTCTTTAGTAGTGATATTCTTCGTTGTTGTCCCATGAGAAAAATGCTAATTTTACTGTCCACATGTTAGTCGTTTAAAAAATTGAGTTGTCAGATTAAAGGTAAATTTAACATATACTGAATTATATAATTAATGTTTTAACGTAAAAAACATAAATACATGTTAATTAACTGTTATAGTACATAATATAAATACCGTATGTGTTGTTTCGGAAAATTGAATAAAACGTTAAACAATTTATTTAAATCCTCACTATTACTGTACTTTAATTTTATACCTGAATCAATTTAGTTTTAAATATAACTGTGTTTTAACATATTTCACGCATTATAGTTAACAAATATCTTTAACAAGAAGCACGGACGACGCCTTCAGTTTTACATCGACAATATGAGTGCAGGTATCATCTTGCGAAACGCTTTGTACAGGCGTTCTCTGAACTGCTCTTCAGAACTGTTTCACCGTCAAATCATTAACGGAAGATAGTTAAATGCTGTGAATTTATTCAAAAAATGTAATCGGACATTTTATCCACACATTGTTGAAAAAAATGCTTCTCCAGAGTGTTTTTCATTAATTACAAAAAGAGCTAAACCCAGGAGGGTTTAAAATATTCTATCCTTCTTAGAAGCACCAGAGTCATGTTGTTCCCATGTTTGGTGTTGGTGAACTTCCCGCTTTCCGCTAACAACATTGTTGATCTTTTGAACTCTCTGCCCGTGGGATCAACTTGCCAGCCCCTCTAGAGCAAAGTTTAACCTTAATTTTTCTTTTCTGTTTTCTTAAGTCTATTATTTTACTTTGTTTACGTTTAAGGTAACATAACATTTTGACTAAAATGTTAGTTAAACATATACTTTTTACAATATTGTCAGTTCTCTTATCTTAGTTCTGTTCTTTGTGTATTTCGGGTTTGGAATTGATTTATACTCTTCTTAAATATATTTCTATATTTTTTTATTGATTGTGAGCGATGAATCGGATGAAAACCAAACTAAAGAAATAATCTTTTGTAATCTCACCATGGGTCTAGAGCATGTGTAGTATGGTGAATTAAAGACAATGAAATACACTAGAGGTGCGAGACACAGTCTAGCCAGAGATGACCGCTCATGATCTGGTACAGTTGCAGCAACCTTTGGCTTACTGAACCAGTGCGTTACCCTTGAGTTACCATGTCAGTATCTTGTAGGACATAATCGTTAATAGACCCTACCCGATTGTGATAATCGGGACGGTGGCGACGTCCTGTAATCCAGCTACTTGGAGGTCACGAATTGTGGATAGTTGTGAGAGATGGTCGGTGGATGTGGTGTTCTCTTGTGTGGATTAACGTCCGCACTATTGAATACTACGTTAATCCACAAAGGCCATCCTCATAATTAGACCAATTCGTAATTAAGAGGCCGTGGTTCGGATTCCACGTTAAACTGTAGGTCCATTAGTTGCCATTGACTGTTGGGCTATTAATTAATTAACAGTCCTGTCTAAGGAACATGTCAGCCTTAGTCAGTAACAAGACTACAAGATCGCGCCACAATCATCCTACATTCATTCCTCATTCATACTTGGCTTAAAATACCTACCTGGGTAGGTCGCCATTTCAGTCAAAAGTAAAGTAAAGTAATCTTTCAAAACGTTAAAAAATTACTGGTTCACATCCCAAATTAGGACAGTCGGCTGTGTTTGATCTGTTCATTTGTAAAAAATCAATTTCTACACTTCGAAACAATAATATGAACGAAACTCTTTTCGTTTAAAGTTGTACTCTCTATTTCTTGTTGCCGCAATTTTCCCATACGCTAGTAGAGTTTGTAGTAATTTATAAAAAATCAGGACAAGTACCTGAAATTAATTACAAAGTGAATATAAAACTTTTAAAAATTAATTTTTGACATGGTGATGTCTCTGAGGTGGGGTGTTGGTGATTTGTAAGATGGAAAATATGTAACAGGTTTCATGTAATAGAAACTACCAGAGCTATTGTATATTTTTTTAGTATAAAAGAATAAGAACGGCTGTTTAGATGAACTGAAAACATTCCCTTTAGACATATCCATGATCTAACCTATTTCCCACAGGGAAATAAATACAAACATTTTTCTTGTCTCCTCCATCTTGCGTGTCTCTCCTGACCTTCCCCATACCCTAGCCCCTCGCTACTTCACTCGTCTTCAAGCACGACTTGTGACACATCAAAAACCTCCCTTAGTCCGTTGTTTGTTGACCCTACTCCCCATTTCAAGGGTAGTGTTTCGTGTGAGTCATTTCTTATTTTCTTATTAAGTATAAATTAAGTCTTTTTTTTAGCCAATTCAATACCTCATTTGATACTAATATTTCAATTACTAATCATTGTCAGAATAATTGAACACAGGTTTTGGTCGATATGTCACTGTGTTTACATTGCTGTTGTAAACATTTAAACATCAGGATGAATTATAAAAATGCCAGCTAAATATTGAAAATTATTATAGGTATTACAATTACCTTTTGAAAAGCCTATCAATCCAAGTAGGATTATAAAGCTAAGTATGAATGAAGCCTTCTCACAGATTACGTCTGACATGTTCCTTAGACTGTCAATGGCATCTAAGAAACTTACAGTTACGTGGGATCCGAACCACGTTTGCCTCTGAATTAAGAATTGGTCTAATTATGATGATGGTAGTATTTGCGGATGAACGTAGTAGTATTCAATTACTTTACTAGACGTTATTGGTGAACTTTTAATGATTATGAACATGTTTTTAAAGTTATTCGTTCCTAACAACACAGTTTTAATACCTCAGTTTTTTTTGTGTTTCTGTTAAAATTAAATTGAAATATCCTGACAGTAAAACATACATGTAAAAAATTCTCAATCACTTAGTAAAAATGAATGTAAATATTTTATAAGGTCCTAAGGACCTTACGTTTAAATGTTCTATAATGTAAACATGTAAGTAAAATGTGTCCCGTAGTTACGTTAGCAATAACTCACAAGGAGAATAGTGTGAGGGCAGTAACACCTCTGTAACATGAAGCCACGTGCTTCTTGTCATTTGTGGTCAAATATCCGGTCACTTTCCACACTTCCGGTTCCCCCTCCCCTTTCCTTTTCAAAGCCTCACCTCCCTTTCAATACACGGTATTCTCCAATGCTTCAACGTTCTTAACTTATTTTCCGTATTTTCCTACCAGTGATATTGAGTGAAGTGTGTAAACTATAATTCCCATCCTCTAGTTTATTATTAGTTTGGCTCTTTTTGATAAGATAAATTTTGAATTTTCCACCTATTATAAGATTTTATAATGGTAAATTTTGTTTCAGGTAAGAATACTGGAATCTCTGCTATCATTGAAGTAAGTATAGAAATCGACCTTTTTATTCCTTTGTTTGACTTTTTTTTGTGCAAGAGAAAACCATAAAGTTCATTATTGTAACTATACACCGTGTGAAAATTAAAGGTATAAATCTACATCAGAAAGATAGTAATTTGGTGTAAATAATTATTTTTCGGAATAATTTAGCTTTTATACGATTAATTGTAAAAGCAATTTTAGTTGGTCAGTATCAAGGTTGTTATAAACTTTGGAGTTTATTGTAAAGTTAAACCACGGTTTGATGTAGGATCTCTTCTTTTCAGAATAACGTATTTTTGTGACGAATTTTTTTAACTACATTAGATTTAGTTTAAAATATAATGACCAGAAACCGAGCATAATATAGTTGAGAAATTCTACAGAGCTTACGAAATCGATATTTAATGGTCTGAAATCTGAACGTGTTACTTCTATGGACACAACATAACCTTTATGGAATTTTTGACATGTATATGTCTTAGCTCTGGGAGGGGGGGTTGGCGATTTTTAAGATGGAAACCATGTAACAGGTTTCCATAGAAACTATCAGAGATATTGTACTAAGACCATTCCCTTTTGACATATCCATGATCTAGCCTATTTCCCAAAGGGAAGTAAATACAAACATTTTATTTAAATATAAAAAAACAAAAGATATATCGGAAACAGTTTGGGAGAGGAATTCAATTAATTTTTTAATTAATTAACAACCTTATTAAAGAAACAGGTATGAAAGATGGAAGAGATTATTTTAGTATAATTTCAAATTTTTGCCAAAAATGAGCTGAGAGTGTTCCACTATCAACAATAATGAATTTCACACAGAGGATAAGATGGTATATAGTTCATTAAATGAAAATGTACATTATAGATTATAGCTTATTGCGTAAAAATATTAGTCTTTTTATACGAAAACCCCTCAATAAAGGAGAGGTAACAAAGAAAGTTCAATTATAATACATTACCGTCACCGGAGCACCGAGCCACTGGACCATCTTCAAGCGTTTTCGCTATTTTTACTCCCTTTTATATTTTATTCATCGACAATAAGGCTCCAGATACTCCAGAGAGAGTTTAACCATAAATATTAATTCAACGTCGAAAAAGGGAAGACGCCTTGGAGACGAAAATTGGAAACGGTGCTTTCCAAATGTTATCCGGTTTTCATTAACTAAGGTAAAGTCAAGTGTAAAGAGTAATAAATAATACCATTGTTGTTTATTCTATCGTACTTAGGGTTTGAGAAATCGTACTAAACTTATAAAAAAACTTATTTACGTGATTTTACAGAGTCTCGGTCCCGCCAAGTTTTGAATTATAACGCATATACTATTACGTTGCATTATTGTACTTTAAAATAGTTAACAAATAAATTTATTGGAATGTGATACGTTTGTGACTAATAAACCAGTAAGTATTGTTAGTAAGTATTGTTGTTGTAAGTATTGCTATACCAAAATAGAAAATTTCAGCAGAGAAGTAAGTTTCAAAGTGAGTGGTGAATTTTTGAGCGAGGCGTGGAAGGGGAGTCTGAGGGCTACATTATGCACCGACCATCCCTCTGGGACCATCAGCGATCCGGGAGAAAAAAACACCCCCAAACGTTTTGTTACAGTCTGGCTGATCCAGATATTAAAAACTTGCTGGCGGAAAACATTAAAAAACCTTCAACTATTGAAACTTCGATTAGTTTTATTTACCTAAATTAGTTAGTGGTTTATTAATAAGTAAGTACTAATACCAAACTAGACTTGTAAAAATAATAATATTAAAACGGTGAATTTATTTTCATCAATTATTTTCTTTAATAATTTAGCTTTTTTAGTAGGAAACAGTTTTTTAAATGCAATCATGCACATGTTTTATAAGCTACTAGCAGTAAGCCCGCCCGTCATAGCAAAACTTGTATAATGTGGTGTTAAGAGGCTTTTTTTCATGACAAAATCAACCAGAAATCGTAAAAAAAATAAATATTAAATGGATATTCTTTTAATATAAGAATGAAACTTTCAATTATGAAATGCTATTTTTTTTTTAATTTGCGAAACTAATCTGAAGCGCTCCCTGTCATCTGCCTTAATATACTCTAGACTTCAATACGGTATCTCTTGTTAGGGTAAAACACACAATTATCTAATCAAGAAAATTATAACCACACAAAATTATGTATTCTTAATTATTACTAGGGAAGAGATTAGAGATAGTTTTTCTTTATCTTTCCTTTGTACGAGCAATTAAAACTCCTTCCCGTGTAGCATTTTTGTATATTTATAAAGTTTTACGTTTGTTTTACGTCAAAAGTGGGAATGCGGGACCGGACAAATTCCATTATACGACCAGAGGTTTTAATCAAAACCTAATTAGGCAGACTAAAGTTAAAACACTTTTATTTATAAGAAGCTTATCTATTCCAGTGGTAAATTACTCGTATTTATTGCATTACCACTTGAAATTAAACAGTCAAACAATTAGAATAAATTTTGGAAAATACCCACGTCATAGATTTCTGAGATTAGAAATGTATCGGTACTCCATCATGTTATTCAATGAATAACCTATTTCAGTATATGAACCAGTGAAGCTAAGTTTTTTAACATGAAGGAATGTACTCATAAGTTTCTAATTTTAACCTGTTTTTTGTCTTATTCAAACTAGCCACACTACTTGTAACAGTGGCTAGTATCCTAAACTAAGAAATATGTTCTTCATATTGTGGCTGATAATGGAGAAATAAATCATTATTTATTTCATATCGTATGATTTTGAAATAGGTTTAATATGAGTGATAAATATAAACAAACTGATTTTTCAAAGTACACCGGTCAGTTCAAATTAAATAAAAACCTTCTTCAAAATGTAAAGATTGAGGAAAACTGGTTTTATCAAAGTGAGTGCTCTAGTTTTTATGGAGAAGCGCTACGAAAATACCTTGTTTAAAGTTACAAAAATAAGACAGCCAGATCGAATCCTGAAGTGTTTAATCTGGATCCAGTTGCCATTTCCTCATTGGGCTAATAATTAACTATGCTTCCTAACAACAGATCAAAGTTAGGTAGTAGTAAGTAACTAGTCCGGGGTTTGGACCGTTCCCCTAAAAACGTTAAAGAATACCGGAAGGAGTAGAAAGACACAAAAAGGACAATGCAGACAGATATTGATATAACCCATTTTTGAAGATAATCATTGTATCGATAATAAATTGTAAACTTTAACTAACTGTCGTGTTTACACCTGGATAACGCTTAGTGTAAGAAAAACAACTGATTTACTGCGTGTTTATTCAATCCGAAAACATATTTAGAAGTATGATTATTATTAAACGTGTCGTTCAGAGTTCTCATACATCTCAAAACATTCCTCCACACCACCAGACACTTTTATTCGCGGAAATGACGTTATTTTACCGAAATGAAGTTTCACTAAGCGGAAATGAGTTTCTAAAATGAATTTGAAACAACCGCGATTTTCCTCGACTTTGGTGGTTTGTAAAAGTAAAGCATGAACTTCAGCGAATGCGTGGTAACATTTCCTCAAACATAATTAGTTAAATGGTTGTTTTCACATCACATTGCAACTAAATATATACATTATAAACATTCTAAATACGTACTGTTTGTTAAATTAATACGAGGTTTGGAAATAAATGGATGAATGTAAATATTAAAACTTATTTTAAGAAAGTTTCAATATCAATTAATTACCTTTTTATTAAAATACTACTGATGTACTTTTTTCCTTAAGGTATCATTTTCTCGTTATTTTGGTTATAATTCGGTTTTGAATGGAGAGAGGTCCAAAGTCCGTTCTTGTTACAACCTAAAGTCGACATGTTGTTAGGAAGCACCACTAATCAATATCCCAATGACAAGATCTAACTACAACTAGGTCCAGATTCAATCCTTGGGGATTCGGTCCAGCGACCTACATTTTTGATTTTAAGCATTATTACTCAAGCTGTCCAACCCACGCACTCAGCAACAATGCACAATGCAACTGCACGCTATTGGGTGTTATCAGATTAGATCATTGAAATGGCAACCGTACTACAATGTAGGTATTTTAGGCCAAGTATGAATGAGCATTGAGTTTAGGATGATTGTGGCGCGATCTTGTAGTCATATTACTGACTAAGGCTGACATGTTCCTTATACAGGACTGTTAATTAATAGCTCAACAGCCGATGGCAACTAATGGACCTACAGTTTAACGTGGAATCTGAACTACGACCTCTGAATTGCTTAATTATATTATGTAATCTTACCTAGAGATATGTGTAGTATTTATTGAAACTAAATCCCAAAAATTTTAATAGTTTTATTTTTATTTAAGTCCCATCAAGGAATTTTATAATACATTTCCCCATATTTTCTTACTGTAATTATATGAATATTTTTAAAACGTCAGCACTTTACCTTTTATGTATTTTTAGCGAATTTCCCATAGGGAAGAAGCTATTACCGTAGGTCTCATGGCAAGAGTTAAGCCCGAGACCATGTTATTTTTTCTTCTTTAGGTGCCCAGAGACCAAAAACAATAGTCGTTAAAATTTATATATATATATATATATATATATATATATACCATTTTGTACCCCAAAATGGGGTTTTTTGCCTTTTTCACATGTAATTTCTAAAAATTTCTAATTTTATATTTCACCATTGGAATCAGCTTAAAAAACTACACAATTAAGTTCCTTAAAGTTTTTCTCTATCTTCAACGGTTACCGAGATATAAAAAAATCTAAACACAGTACGTTGTATTTTTGAGGCTCCAATGTTAATCTTATGGAGGATTAAAAAAAATTAATTTTTCACTTATTATCTAATATTTTTGGATGAAACTTGATATTTAGCTTCATGTGGTTGAGATCCATACATTTGTGCTTCAAAATTATAGTTTATGTGTTTATCATGGCAGCAAACCTGCATACTCTTTTCCCATGTTAATCATATGGAGATTAGGCAAACTCCTATATTTATGGACAGATGTTGATGAAAGTTGGTATAAATGTTAAAAATAAAATTTTTGATGGTATAAATGGCTACTTTCAGTGTTCCTCACAGCAGCAAACCTACTCACTCTTTCCCATTTTAATCTTATGGAGAATAGGCAAAAATTCTCATGTTTATCGACAGATTTTGACCAAACTTGTCATATATTATTATTATATTATTGATTTGGAAATTCGCTGAGTACGCAGGTCTGCTGCGACGGGGGTATTTTACTCTAAAATAATTTCCACCATGAAGTTACAAAGAACATACAGGTATAGATGCGGAAAGTGATGGGTCCGATAAAGATAACCGAACCAAAATAAAATGGGATCGGCGAAATCGCAAGGAACGATCTGATCTGAGATCAGGCGTGGGCGCCGCGAGCGTGATCCGAACCGGCCTACATTTATACCTCATTACCTTTTTATCAATTTGTAAAGTTTACCTTATATTTTTTTACTGAAAAAGTAATATTATTTTTATATAAGTAGTATGTGGTGTATTTCCATATTCATAAATAAACGGTATGCTTTCGTTAGAATCATTCATATAAGAAAAATCCTAATTCTAAAAATCATTAATTATTTGAGCTACAATATGAAGAAAAATCCTAATTCTAAAAATCATTAATTGTTTGAGCTACAATATGAAAGAAAAATGCTAATTCTAAAAATCATTAACTATTTGAGCTACAATATAATGTCAAAGTGACTAGATAATACTCAGTTTTGACATGGATTTGTCTTAGCTCTGGGGGGTGTTGGCGATTTTTAAGATGAAAAATATGTAACAGGTTTTCATAGAAACCACCAGCCCTATTGTATTTAATTTTATATTCAGTATAAAAGAATAAGAACAGCTGTTTGGATTTACTTCCCATAGGGAAGTAAATATAAACATTTTCCCCAAAGTTTTGCCAAATAAATCTGAGTCAATATCAATCAATATACTCAACGATTTGTAATACAATTAACACTAAGCACATATTTTAGCTTATTATTTTATTTGAAATTTAAATAAATACCTTGTGTAAAACGACTTTCTGTGGAAAATGATAGATAGGAAATAAATAGCTTAGATCAGGTTGATTTCAAATGGAACTGCTTCTGTGGCCTTGCTGTTTCCTGTACAGCCGTAAAGATGATAGCAATTATTTATTCCCGTATTATTTCTATTGTACATTAGTAACACTAAACATAAGTTTGTGATATGCGAAGAAAGATATAGTACTTGGTTTCTAGTTTATCAACGTAGCGTGAAAAAAATTAAATATAACTAGGTAGAACTTTCGTAAGCAAAAAAATATCTGGTCATGTAATCAATGAAGTCAATCTTCGTTACTTTTTAGCGTAAACCACTAAGAACCGCTCCAGAGATCAGATATAACCGTAGCTTGTCTCTGATTGTGGATTATTTGTGAGCGGTGGTCAGTAGATGCAGTGTTCTCTTGGGTAGTTTAACGTCCGCACAATTGAATACTATGTACATCCAAAAATACCATTCTCATAAAATTACAGGACAATTCGTTATTTAAAGGCAAAGTGGTTCGGATCCCACCTTAAACTGTAGGTCCCTTAGATGACATTGGCTGTTGGGCTAGTAATTAAAATTTATGGCTAAGTGACATTACAGCCTTGGTCAGAAACAATGCTACAAGATCGCGCCACATCTTACATGGTGGCGTTGTCCTGTAATCCAGCTACTTGGAGGTCACGAGTTGTGGATAGTTTGTTATGGTGTGGATTAACATCCGCACTTTTGAGTACTAAGTCCATCCGCAGATGCCATCCTCATAATTAGACCAGTTTGTAATTCAGAGGCAGTAGTTCGGACTCTGCGTTAAACTGTTCCTCAGGTATGTCAACGTTGACAGTTCTGTCTTAGTCAACATGTCAGCCTTAGTTAGTAACAAAACTACAAAATCGCGCCATAATTATTTACACTCATTTCTTAATCACACTCGGCTTTAAATACCTACATGGACGGGTCGCCATCTATCTTATAATATTATAAAGAAGAGGTGGTTTCTGTATGTTTGTGGGTTTGTTGTGGCAAGTGAATGCGAAAAATACTGAACCGACCGGTTTGAAATTTTACAGAAAGGTAGATCTTAAATTCATGCAACACATAGGCATACTCATTTCCTTAAAATCCTCTCGGGCTACGCCCTGTGAACGTCCTAAATTTCAATTACATTTTTAGAGAATGAAAACATAAAATTACTTGAATGTCAACAGCTGTGAATACTAAAATTTGACAGTCCGGGAAGAAGAAGAAGAAAGAGCTGCCGTGACCGTCCTAGGTTTCAATGTTTACATTTTCTAATGACAACATCAGTTTTTCACTATATTTTGACAGTTCGGGAAGAAGAAGAAATAAAGTTGATTTTTCAGATAAACTGCTGGATCGAAATTAGTGAATTATTTGAAATAGCGGAATGGTAGATTTTAAGTTTTTTTCCGACGACTGTCTCTATTACATTAATCCTTATCCTCTCCCAATATTTGACAGATGCTACTTTGAAATGTTGTAGACACTCGTGTTTTGTCATTTTGTAAACAATGAAGAATTAATTAACAATAACTTTAATGTATCAGTAGAGCCTGCACCTTTCAGCCTTTTTAACCCGTGCGAAGAACGGGTACTTTGGCTAGTTTCAGATAAAAGGATAAAGTTTGTATACCTGTTAACGTAACAGATAAATTCAAATTTGAACAGTTGAGCAACGCAAATGTGGAAGTTGTTTCTAAAACTCTCATCCTTTTGACGTAAATGGCGAGCGGTGATATTTCATCCTTTGTTCTGATTATGAAATACGGTAAAGCGATGTTGGCTGTCAATTATTGGAACCTGGACACGGGCAATGGTTGCGTATATCACATGCAATGATGTGAAACACAGTAGCGCAGCTGAGTCGTGCTGAGGACTGATGAAAATCTATTGTTACCGCGACACGTGTGGGCTTCACAAACTATCTATATTGTTACAAGGTAGAGTTTCCAATATATATATATATTCAATGTATATAGAACATGACGTTCATTCGTAAAAACCATCCCCATATTTATTCCAGTTCGTAATTCAGAGACGAAGTTGTTGTTGTACGTCCCTAGGATGCCGTTAGGTTATTAATTAGAAGTGATTTATAAGGAAAATGTCGGTCTTAGTCAGTAACAATACTACAAGATCGCGCCACAATCATCTTACACTCAATTTTCATTCATACTTGGCTTCAAACACCTACCAGGGTTTGGTAGTTATTTCAGTAAAGTAATTAGGCAATACTAAATATCTGTCTTGAGTCTTAATGTAACGCATCTTAGTCAACAAGTGGGCACCCACAGTTATGAAATTGATTTTCATTATTTTATACCATTTGGGTAAGGTTTTTGTTAACCTTATTATAAATTGTTAAGTACTTGCGTACTTTAACAATTTAATAGAAATCTGTTGGAAACCCGTGTCAATGGACGCTCGCCAGAAATGCGATCAGCTTTTAACGTCGGCCACGCGCTGCTATATAAGATATAAACTGCATTAGTCGAGTGAAACATAAAAACACTGTTCGGAGAATCTACAATCTTTAAAAGAAATATCATATTTGTTAACGCTTACGTAAAAATATACTGTTATTTGAGTTAAAATAATTGTTGGTATAAACATTTTTTGGGTGTTATAACCCCCCCCCCCGCTCGGGGTAACGCTTAGCTTTTTGAGTGGGTTTTGTTAGGTGATAGAATCCCACATTGCATACCAAGTTCCATGGAAGATGGTTGAAAAATAAGGAAGAAACTGAGTTTATGACGTTCTCCATAAGAATAGCATTGGGTGCTCTTAGACAACCTACTGTGATTGACACGAACATAAAATTCAATAAAATTTTAAGTTTGACCAAAAAATTTAAACGTATTTATATATATAAAAGTATATAACTGTTAAACTATTAGTTCTACATACATTATTATTTGGGATCTTAGGGTGGATTTGAAAAATTTGTGTTTTTCAATTTTTAAATGGTTTTAGGGGTAAAATACCCTGAAAAATTAAAAATTGTTCGAAAAATAGCCAACACACACCTGTGTATAAACTTGTATAAACATTTGATGATCACTGTGGTCCCGGGGTTTGTACACAGCAAGACAGACATCAATCCGAAAACCACTTTTTTTGATTAAGAGAGCCTTAAAACGGATACATCCACCCTCAGCTTAAATTCAAATCTCCATATATTAAGGGTAGAATTTTGATGTACAAAAATAATACCTGCAGTATTTGGTTGAAGTTTATTTACACATGTATCGTTTTAAATGAAAATTTACTTGTTTAAAGTAAAAGAATATTAAACGTAAATTGAACTAAGGTAAAATTAACGTAATTAAATTTGATAAAAATGCAACTGCTATATGTATATAATAGTTTTTAATTGTAATTCTAACATAATATTACCGAGATAATACAAAGCACGGTCTGGTAAAGTCGGAACCAGTCAGCAAAGTTGGCGCAAGTTCGGTCCCTGGATGCAACAAGTTGCAAAGCTCAGACATTATCCCCTCCATCACTTTGGCTGTACCAACGCCACGAGCAGTAAACACATGTAATGAATATACAGGGTGTATCTAAAAATACACCGAACAAGTTTTGGATATTGTTCTTGAGGCATCATAATTAACAATTACGCCAATACGGTAAATACAATCTTTCAGCTTTCCAGATACTGTTAATCGCCCATTTTTTTTTAATTCGTACCATTAAAAAATGGCTGCCATTTTCATTTATCAAAGCTAAGGAACTCAAAACCATGAGATCAAAAAAATAAATAATAAAAGATGCAAAACTTAAGTTTCTTTAAAAATTTAAATAAGTTTCCAGCACAAATAACAAAGAAAATACAATTTTGGTAAAGCGACTACTTACACAAAATGATAGTTGTAGCTTTAGAAAAAAACTTTCCTTTATATAAGACCCTATTCTATTTTCTTAAAGAAAATTAAATTCTGCAACTTTTTTAAACTTTAGATTTCTTTTTGTAAATCCCATGGTTATTGATGTGGATTTAGCTTTGAAAAATTAAACTGGCCGCCATTTTGAAGTAGTTGCAACGACCAGCTGACACGTTGCTAGGCAACGTCTAAAATTGTTATTTAAAAATGTTTTGTTTTATTAGGAAGTTAGGTCAATCAAATACATTCACTCAATCTGTTCATTAGTTCATTTACGCCTCATCTTGGTGATGTCCCGAAGCCGAGAGCTTTTACCCACATCAAATCGACAATACTTTTTAAAATAATATTTGGTTTCTCCCTTACATCCTTGCGGTTCAGTATTTTATATTTAAACTACAATATTCAATTATTCATTATGTTATTGTGCTTAATTACAGGTTTTGTCCAATTACGAACGTAGCACTCAATTACATTATGTTTCCTTTGTCCTAGAGACGTTTTATCAAAACTGAAATGGGTGTCCAAATATTTGAACCCATGACTATTTCTACTGAAATCAAATTAGCTAAACAACAGGCTATCAATTCATACCCATATTTGAAATTAATCAACTTTCAAGTGGAGTCACTAAACACAGAACTTAGTATTTTTTACTTCTAAGTAGTCTCTTTCATTTGTCAATAGAACGGTCATCAAAACCTTTCGGTCGATCCAAAAGTCCAGTATTATTTTTCTTGAATTTTGAATAAACCTTTTAAGATGAAATACAAGCTAACCTGGCGAACTTGTACCGCCTAACAGTAAATGCATGTCTTGTTACCTTTTAAATTAACTTAATTGGATTTTATTTATTTAATAAATTTAATTTAATCTTGTTTCAACGACGTCAGGTCATGCCACCGCGGTTCTGTTCTCGTGCGATTCCTCGTTCTTCTTCAGAGGATTGATTCGCAATGTTCCGATGTCGAATAGCGTTACGGGTATGTTGTGAAAAATTAGATCTTCTCGATCACAGCATCTATATATGTTTATTTTTAAAACAATAACAAACATTTACTGGAAAGACACACAATGACTTTAGCTGTCGTCTGGTGAAATCAAAGCTACACAATATCAGCTATTAATTAAAAATTCACATTATTTATGTATGCATATGATAAAAATGCTTCACGCCTTTTCCTCATAAGCTTAACATATACAAACTTTAAAGGCCCGTGGGGCTTAGCCCTAAGGTTAAATACAAAACTGAATATGCCTATAGCCGGCTCGGAGCAGAGGCAAATTTAAAACATCAAAGATCATTAAAATTCGTCGAACCGTTCTTGAGTTATAAATGGTGTAGTTTTATATATTTAGATATTAGTCATACATAGAAGTATTACTTAGCTCCTGTAGAAGTATATCCAGGTACTTGAGTCACCCAATCAACTGCACAGTACACGCACACAATTACTTAGTCCCTTGCGCAATATCACAAAGGTCAGTGAAGCAGGGCTGGAGTAGTTTGCAAATAGTCGTAGACTGAGGACTCATTTGCCTTTGTCCCTCAGAGACGGAGCCGCCCTTGACAGTGAGAGGCTGAGAGGCTGGGAGTTGGGGCGAACCTTGACGAAGGGTGACTTGTGACTACCCCTGGCGCACGCTTTCATGTCTTTTGTTAACTCCTAGCAGTTTCACCGCGTAATCCCTCTGTTTTGATTTCACCTGGCACTTTTTAGGGTATGTTTTATTTTCATTAATTCGATTTTTTAGGGTCAACAGTACCTATGCCTTCTTTTACTCGTCACCTACGAATTACGTTAATTTCAAAGTCACGGGCTATTTTTAGTCACATTATGTTATAATTCTTTCGTAATTATGTCAAACGGGAATAGAAATAGGATAAGCCAGTTAAGAACCTAACCCGAGGGTATCAGTATCTGCATTTTGACGTGCGAATAATCACATCGAATTTCAAAAATCGCTTTAACATATTTTTGTTCCAGAAAACCGCGAGCTTATGCTTACAAGGCAACGTCTCCTGTAATCCAGCTACTTGGAGGTCACGAATTGCGGATACTTATGAGCGATGGTCGGTGGATAGGGTATTCTCTGATGTGGATTAACGTCTGCACTATTGAATACCAAGTCCATTCGCAAATACCATCCTCGTAATTAGACCAGTTCGTAATTTAGAGGCAGTGGTTCGGACTCCACGTTAAACCGGATATGTAATTGAATGTTGGGATATTAAATAACATTTCTGTCTAAGGAACATGCCAGTCATAGTTAGTAACATGACTTCAAGAGCGCGCCACAATCATCTCACACTCATTTCTCATTCATACTTAAAAAATACATTGGCTTTAAATACTTACCTGGGTTGGTTGCAATTTTACTAACTAACGTACTAGCTACGGTGTCATTTAAAGTTTAATTTTTATGTATAGTCATCCATTTGACGAAAATCTAAGTACTTAGGGTGTCTTGCTAGCCTAGTGGTTAACGTTTTACCTCGGTGCTAGAGATCACGGATTCAAAGTCCTGTATGACCATTAGGATTTTGACAGTTTTCCTAACAAGCTTTTATGTATTATGTAATTACTGTCTAACTCTGTTACAATGCCTGAGGTATAAAGAGAAAATTGACATTTTTATTTACTAAATTTTTAAAATTCCATAGATTAAAATGTATTTACTTCCTTTAGGAAAATAGCATAGATCATTGGTATGTCTAATGTTTTCAGTGCATCTAAACAGCTGTCCTTATAATTATAGGACGTTGCATGCCGTGTCAAAATTCAGCATTAAAAATAAAAAGACTATCTTTTTACAGTGTTTTAGTCATCGGTCACTTAGGCAAAGGCGAGATAAGTATTGAAGTCGTTAAAAAACTAAATTAACTATAAAAACTTTTGTAAATTGTTGAGAATAAAAAAAATTAATTGGTATTCATGAGTGGAGCTTTCATGAAAATTCATAGCCGCAGTAAAAAAACAGATAAAAGTGTGACGTAAGTAGAGTGTATACTGTAGATTATACGGAGTGACGACTCCCTCGGTTGCTGGGGTCGTCTGCAACGTGCCTAAGTGGTCCTTAATGCACTGTTAAGCTGCGATTGTACGGTCTCGAGACTTGCCTAATGATGACAGACTCCATGTTCATTACGTCAGAAATAAAATGGGTTATTTGAAACCAAATACTATACGTAATGCATATTAAGTTTCTGCCGCGTTAAATATTTTCTGAATTATGACAGGTAAAACAAATGAGGATCAGAAGGAAATCTTAATTAGGAACATAGATAAATATGCACATTACTTTGAATGGCTTACCTAGCAGAGTTTAATGCCGCAAACCGCTCTTAAAAATGCTGATCCAAAAAATAATAACGGCACTTTGAAGTTTGAGGGTTATAAATTTAAAAACTCCTTACAAAAAAATCCTTGTTTAGTGTACGAGACTGTAATTTTATTTACATAGATATCGTTATTCTTCAGCATACGACCATGTTTGTTTACTGTAGTACAGGATTTTCAAAAGTAAAAACACAATTAACATCGTGTCTGTCTGTACGCGTCAGGCCGGCGCAGTTATTGGATGATCACGCACACTATTGCTGGTTTGTTTCTGACAGGTCGCTCTAAACCAATTGTCCATTATGTTCTCGTCTCGGCTGACATTTATATGAAAATCAATTTCAAATTTGATAATCTTTGCGTTGAGAAACATTTATGTGGATGACGTTGTACTGACGGCGGAAAAGGAGGAAAATCGAGGATGTTTGACAGCAATTGGTGTGAATATTGAAAACTAATTGAATCGTAAAAAATAAAATAAAATAATAACTGGAATTTGTTTCTATAAAAAAGAGCGAGACCAGTGCTTTAATGTGGAGTAGACAATTTGATTCTCAGCAAGGACTACAGAAAAAATATTATAAGCTGATGAGTAAAGTTCTATGAACTATGGTCCAGTGTTGAAGATGGAGTCAGGAGAATTATTTCGAGTTTTTGGTATTAACAGAGGGGTCACAAATAGAAGACAGATAAGTTGGCCACATTCTGAGAATAGCTTAAGATGGGAAGGAGAGTAATGAAAAACTGCCAGTTTAACTTTAGAATCGGCACGTTTTCCCCATAGTAATAACATGGGGATCAAATAATGGACATGGGACCTATCCGTTCAAAATATCAAGCTTTCAAAACTTGGGGGAAATATGTTATTTATTTTTTACATTCAGACTAAGTATGTAGTTTCACATCTTCAGTTAAATCATGTCCTAATATTTGATCCCCACGTTATTCTTAAGGGGAAAACGTGCTGATTCTGAAGTTAAACCAGCAGTTGCCACTACCAAGGAAAACCAAATACCAGGTGATGGAAGCCTGGAAAGACATGAAAACCATGAGACTTATGGAGATTTAGGAGACCGGGACAATTGACGACCACTTTTTGGCAATGATAAGTACCAACTGTGCTTCAAATGTTAATAACATAAAGAAGTAACGTAAGTAAGTTGAGTCAGATATGTTATGCTGTTAGAACGTCGAAACCACTTTTAGATTTTAATAATTGATTTTAATTGATTCGTCGTTTTTTCTACTTATGGAAAAGAGGTTTCGGAGGTTCTCCAAAAAAGTAAGCTTTAATTGAAAGAGAGCTTTTTAGGAAACCGGACTTCTGCTTGACAAGTTCAATTTTATAGAATGTATTAAGTCGAAAAGTGATAGTTGTTTTAAGTTTTCTCCTTGGTTTAGAGATGGCTGAATAAATTAGATTATATACATAATATCGCACCAAGCGTTGAACATATTAATGTAAATATGATTTCTCTCTTTTAAAATTATTCTATATCTTTTATTGGACTTTTCCAGCGCGTTTGTGATTTTAACTACACCTGTGTAGTTAATAGTGTTAAATATGTAGTTTCAACTACACCTGTTTAGTTAGTCCAAGATATTAAATAATCAATAACCAACGCCCATTATGTATCTTAAAACATTGGGTTTGCTTAGTAAAAGTTGTTGATTTAGGATTTATTTTTATGATTGTTTGATTAAGCTTAAAAATAGTTCTTTTATTTTTTATATTACGTTAACAATATGTAAAAATTAAAAAAGAAGATAAAACACGCGATATAATAACCACTTGAATGTTAAAAGTGTATCCTTAAGCGATTTACGGGAAACCTTTTGAGGGTGGTTTTTTTCAAAAGCTTCACAGTTTACCTTTTAGTCGTTTGCGTTTCACGTCAGCTTTGATATTTTATTCAAATTAGGGACTTCTACTGAAACAGTCTTTTATTAAATGAATTAAAATTGTTCTTGTAGGTTGTAATATGTTAGATGTATTGGATTGATAGTTATCATGTCTCCGTTTCCGATATTTGTGTACTGACCGAGAATATCAAGTCATAAGTACGGGAAAATTAGAAGCAAAAGTAAGTAAATACAGGAAAGGTCTCGGCTATCACGCACTCTTTGGGATGAGTTCATACCTCACGGACCAATAGATAAACAGTTGGGCCATATAAGCCACGAGTGTTTTTTTCTGTTTTGCCATTGGCAGGAACAGCGTCAGCTATGCATAACTACTCGATGTATACTATTATTTCTTATGGAATTCCCATCTAAATTTTTTGGCCACCCGGGGATCGAACCCGTCACCTCTAGCACCGAAGTCCAAGACGCTAACCGTTAGGCTAGCAGATGCCTTAGCCACGAGTGTTACACCAGCAGTGTTTACACTTCCTTTAGTTCCTAAACAACAAAGTTAATTATACCCAGATAAAACATATATATAGCCCAGTACATAGCACAGTGACGCTTTTCTTTCCCTAATCTCTGTTCAGGGATTCTCATGTGTTCAGTAGTGTTCTAACTTTAACATAGACACGTACAACCCCTGCAGGTGATGTTTGCGAGACGAAAAAGTGTAACAGAAGCTGCGTCACGTGGTTGTAAGGACAGCTGTTTAGAGGCACTGAAAATATCCCATTTAGACATAGGTCCTATCCATGATTCTATAAAGGGAAGTAGATACCTTTTTTTAAATCTTCATTAAGAGAGGTTACAATCTCCCTATTTTAATTTTTGGAGACAAATGTCCATCAAGTGGAAATACTTACTAATCAATCACTTGTTAGTCCGTCAGAGAACGTAAATGTCTATTTCGTGAAGCCCTAAAGCCTTCGTTTTTAGCATGTACTGTTCTTCCAGTCACCCTACCCTCCAGGAACCAGTTGGGGCCGCTTTGGTTGTCAAGGAGACCAAGCCACCAATGTTTATAAACCTTTTTACATTCCGTATAGTGAAAAGAACAAGTGTGTAGTTTTTTAAAGCGCCAATATTCGTTGTATTTATTTTACCAATCCACGTAACAAAGAGAATAACGTTTAGACTAAAGGATTTGACACAAAAACAATTGAATGTAATCGAATCAACAGCTATGTCAAAAGTTGTTGTGCAAAACGTATTACGTTTTTCGCAATGGTCAGATAATTCGGTTGCATCATTCGATTAGTACCGGTAACCGTGTGACGCAGGACGATGGCGCACTCTGTGGTGGAAATTGGCAAACACGAGAATCAACAGGCGGTTCCATTACGGTAACACCCACGTCCTACCAGACTGGCTCATTAGAGTTGCTGATGTAAGATTTTGCCGGTAGATGCACTGTTTACAGATACACGATTACCAAAAACTAAACACTAGTAAATTAATTAAAATTATTTGCTATATTACTTAAAAGTAATTAACACAAAATTCAAGTATGTTGATTGAAATACCGGTGGAGACAGAAAAGTAAGTAGATTTTATATTCTACTCGACCATTAAATTGCTTGTGAACGATTCAGCGCATTTTGATGCTATTCGTTCCGAGTGATGGATAAATATGAACGTGAACGGGGAGCACGTGAAACAACTCAACAGCTCAATGACTAACCTACCATAACTAATAGTTCCTGAACGAGTGTCAGTGAACGATTCAACGCATAATGATGCGATTCACTCGTAATGAATAAATATGAGGGGAGTACGTGAAACAGCTTAACGGCTCCCTGAACAATGGACAAACCTACCATAACTAATAGATCATGAACGAGTCTCAGTGAACGATTCAACGCATAATGATGTGATTCACTAAACAATGGACAAACCTACCAACACTAATAGATTCTGAACGAGTCTTAGTGAAAGATTCAACGCATAATGATGCCATTCACTCGTAATGAATTAATATGAGGGGAGTACGTGAAACAACTTAACGGCTCCCTGAACAATGGACTAACCTACCATAACAAATAGATCATGAACGAGTCTTAGTGAACTATTCAACGCATAATGATGCGATTCACTCGTAATGAATAAATATGAGTGGAGTACGTGAAACAATTTAACGGCTCCCTGAACAATGGACAAACCTACCATAACTAATAGATCATTAACGAGTCTCAGTGAACGATTCAACGCATAATGATGCGTTTCACTGAACAATGGACAAACATACCAACACTAATAGATCCTGAACGAGTTTTAGTGAACGATTCAACGCATAATGATGCGATTCACTCGTAATGGATAAATATGAGGGGAGTACGTGAAACAACTTAACGGCTCCCTGAACAATGGACAAACCTACCATAACTAATAGATCATGAACGAGTCTTAGTGAACTATTCAACGCATAATGATGCGATTCACTCGTAATGAATAAATATGAGGGGAGTACGTAAAACAACGGCTCCCTGAACAATGGACAAACCTACCATAACTAATAGATCATGAACGAGTCTCAGTGAACGATTCAACGCATAATGATGCGATTCACTGAACAATGGACAATCCTACCATAACTAATAGATCATGAACGAGTCTTAGTGAACTATTCAACGCATAATGATGCGATTCACTCGTAATGAATAAATATGAGGGGAGTACGTGAAACAACTTAACGGCTCCCTGAACAATGGACAAACCTACCATAACTAATAGATCATGAACGAGTCTCAGTGAACGATTCAACGCATAATGATGCGTTTCACTGAACAATGGACAAACATACCAACACTAATAGATCCTGAACGAGTCTTAGTGAACTATTCAACGCATAATGATGCGATTCACTCGTAATGAATAAATATGAGTGGAGTACGTGAAACAATTTAACGGCTCCCTGAACAATGGACAAACCTACCATAACTAATAGATCATGAACGAGTCTCAGTGAACGATTCAACGCATAATGATGCGTTTCACTGAACAATGGACAAACATACCAACACTAATAGATCCTGAACGAGTTTTAGTGAACGATTCAACGCATAATGATGCGATTCACTCGTAATGGATAAATATGAGGGGAGTACGTGAAACAACTTAACGGCTCCCTGAACAATGGACAAACCTACCATAACTAATAGATCATGAACGAGTCTTAGTGAACTATTCAACGCATAATGATGCGATTCACTCGTAATGAATAAATATGAGTAGAGTACGTGAAACAATTTAACGGCTCCCTGAACAATGGACAAACCTACCATAACTAATAGATCATGAACGAGTCTCAGTGAACGCATAATGATGCGATTCACTCGTAATGAATATGAGTGTACGTGAAACAATCTGAACAATGGACAAACCTACCATAACTAATAGATCATGAACGAGTCTCAGTGAACAATTCAATGCATAATGATGCGATTCATTCGTAATGGATAAATATGAGAGGAGTACGTGAAACAACTTAACGGCTCCCTGAACAATGGACAAACCTACCATAACTAATAGATCATGAACGAGTCTCAGTGAACGATTCAACGCATAATGATGCGATTCACTCGTAATGAATAAATATGAGAGGAGTACGTGAAACAACTTAACGGCTCCCTGAACAATGGACAAACCTACCATAACTAATAGATCATGAACGAGTCTCAGTGAACGATTCAACGCATAATGATGCGATTCACTCGTAATGGATAAATATGAAGGGAGTACGTGAAACAACGGCTCCCTGAACAATGGATTAACCTAACATAACTAATAGACCATGAACGAGTCTCAGTGAACGATTCAACGCATAATGAAGCGATTCACTCGTAATGAATAAATATGGGGGGAGCACGTGAAACAACTTAACGGCTCCCCGAGTAATGGACTAACCTACCATAACTAAAAGATCATGATCGAGTCTCAGTGAACGATTCAACGCATAATGATGCGTTTCACTGAACAATGGACAAACATACCAACACTAATAGATCCTGAACGAGTTTTAGTGAACGATTCAACGCATAATGATGCGATTCACTCGTAATGGATAAATATGAGGGGAGTACGTGAAACAACTTAACGGCTCCCTGAACAATGGACAAACCTACCATAACTAATAGATCATGAACGAGTCTTAGTGAACTATTCAACGCATAATGATGCGATTCACTCGTAATGAATAAATATGAGTAGAGTACGTGAAACAATTTAACGGCTCCCTGAACAATGGACAAACCTACCATAACTAATAGATCATGAACGAGTCTCAGTGAACGATTCAACGCATAATGATGCGATTCATTCGTAATGCATAAATATATGTATAAACACTTAACGGCTCCCTGAACAATGGACAAACCTAATAACTATGAACGAGTCTCAGTGAACGATTCAACGCATAAAATGGCTCATGAACAATGGACAAACATACCAACACTAATAGATCATGAACGAGTCTTAGTGAACGATTCAACGCATAATGATGCGATTCATTCGTAATGCATAAATATGAGGGAGTACGTGAAACTTAACGGCTCCCTGAACAATGGACTAACCTACCATAACAAATAGATCATGAACGAGTCTCAGTGAACGAGTCAACGCATAATGATGCGATTCACTGAACAATGGACAAATCTACCAACACTAATAGATCCTGAACGAGTTTTAGTGAACGATTCAACGCATAATGATGCGATTCACTCGTAATGGATAAATATGAGGGGAGTACGTGAAACAACTTAACGGCTCCCTGAACAATGGACAAACCTACCATAACTAATAGATCATGAACGAGTCTCAGTGAACGATTCAACGCATAATGATGCGATTCATTCGTAATGCATAAATATGAGAGTACGTGAAACACGGCTTCCTGAACAATGGACTAAACCATAATTAATAGATCATGAACGAGTCTCAGTGAACGATTCAACGCATAATGATGCGATTCATTCGTAATGCATAAATATGAAGTACGTGAAACAATAACGGCTCCCTGAACAATGGACAAACCTACCATAACTAATAGATCATGAACGAGTCTCAGTGAACGATTCAACGCATAATGATGCGATTCATTCGTAATGCATAAATATGATCGTGAACGGGGAGCACGTGAAACAATAGTAATGAAAATTAATTACTCGCGGCAGGTGAATGTAAAAACGGAGTAATTAGCGAAGATGGACGCTTCCCTTCACGGAAACCCGAGCAATTACTGGAGGAAGAACAAAACACTGATAAGAGCAGCCCTTTGTTGTGTCGACTAGACGCGCGCACAATCGGAGAATAATGTACTTTTGTTGATCAATGATCAGCTGACAGATTTGTTTTGAGATTAATAACGAAATAATTTTACCTCGTTGTGCAATTGTGCATAATTTAATGTTGTAACCGACACATTTATTCCAATCATTTACACGTTTTCCCCCTCGAAATATAATTAACGAGTCTATATAGTTTAATTTCCTTTTGTACGAATACATCTATGAGTTCTGAATAGTAAACGTTTAAAATTAGTGCTTTCCTAAAGTATTTTTATCTTATTTAATACTAGCTGACCCGGCGAACTTCGTAACGCCTAACAGAAAATACATGTTAACTTTAAGATTGGCCATTTTGCGAAGTCAAATAGCATTGCGGCTTCGTTGTGAAAGCTTAAAATATTCAACAGCTAATTATAATAAACCTAATATGTATAAACATTGTGATTATTTTATTTGGTAAACATATAAACACGTTAGTTTTTAATCATACAGAAAATAAAAAATATATATGAACATATTCCCCCGTAAATTTAAAAAAAAATCAGTACAGTAAAATCATAGTTTACATAATTCAAAATGAAAAAATATGCAAATTAAAATTAAAAATTTTGAGCGGTTTTTGTTTGTATTACACACTTATAAATTTTAAAAAATAACAATTATTAATTATAAATAACACTAAAATTTGCGTTTATAAAATTTAATTTTTTTAAATTAAAAATAATCAAAATAATTTGTAAACTTTTCAATGGTACATATTTACTTTTACTTTTTATTGTTTTTCGCAAAATTTAAAATATTTGTTTTTTAATTTAAAATAATTTTAATCATTTTTACAGAGGTGGTGTAATTATAGTGCTTTATATAAAATCAAATTTTAAATAAAATCGTTAATTTTTAAAATTTATAGTTTTTAATTTATATACTTAAAAATCAAAATTCAAAAATGAGTAATACCTATCAAAATACACCAAATTTATCTAAATAATTTTTTAATCCAACAAAAAAACAAAAAAAAAACAAATGTAAAAATTTTTTATTAAAACATTTATAATATTAAATTTTTCGAAAAACAATCCTTTTATAAATCAAAATGTAAAAATAAATACAGTACATAATTAAACCGTAAACTATTAACGTGGCGAATAATTTTCATTTTGTACAGTACACAATCTAAGTACATTAATAAATGATTCAGATGGCATTGGATAGTAAAGCATATTGCTAATGGAAATTAAAACAACAGATGTAGCTTGAGAAATCAAATGTTTTGATTTTAGAAAATTTGTAAACAAACTTATTCCCCATAAGGTTAACATTGGAATTTTAAAACGCCAAAAATGGAAACTTAATTGAATTTGAATTTATGGAAACTGAATATGCCTAAAGCATGACTGGAGCAGAGACGAATCCGAAAAATCAAAGATCATTAAAATCGGTCCAGCCGTTCTCGAGTTATAATGTGTGTAACTAACACGACTTTGTTTTATCTATTTAGATTTCAAAATAGTAGTTAATCCGTTCCTGGTTTGGATTCATTACTCAGGGTACGCGAGAATCACGAAATCTATACCTTAATAAAAAAAATAAGTAAAAACAATCAATTATCAACTCAATTGTTTAAATTTTATATATATATAGGCTATAATTAGTAAAATAGGCGTTTTAAGCCATACCTTTATTGGCACTTTTTTATTCCTTTTAATGTACCAAATCACTCACCGAAGTTTTGAAACGTTTTTCATGGACACCCTGTATACAGAGACGCACACACACATCTACAAATGCCGGTGGGACAGGAGTCGCTCCCGGCGATACATTTCAATTACTAATTGGTCCCTGTTTTAATGTCGTTGTTTAATGAACAATCCCTCATTACTTCGCTTAATCCGCAGCTTCCACGGACAGTTTTCATTTTGCATTTACATCGTCGAACATTTAATTATTGAAATATTAATAAAACGGTTGTGTTCGCTTTTAGTTGAAAAAAAAGACTCATGCATGTTTTCCACTTTTGCTCGAGTACATTGCGTTACATGTTCTACAACATGAAAATTACGTATCATGTATTGTACACCACTACTGTAATTATAAATAAATAATTAATTTTTTTAGGGATGTATATAATTAACATGCAATTATATCCAATAATTAACAAGTCGTTTTTTTATATGATAGGTAAATTAAATAGATGGATCTATTGACGAAAACCAAATATTTTAGGTATTATGAAACTGGTAATCAACTATGAAATCGAACTATCGCAAATACTTTCCCGAAATATCTTATGGGACAAAATGGCAAGGATACTGCAGACTCCAACAACACAGCTATCACCATGGGCCGACGAGATGCCTAGTAGACAGGCTTGCCAGAAGATATCACACGTGATCTATCAGGAATCTCGCGCGAATGGTTCGTTTCAGGGCCTGCACAGACCACCTGAGCTTTCGCCTTGGTAAAAAAATTATAAAATCTGTAAAATGCATTTAATACTACGCACTTCCGAAGTATTTTTGATTATTGTTTCGAATTGTGTTAATTCATATTTTTTCGTTGTGTGGAGTCATTGAGTCGTTGTTTCTTATACGTTCATATATATCATATATAAATATATTATAATATATTTAAAACAAACTTAAATATATAAAGATTGTTTAATTGTGCTTGTAATTTAACAACTCTCATGATATCAATGTTTCTTTCGTGAAAATATTTGACTGGTGTATACTCGTCATGTAAATATATTAAAAGTTAATACTTGTTATATATATATATATATATATATATATATATATATATATAAAAGGAAGTATGTATAGATTTCCCAATAGAGTATAATGAAAATTCCCGGAATTTTTAAACATAATTCGAAAATGGTTTCTGTAAAGTTTCTTTGTGCTAATCCGTCCAAAGAGCTTCGCCAATAGGGCATAAAGGTGCAGTGTAATGTTTTATGAATTTATTGTTTTTTTTAAATTAACAACCGTAATTAAATAATTTGGAAGTTTCTTTAAACACACAATTGTTCAAATGTAAACAATTAGCAATACGCTTTACTAATGCCGTCTGAATCACTCATTAATATAATAGAATAAAGTAAATATGTAGTGTACAAATTGAAAAGTTTTATTCACGATGTTAATATTTTACATTTCTTGTGTATTTTGTATTATGATTAAAATTCATATAATTATATGTTGGCCGAATAAATTAAAACTTATAATTTGTATATATATATATATATATATATGATATATATGTTTTAATGATTCAGATCCACAGGAATCCAATCATTTCTTATAGATAACATGTCTTAAAATACCTGAATAAGCCGCCATTTGAAAAAAGATGATTATAATTATATTATGTTTCATATTTGCCAGCGAACATAAACCTAATTAATCTGTTACGTAAGTCTTTAAGGTACATCCAACTAGTGTAGTCTAGCAATAAAACGTGTTATTCATACTTTTGTAAAAAATACTGGTTAAAACAGAACTGTTACCAACGTCAAACGGCTGGAGGGTAGATGATGAAAAATAAACAGCTCTTAATTACAAAATGTACTTTACAAAACCATGTCATGCTCATTGGGTTTCAGACCTAATTAACATCCTTGTTTGATGCAATTTTCCCATTACGGTTTCAACCATTAATGTTTTTTTTATGAACAATGAATTTCTGCTTTTGTGTAATGTAAGGGTATGTTGTTTGTTTGTATTGAAATTTAATTGACACCCATTACTTAACTGAGACATTTAAATGTGTTTGAATTACATAATATACACAATTGCATTTCAAGATTTGGTGTTATTTTTTATGCTAAAAGTGCAGAAATCAGTATTAACATAGATGTCAGAGTAAAATTGATGATTTGACGAAACTGCTAACAAAGCTCTGTGCTCTATCAGAATGAAACGATTTATCTAGTGTTAGCAGCTCAACACGAGAATCATTTCTAGTTTTTCATTTTATTTCTTGAATATTGGTTTAATTTTAATTTTTTATTTCTTTTGCTTCATCTTTATTTAAATGAAATAAACTTTGTTGCGTTGCATGGGTTATTATACATTTACTTCGTGTAACATTAGACACCTACAATTCCATAATACCTTACTCGCTATCTTGGACATTAACGTTAACATTGACCGAATAAACACAAGAAGCTAAAAAGCTACAAAGTTACCTGAAAATACAAGTTTCTTTGTTTAGATTACGCTCTAAAACGATGTTCAGTTCAAATTAGTACCTCCAAAAACTTTTTAAGTTCATAAAATAAACTGATTAAGAGACGTAAGACATCATCAATCAGTCAACTCTTACTAAAATGCATCACGGGGTTATTTTTTAGTAATTTATGTCATTCCCGCGCAATAGCAGCACCAAACAGAGACAAAATACTGTTTAACATATTACCTGACTATTACATATTACCAGAGAGGGACGGATTATAAGGAGAGGAGGCACCTTATGGGACTTGGTGAAGACGATAAAATCTCAGGACAAGTGTTGCCATCTGTCGGGTCTAGAGGTGAACTAGATCCGACAGATGGTCACACTTGTCAGGTGTGTCATTTGTCATTAGTGTCATTTGCGACACTAGCGCTATCTGAGGATGGCAGTACCTACTACGTCAAATGGCGTTACGATGTACCGTCTACATCCTTAACATGGGCGTTCACTATCTACTTTACTATCTGTTCATCTATGATATTACCCTCTTCTCCTCTGTAATTTAAAAACTAAATGAAAATACATAAGTTGATTTAACACCGTCATAGGATGGGACAGGGGCGAGCAAGGGTTGAGAGGGTCAACTGGTGTGCCTGGGGGCGAAGTAAGTTGGACATCTTCGTCCTGAACTTTGGAACTTCAGGTTTCCCCCACCACGCCGACAGTCGACCCTTGAGGCACCACTATGCAAAGCAACCATCTTGGTTTACATCTCAGTGCAATCCAATAGTATAATTATTCATTTCGTGTGTTATTTCCTTTCATTTAAAATACTTTAACACTCTACCACATACCTGTGTAGAAAATTCACTCCTTAAAATGTTTATCGCCATTAAAATAGTAAAAATTTATTTTAAGATTGGTGGATAATAGTTAAGTAAACCCCGTAAACATTTTTGGGTTATGAAATGATAGGAATGGTAGGATAATTGAAAACGTAACTAAAAATATAAATTTATGTTTATGTTAACTAAACTTGTGTAGTTAGCATACGCTTTCTCTGAAAATAATTTGGCTAATTACTCTACATAACTGGTAAACGCGATTTTTATATAAAAAACACTACTAAATATCCCGCTCAATATTATACCCTTAGGATTAAGCTATGAATATAATATTTTATTTTAATTTTGGTATGAATTGTATATGTTGCTAAACGAGTAAGTAAAAACTGTTTTAAATGATTTTTTCCACTTAAATAATAGAATTTTAAAGAAATGCTTATACATTTTTCGCAGCTTAACATTTAGTATCATTAATATTTATTTGACCAAACAAATTTAGTAATTACTATCGTAAAACATATTTGAAATGTACGACCTAAATGTTTTTAATCATTGATTAGCTTTAAGACTGTTATACGATAAAAACAACCAAGTTTGAACTGTATAAAACTACTATCCGACAGATGGTCCGAATTCGTCAGTTTCAATGATTATATTGGACACCTTTATCTGTAAAATAAACCACTACAACGTCAATTCCTTTAGTAATATGCAGCAGACATCTACTCATCTGTTTCATCTATGATATTATTTCTGTTGTAATTTAAAACTAAATGAAATACATAAAATATTTGTAACACCGTCATAGGATGGGAAAGAGGTTGAGAGGGTCCACATGGTGTGCTGGGGGCGAAGTAAGTTGGACATCTTCGTCCTGATATTTAACTTCATTTTAACAGTCGACCCTTGAGGACTATGCAAAGACCATAGGTTTTAAATGCTCATGCAATCCAATAAACATTCATTTTGTGTTATTTAGCTTTCAAATTTAAAATACTAATCGATCACATACACTAAAAATATCATCCTTAAAATGTTATTAAGATAAACATTGAAAAATTAATTTTTCCTAATCCTCCATAAGATTAACATTGGGGCCTCAAAATACAACGTACTGTGTTTAGATTTTTTTATATCTCGGTAACCGTTGAAGATAGAGAAAAACTTTAAGGAACTTAATTGTGTAGTATTTTAAGCTGATTCCAATGGTGAAATAAAAATTTTTTGGTTAAAATTTTTTAAATGAAACTATACTAAAATATAAATTTATGTTTATGTTTTAACTAAACTTTAGTTACATATTTTCTCTTAAAAAATTTGGTCAATTACTCTCATAAGTAACGATTTTTCATATAAAAACCGTTATTATATAATTAAGCTAAAATATAATTATTTTATGTTTACTGGTATGAATTTATATGTTTTCTAAACTATATAAAAAACCTGTTTAACGAATTGATTCGGTTTTTCACTTAAATAATAGATTTTAAGAAATGCTTGATACATTTTTCGCAGCTTAACTTTGTCATTAATATTTACGGTACCCATGTACATTACTTTCGTTAAATATTTGACAATCTGTAATAAAACTATCATGTTCTACAAAGTAATTCTAAATATCATTTAATAATTTATTGTTCAAATGGTATGGGGGAACCCCCCCCCTCGGTAATACCAAGCTTTTTTGAGCTGGTTTTGTTTGGTGATTTGACCTTACACTTCATACCAAGTTTCATGGAAAACGGGTGGAAAGTAAGGAAGAAATTGATTTTTTTACATTTTCCATAAGAATAACATTGGGCGCTGTCAGACAACGTTCTGCGTTTATCGTGGACAGTAAATTTAACTTTTCTCTGGAACCGTTAGTCGTAGACAAATAATTCAAAATACTAATTTGTTTAGTTTTTTAAGCTGGTTTCAATGGTACCAGTCAAGTTATACTTTACTTTTATTGTTTTCGCTGAAAATTTAAAAATTTGATTTTTTTGACATTTAAAAGCCCATAACTTTTGAACCGTCATTTTTACAGACATGCGGGTGGTGTCAAATTATTTAGTGCTCTGTGCACTATAAACTATCAAATTTTAATCAAAATCGTTAGAGCCGTTTTTGAGAAATTTGGATTTTTCACGTTTTTTAAGGGTTTTTAGGGGTGAACTACCCTTAAAAATCAAAATTCAAAAAAATGAAAAAAACGCCTGGAGATACCGTGAATATATACATACATACATGCCAAATTTCATCTAAATCGGACCAACGGGGTAGGCTGTGGCACTGTACACATCCAGACACACACACACACACACACACACACACACACACACACACACACGGACGGACAGACATCACGTCAAAACCCACTTTTTTGGATTCAGGGGACCCCAAAACGGATATATCAACTCAACTCAAATTCGAAAATTTTGACGAAAACAATATTTTCTCCATATACTACGTATAAGGGGAGAAAGTAAAAAATGCAATGCTAAAGTGAATTAATTTGAAGATCCCATATTCCTAGTCATGTCAAATGTGTCTAATACTTTAATCCTTATAATTATTCCTAATTTTCCTAATATTTTCCTTTTCTTCATCAAATTTAAATAAAATCCCACGCCTTTTCACTTTTCTTAGGTTCCTTCCAGAACGATATATAAAGATCAAAACTTGACTTTGTTGGGTTAATATTATGATTTTTCTACCACGCTGTAGGCCTACAATATACATGCATGTATGTAATGCATAATACCACAGAATATGGAATTCTATGATAATACATGCAACTACTGGCGTTGTTCCCTGTTCTGACGCTTGAGTTCGTTATTTTGCCGCTAGAGTATGCTTTTATAGCCAAATAACTACTTTCTCAGACGGCGGTCCTTTGCAGTGTAATGGTTAGACGGTTGTGCTGAAGAATACAACAGTTGAAGCCATTCGTGATGACGAGGGTTCGGATCCCGACCATGAGCAATCCCAATTCAGCTTGAAATGTGTGGTATAGTGGAGTGGAGGGCCTACCTTAAATAAACGGTGACCGCCTTGGGTGGAAGTTGACATCATTTGTAGGCTTAATTGGAATTGCAGTGGATACTTGTTTTGCTTTTATGGTTAGTGTTTTTTTGCGTACTTGGTATTTTAAGAAGAGTTGTATAAAATAAAATAAAAAAATTAAATAGTCATAGCACTTTGATTTTTAAATAATATCCCACCTCTTTTCACTTACGTTTCTTCCAGCACGATTTGCAATGATTAAAACTTGGCTTCGTTGTGTTTAATATAATGATTTTTATACTAGAATACTGGTTAACAGTCCAGAACAGAACAGCGTTCAATTCCCGTCCATAATTAGGCTATTATAATGCGAGAGCGGAACGCAAATAACAATTAAAACTGATTACGACCAACAGGTTAATGTGGAAACAAAGTAATTAGCGAAGAGGCCTCCGCTCGAGGCACAATAAACTGTTAGGGGAACAAAATAAAGATAAAGTCAACGTCACTGTTCCGTCATTGAATATTATCTTTTAACTATTTTTCTGAAATATTTTACTCTAAAACAGCGCTTGTACGAGTTAGGTTTTTTTCTATCGAAGGATTTATAGTTTTTGTGAAATACGGAAAATCTGGCCAGAAGAAATCGATTGGATATTTTCTTTAAAATCCCCTTTGATTGATAGTAGTGTTTATTTGTAATGAGGAGGTATAGCTTAGTGGGAAAATTAGTAAATGGAGAGTATTGGACAATTTAACTTCAGAAATGGCGCGCTACAGGCATCACTGAGAGAGAGAGGGAGTCACGCGGACACGCACTGATGTGAACACTCAAATTAAAGATGTTGTTACTCACCATTGTTCCAGAGGGTTTAGGGGTTGACATAGAAAATCCCAGCGTAGACCATGGACCTGGGTAGATGTGGGCTGCCAGCAACGGAGGTCTCAGGACGTCAATGGGTTGGCGGCTGGACCGGATGTCGGCAGTGATGAGGGACGCTGGGGGAGGTGTACGCACACCAGGGGGTGTCACTGACCACAAGGGGGTGAAGGGTCACCAGGGGGATTGCTGGATATGATGTAATTGGTGGCGGCACTTGAGAGTCGACGCGCTCGAGTAACGCACTGTTCACGACGAGACAGTTATGAGAGTAGGGGCAATTAAAAGCACTGTTAATTGATTATTGAGTTACTTTGAGACAAATAACTTGAGAGAGGGATCGCACTGTTACGCGAGATAAGTGAGAGAGGTTAAGAGTTTTAAAGTAATATATTACGCGCTACGGCTTAGTCGCACGTCACCCGGAGCGCGTTCGAAGGCTACTAACGTGGGCTGGTAGAGGGGATAGCGTCGGTAACTGACCATTGGTGCCTATAGGTGTACATTAAATTGAAGATAGAAATAGTCACGCCATATTTTATGGCCAATCAGATCGAAGCGTCAACCCCTCCACTTGCCATGTATGAGTGTTTTGTGTAAACGTTTTTGTTAAGAATATCTGAATTGATTTGAATCTCAGATTATTCTATTTTGACTCTGTACATACAAAGGGTGTTTGATATTGAATTATTTCTTTGAAAAATACATGATACATGTGGAATGTCTCTTATTGTTAAAAATGATTATTAAACTAAAATTATGCTTAAATACTAAACACCCTTAACTACCGATCTGCGTGGGCCTAAGGGCATGTGCGGTGAATTAAAGACAGCTAGGAACCGTAGCGGCGTGAGTCATTATGGCTAGCCAGAGGTGGTAGTTTAAACCTTTACGAGTATTTTTTTAATTTAACTAACGCTATTGAAATAAAGTGTTGAGCTTTAAACCCCCCATTTTGTAATGTTAATAGACACAAAATATGTAATAACACAATATATTGCAAAAAATAGAAAAGTTTGGACTTAAGCAAAATTAAGTACATAATCAAAACTAATATCTTAGCCAAAACATAAAGAAAGGCCTACATGGGACAGGATCCTGTGCGTTGTAGCACTAATCATCTTAATGATGACCGACATTAATTGGGTATGAACATTGAAAAAAAATTATCGATATTGAAATTAACGTAAAAGAAAATAGATAAGTGCGAAATAAATCAAAAGCAAGGTCAATTTTCAAATAGACAATAAGACTGCTCGTAAGACAACGAAAAGAAATTAAAGCATCCAATTTAATCTGAACTAGAAACGGTAAGCAATTTTAGTAGAAATTACTGTATTACACAAAGAAATATAAACTACAGTATTACTTTCAACCCGAACAAAGACACCCCTTACAAAGGACGGACTTACTGGTAGTTTATAGTATTTAGTCAGTAATATCTGTAAGATTTTTGCTTTTTTATTGAAATCAATCCATGCGATATAAAAATGAAATACGTCCTTTTCAATGTTACAAACCTATTGAGTCGCGTAAGACCTATCACATACGCTTAGGAGTTTGGATCAAATATAGCAGCTTAGTGATCAACAGAAGGATCCAATTGTGATTGAGCGGCACTGCAGTAAGTGGATCATATGCACTGATACTTTCCTGCTTATGTGAACGGCATAAGATTTATCTGAACTAGCACAACTTTGAAACGTTTATAACATTTTTCATATGTAAACCCATACATCGCGGTTATTAAGTACTAGCCAAAGTACCCGTTCTTCGCACGGGTTAAAAAGGCTGAAAGGTGTAGGCTCTACTGATACATTTGTTAATTAATTCTTCATTGTTTACAAAATGACAAAATATGAGTGTCTACAACATGATAAAGTAACATCTGTCAAATATTGGGAGAGGATAAGGATTAATGTAATAGAGACAGTCGTCGGAAAAAACTTAAAATCTACCATTCCGCTATTTCAAATAATTCACTAATTTCGATCCAGCAGTTTATCTGAAAAATAAACTTTATTTCTTCTTCTTCCCGAACTGTCAAAATATAGTGCAAACGGATGTTGTCATTAGAAAATGTAAACATTGAAACCTAGGACGGTCACGGCAGCTCTTTCTTCTTCTTCTCCTTCGTCTCGAACTGTCAAATTTTAGTATTCACAGCTGTTGACATTCAAGTAATTTTATGTTTTCATTCTCTAAAAATGTAAACATTGAAACTTAGGACGTTCACAGGGCGTAGCCCGAGAGGATTTTAAGGAAATGAGTATGCCTATGTGTTGCATGAGTTTAAGATCTACTTTTGCCTAAAATTTCAAACCGGTCGGTTCAGTATTTTTCGCATTCACTTGCCACAACAAACCCACAAACACACAAACCCACAAACAAACATACAGAAACCACCTCTTCATTATAATATTATAGATGTTTATCTTTTATGTGAGAAACCTTAACATAACGATTATTCAGTATGATTTTTTATCTGTTTGCATCATAGTCATGATGCGATATCGTATTCATTTAATCTTATGCCTGTTTGGGTTTCGTTAAGTTTTTTACTTGTAACATAAGCTAGAGGCGATTTCGGTCAAGTAGTGACAATACTAAACCTTTTTTTTAGAAAGCGGTCAAAACCGAATGTGCATTCCGGGATCGGAGCTTCTCTTTAAGAAACTTAAAGTTTAAAAGTTCGTGAATCAAAATGTGCATGATTCTGATTAAATTCCGGAAAAAATCAAACTATGGTTAGCTTATTTTTGTAATTTCCTTTTTAACAGGTCGACATTTGCCAGTTACAATAACAACTGATGCAGATAACAAAACTTGTGAGTGAAAACTTGAGTATTTCGAAGTCGTATGAATCGTAAATAAATTAATAACAACCTAAAATTCGTAAACATTCCAAATAACAAATAACCAAAAATATTTTACTTCTTTACAGTTTTACGTTTACATAAGGCTTGCATGTCTGTTAAACATTTTTGTTGTGTTACTCAAACCTGGACGTTTAAAAAAATCTTTTAGATAATAATACATTGAATTAACATTGATTAAACTCATATAAAATAAAGTTTTCTACTCTATTCTTTCATCATATTAATACGTTACTAAAAAAAATAAGAAAGCAGCTGCTCCTGAAAAAAATAAACGGATCAGTATTATTTTAAAGGTTTACAACCTCACGATAACCCTTTAGCATCTATGAATAAAAACCACAACCGGAGAAAGAGAACCTGAGAGCAGGCTTTACGACGAAAACAAACTACACAAAAACGACTTGAATGTTAAAATTATACCCTGAAGCGACCAAGACAAAGGTTTTCTCTGAGAGGTAACTCGGTCTGGTTATACAGATTTATCCTCTGAAGAAAAGGAGTCATGTAAATATAAAATGTTGCTTTGTGAATTTGTTTTGGTTTAGATCGTATATCGAATTCCAGTTAAAGTTATTATTCGTGTTTTTTTTTAATTAATGTTTCAGAATCAGAAAACTATAAAAGGTGTTATGATAATTTATGTAATGTAATAACTACAACTTTTAATTTAAAGACTTATAAATTTTAAGACAAAATTACTGTTCATTGTTTGATATTTCATGAAAAATTTTCAAGCGCTGGATCGTAATCGGCAGATAAAGTGGTTAAATTTGACTTTTTACTTTTACAGTTGCATTTTTGATTAGAAGGGATTAAGTGCGATGTTTCACATTCTCTATTTAATCCCGATACCCATGCATCACTGCTATAATTAAGTTCAAATCAGGGTTCTTCGAAACCTATCTGCTATATTTTCAATTATCGTTTCAATGTATTTCGCAGCGCCGACGTAGATTTTACCAGCGTAACGTTGTTCACTGTTAATCAATTTCCATTACTTTTTTATCATGGACAGTTAGAACACTCAGTGGTTTAGTGTACTTATTAATATGAAAATTTATCAATTTAACGTGGAATTTTAAAATAAAAATGGTCCGATCGTGACCAAATTTTGTAGAGACTTGTGTTCCTACATTTGCTGGGTGGTTTGGTGGTAAAAAATTGGGATTTTTGCGTTTTTCATATGTAATTTAAAAAATGTTTGAATTTCATCTTTCGCTATTAGAATTAGCTTAAAAAACTACACAATTTAGTTCCTTAAAGTTTTTCTCTATCTCCAACGGTTACCGAGATATTACAAAATCTAAACACAGTATGTTGTATTGTGGGGCTCCAATGTTAATCTTACGGAGGATAAGGAAAAATTAATATTTCACATATTAATCAATATTTTTGGATTAAACTCGGTATTCATCGTCATGTGTGATCTATCTACTTATGCTTAGAAGTCATAGTTTATGTGTTACTCATGACAGCTTGCATATTCTTTTCCCATGTTAATCAAATAGAGAACAGGAAAACTCCTTCATTTATGGATGTTCATGAAACTTGGTTTAAATGCTCAGAAAAAATTATGCTATAAATGCTTACTTTCAACGCTCCTCACAGCAGCGAACCTGCATGCTCATTCCCATGCTAATCGTATGGAGAATAGGCAAATATCTAACTCTCATATTTTTAGCGACAGATATTAATAAAACTTGTCAAATATTATATAGAAATTCGGTGAGTACGCAGGTCTGCTGCGACGGGGAATCGCCTTTACCATTTTGAAATGGGGACCTACTCAGTCAGGTATTACAAGTCAAATGGAAAGTGCGAGTAAAATGATTACGTTACGATCTTATACTCTTATTACTAACTAACGCTGTCATGTTCCTTACACAGAACAGTCAATTAATAAAACCTGAGGGATGTGTACACGGATGTACAGTTTAACGTGGGATCCGAACCACAAATTTGCCGCTGAATTACGAACTGGTCTAATTGTGGATGATGTTTGCGGATAAACGTAATTTTCAATAGTGCAGACGTTAATCCTCACAAGGGAATATTTTATCAACAAGTCCTTTAGTTCAAGTACCTTGATTGCAGAACAGGTAGATTAAGTGACAACTAAAATGTTTAAACACGCTGGGAAAAAAAAGTTTTCCTTCGGCCTGCGGTTAAAATGGAATCGTTGAATCCAATAGCATATGCGACAAAATGCTGTCCAAGTTCCATTACTTTGTAGCAAGGTAAGTTTTACCTCGGGCTGGTTTTGTGTTTATTCAAAACACGTCGCAGACGTCTGCAATAAGAAGAGAACCTTTTACGCTAATTGTATCTTGCTGCTTCTAAAGGATAACTTATTACTGATTGTATAGCGGTCTGTATTAAACTGTTATTTGTATTAGTGTGTATCGGAATGATATGTTAGTAATTTATTTACGGAAAAATTAAATATTTTATATGAATTTGATTAACTTGAGGATTTCAGACAAGGTAATGTGTGGAATATACGAATTTAACGAAGAGATTTAACCATTATACGAGCGTATATTACCATATCGAATAGCTATTATTACTATCTTTCGTGTAACGTTTACTATTGATTTATTGAAATGTTTTAATACGTTTTGCGTTTTAAAACTACAAATCGTTTATAAAAAGTTGTAAAATTTCTCCACTTTTCAAGTGAATATAGTCAAAATTTATATTTAAAGATTATTTACCAAGCGTAAATAGTCGTTTTATTTTTTTAAGGTGAAAGAACCTGTAAAATCTTGCATATTCAGTTTTGCAACATGTGTACACAAAAATGTTAAAAAGAATTATTTATATTTGCTGAAAATTATCGTTGTCTCCGAAAGAATACGATGAAAGCAAATAAATAGTGGAAGGTCTGACCGGCACCATCCCCTCCAGGCAGTGCAGTTGGATACTTCCTCCAAGGACCCGCTAGAGGCGCTAGTAACGGTATTCGATTTGTCCCTGCCGAATAATGCTTTCAATGAAAATTTCTCTTTGCTATGTAGAAATCCATTACTATGTAGAGATGACTTCGTTTTGATGAAAAAACCAAGGGATTATTAATCTCAGCAGGCTCTCGAAATAGAACATGGGCAGTGAAATGTATCGCAATAAATGTAAATAGTCAAAGGTACTGAAACCTACAACGGATTTAGTATGATACAACTAAGCTGTGTTTCTTTTTCTTAACCCAACTGCCCATCACCGTAGGCTGAGAGCATATGCGGCGAATTAAAAGCAGCTACGTACCGTAATGGCAGTCACATAGGCCAGCCAGGGGAGGCCGCTCATGACCAGGCGGGAGCCGCAGGCTGCTGGTCTCGAAGCGGCAACTGTTGACTTATGTAGCCAGAGCGTTATACTTGAGTTACAGTGTCGGTTAAACCACAAGGGTACAAAAGTATTTACATCGATCATAAAACGTAGCTACAACCTTGATGATTATTTTGTCATCGATACGTATTAGTTCTGGCGGTGATAACTGGCAATCCATGAGACCAAAATTTGAAACAAAATTCACGTCATATAGTTTCAAAGGAAGCTGTTTAGAGAAACTGAAAACATTCCCTTTAGACATATCCAATATCTAAGCTATTTTCCAAAAGGAAAAATACATTTTCGACACTTTTTCCGTCACAGGAATTTTTACATACAGAAAAACTTTAACGACTCAAATGGGCATCCTGGGATTTGAACTTTTGACCTATTGAACCGAATTCTAAGCCGCTAACCTCTTGGGTTCCAAGAACCTCCCCGACCATTTCGAATTAACCCTTCAAGTGCTAACATCTCACTGTGAGATGTCAAAAACTATCGTCACAGTGCTGCCATCTGCGAGCTAATACATGCAACTGCTCATGTAGTTCCCTGTTCTGACGCTTGAGTTCGTTATTTTTCCGCTAGAGTACGCTTTTATGGCCAAGTAAACACTTTCTACTCCTTACCAGGTGGCAGGACCGGTTAGAGCGCTCCGCTGACGAGTGTAACAAGTTAATAAGTTAATAAACAAGTTAATAAGTGTAATAAGTTCTGGCAATTCTGAAGTGCTAGGGTTCGAATCCCGACCATGAGCGGCCCCAATTTTTTCTTGCAAATGTGTGGTATAGTGGAGTAGAGGGCACACCATAAATAAACAGTGACCGGCTTGGGTGGAAGTTGACTGCATTTGTAGGCTTAATTGGGATTGCAGTGGATACCAGTTTTGCTTTTATGGTTAGTGGGTTATAAAGGGGGCATGTTTTGTGTTTTTTGTGTATACTTGGTATTTAAGAAGAGTTTCATATGAATAAAAAAATAAAATAGTCATAGCACTTGAAGGGTTTATTTTTTTCACTCAAAAACACACGTAACAAACAACTTCACATAACAATCGACTGTATTTCCTGTGTCATACATGTCGTTTACCGAAGACATTTCCTAGATGTGGATGTATAGACGTGAGCAATCGACGGAGACGCTATACCGGTTACGGGTCGTCCATCCATATCAGTGTATCCAGCCTGAGCCAATGGCGTGTCAGCACACAAGTGACGTCACATCCATCTCCATGTAACACCGCCGTGTCGTTTGTATCTCACATCCTTCAACGTTATGATGCGATTTGTGAAATTTTATATCTCTCGTGTTATCTTTCTATGTGCACTAAACTCAAACTTGTTAGTATTATGATGGAAATTAGAGTCTTATTTGGGTATTTATATTATAAAAATGCAAATTAGGGTATTACAAATTTCTAACTGTACTGTTTTGATTTCAGGTAAGTCGTCATTATACTCACCAGGATCTGTGTAATCCTAACAAAATGCGTGAGTTCCATAAGCCTTAAGTCTTTAAGATGTTTCGCAGTTTTCGCACTTTTTTTAAAGGAATTACAGTTATTTTTCAAGACAAAAAAATCAATAAAAATTTCTTTCCGTAGTTTTTATGAATTTATTATACGATGAGAATTAGGTGTGATGAAAAGGTATGATTCCTTAATGAATTCAAAACTTGTTGTTAGTCAATGATTCTAGTTAAATATATTAAGGTAGGCCATGTTAGATGTTAAATACGGAAGAATTAGAAGAGCCTAGCGATGCCAGAAAGGCAGGGCTTTTTGCGGAATGGTGTACCACAACCGGAAATAAACGGTATCAGTGGACTGACACATACTTTCTTCCTTAAGTAAATTTAAAAAAGACTATCTGTTTTAAAATTATCATGTTCTTCAAAGCGTATCTAAATATCATTTAATAATTAATTGTTTTAAAAATACTTATCCCGTTTCTGAAAATAAAATCAAGAGAGAAAAAGTTAAATAAATTGTAAACGAATTTCCTAGTAGATTTGTATGTATCCCCCCTATACAAATTGTATGTATGAAACCCCCTATACAAATCTGCAGAAATGGAACAACATTTCTAGTAGATTTGTATGGGGGATTTCCCCCCATACAAATCTACTAGGAAATTCTTACCCGTCTGCTACAAATATATCTGTTTCTCGGATTGGGAAATATCAGCCATTTCCGTAAGTGGAACATATGAAGGCATGAATAACCTTCGATGATACAATAAAACTTCACTAGTCCGTGACAGAAAAGGTTCGGTATTTGCAGTCATATTGAATGATGAACGGCGAAGCGGCCATTGCCGTATCCGAACTGCAACATCAGGTGACATACGGCCCCGTCTATCCACAATACGCTGTACATCACAATCACTATACTATACAAGAAGTGAGCACTCTCATACATTTAGTTCTGTGACTGGAAAATATAACGTTTTGTGATATAGGGATCGTCTTTCTGCAATGGATTTCGTTTATAATATCATGATATACTTGTGTAAAACAGTTTCGTTTGAAACAGCGCTCCTCCTTTATCTATAAACGTTCATTATTGTTTAAGATGTGAAAAAAGTTGTTGCTGTTTTTAGTTTTGCAATAAGGTTTTAGCTTGGCAAAATTATTATTCTACTGGACGTAAGCCTTGGTCGAAGCTCACTTTTAACCCATAAGATAAATATTTGGGGGGATTTTGACTAATAATGTAGCAAAAATGAACACAGTAAAATAGAAAAGTGCATGTCTCTATTTAAATTTGACCCACCTTTAACCAACTTTAATTATACCCTATATGGTGCTTAGGCTTAGAGCAGAACATTTTATACTATATAAAATAATTATATAGTATGTGTGTATGTCTGTGAACACGATAACTCTCGTAAAATGGTCCGATCTAGACCAAATTTCGTAGAGACGTTTATTCCTACATTTGCTCGGACTAGTTCGAAAACCAGACATATCGATCAATGAGAACGGGTAGTTTGGAGAGGGGGGTTGTACTAAAAAATTAGGGCTTTTGCGTTTTTAATAAATAATTTAAAAAATCTTCCACCGTTAGAAGCTTAAAAAATACACAATTTTGTTTCTTCAAGTTTTTCTCCATCTCCAACGGTTACCGAGATATTAAAAAATCTAAACACAGTAACACAGTACGTTGTATTTTGGGGATCCAATGTTAATTAATCTTATGGAGGATAAGGAAAATTAATATTTCCTTTATTAACCTATAGTTTTGGATGAAAGTTTGTATTTAGCTTCATGTGGTTAAGATACATACGTTTATGCTAAAAAATCATAGTTTAAATGTTCATTAAAGCAGCAAACCCACATACTATTTACTATGTTAATTTTATGGAGAATGGGCAAACTCCTTTATTTGTGAACAGATGTTGATGAAATTTGGTATAATTGGTCGAAATAAAAATAATTAATGCTAGAAATTCCTACTTTCACTGTTCCTCACAGCAGCAAACCTGCTTACTCTTTTTATGTTAATTTTAATGAGAATACGCAAATAACTCTCATATTTATCGACAGATATTTATAAAACTTGTAATATGTTATTATTTTTTATTATATTATTGATTTGGAAATTCGCTGAGTACGCAGGTCTGCTGCGACGGGGATATTTTAGAATTAAAAAGTGCGACAATAGTCAGAACAAGTGGAACTTAGGAATAAAACTCGATGGCTACTTCATCTAGGTGAACCTTTTTAAGGACAAGGGGAATCTCACTGAGAACGGCACCACCGGTGCGTAACCCTTGGTCTAATTGCAAGGGTTAACCTCTCATTTGTGTGCGGTGTTGTCTTTGTTATTTGTAGAATCGTGTTTTGGCTTTCCCACCGACTAAAGAACATCTTTATAATTACTTCAAGCTTTGCACTTACCTACTTCTAGAAGTATTCTATGTCACTAGAAACTTAAAAACTGGCTTATAAAGATAGCAAATTCCCGTTAATTGAAATTGTGGTTTTAGCTGTAATTGTTCTCAAACTAAAACTGAATTTAAGTAAATGATGACGTTGGATCTCTTTTGTCTAAATAGATCTTTTGAGAAATATTACATTAAAGTTGTACTTAAATCCTGTTTCGTTGGTTATTTAGGACAGAGCCCAGAATCTTGATTTACTACATAGGTAAAAACTGCTATTTAATTAACAAAGGAAAAAATTGAATTCGTTATGGAGGTCAAGTTTTCACTGAATGTTATGTAGTAATAGGTATATTTCATCAGTTCTAGTTTTTGCTACGCTTAACTATTGTGTATTCTGTCTTAACCCGCGTTAACACTATGTAACGAATTTAAATTTACTATTTTTTATCTAATTTGACTTGCAAATGGTCGCCATTTTGAATTTGAATCAATTCATGGATTATTTATGGAAAGTTTTCTGTATTTACTTCCCCGTATGAAATAGGTTAGATCATGGATATGTTTAAAAGGAATGTTTTCAGTTCATCTAAACAGCTGTTCCATGTTTTAAATTTCGGTCAATCAAATTGCTAACACGACCGCAGAGCTAAGACATATACAAGTAAAAATGTAACAGAGTTTCTACACCAGCTGAATTAGATTTTTATAATCCTAGATTTAGGGTTTATTTCTACAAATTTAGCTTTCGTTAAAATAAGTAAAAATTTCTCACATAAATGACCACAAATATGTGGTCCACGCCTACGTCACCACGTAATGGAACAGCCTGTTGATTCTCGCCGTGTGTTTGCCAATTTCCACCGCAGAGTGCGCCACCTGTCTCGCGTCATTCGGTTACTGGCGGTAATCGAATAACACAACCGAATCATCGGGTTTTCCCGCCTAAACCAATTAAGATACACTGACGGCAGGCGTTTACAACGTTTTGACTATCCGATTTCGACAAAGCCATTTTTACTGATGATTTCCTTAATTGGTATGAATAATTTGTTCTCAAATGTCATGCAGGCGTCCGTTAGTTTGTTAATTAATTAGATCTCAACTTAGTGACGTCATTGCTGTAATTACGATTGAAAATCGCTTTTCTTTCTGTATTGACTTACCATTGACTGGGACGGTGGCGACGTCCTGTAATCCAGCTACTTGGAGGTTACGAATTGTGGATAGTTGTGAGTGATGGCCGGTGGATGTGGTGTTCTCTTGTGTGGATTAACGTCCGCACTATTGAAGGCTACGTTAATCCGCAAAGACCATCCTCATAATTAGACCAATTCGTAATTCAGAGGCCGTGGTTCGGATTCCACGTTAAACTGTAGGTCCATTAGTTGCCATCGGCTGTTGGGCTATTAATTAACAGTCCTGTCTAAGGAACATGCCAGCCTTAATCAGTAACAAGACTACAATATCGCGCTGCAATCATGCTACACTCATTTCTTATTTATACTTGGCTTGAAATACATACCTGAGTAAGGTTGCCATTTCAATAATCTAATCTAATTTCAAAGAGACAGATTCCCTGTAAAAGTGTGAAACTGTGATAATCTCGATGTTGACCTTCTGTGTGAACATGACGCAAACAGCGTTGAAACCATGGTGGTAAGAAAATCAATTTTTGAACTAGAACAAACGGATAAAATTGCACTATAACTATACCACAACACCTAAACATATGTTTACCGACGAGCTCAGTATTTTTAATATTCACGTTAGGTGCTGTATTTTGTTTAAAATAATGAATCTAAGAAAACGTAATAAACATCTTAAATAGTTTTAGAATAGATTTAAAGTTTTTGTAGATACAAACATTTTTGAATTTTAGCTTTGGTATTTATTCTGTTTGTATATTTTGTAACCTCTGCAGAACAAAGCTGCAGATATAACAGGGTTAGTGTATTGAGACAGTTCCAGCGGACAATTGGTTTAGCTTGGAAAGCGAAAATGCTGCGGATATTTTCACGGTAATCTAATAAGCGGATGCAGGTCAGAGTCGTTGTGATGGGAATACTGTTCATTGTACAGTGTCCAGGGCCACGTTGAGGGTGCTCTATCGACAATGTCTGTGAACTGACCACTGAACGTCAACGTTACAGCTTTATAACAGAAGTCAAAGAAAGGAAATTTACTGAATACAAAGCAAAATATAACTTATTTAATAAACCTTTTTTGTTAAAAAAATTCCATCGACAGAGTAAGAGACTCCATTTACTAAGTAATTCGTTAAAGGTTTTCAAATTAGATACGATTATTATTATTTAAACGTATATAAAAAACTATAAACAGTGTATATTAAATAATTTTGGGCTAATTTTGACGAAGGGAATATTTTTTCTGTTTTATGGGAATTTTTCCAACATTGGTTTCTATTTGAAGGATTTACAATTACTTATCTTCACCGGTTTGAGTAAAAAATATATCAAAAGATTTCTAAAGTGCACCAGTGTACCGAATTCCATAAACATTGCAGTACGGATGTGAGCTAAAGGGCAGACAGACCTTGATCCTTAATCTATTTTTGTGTTTTGAGGCTCAAAAAAGATGTTCCCACTCGTAACTCAAATTTGAAAATTTTACGGAAACAATATAATGTATTCCTCCATTGACTGCATATAGGTGGAGAAATGAAAATTGTATCTACTTACCTGTGGGAAATAGCTTAAATCATGGATATGTCTAAAGGGAATGTGTTCGGTTCCTTTAAACAGCTGTTCTCATAACCATTTGCCGACATTTCTGTTACACCTTTTGCGTCTCGTAAATTGCTAACAATCCCCATCCTTAGAATTTAGACATGTCCACGTCAAAAACTGTAGAGTCTTTAACCGCATACCTGAAAATTTATTTTTTATACTATAATATTTTCAAACTTTATTTAGGTAGCCATTCCACCCCTTTGTTTAATAGTTAATTAATTCAAAGCCCACTGACAAATGGCAACTAAATCCGTAAACTATGAAATGAGAAACTCAGCAGTGTCTTATTTTCTTAAAATGTCGTAATCAGCCATTAGTCTGAATTTTGACATGGATATGTCTTAGCTCTGGGGGGGTGGGGTGTTTTTGATTTTTAAGATGGAAAATATGTAACAGGTTTCCATAGAAACTACCAAGAGCTATTGCATTGAACTTTTAATATAAAAGAATAAGAAAAGCTGTTTAGATAAACTGAAAAAAATCCCTTTAGACATATCCATGATTAACCTATTTACCACAGGGAAGTAAATACAAACATTTTTCAGAGAGATTTGTTGTCCATTGAGTAAAATATAGAAAGAAAATACGCGTCTTCAAATTTATGCAGACAGTTTTAAAGTTCATTATACTGATCTTTGATATTAAAACTGTACTAGGTTTAAACCTTTGCAGGTTATAAGATCGAATAAAAATTACGTTTCAAATATTTCAAAATACCTCAGTATTCGGTAAACTCCTACCATTTAAAAACAATGTAATATAAAAACATTTTACATATAGGTCTTTTTATAAACTCAGTTCTGATTGATTAATTTTCCCGTACATAAATTTTAGTCCTTGCCGAGATAAAATAGGATTATAATGTCGGAGGTCTTGGAGACAAATTGTATTTCAATGTGACAAGGGTCTAAGCGAGATGGTCTGGATTTATACGTCTTTTGGGGAAACACCGCGCGACCGCTTACAAAACAAATCGGAACTGCGATAAACGACGGATAAACTGGTCGTTCGAGCTCAATCGATAGTTATTTATCGATATAATGAAATAGAAATATTTAATTTAATAATTTATTCAATCTATATAAATAAAACTTTTTTGAGTTCCGTGTGTTAGTTTCTTGGAATTATGGTACTCAGTTATTTTTACCTCGAAATTATTTTTATCTCATTTTTGTCTATCCATCTTTCTAATAATCTTACACTCATTTCTCATTCATACTTGGCCTTGATACCTACCTGAGTAGGTCGCCATTTCAGAGGGTTAGTAATGATAATAACACTAAACAAAGTTTGTTTGAAGCCCTCTCTCGTAAAGACGAGTGCACCCACAAATATGAAACTATACTATAACATTTAATATATACCTTTTAGAGAAGGTTTTCGTTTACTCTAAACTGAATAATGCATTATGAAAAACCGAATAATAAAATCTCAAAAACTACGTTTTTAGTAATACTATACATACTTATTTTACATTTTACAGAATATGTGATATATAAAATTGGTTTTACGGAAAACAATAACCATCAGTTTTCATATTAAAATAAATATTAATGTAGTTTGTTTTCGTTAAACATTGATTTTAAAAGTATATAAAAATGTTATATTAAATAGGGCTAGTAACAAATTTTAATAATTATGCCGGGAATTTATTTGTTATTTGTTTAAGATTTCAGGTTTATTTAGATTATATTAGATTAGATTATTGAATTGGTGGCCGTAGCAAAAGGTGGGTATTTTAAGCCAGGTATTTATTAATTAGGTATTTTAACTGTGGATATTTGTTGTGTCTGATGGTTAGTGGATGTAGGGTTCTCGTGTGTCGATTAATGTCCACAATATTGAATACTATGTTCGTCCGCAAAGACAATCCTCATAGTTAGACCAATACGTAATTCAGAGGGAAAACGTGGTTCGAATTTCACGTTAAACTGTATGTCCCTTAGATGCCATTGGCTGTTAGGCAATTAATTAACAGTTATGTCTAAGGGGCATGCCAGCCTTAGTCAGTAACAAGACTTCACGATTGTGCCACAATTATGCATTTAAATAACTTATACAATGTATGACCTGCCAAATACTTACAGTACTTTGTTTCCGCAAAAATGTCCATTTTCATAATGTACTCGTAGTTCAAATATGCGTATGAAAATTTAAGTAAGGTGTTGTTTAGAACGGGCGCGTAAAATATTGCGGACAGTAATCGATTGTTGGGCCGAGTTGGAATCGATTATCGCTGGTGTACACTGAGGTAATGAATTAATTTGGTGGAAGTCTTCATCGGGTCAACCTGATCTGCATTTCACCGGTTGATTATTGACACGACGACCTGGAAGGTCGAGTGAAGATGGTTTCGCAGTGGTTATGACAACTCGTTTATTTACTGTTTGTTTTTACGTATTGTTTGTTATATTCATCTGACCTAAATTACTTAACGACTAAGCTTGTGACAAATTACTTGATTTAATCATGTCTATGTCAGTTAAGACATTTAAATTAATATTATTTAATTATTATATTTCTCTTCACGTTCAACTGTAAATACGAAATCTTTTTTAGAAACAAAATTCGCTTCCTAAATAATCGTGGTCTAATATAATAAATTTATTAAACAAGTAATAAGTGAGAATATAGGATAGCTGTAAAAGTACAACATTTTAAACTAGTGAAAAACTTAACACGGTTTATCTCATCCTTTATCTCACAACTTAGGTTAATATTGAATATTCATTTGGAAACACCGAAACATTTATCCGTTCTTAATATATATATTTAAATTCGTAATGATGAATTAGGAACTTCTTATTATCGATTGTTTTATTTTAATTGATATTTTTATACTTTTTGGCTGTAATATCAATCAGGTATTGTTAATTGAACAATTTACTTGCTGTAATCGAGTGAAAATTGTTCCCTTAAACTCAGACCGACTTCATAAAGCTAAAAATGTAAATTGAGTCAGCCTTATTAACACCGGGAACAAATTCATTTTATGAAAACTTAATCTGCATTTGTGGAAGTGTTTTGGTCGCTTTTTAATCTCTTCTGTAGCTCTTCGACTTGCACTAATTAAGATATGAAAATGTATGACTTAGTTAGTATTATAATCCGTGTGAGGATTAATATTTTAACGTGTATCTATTTTAGTTCGGTCGCATTTTCTCCATCAGTGATGAAAAAATTCTGTGATTGGTTGAATAAATTTGTTGGTCCCCTGAGCCGGATATTCGGAATCGATATGTCGGACTGCTCCCAGAGGTCCTTAGTGCATATGTGACATCATAGGCACGTGATCATTGTTTTACCGTACTTAAAAGTACCAATGAAGGTACTATAGTTGAAGAAATTAAAAACTAAAATGTTAAATGTTCGTGTTATTTCTCAATCGCAACAAAATATTGCATTTGTTGATTTGCTCTCAGATTTATGACCCCTTATGGTACTTCAGCAATTTAAACTGGATCCATATTTTTATTAAGAACTTTAGCTATCCAATTTGACAGGTATTTTTATCACATTGGTTCCTTCTGGCCCCTCATAGGGACCAGGCTCCAGGCTGATTGTGACCTTGAATATTGAAAGCAGTACATAAAAACGTATGAAATTGTTTTTGTCTATTTTCTGTTGTATTTTTATTTGAATCATCCTTTTGTAACATTCACAGTTTGTATAAATTTTTTACCTTGATTTCTGAATGTATATTATTTATATAAATCTTCACATTTTTACCAACAGATTTATATTGAGTGCCGTACGAGAAAAATTGTGGAGATATATAAAAATAAAAAAGATATAAAAAAATAAAAATGTGATGGAGATATTTTCAACGATCAACAACTATTAATTAACCTTCAATATTCATTCACAATTGTTGTTAGATTCAGTCTTGCAACCACCAAAAGCATTTTATTGCTCTGGCTTTGCACCTTATATAAACTGCATTTTATTTGCTACGTAAATTGTGCCTCTAAATTATCAATCTGAATTCAGAAAAGTGGTAATAAGTTCCAATCTTTCCACTCAAAAGCCGCTGTGGTTTAACGGCGACAGCTGGGAGATAAGGGAAGGTGAGAGAACGCATTGTTAAGGGCAGTTTGGAGTCAGAACACGCTCCGAAATAACGATAATTCGTGCACACACGACACGGGGACAGTATGTAAAACACAGCATTCGTTACCTGCAGTCGTGACGTCATTCCGCCCAGCTGTTGATGTTGTTGTGCGCCCAGTCCAGAGATAGACGATGAAGTGGTTCAACTAGAGATAAATAATATTGTTTTTCAAGGGTAGCCACTTTCCTTTGAATACATTATAAGAAAACTGTCAAATTTGAATTTTTTTATATGGATGGATATCTTAAAGCTCTAATTTACATTTCACTATCTCTACGCTCTGAGGGTGGGTGATAACAAGTTGTGGGACGAAAAAATGTACCGGAAGTGACGTCATATGGTTATATGACATACACTGTATGTGACAGTATACTGTACATAGTATACTGATACTTTTCATTTTCTTGTGTTCATAAAGTTAAGTGTAGTCTACATTCATAAATTGTTTCGCTATAATAAAAAATTAAGTTAACAAACTAATTGTTTCAGAAAGTCATAAAAGTGATGTTAATGGCTATTTGTGCAACTACAGAGAAAAGTGGGAAATTAAACTTTGCTCTCAAAACAGTGTAACAGAAGTAAATTATTTATGATCTTACAAATTTTTTTAAACATACCCTCCTTGATGATTCTTTGTGTTGTTCTGGTATAGGAGAATAATCACTAATTGCACTGTCAACATCTATTTGAATACAACACAAGTAATTTAAATGCTAATAAAATGTAAAATCAATAAAAAAGAAACATACGGTCACGGCTGAAACTCAGCAGAAGTGCAGCTGGTCAGCTGATTTAGAGCCAGTGCTGCCAATTTATTTCACACGCGTACGTAATTGTCTTCATGTTACGCGCGTACTAAAAGGTAAAGGTATAGTTTTGCATTCTCAAATCAGTGAAATAAAGGGTACATTATAGGGCAGGTACAAAACTGTAGGTAAATTATCGTACTAGTTTATAACAGCCGTGCCCGTGCAGCCGGATACGTTATGTCAGGTACGGAGACTTCAGGGCGGCGACAAGGGTCAGTGTTTGCCCCGATGCTGTTCCCGTCGCAACTTAAGGGCAGTTCGGATCCGCCCCACGTCCCAAAATAACGACCATTGTGATAAATACTCTGCCCGGCTCGGGTATGTAAAACACAGCATCGCATTATTAAGCTGCGTGCTTGATTTAACAAGAGTGATACGGAGGTTCCTCAACCTCGTTTACTGTTGTTTCTTGTTTTGAGTTGAGGATTTCGGTCAACTAAAAAGCAACGGTAATTTTCAATGGTTTTTAGTTAAGACATTTTTAGGACTGTGAATTTTGAAATAATAATTTATTTCAGAATTAAATAATAATATTATAATAAAAAAATTGTATCGATTTAATAGTTTTATAACATTAGATTAGATTATTTAAATGGCGACCATTCTACAAGAAAGGTATTTTAAGCCAAGTATGAATGAGAATTAAGTGTAAGATGATTGTGGCGCGATCTTGTTTGTAGTCTTGTTACTGACTAAGGCTGACATGTTCCTTAGAAAGGACTGTTAATTAATAGCCCAACAGCCGATGACAACTAAGTGACCTACAGTTTAACGTGGAATCCGAACCACAGCCTCTCAATTACGAATTGGTCTAATTATGTGGATGGTCTTTGCGGATTAACATCGTATCTAATGGTGTGGACGTTAATCCACACAAGAGAACACTTCACCCATCGACCATCGCTCACAACTATCCACAATTCGTGACCTCTAAGTAGCTGGATTATAGGATGTCGCCACCATCCCAGTCACAATCCACACAATTGGGACAACTATACTAGGAACAAACCTTACTGTCATGAAAGAAAGACCACGTGATTTGTGTGATGATGTAAAAAATAACAGTAAGTAATAGTTCAAAACTGAATAAAAATATTGGTAAAATAGATTCATTTATTTCCGGGTGGTGTAGAATTGAAGGTAAAAAACTGATATTCAATTCTACTATAAAATTCAATACATTCCCGGAAACTATCCGACAAATTAATTAAAGGTTTCAATAGCAATTTAACATGGAGTAAATTTGTAAAAACATTGTATTTCTTTGAAACGTTTTATTGAGACTTCCACCGAGCCGGTTTGAATGCGGTTTGATTAAAACGAAATATCAATAGTTGTATATTTGTATGGGTAATATCTTTCCCAGAAATGTCAAAATTTATTTAAGAAAATGTCATGTTAAAACTATTTGTACGTCTCTAATCCTCGCGATTCACAAGACATCTTGCCCTCATAGTTCAAAGGCAAAATTGTGGTCGGATACCACGTTAAACCGTAGGTCCTGTATAAGGAATAGTCGACTGGGATGGTGGCGTCAATCTATAATCCACCTACTTGGAGGTCACGAATTGTGGACAGTTATGAGCGATGGTCTGTGGGTGTAGTTCTCTTGTGCAGATTAACGTCCGCACTATTTAATACTACGTTAATCCGCAAAGACCAATGATTAGACCAAATTCGTAATTCAGAGGCAGTGGTTCGGATTCCACGTTTAACTGTAGGTCCCTTAGTTGCCATCGGCTGTTAATCGGGCTATTAATTAACAGACCTGTCTAAGGAGCATGTCAGCCTTAATCAGTAACAAGACTACAAGATCGCGACACGATCATGTTACACTCATATCTCGTTCATACTTGGCTTAAAATACCTACCTAGGTAGTGGTCGCATTTTTAAAAGGTAGTAGTAATAATTGTCTGAGATAAAATGACTAACTATTATTTATGTTGAGGCCAGATTCTAGTTGCAAGTCGGACTAAATATACAGCCGGGGCTTTGCAGGGGCCGGCAATTTGTTGGTCAACCAAAGCCCGGTTAAGGTCGGACCTTACTAATTACCTCCAGCTTGTAGATGCTCTACTCTCAGAATAACTAACTCTGTAACCGTCTTTTGAACTCATCAGTCATTTCTTTTTTTATAAGTAAAACAAAAACATCTCACCTTATTGTTAGGGTAGTTTTCTATACTAAATTTTACCGTTTCTTTTTCCTGACTTTTTGTACAGTATTTTAATTTTAATGATTTACGGTGGTTCCTGAAACCTTTATAGATGTTTTACTAATATAATAATAATAATAATAAAATAACAGACATTTTATTACATTACCTAAGGTACTTTCATTCTTTTAATCCATCGGTACAATTCATTTTAACAAATGGGCAATTTGTCAAAATGCTTTTTGATTGCACAGCGTATTAGCATTGTCTGTTTTAAAAGGACTCTTTTACACATGGTTGGTCTTTGCCAATTCAAAAAATATATTGATGAATTGAAAAACAAAATGAAGTTGATTGAAGAGTAACTGTTGTTGATACCTCGAGAGTTGTTCCGCCTGTTTTCTATTTCGTTGCTATCAGTGCATTGTGATCGATGGACATCAGTTTGAATAAGGTTTATGGATCAAATAGATTTAATTTATTTGTGAGTTACTTATATCGTTAATTCCCTAACGTTGTTTGGTGCTTCGTCACATCGTTAAAATTCAGTAATTATGTTGTAACACTGAAGCAAATAAAACTATTTTAACTAAAAGGTACTATTTCTTTAATATCCCGCCATTTTGTCCTAATTTGTCAGAATTAACTGATACTCGGGGGTATTTATTTAGCACACGTGTATGTTAGGACTGTTGAGTCCCAGGTTTGTAGCGCGATCCAAACGTCCGTCACACCAAAAATAGGAACCTCTTCGTGGGACACCCGGTATAAACATTTCTGTACCGGTGTTTGTAAGGGAACACCTTCTAAACGGCTGGACTGATTCTGATGACATTTTTTGTATGTATTCAAGGGGGTTTGGGAATGGTTTAGATTCACAACCTGTCCAAATCCGACCAAAGAGTTACACCCCAGAGGTTATGAAGGGGTGCAGTGTCAAGTTTTATAAATTTAGTGTTTACAAAATAAACAGCTGTGATGAAATAATTTGACAGTTTTTTGTACCCGTTGAAATGTAAACGATTTGTTTTTCTGACCAATGCCGTCTGAATAATTCATTAATGAAAACCGATAAGTAAATATGTACTGTACAAAAAACGTTTTACTCGCCAAGTCAATATTTTAGAGAATTGGAGATTATGTATCATAATTAAAAATCACATGTTTTCCAAATATATTTATGTCGGTCAAATAGAAACATAATTACAATGTGTTGTATGTTTTTATATTTTATTTCTTTCCTTTCGCTACCTGAAATGTATAAATGGTTTACTCTGGTAAAAGGTTTATATTTTGTATTATTAATAAATATTTAATTTTGGGTGTGTGTGTGTGCTCGCGCGCGTATGTGTGTGTGTGTGTGTACCAGGCTATAAAATGATCAAAGGTACCCTAGTGTAAAATTATTTGTCCGTCTAAATTTATTGTATATGTTTTAATATTTCAAGTCCACTTGTATATACCCATTTCTTATACATAATTTGACTTAAAATACCTAGATAGGCCATCATTTTAAAAAGGTAATGATAATTATATTATGTTTCATTTTTGCCAGTGAATCTAAACCTAGGTAATTAATCTGTTTCTTACATCGCTGCAACGAGCGACGGGTAACTCTAGTAGATACATAATAATCCATCTACGTAAATAATGTACTCAGTAACAATTTTTTGTTATTTACTATGTTCACTTATGCTCACATATTATGAAAATTTAAATTTTTAAAGTTAATTTAGGAGGGAAATGCATTTACCTTGCAACCAATAGGGAATTTAAAACTTTTAAAAAATTACAAAATGAGGAGATTTTGTCGACAACCTCAAACAAAAAACGAAGGCGTAATTAAATAAAAGTACGCGTAATTCCTTATTTACCTCTGATAAATAATTATAAAATTGCATCTGTATGATTGGGATTTTTATTTATTCGATTGAATAGCCTGTTTAATTGAGCACTCCCCCGGCTCCCATCCATGAAGCTGGTCGATACTTGTGAATGCATATTCAACGTTCACCAGATACGTGCAATGATCCAACAAATCATTTGATGCCGCTTCGAATGCAGCATGACATTATCATCTCATGTTTCTTAACTATTCAGATTTCGGTGGGAAGAATCATTATTTCACTAGACTTGTAATAGATATTTGGTTCATCCGGTTTCCGATTATCCGGTATTTTTAATCATCTGTTGTTTGGCCGGGTACTTACTACTATTCGCCCAAATACCGGATTTAACTACGTGACTAAATACACCTTTAACATAAAAAAATCTAGTAATAATGTATTGTCGTACAAACTGTGGTTATTTTTAGATCCATACATAAAATAAACATAATGTGTGTCAGTTTGGTTGACACATACTTTCCCCATTAAGTAAATTTGAAAACGACAATCTTTAATGAAACTGTCATATATTCTTTAAAGCATATCTAAATATTATTTATAAATTATTTTTTACAAATATAATCATCCAATTTCTAAAAATTACAAGAGAACACAAATGAAAAATGTTATGGGGCGGTAAACGTTTCCCTACGGTTATACCAAACACTTAAGATTGTTTTTTTTTACGATGCGACCTTATATTGCATACCAATCTTCAAATAAAACGGTTATAAATAAATTTATGTTTGCAATATTTTCCATTAGAATAAAATTTAGCACTCTCATACAACGTTCTGCGTTTATCATGGACATTAAATTTAACGTTTGTCTGGAACCGTTAGTCGGAGACTAAATAATTCCAAATACTAATTTGTTGAGTTGCTTAAGCTGGTTTTAGTAATGATAGTCAAATTACTTTATAAAATATTATTTTACACGAAATAAAAAAAAATTACTTTTAAAAGCCTATCCACCTTTAGTCCACATTTTAATCAAAACCTTTAAAAATAAAAAATTCGCTATAATTTTGTATTTTTAAGGGTTTACAGAGGTAAACTATGCTTAAAAATAAAAAATTTAAACTAAAAAAAAATGGTCTGGATGTATAGCCAAACTGTACCCGTGTCCCTTATTTTGTACAAACTGGACGTCCGGTGTGGTCTCAGAGTTTGTTCACAGACAGACATCAGTCCGAAAACCACTTTTTTGGATTCAGGGAGCTTCAAAACGGATGTATCCACTCTCAGCTCAAAAATAGAAATTGACTAAACCAATTCTTTCTCCATTTACTATGTATAAGGGGAGAAAGTAAATGTAGTAGTCGTTTTTAACTAACAAAAAATTGTGGTGAATCAATACCAAGTTTTTCCGTGTAGTTGTCAGTAATCCGTTAAGATTTGCTTCGTACACAAATCTTGCTTCTGAGAATAACGTTTCACTGTAGATACTGCTAAAACTAGATGAGAGATGTACTTTTAAAATATTTGTTAGGATTGAGTATTGCTTGGCGGTGTTGACACTTAACATGATATTATTTTCGGGTCAGACGAACAATTTAGAATAAAATAGTCAATCTCATTTGCTACAGAGCTTTTCCCAGAGTTTGATCTGTTACTTATTCAGCTTGCTTTAAGTCCTAAAAACTCTAGTATATTTCTTCTTTGTCACCTCGACTTTGTTTATTAGTCCGCTTATCAGGTGGAGGATGACCATTATCAAAAATAATATTAAATTAATACCTTTAGTGTATCTCTCCCACTATAAAGAGAGAAGTTCATACTTTTTCCTTTGAATACAGACACTACCTATGCTGGATATCCGGAACCAGATACCGGATATCCGGAACTGGATGCCGGATATCCGGAATTGGATACCGGATATCCGGAACTGGATACCGGATATCCGGAACTGGATATCTGATATCCGGTATCTAGTATCCGGCCTAAACGACTATCCGTCACATCTCTACATCGTTTTCACGATCGTCTACAGTTTCCTTTTTTATTTACGAAACACGACACCGTTTCTTTCCCTGAATAATGAAAGAGTTTTGAAGTTGTCGGCCTCATAAAGTTGGTCGGGTTTCAATGAGTGATCTTCAACTTCTTTCATTAATCAAGACCTCTTGTGCCCACCTGTATCAAGTTACAGCGAAACAAACCCGCAATTAGGAAAGTTTTAAGTAATTATATTTTTGGATCGCTACTGAAGCTTGGGGTTAAATTAATCTAATTTTATTCACACGGTGGGTTCAAAGCCAAATAATCATAAAAAAGTATCTAGAAGTTTTAATTGTCATAGTTCTTTTTAATTTGTAGAAAGGAAAAGTGTAATGAAACAGAATTCAATCAATATTTAATAGTTTAAAATAATTATAGTTTTAATATGTAATAGTTTTATTTATTAGTGAAATCGTCGGCCACTGGTTTCGATCCAGTAAATCTTTGTCTTATAGCTTTGACTTTAGTAAACAAAAAGCTTCTCCAAAATTCATAGAGTAATGAAAATAAGTATAAAAAAATAAGAAATAAGTATATGTGTGAAAACAAGATCACCCAATATGAAGGTGCTCTTATTTTCACGGAGTAGCGTATGAGATAGACAGATATTTAGATAAGATCCATTTTTGGCCTTTCTGGTAAATAATACGTTGAATTTACCAATTTTTTTGTGTAGATAGAACACTTAGGTTTCTTAACTTCACAGTGAGTTTCAATATTTTCTGTCCGTTTGGTTGTTTGTATACTTTTACCACGTAAACGACAAAAGCACACTTCACACAGAAATAATATAAATCTATTTTTATCATCGTGGTAAAAAGTCATCGAAATGAAAGCGTGCGTAGAGACTTCATGAATAATCCTTTGAATAGTTTATATAATACATTGTTGTTACATTTAAAATTTTTTATGTAAAACAAATGAGTGTACAATGAAAAACAACTGTAATGAATGCGACATACACAGATTTCGAGATGAAACAATAAACTAATTGGATATAGTAATTGAGATTCGATCTGTTATTTAAGTCTTTGTTTTGTCACCGTATTGTGTTCGTTTCGTGAAATAAAAGAGTTTATTTTTCGAACATTACAACCCCTGAGGGGTTATGTTTAATGCTAGCCATTATGCACGTTATTAATGTATTCATTACTACCCTCTAGGGAGTTAAAATTTATTTTTCATGTAAAATGTAATGAAAAGGTCGGATAATAGCTGTCCTTGCCCTCGTAGAATAAATACACGCGACGCAGCAGACCTGCGTACTCAGCGAATTCCTAAATCAATAATATGGGCAATAATCAATACATGTCGATGAATAAGAGATTTTGTCTATTCTCCATAAGATTCGCACGAGTAATAGTATGCAGGTATGCTGATGTGAGGTACACTGAAAAGTATTTTAACATATACCAAGTTTTATCAACATCTGCCCATAAATAAAGGCGTTTTTCTTTTCTTAGTAAAATATTTTTTTATATAGATTGCTATTCATTGTTATATTTGTTTATGATTTTGATATACATATAAACTATTTAGATTAACCTATTTTTAATTTTAATTACATGTTAGTGCAATATTTTATAGTAACTGTCCTAAGACTTAAGGACACACAAAATTACAATGTAGATTAAATTAGATTAGATTATTGAAATGGCCACCATGCCATACGGTAGGTATTTTAAGCCAGGTATGAATGAGAAACGAGCGCAGGGTGATTGTGGCGCGATCTTGTAGTCTTGTAGACATGTTCCTTAGACAGGACTGTTAATTAATAGCCCAACAGTCAATGGCATATCTAAAGACGTACAGTTTAAGGTGGAATCCGAACCACTGCCTCTAAATTACGAACTGGTCTAATTATGAGGATGGTCTTTTCGGATTAACGTAGTATTCAATAGTGCGGACGTAAATCTACACACTACACACACCGACCATCGATTACAACTATCTACTATTCGTGACCTCCAAGTAGTTGGACTACAGGACGACGCCAACGTCCCAGTCTGAGAGAATACATGTAATATTTTCCATAAAGGATTTAATTTGTTTTGATTTAGCAAGCCAATGTCGAATTTTTTGTAACAATTCTGAATTAAATAAAACATTTGAATTTCAGAATACACACGTGTAGTATGAATTTCATTTAAATATTTTAGAAATTTTATTTTAATCCAACTTATTTCCACTTAGAGATTTGCGCATGTACATCATAATTTACCGGCAGTTTTTTTAACCATTATGACCGAAACCTACGTCATCGGCGCAGCTGGCGTAGCGGTCATTGACCCCCGGGGCCCTATCGGACTTAACGTATTGTTTTGACCATAGCAAACTGACAGGAAATGCTCCTCCAGGGAGCGATTGACTCGCCCAAACTGTTATTAAAATTTATCATAATTACGTACAACACAACATGAAGGCTCCATGATTTCGATATTGTTTATAGACGATACGGTGTAAATCATCCAGCTAATGTATGGGGCGCCCTTTGTTATCTAGGGAGATATTTCTATAGGTATCTTGTGTAGGTCAGTGTAATATTGAGGCTTCAAGTAGTTAGACTTACGTTTAAAATGCCATCTTGGTTACGAAATTGGGATAAAGAAAAATTGGGATGACTATATGGAGTTTTTGCATTTCACCGACGTATCCACACCACAAAAATTAACGTTACGGTAACTGTTATAATGGAGAGTCATATTTCGACACAAAGGGTTAATTAGTTACAACATTAACTAAACATCACAACGGAAAGGTCTTTAAGTTGCATTAGACACGTAGGTCATAGTTATTGGTTCTGTCTAAGGAACATGTCAGCCTTAGTCAGTAACAAGACTACAAGATCGCGCCACAATCATCCTACATTCATTCCTCATTCATACTTGGCTTAAAATACCTACCTGGGTAGGTCGCCATTTCAGTTAAAAGTATAAAAGTATAAAGTAAGTTCTCTGATCTACCGCGACTCTAGAGGCTGTTTCAAAAATGGAGGAAACAAAAAAAACGATAAATCTCAATTTATATAACTACGCAATGTTTACATACGTATTGTTTTCGTCAGAATTTTCAAATTGGGAGTTTTTTGTGGGTATATCCAGTTTAGTGTCTTCTGAATCGAAATAAGTGTTTTTTAAGTAAGATTGTCTGTATGTTTGTGGTATTACGTTTTATATAGCTCTACATTTTGTACCACGGTTTACTCATAGAACAAATGTTAGTGATGTTCCTCCAACTGGAAAATTTCTTTTTGTACAATATTTTGCTCCAACTGGAGAAATTTATTGTACAATATGTTTCTTCAACTGGAGAAATTTCTTCAACTAGATCTACTTCCAGAAAATCCACACCTTTTTCCAAATAAAATTAGTTGAGGCCAATAAATATTTTTTGGCTAAAGCTTAAGTAAAAACGTAAGAATCCTCGTAACATCGGTTTTATAAATGGCGTCTCTTGATAGTGATTCCGATTTTTTATGAGAAAATTTCACTTTTACATGAGGCTGACCAACGTATATTACATAGCAATATGGAACACATTATCATCCACAATTAAGTAATTCCCTGATATTATAAAAAGCTATTTTAAACAAGATGCAGATTAAAGTTTTACAGCTTATACTCAACAACTAAATTAATTTTTTAACTTAATTTGTTGTTTTATTTATCTAAAATTTATAATATTCTCTTATCCGTTTTCCATTCAGTGGTTTTAGGACGAGAATACTGTAACCTTAGTAGGGATAATTCAACCATTTAATTTAGTCCCCTGTCCTCCCTGCCAGACTAAATTCAATTAACGTTTACAAATCGAGGGATTTATTTGTCAATCCTCTGGTTCACCGGTTGGCAGTCCTGATTGATCTTCAGCTATTAAGACGGTCGGAGGATTAACATAGGTTAGGTTGGCACTAGTGATAGTAAAATTGATATATGACATCTCGTCTTTTAGCATCCTAACTAGATTTACTCGTTCTGTATTTACTCTTATATTGAAGTGCATTTCATTCCCTTAAATTCTAAAGCTGTGTGAATATATTTGTTTAATACGCTTTCTTTTCCGATTTTACCATAAAACGTAGTTTAAGAATATCAGATAAAGTTTGATTCTGTCAAGGTTGAGTTTGAATATTCATCACTATTTCACTTGAATTAGAGATTAAATTAACTTTCAAGATGTAGGATGGACAGTATTTAAAAGCATCTCAGTTTGTTTAGTTTGAAAACTATACATTAATTAAATAATTACCAACATATTTAGTTAATTAAGAATCAAAAGTAATTCTATCTAATTGTCATTACAGGCTGCTAAAAATTCGTTGTATTCCACACGGTACATGTTTTAGTTTACTTAACTCTTTAACTAAGTTTTGTAATTTTTTACATTTTTATATATTTTATAGGTTGATGTTAGTTTTCTATTGTTTTTCTCAAACATTTAAATAAATGTTTAATCTTAACTCCATTTTACAACTAGTTTTCTAGTTTATATATTTAATATTTGATTCATCATTTTATTTATAGTACCTGGTGACCGAGCTTTGCTCGTATAGAATAAGACATGTATTTTAAAAATTAATTAGAAAAATTAAAACACATTTATTACTCAATGAAAACATTTATGTGGTTGAAATAAAACCGATTTAATACACCATAATTAATATAGCACTGAACAAAAAGTATCGCCCCTGGTGGCGATGGAACTCGCGGCCTATTATAACTCGCGGATATAACTCGGCCGACACGCTACAACTCGGCTACGACGTTAGTCAATTGAGCGATGCCGTTTAACGTCTTTTAGCCAAAGCCGATCATTTACTGTTTAATTATCCATACCGTTATTATTAGCCTGTGATCAACTGATTTTGTTATAAACGGAATGAGGATTGAAAAGCAAAAGATAAACTTAATTTACATCAATTAATTGGTTTGTTACAGTGGCTTCAAGCAATACAACGAATACGTTTTCTATCAAAACACGGAAGATTTTGGAAATACTTTTTTCTGCTTTTATTTCGCACAGCTATGTTATCCTTAAGTTTTTACAAATTGTTTGGTAACCTGATAATTTTGCATTTATTTAATTCATAAAATAAATATTAATGCATAACCTCTATATTGTTCCCCGCAGTCTTCAATCAAGAACTGTCAAACGATTATAAACAGCTGTTTTGGTTTGTATTGTTTACATTTTATTCTCCATAAGCGTAATGTTAAATTTTTAGATTTTAAACTTAATATTACAAGAAAACACGAATTTTCCTGGACATTAGACCTATCTAGAACTTATTTTCTACTCGGAAATTAGTTATTTCCAAAATTTAAAGAAAATCCTCGGTGCCGTTTTCGAGATCCGTGTGCAAATATATATATACAAACCTTGCTCGTATTATAGTATTGGATTGGATAACACATACTATTCTATTTTAAGTCTTGTTTCAGTATTTTACAGTACACCAGTGTAGTCTTTTTGTAATTACGTTAACAATATTGTCTATAAAGAGGTGTTTTAATACTACTTTTGTAAAGTGTTTTTCCCTTTGTTTTTTTATCATAGGAACATGACGTGTGCACTTTTTGCACTCTATCAAAAAAGTTCCAAGCTACTAATTAGTTTCAACTTCCCGATTGTCGAGTGAGAAGAGACGCTCCACTGTGGAGGGTTCATCGGTAATTGCAGACTCCAATCCCAACCCTTCCTCAAGTGGTTGAAGGTTGTTGAGTAAATAACAAACGCTTTAGTCGATACCTAACCATTATTGCCTCATAAAGTTCATTTGCTCGTGATAAGTCTTTGATTGAATTCATCAGAGACTCTGAAGAGATTAATTATAAACTTTTTCAACCCCTATATATTTGATCTTTCTTTGTTATTTAATTTTAAATGCTATTATCATATAGAAGAAATTGTCAGATCCTGATAAAGATTCTAGTCTTTAATGATTATCCGATTGTACAATTTTACTCACGATAACCCAATATTAATTTTTTTAATATTTGTATTTTTTGTATAGTTTAGCATAGACAAATTTGAAGCTAACCTGTAAATAAAAAAATTGAAGTTTATTACTTATGAGGAATGAATTGTGATTGTAATGTAATTTAAATTATTAAACCTTAAACGTAAAATCCCCTTTTATTACCATTACTGTTATTTGTACGTTGTTATAATCCTTATTTAATGCTCAGTGAAAAAACCTCCCAGAATGTTCGTTGTTTGAGGATTGTTTAAGTGAAAATGAATTTTTTCAAGTCATTCAGATAAAAAAATTCAAAAACAAAAATAAATAACGAAATACGTTATTTATTCGTTTCCTTGTTGTGTAATATGCATTACGGGTAGGTGTGTTTTTTATAACAAAAAATAGGAATAGAAATCTGCAGCTAAAATACAGACGTGTTGGAGAAGTCAAATAAGATAAGACAAAGTGTCCATTTATAGATAAACTTTGAAATGCTCTTTCTAAGGTGCAAATGTGATTTTACTTTTTACTTTTAAAACTAGTAATCATACCCCCAGCTTTGATAGGTATTACAACCACTCCATGCGAAGCCATTGAGTTTAGATTATGAGGACCCGATGGAGCTCTCCCCTTCATACAGTTTCCAGACTGCCAATGAGCGGAAGTTTTTTCATTAATCACAAAACCTCTTGTATCCCTTGTCAGAAGCGGCGTATCGGTTGGGCATAAATAAGTAGAAATCGTGCTTTCATAAATCCAATGGCCTACATTAAATGTTATACTTTTAACCAACCTACTGTCTAATTTTAAACCAAGTATGCATGAGAATTGAGTTTAGGATTATTGTGGCGCGATCTTGTAGTCTTGTTACTGACTAAGGCTGTCATCTTGCTTAGATAGAACTGTTGATTAATAGCTAAACAGTCAATGATCTAACACTACAGTTAATGAGTCCGAACCACTCCACAATTCCTAACCCCGAAGTAGCTGGATTACAGGACGTGTCACGGACCCAGAAATGTCATCATACTTGTGTTCGGGTTCATAAGGACGTTATACGGCTGTTATTATTGGCGGTTATTATTGTGGTGGATGGTATATTATTGTGAAGTTTGATTTTAATTTAAACTAGCGCAAACCTGACATGGTAGGGGGAGGGTACAATTTGTGACGGATTGAATATCATTGAGGCGGTATTGTGGTAGAGATATTATTGTGGAGTATTGTGGCGATTCTTGGTTTTAGTTCAAATTAACACAAACCTAACGTGGTGTATGCAATATAATGGTGGTGGGCTCTATTGTGGTGGATCGGATTAATACAGAGATGGTGCCATTGTATGGGAAATATATTCTCGTGGTGCTGGGTTGAATATTAACGACATGTTATCACAGTGACGGAGCGACATTATTGTGGTGAGTGTTATTGTGGTGAAGGGGTTAGCCATTGACAGCAGACCATTCATGCTCACTGTGGCCTCATTTGCCAGATTGCACATGGCCATTATACAGCTTAAATGGTACAGGTTTAACCCCACACAATGTTAACCGTTATGGCTTTCGTAGCTTTGGTAATACACTGAGTTGCGTTAAATCGTGCAAATCATTGACCAGAAAAGTAGTCATCGAAACTATTTTCGTAAAAATGAGTGGATGTGTCCGATTATGCACATTTACCTTATTTTCAAAATGATGACTGAATGGTAGCAGTAGTTTTATGGATTATAGCAGTGTTAGTGTTGTGTAAATTACTAATAACATATTATTGGACTTTTCTATTTTTAAACTACTCAACTTTTCTGAATTCGGTGACACTCTTCCCGTTTTCAAGTGTTTTTTTATTACTGGTATTCTAATTCATATTGTCAAAAATAACAATATACCTATATATTAGGAACAGTACCCAAAAAAAACAAATACACATGGATTAACCTCAACACTCGTTCTCTGTGCTTACGGGACGGTAGTCGAGAAAATGTGGTCTATAAAAAAACTCTTAGTTCAGTTGTAAAAATCACTTGACAACGGGAGAAGTTTCTGTCCCTACAGAAACGTTGTGTAGTTAAAACACAGTCGCGCTGGAAAAGTCCATTAATATGTTGTAGTAATTAATAGCCAACGCCATTATGTATTTCTAAGATTCTGTTGTGTAAAAATGCTGTAATTGGGAAGTTTAGTTTTGTTGCTTGGATAGTTAATTAAATGATTAAAAAAATTGTGATAGTTCTAAAAATACACCTTGTTGCGTTTTTACATCTCAAAACAATGGTCTCACTAGACTCTTTGGTTGTTTGGAGGCCGGTAAAAAGGTGATGAGATGTCATCAGTCTTAGTGATATAATTATTACCCTTACAGTAATTACATTCAGTTCCATGGTTCCATCTGATAATACTCCGTCGTTGCTGACGTCTTCAACATTGCGGTTAGTGACGTCACGGGGGTGCGACGCTCTGATTGGCTGGCGCCTGCTGGGCTTTAATCATGTCTTCAACTCCCCAGACGTTCTCGTAATACCAGTTGACACTCGATAGACAAGGCCTGTTCAATGTTATTCGTTTATCAGGTGTAAGTAAAATGGCCAGTACTTACACTCAGGTATGATTTTAACAATTTAAATTTTATAATAGGGCGGGTTTTAAGTTAGAGCCGCTTTGTCGAGGGCACAGCTAGTTCTGGTGCATGCCACAACGAGCGTGTGCTTCGGGAACTATAACTGTGTTTAATTTGAGTTTTGTAGTACCAATATGGATCTGTTCCGTTCTTTCAAAATGTTAAAAATTATTAACTCGTCCACCCCGTGTGAGGTTTGCTCAATGGTTTGGCTCAAATGAACCTATCCACTGCAGAAACTCATCTACAGCTTTTGGAATTGTACGGTGGTACTTATAAATAGTGACAGAATAGTGCGTAAGAGGGTACGAGAATTCAAAGGTCTGACGATTTGGTGGCTTCGGTTGAAGGAAAGATTCCTGAGATCAGACGCTTCAAAATAACAGATCTCTCAAATAAAATTTCCTGATGTGTCGAAATCAGTGCTTTACAAAATGGTTTCTGAACACCCAAAGTTATGTAAGCTGTGCTTTTGTTGGGTCCCGTAACTCCCACTAACCTGAATCCCATAAAACCCAAATATATGATTGTGCTGGGTGATGTAATAATCTGAAATATTTTGTAAGCTCGACCGTTTGCCTGACACTACACAACGCACGCGCTCATTCGGTATGCGCGCAAACTACTTGTGTCTACATCAAAATGGCCCTTACATAAAAACACCTGTAGTAACTCTCGTCGAAATTTCATGACATCAGGATAAAAATATAGGAAGTTTTAACGAGTTCGTAACTTATACTGGGACACCATGGGTGCGCCCCTGATGGTGCCGCCATTTATTACGGCTCCTTTACACGAATGCCATACACACTGACAAGAAATGACTGGAATGTCAGTAAACTTGCGCTTCACCGTTTATGATAGGCCTTATAGGCTTTTCACATCGTTTTACGGTTAACGAACGGCTGAAACGCCACAAATGATCATGCTTAGTAATGGAGAAAAACCTAGTAATACGTAACGAGGAGCTGCGTAAAGCACAGAGGAAAAAACCTCAAATATGGATGAACGGAAACAGTTTGCTTGTCGCATCAGATGCAATAATTTGAGATCATTAAAGCAAATAATAACCCAATAGAGTACAAAGCTGTTATGAGACTGACAACTGAAGAGTATAATAAATTTCGTTTATGATAAGTCCAAGTTATTCTCAATGCTCTACCAGCCTGACTGGAGCTAACAATTGTGAATATAGCTTCAGGAACAAATTCAAGAAACACTTGAAAGCAAACTCAACGTCCGAACAGTCTTGCAGATGAAATAAGTAAGCAACAATGGTAAGACGTGGTCGATACATCTTCATTGATTCAAATGGAAGATTATACACTGAGTGTTGGCAGCCTACCAACAATGAAGAGGCTTGGGACTGAGATTTAACAAGTTACGAATGTTGGTGCGTCCTCGTTGTTACATTGTTCATTATCTCAAAACAATTGGACCATTCGCGCTTCCATAGTGACCCAGAATGCAGGTTCTAAAATGATTAGGTTGGATTATTGAAATGGCAACCTACCCATGTAGGTATTTAGGCCAAGTATGAATGGGAAATGAGTGTAGGATGATTGTGGCGCGATCTTGTAGTCTTGTTACTGACTAAGGCAGACATGTTCCTTAGACAGCACTGTTAATTAATAGCCCAACAGCCGATGGCAACTAAGGGACCTACAGTTTAACGTGGAATCCGAACCACGGCCTCTGAATTACGAATTGGTCTAATCATGAGGATGATCTTTGTGGCTTAACGTAGTATTCAATAGTGTGGACGTTAATCCACATAAGAGAACACTACAGCCACCGGCCATCGCTCATTACAATTCGTGACCTCCAAGTAGCTGAATTGCAGGACCTGCAGGAAATCAATTAAATCATAAATGCCAATGCTCCAGGTTGATACGTTACCATACACGTACCACTTCTTAAATCATTAAGTCAAAAGACCCCATAACAAAGGAACTCAAAATTTTTTTAATGAGCGAACTCCTTGGTTAATTATTTTAGCAAACCTTTATTTATTTACTACACACGGCAGATACCATTATACGAGTATTATACTCGTATAATTTACTAGGTAACAATAATATACTACTGTATTATACGGTAGTGGTGGTTTACATGACGATTATTCTGAATGGTTACCTATCCAGGTACTTTAAACCACGTTACGAATGAGAAATTAGTGTAAGACGATTGTGGCGCGATCTTGGTCTTACTAAGGACTACATGTCCTTAGACAGAACTGTTCATTGATAGCCGAATAGCCACAAGAATCTTAAGAGACCTACAGTTTAACGTGGAATCCTAACCATATGTTTTTACTCTGAACTAGAAACTAATGTTTTTATGAGGAAACAGATGTGACTGCTTAATAATTTAAAGATCCGTTTGGAAAACTTTATATGAGTTTAATGTACGGCTGCTTTGTGCTTCAGATAAAACAGCATATATATAATATTGTCTTTAAAGAAACACGACTATTGAATTTATATGAGGATTTTACTTTTTTATTGCGATTTTTACCCAAGTATCACAGCGAAACCGCATTGCTCAACCAAATAACGGGCCGATATGAAAGCCACGTGACTTCAACAATAGCGCTGTGTCGATTGTTTATTTAATTAACCAATATCAGTTCACTCAAACCTCAACTAACCGGTATTGGGCATCCGTTTAAAATATTTAATTATGTTTAAATTCCATTTATCATTTAAGTTCCAATTTTGGACCCATTTGATGGTTGTCCACTTGTTGCTATATTACTGTTGACATTCAGAAACGATAATGAATATTTGTGTTCGATAAAAAAATATTTTAATGGATAGCATGTAGTTGTTTAGTAATGTTAACGTAATATACCATTTCTTAAGGACCATAAGATTTATCACAGTGGAGCTTTTTTGCTTATTTACACACCCTTACATTTACATTACCCTTGGTAACACTTTTAAAATAATAATAATTAATTGGGGGGATTTTACAATATTTAATTTCAGAACACTAACTTAGATAGGTTCTGGCCTAAGGAACATTTTATGTATGCAATTTTTAATTTTAAGAAAATGTGTTTTACAACTTTCAAATTGTTATTTTGAATTCTCGTCATTTCACTTTCAAAATAAGCCGTGTTATATGTTTTTCTATTTAGAATAAAACTAAGAATAATGTATAAATTACAAAAAAATATTTTCTTGAACCGAATTCACACAAACTATACTCGCATGTACTTCATGCAATAATTATAACTGTGAAAAGTTGTTTTCAACCTAAACCAGTCGCCTGCCTTTGCTCCTCACAAGAACAACTTTTGTTAACTGTAAATGGTAAGAACAATTTTAAAGCAACAAGTTCGCCTCGGGCGCTCATAGAAGTGTTTGCTCAATTAAATACGTTAAAATGTTTGACAGCGGGTAATTGGTAAAAGTTTGGAAACTTCGACAATTAATTTTAAGTTAAAAGGGATTCGATTAAGAGAACGACAATAATTATAAGACGGTATTTCATTTGTTTTATTTACGCATTAAAGTTCTGTTTACTTTTATTATTCAAGTTTTCATGCAGAATGAGATGTTCTACGTACGACTTTACAGTTCTTACGTACGTCACTTATTATAACTGTCATCGTTCTTAATTGTATAACAATTATATATGTAATTGACAGCAGAAGAATGAATAGATTATTAATTGGTGGAAAATATGTATGGGAATCTCTTAGATTCTCTAACAGTTTGAGACCTATTTTAAATTTTAAAGATAGTTTTCTCTTCGCTGCTTTGTGGTTTTTCTATCCATTCTTGCCAGGAAATTCCTATAAATGGCTTTTAATTAATCACCTCAGTTTCAAAACCAGCAATTTCTCCAAGGTTTGGATCCAGCGAGTTTCATTGATAATTTTTATTGCAACAAAATATTGTATACAATAATATACCATTTTGCTGCCTATGACGGTGAAAACGCGTTAGTATCTTCTCGAATTGACTTGTTCTTGTTTTTATTAATTTTAATTTTTATATGTAACTAGCGTTACCCTTTGCTTGTAAATCTACACACACAAACACACCAAAACTGAGTATTCGATAACAACACACAGTATGAAACTTTCATGCATTTCAGATAGCAAAAGGAAAATATACAATATCTGGTTGTTATAATAAACGTAATTTATTGCCTATATATTGTAATTATTTTTATTTAAGCCAACATATAAACATTTGTTTTTTAATCATAATACATTAACCCCAACATCTGTAAAATTTGAACAAATGACGGTTTCAAAAAACTTTCAAATTATTTAATCACAGCTGTTAATTTTGTAAATTTATGAAACCTGGCACCGCACCCTTTTATTCCCTTTGGGGTGGAACTCTTTTGACGGACTTTCGCCAAACCTTACAGAATCCATTCTCGAATAATGTTTGATAATGCCGAAATTTTCTTCAGAATCGGTCCAGCCGTTTAGAAGGAGTTCAATTACAAACACACTTACAGAATATTTATATATATTAAGATTATTGTTCTTTTTTTGTTATATTTGAAAGGGCAATTTTTTCAAGTATCTTACGGATGATTATTAAGATTTTTTTGGAGTAAATCATTTATCGCTCTGATTTTTTTACCGTCATACCACAAACGTAGCGAATAAGTTTAAACACGAACTATTATATGCATTTCGAGAAAACATAAACGTAAGAAAATGCTGAAATAATATAACGCCATTATAAAGATCTCAGAAGAAGACAGGTGTGTTTCCCTCAAGGGATACGGCGGCGTACGCTGGTGTGCGATGTGGGGGGGAGCTCCGAAACTCGAAATTGATCCTCACCGGGCCGGACAGAACCCATATATCATCATTGCGGATATATCTCCGATTCCTTTAGGGAAAATAAAAAATACATCACTGGAAATAGCGAACACCTTCACAGGTTTGGTGCGTTTGAAATAATGACGTACTGGGCTACTCGCAAGGCCTGAAATACAGGAATTTCCTCATACAAACTACAAATAAATTACGTTTTGTTGATTTTTATAAAGAAAAATATATATTTGTAAAACAATTCTTGAACTGCATATACACACAAGTAGTGGGTTTACCTTGTCACCGTTTTAAATACTTTCAGTTTTCTTTGATTCCAATTATTTGTAATAATTACTATAATTTATTATTAATTTAATAAAATTTGTGAAGTCACATCGCTATACGGTTGGACCAGTGATTTTATCTAAACTGTTTGGCTTTTGTAAAAATTAAACATAAATATATAAATAAAATTAAAAACTATGGAGAGTGATCAATAAATAATTCCATATCGTGGTGTCTACCACATAATTGTCAACTTCAAAATTCGGTTTTAAGAGCAGTTAGGAAACAACGAATTGTTTCCTAACTTTTTTAATTAACTAATGTTTCATTTTGGATTAGAATTTTTAGCTTTTTCATAGTTTATAACCGATCAAAGTTGCAAACTCGGCCGAGAAAAAGAGTTTTGTAATAGACCCTTCATCTAATAGATTTATTCACCTCGCATGTTTAAAAGCAAAGTTTTCCGATCACCCTCGAGGCAGTACCGTTGTCTGGACATTGCAAACTTCACCGAGAACGTTAATATGTTATGTGTCGAGTTTGCATGGGAAAGAGGAAAACATGGTTTAACTTGAACATTATCCAGTAATATCTGTCCTCTACATAGTTTTTATCGATACAAATTTTCATTTTAAAACCCGATATTTCACTTTTTAAATTTTCATAAAAATGTATACATAAAGTTGAATTTAAATTTTTGAAATTTAATTTCTACTTTCCCTTGAATATTAAAAATGTACCCAGGACAATAGAATATTTTACAGTATAATGAAAAAAATTAATGTTTCAGCTTTACAAGTTAAACTTTTATTTATTTACTAACAGTAAGCCCGTCCCTTTGTACGGGTTGTAGGATTCAGTTTTAAGAAGATAGATCATCATACCAAAATGTAAACCTGAAATCCTAAACAAAGAAAATAAATTAATACTTAGCTTTATTATTTTGCATTAATTTACAATTAAATAGATTAGAACATTTATTTATACCATTATTATTATTAGTTATACGTTAAAATAACTTTATAATATATAGTATGATTTCGAAATGGGTTTAAATCAATGAATAATATGAACTAACTAATATTGATTCAACAGCTGTTTGTTTTTATTTCTGTTAAATCGTTAAACAACGGACAGCTGATTGTTACCAGTAGGTTATTCATTTAAAACTGAAGCAAAATGCGACCAATATCGCGTAAAAATGGATTTTTAAATGCTCGTTATTTACTTTTCAAGGGTCGGCTGACACTTTTAAGCCTTTAAAAACCTTCTATGGAATGTAGAGAATGTATGAAATAAGTTTCATTGTTATCGGTTTTCCTGTTTTTTCGGAGAAGACGGCGTAAAATGCCTCCTGGAGCGTCACAGACAAACAGACAAAAATTAGACCGGTTTCGGTTTCTCTAACGCACGAAAAGTAAAAATAACTAAAAAATGAATAATTCTGAGCAATGTACAGACAAAACTTCAATTTTTTATATAGATTTCAAATACTTATTCTACTACTGCGGTATATTGTTAAGTTATCGATAGTATTTTTTTTACTATAATCGCCCGGTAAAGGCGCCTCCAGCGCCCCTAACGGTCTAGACATAAATCACTTGCCCTAACATCCCTTGAATACAAAACCAGTAAATAGCCTTCCTACCCTCCCTGCCGCACAATCCATCATAGTCTCGCCCTGGTCCACTTTCGGTAAAGGCGCCTCCAGCGCCCCTAACGGTCTAGACATAAATCACTTGCCCTAACATCCCTTGAATACAAAACCAGTAAATAGCCTTCCTACCCTCCCTGCCGCACAATCCATCATAGTCTCGCCCTGGTCCACTAATAGATTCTTTGCCCTTTTTTACTCTCTATGCTCACGGATTTATTTATCTAAATGACTCATACTGATCGTCTACTAAAACCTTGAATTAGTTTCTCTGTCCATTAACCTTTATTTACACATATTTAGTATGTGTATTACAACTAGAATTATATTTACTATAAATCACCGTGATTTTTGATAATAACGACTGTTTTGATTTAAGCTATGTCTTGTATATATGTATAATTTGTATCGTTGTGGTCACTAAATCTACAAAATATACCTGACTCTTTGGGAATCTCAAGCATGCGATCTTATAAAAATCAATTTCAAATTATAATTTTAATTAGTTCGTTCAATCAGTGGAAACTTCAAGGATTAGTTGATTTAATTTCTATAGATGTTACTACTGTATTCATTTACATATAGTGATTAATACTAAATAATTCAGCAACTAAACGCTTTACTTACAATGTTGCATTTAGTGTGGTTTAGGAGCTTTCTTATTGTGATGCAGAGTGGTGGTTAAATCAACGTGCACTTTTTTAATTTCATAATTTTTGGCCGTATTTTAAACCAAAAAATATTGACCATTACTAAACAGACTACGTTTTTCGACAGGGTGCGTAATATGAAAAATAATTTAAACATATTTTTTAGAGTAAGACGTTTATCATTAATTTTAAATTTGAGACTTGAAATGATTATCACAAGGAAATAATAACTCAAAATATAGATAAAGGCTAAAAAATGTATACATGTAATGAGTTTTTTTAAACAATATTCATTGAGACAGTTAAGATATTTACGTGTATTAATATCTGTCTAAAAGTTAATGCATTTTTGTTTTTATGAACTAAAAAGTGGGGTTTATGAAGGGGTGATATACTCTTTTAGGTTTTGTCTGCGGTTTTATACTAATGATAAATGCCATATTTCTAAGTAATGAGGAATAACGCACCAGCAATAAAGCAAACCGTAATGTTCTCGAGCCACTAGAGCTACGTTCAACTGCAAGAGACGGTGTCTATAATGAATATCATAGTACTGTATTTAGTTAAATCATAGTTAGTTATCATTGTAGTTAAATAATTAAATTGCACTACACGTAAGTGATTTAAATGAACGTCTGATTCTGTTGTTAATAGTCGTCAAAATGTCTCTGTTGTTTACGAAACGACCGCTAAACTAATGGGAAGATTCCAGAATATGCTAACAGAGAAAAATATTACAAATTGATTTAGTCAAATTTTTACTTTCTCACACTTAAACGATGGAGAAAGTATTGTTTTCGTCGAAATTAGATGTGTACAGAGCCACAGCCTACAATGTTGGTCCAATTTAGATGAAATTTGGTACGTATGTTAAACGATTTTTTATGGGTAGTGTACCTCTAGAACCCCCCCTTACATGAATTTCCAAAATTCTCAAAAATTGCTGTGACGATTTTAATTAAAATTTATTAGTTTATAGTGCTTATAATACCAAATAATATGACACCACCCGCATCCCTATAAAAATGGCGGTTAAAATGTTATAGGCTTGTCAAAAAATCAATTTTTTAAGTTTCCGCGAAAACAATGAAGTTTAAGTATAATTTGACCGCCATCATAAAAACCAGCTTATACCAAAAATAAATTTTTATGGACCTAGACTTTTATATACATTGAATAATATTGAAACAAAGTTTTTAGAGGCTTATAACTAACTAACGTAAAAAAACTGACTGTAGTGGACATTTTAATTCTAAAATACCACTTTTTACTAGCTCTTAAAAATTTGCAAAAACGTATGTGAAATAGGTTGATTCCATTCGATAAAACTTTGAAGATTTTCAAAAACGTTCTGGTACTGTATTGAATAAGAGCGTAGAAGTTCTACGCTCTATAGAAGATAGAAGATAGAAGTTCTATCCAGAATGTCGTCAATAAACAGTTGATTTTCGCTTAGCTGAAACCAGGTTTAGCCCTAGGTAATATATAAAACTTGTTCTTTACGTCATGGACAAAATTCAATTATTGTAGAACATATTCCTTAACACCTAAATATTTGGTAAACGTTCACCAAACAGTGGACGAAAAAACATATTCCTATAAAACATAGGAAGCGTGCACAGGCCCAGGACTCATAAATGGTGTTATAATGTTATATCGGCCAAGTACGCCCTGCCGAGACAATAGCGGCCATAACGACTTCAATGTTGGGAACAACAGACGTCAGTTAACGAGGGATATTTTACAGGGGACAAAAGATGAAGCGTCGTTTCGGGAGAAAGCTGAATAGTGTGTGTGTTTAATTTTGTATTTAACACGTACGGACGTTGTAAAGTCCTTGTATGGACGGCAGTTCGCTATTTACGTAACGTGTTTTCCTTTGTAGTAGATTTAAAATCAGTATTTTTATAGCTAACGATGAGTTTTAATCCTTTTAGAACAATACGTTGTACAATATTTGTACGTTTCTCCACTTACTGATTCTAAATTAGGTGAATTAGGTGTATTTTTGATTTTTTATGTTTTGCGAATGCAATATAGTTTGTTTTTTAGGAAAGCATTTATTTTTGACATGGATATGTCTTAGCTCTGGGAAGGGCGTTGTTTGCGTTTTTTAAGATGGAAAACATGTAACAAGTTTCCATAGAAACTACCAGAGCTATTTTATTGAATTTTTGATAAAAAGTAATAAGAACAGCTGTTTAGATGAACTGAGACTATTCCCTTTAGATATATCCATGATCTAACCTATTTCCCACAGGGAAGTAATACAAACATTTTTAAGATGGAAAACATGTAACAGGTTTCCATAGAAACTACCAGAGCTATTTTATTGAATTTTTAATATAAAAGAATAAGAACAGCTGTTTATTTGAACTGAAAATATTCCATTTAGATATATCCATGATCTAAACTATTTCCCACAGGGAAGTAAATACAAACATTTTTTAAACTTAAAACTACCTATCACCTAGACCTAGAATGTGTGCGGTGAATGGTGAATTAAATACAGCGATATACTGTAGTGGCGTGGTCACAGTACCGTATTCACATAGGCTAGCCGGAGGTGACTTTTCGTGATCTGACAGGAGTCATACATTTACAAAATTTAAATCTCTTTTTGGTAAATTGTAACGAAAATTATTCCGCTTGAATACTCTAAAATAATCTTGTTAACCGTAATTGTCACATAGAACGCACAAAAGGAGAGTTCTAAAATAAACTGGTGTGTATGTTGGATTCATTTAAATTTTTTAATGAAGTTAAAATTCTAGTACTGAGCAAAGGAATACAAAATGTAGAAAGAAAAACAAGGAACTTAGGTAGAAAAATGTAGAGGGAATTAAAAATATTTCTCAATACGCATCCTCATCACACATGGCTTTGAAGGAATTTTCGCTCCATCTCGGTGACTTCAATCCCCAGGGTCGCTAAATATTGCAAGGACTCGAACCCGCGACTGTCACAACGCTGGAATCACGTCCTTAACTTGACGTTTATACCATATTGGTATTGTGACTGTTGTTGAATATTCTATGAGTCAGAAATCATCTGTCGTCTATTTTTTTATCCTTAACTGGACATCATCTTCAGTCTAATTTTCTAGTTTTATAATCAAAGTCAGCGTGGCACCGTAGTTGTGTGAGTCACAGGTAGGGTTCTCAATCCAGGAAACCCGAATCCCGGGATCCCGGTCGCCTTCGGGTACCTTTGAATCCCGGGATTAGAGAACCTCAATACTGTATCAGAATTAACGGGATTGAAAAAATCATTATTTTACATTTTTTCTTGATTTGAATGTTTAAACTATTCCAAAGGGATCTTTTTAAACTCACATTTTTGTAAATATTTCAAATGTCGTCATTAATGTTTGAATATAATAATATTAAATAATAATAATAATATAACTAATAGTTTTTATTTGTTGTATTATGTCCCTTCAAACTGGTATTTATCAATTTACCATTCTTAAATTTTAATTTTTCCTAAAAACCGAAGCGCAATTCAACAGTGACAACTTATTTTTGGATACTAATGCAGCATCGAGGCATCCCGCGGCTGCACAGGTGGCTTTAATTTGATATATTGCTTCATGATGCCCAACTGATAACTAACATTTTTAGTTGCTATTGGGTTTTCGTTTAGCAAACAGCTGTGCGAGTCTGAAGAGATTTTTGTAGTGAAAGTGAGTAGTATATGCCTTTAATTTTTTTTCAATTCTAAAAATGACCATTCTTGATCTGTTTAAAATTCCTAAAGCTACCAGATTTTACGATTTTATAAGATGAAACTATTCATAATTTAAAATATTAATAAATATACTTTTAGGGATCTTCACCAAACAAAACTTTCTAGATTTATAAAAACCGTAATCCCGGGATCGGCTTTAATCGATCCCGAAATCCCGAGATTGAGATCCCTAGTCACAGGCTAGCCGGAGGTGACCGCTCATGATCTGACAGGAGTCGCCGACCGCTGGTTCTGATTTAGCAACCTGACACTTTAAGCGCTAGCCCTTTACCCCTGAGCTGCTGTACCGGTTGCATTTTTGTCGTTTATTTTACTCGTATAAGTAAGCCATTTGTATCTACGGATACTTATACTAAGAACACACCAGGTGTACCAACCTAATTTAAGGTTGCCTATTTATATATTTATTGTACATTTACATATTATATAATTAGGTTGGTATTACTGAGTGAGGTTGATATTTTCAAGGTCAAATAGGCATCTTTAAATTAGGTTGGTAAACCTGCTGTCCGTAAGCACTGCCCTTTCGACTGTTCTGAGTGAAATCATATGAATAAGTGAGGAAAGAGAAAGTTTCATTTATGTTGAGATTAAAATTCGTCATTAACAGATAAAGCTGTGAGGTTGTTTTAGAAAGTTGACGAGTTATAAGTTTCGAACAATAAGCCATAAATAAACTGTAAATGTGCTGGAAAAGCGGTTGGGTGTTTTAATATAGCAAGAGCAATACAATATAGGGTCGAAAACATGACTTTATAACGTAGCCTATGCTTAGACAATCAGAAGGAGCGAAACTGTAATAAGATAATTGTGATAAGTACAACGGGGGAACACTTGTTGAAGACCGAATTAATTATAAAACTGTCAAACTGTTAACAATTAGACTGCGACAAACATTTTAAAGGACTTAATCGAGGCAAACTTGGGACAAAAGTCAAATTGAAACTTTCATTGGTAATTTTGTCCTTCCATTTAATTTGACGTCTTTATTTTGATCATTACTATCAGAGATGACTGGATTTTCGAGAAACTTAAACTAACAATAGGGATTAAATAAATGCTTGTAACTTAAAAAAAATTAGTTTCTGGTACGTAAACAGAAACGGTAGGCCTATTACACAATATGCATACTGCCACAAACAACTTATGCCAGCGAAACTATAAGACAACCAACACTGTGGTTATAGACAATGTACTCTAAGCTGAAAGTAGAAGAATCAGAACATGTGTAAATAAAAGATGAATACAGTAGCATGACGTTTTAAGGAATACCTTATAATGAAGCAGTTTTTAAGGAAATGGAATCAGTTAAAAGAATATGAAAAGGAGACGGATATTTGACATCAGAAAATATAATTAAAAGATAAATAAATAAGAGAAACATTAGATGGATCACATTTAATCAAAGAGAACGTGAGGATAGTGCAGATAAAAATTGATTCTTCAAAAGAGAAAACAGATGTCCTTAAAACACATTGTGACAAAAAGCTCTGCTTAGCCTAAGTGACTTACGCTTCAACTGTTTCTCGCTACCTTTAATTCACTGTACATGTACTAGGACCATGGTGCGGAGCGCGCTGGTCTAGGGGTAGAGTGCGGGGCTATGGTACCCAGGGTCCCGGGTTCAAATCCCGTTAATCACCAAAGGCTTTTTTCGCTATGTGATAATGTCGCAACTCACGAGGTTTACCTGAAGTAATGTGCAAAACGGTTCCGGGCGATGATATAGTTCAAAAAATCCTGGGATGAGAATGTGAAACATAAATAAAAACTAGGGCAATGGTGATGGACATTTGAGGTTTTAATAAACGTTTCGTCTTGACTAGAGTGCCTATCATGCCTAGTGTGTGAAAGAAAAAAGTAAAGGTATATTAGATAATTGCTAATAAAACTGACTGAACACCTAAGTAGGTGTATTAGTAAATTTTGTAATTGATCAACGATCAAATTGTATATTGTATTATGATACAATGACACTTTTTTAAAGTAATTCAAATCGTTGAAGTTAACATTCAACAGTAAGGATTAAATTTTTAAATAAATTATTACTTTATTCAGAGTCTAGCTGTGAGTCAAATGATAAATAGATTGTAAAGATCTTGAAGATTGAATATTTCTTCAGTGACGCTGAGGTTTCATTTAATATCGGTCCAATATTGGCCGCGCCGGTTGAGGTTTCATTATGCTGTTATTGGTTCATTAATTAAACACACGATCGCTCGGCTGACCGCCAGCATTGTCGTCCCCGCCGAGGTTTACCTGGCTTTCATATCGGTCAGCGTCCGGCTCTACGGCTCTATTGGAAATTATTACACCACGTCATCCGAGGTATGGAATATATGAATTCGTAAATACAATTATTGGTTTTGTATGATCCGGTAACCCTGTCGGCTAAATATCTGTTTATTAAAAGTAAAAATATTTTAAAATTTTTTTCAGAGATTAGGTTTTTCAAGATTCGAATTAACTCGGTCAGTATGATTGAATAAACATTGACATTCCCTTTGGCATTTCCTGTTTAAATTATCGGCAGACTCTGGGATTCCACCCTGTGTGGCGCGTCTTGTCATGCCAGAAGCACCAGGTGCTAAAATCACCAAGTGCTAAAAACACCAAATTCGATAATTAGCCATCTGCAATGCCCGCTTGATACGTAATAGCTTCACAGATAACCACCCTCGTCGCAGTAGACCTGCGTACTAAGTGAATTTACAGCATATGTTCATACCAAAAGATCAATAACTCAGACACCGAATTTCATAAGTTAAAGATTAAGAAATAATAAAACTATGCAACTTTACCTACAAATATTAATGAGTATACAGGTTTGCTGCCGTGAGGAACCCTTAAAGGGGGTATTTTAGCGTGAAGAATTATATTTTTACCAGATTAAGCAATGTACAAAGTTTAATTAACATATGTTCACAAACAGGAGGTTTGGATATTCTCCATTATGTTTAACATGGGTTAGAGTATGCAGGTTTGTTGCTATGATAAGCACAAAAACTAAGATTTGTCAGCTTAACTTCAACACTTCCAAATTGTCGATATTCTAAATTGTGTTTTATCTTAACTAAATCCACTGGTAATTAACAAAATTTATCATTTTAAATAACATGTAAAAACGACATTTTTGATGAACAAATCCTCCCAATGCAACAAACTTCCTCCTTTGGACAATTCGTTGTACATGTGTCTGGTTTGCGCACTCATCCGACCTGCCTTGCGTAGTGCCTCCGTAACCCTGAACCCTCGTCAAACACTTCGTTATGTCGCAATCATCTGTAAATTATGTTTGGTGCTTTATGGCTGCAATCTGGCACGCGGGCGTAGATAAAGGAGCTCGTGGAATCCCAACCCTTAAAAGTTTTGTTTTACAACCTTGGTAGACACCGCCTTTGAGATTTCACCAATTTTTCTCTAGGCCAGAATCTTTGCTTGAAAGAGCATTAGCCGACCCTCACGCACTTCCCGGTCATTCAAACCGATAAACCATGAAAGGCAACTTCTATTGAACGATATAAGACGGGCTAAATTTTACAACCGCTCGGGTTTCTCCAGGCCGCATGTAATAATAAAAGTAAACCTTCCGGCAAAAGCTGCTTATGTGTAGTTTTGAACGGTAAAAATTGCGTTACCAACTGAACTCCCTGTGAAATTCTGTAAGAATAATGAGCAATAACCAGTCTTATGAGGTTATATTTTTATAAATTATACTGTATATGTGACTAATAAATAAATATTCTGTTTTTTGGCTTTTCCCCGATAACTCTCGGTATTTCGCAATCCAGGTGCCTGTCCGGTCCTCATTACGCTGGCTTTTTGACACTGTACTGGTTTCTTGAGAGAGATTTGATTTATAACTAGGTTATACAACGGTACCTGAAAATTTAAAAAAATAAATTCCGGTAGAAAAAATGCTGTCGATAAAGATGTTTTGAAGTTTCCTCAGCTCGCATCTATGTCCCTAGTTTTCATCTCTTTCATTCATTCCATTCGCAAACTTTTAGTTTCTTATATTTTGAGACGCAAACTACGTTCAGGTAATCTTTATCCCTTTATTCCATCCATTTAAAAACACTCTTCAGGAGGTCGCTATTGGGGCGGTGGCGTGCCGTGTAATCCACCTACTTGGAGGTCACGTTATGAGCGATGGTCGGTGGATGGGATATTTTTTGGTGTGGATTAACATCCGTACTATTGAATACTGCGTTCGTCCGGAGAGACAATCCTCATCATTAGGCTGATCCGTAGTTCTGAGGCAAAATTGAGGTTCGTTTTCCACGATAACTGTAGGACATTGGTTGTTAGGCTATTAATAGTCCTCTAAGAAACATGTAAGTCTTATAGATCAACAAGACTACAAGATCGCGCTCCTCTTTCCTTCCTTCAACTTTTATCAAAGTTCATCCATTTATTTAGCAAACAAATTTCAATTCCTTTTATTTACCTTAAATAGTACATTCTGAACCATACTTTGATTAAACTTAGAAATCATTACTTCTTCAAATGTTGAAACCAAGCAAATTATAATTTGGAATACTATAATTTGAAGATCATTCGTTCGTTAAAATTAAAGAAGTATATTTTACTTGCAGGTTTTGATTTCGTTGACATAACGTAAAAAAGTACATTAGCTTTTGTATTTTCGAACGTTTCAGAAGCATCGGTCGCTTAAAGGTTTGAAAGAGTTGTAAAAGTGGTTACTTTGCGGTGAATACGAAAACTTTTAAGAAGTTAAGTGCGTAAATACATAAAAGTAAGGCCGAAGTCGTCTGGGCTCTTACCATGAAATATGGGGTAATAAGCTTCACAACATCCAAACTTTTGTTTATTCATTCACAACATTATACACTTACACTGCGTCTTCTCGTTGCTAAACATTTTAATGAAATATTCCTTTTCTTACTTAAAAATCGTTTTACATCTCCTTAATATTTCTTGAAAAACAAAAACGAAAAGCCTATATAATTTACACTGTATAATAATATATTAGGCTTCGGTATCGTATACAAAATATAATTTGTTCATCAATAAGTTTTAACACATTTTTTTAGTAAAAATATTTATAAACAATATTTGTATCATTGTTTGATATGTCGTATAACACGTTTTTTTGAAGTTATAATACATCAAATTCTTAATCTATTTATTAATATGCTTTCCATCCAGTTCATATAATATTAGTCCATTTGAATGCCTGACTCAAAATACGTAATTTTAAGGGGGTACCCTACCCTCAAAAACAATATTTACAACAGTTTAATCAACTTTTTGGTATTACATTTTTTCCAGAATTTCCTTATTGAAATGATAAATAATGAATATATATACTATAAGTGGAATGTTTTTATATTTATTATCAAAGTTATGTCTACAATGACATTTCCAGACAAAAATCAATTGTTTATTGCATGTTCTATCTAGTACTGTCACTATTTTTTATAGTATTGGTGATTACTTTTAGGCAATACTGGCAATATTTGGCAGGGTTGGCAATACTGTTAAAAAATGGTGACAAACTATTTTTCCGACAATAGTGTTTAGTTGACTGCATTTTTCTTGTTTTTGGCTGTTTTCCGCAGGTTAAAATGTTACGTGTTTTCAAATATTAGAAAGTTAATAACTCCAGTTCTAAAATGCTTATTTTTTATTTTTAGGAAAAGATTAGGCGTACAAACTGTAGTATACATAATGCAGAATGTAAACCAAAACCCATTCATACAAATCTAACTCTTTTATATTTCTTATTTTTCGTCAAAAAGTTCCAAGACTAAATTCATTCACAACATTATACACTTACACTGCGTCTTCTCGTTGCTAAACATTTTAATGAAATATTCGTTTTCTTACTTAAAAATCGTTTTACATCTCCTTAATATTTCTTGAAAAACAAAAACGAAAAGCCTATATAATTTACACTGTATAATAATATATTAGTCTTCGGTATCGTATACAAAATATAATTTGTCCATCAATAAGTTTTAACACATTTTTTTCGTAAAAATATTTATAAACAATATTTTCATCATTGTTTGATATGTCGTATAACACGTTTTTTTGAAGTTATAATACATCAAATTCTTAATCTATTTATTAATATGCTTTCCATCCAGTTCATATAATATTAGTCTATTTGAATGCCTGACTCAAAATACGTAATTTTAAGGGGGTACCCTACCCTCAAAAACAATATTTAAAACATTTAATCAACTTTTTGGTATTACATTTTTTCCAGAATTTCCTTATTGAAATGATAAATAATGAATATATATACTATAAGTGGAATGTTTTTATATTTATTATCAAAGTTATGTCTACAATGACATTTCCAGACAAAAATCAATTGTTTATTGCATGTTCTATCTAGTACTGTCTCTATTTGTTATAGTATTGATGATTACTTTTAATCAATACTGGCAATATTTGGCAGGGTTGGCAATACTGTTAAAAAAACTGGTGACACTATTTTTCCGACAATAAAGTGTTTAGTTGACTGCATTTTTCTTGTTTTTGGCTGTTTTCCGCAGGTTAAAATGTTACGTGTTTTCAAATATTAGAAAGTTAATAACTCCAGTTCTAAAATGCTTATTTTTTATTTTTAGGAAAAGATTAGGCGTACAAACTGTAGTATACATAATGCAGAATGTAAACCAAAACCCATTCATACAAATATAACTCTTTTATATTTCTTATTTTTCGTCAAAAAATTCCAAGACTAAAATAATACTACAGTCAGTAGGTATATATAACAGCTTCGAAATAAAAAAGGAATTATGTTGATATCACCATTAAAAATTAGGATATTACGTTTCCTATTAACAATTATTTTTCGTAAAAACTACCCCTATTTAAGGGGTTTTAGGGTAGGAGTCAAAAAGGGCACCAAATGTATTTTTACCTGTTAGGTAAGAATTAAATAAGAACATAAACATGTTTACTTCAATATCAACAATGTTGGCTTTCAAATTAGGGACCCCCCTAAAAAGAATTGGTAAATTATTAGAAGTTTTTTAGTTTCATGTGCATTCAATCAATACATTATCCATTTCTATTTAATTTCTACCCTAAAAATGTATTGCTACTTCTAAAGATATTCACTGTAGTCGGGTTATATGTGTTTAAGCAAGTCTAAAACAACCATTGTAGCATTCATAGAGAACTGTAATTCAATTTTGTACCTTGTAATTTACTTTTTCTTTCTTGTTTCAGGTATTGCTGATAATTATTGATTCCTAACTGTGAGTTACGAAAAATCAGTTTATATTTTTTGAGAATTTTAGTTTCATACATATATTACCTTTTGTCAGCCTTTTTTTAAAAATGTGATTTCACATGCCCTGGTTTTTTATTTCAATTAGCTTAACTACTACAATTTCAAACACATAAACAAATTGTTTACCAGTTCATGCATTATTGAAAATCGACGTTGTAGCTCTGAAAATAATACATAAATATACTGTAAATAGATAATTTTATTTTTGTGTGATTTTCTATATATATATTGGTAGTTTAGTTTAAATAATCATTAAAGTACGGACTTTGTAATTATTTTTTCATCGAGTCCATGCTGAATATGAAGGATATTTTGTGTATAAGTGACCGCAAACGTGAAGCTGGTCGTGTTTTTGGCATAATTTCCTCATGCCCAAAGTGATGATAAACAAATAATCGTAAGGTAATAAAATAAATCATGGAAATCCACAGAAGAAACATATTGTTTATTAAACATGTTAAAAATAGACTTAAAATATTTTCGGAGATTATTCAAACGGTATTTAACGAGTTTTCTTCCCCGCATTTCGGTGGTGAGATAAAAGAACATCACAGTTACATGAACAACACTGAGTGCAGGCCATAACTCACGGCCGGAGAGTCGCACATTTCCCGCGCAATTACCCGTGTTTCCCGCCATTTCTGGCCAGACGGGGGTTTCCCGCTATTATGGTCTCTTTACCCCCCCCCCTACCGTCACCCCATCGCCACGCCTCATTATCAAAGTAAAGCTCGCGTTAATGTAGAAACTTCTAACACGTTTATAGAAGCTATTTAAACTTGATTTTTATCCGTGATGTTTTAATTTTCAACACTATCAGACCTTTCTAAACCTCGTTAAATTGATTTCCTTTTCATTATTCTTGTTCTTGCCGTTCGGTATGTTTCGTTCGAGTGAATAAGTCAGAGGTTTAGTTGTTGTAGATACTAGTAATTCACGCGTATATCGCAATGAGTACTTACGTCGTCTGTCAGTAAGCCAGCAAACGACTGTGCTCATTAATTTCAGCTTTTTAGCTAACCTGTACGGTTCTGTGATATGCTTTTATAGTGTTTAAAGTTATCAAATAACCGCTGCATACGTAAATCTCTGTTTTTTTGGGTCTGTTATTTAGAGTTTTGGGACAAAGGAAGCATAATTTCCTTAAACTTAGATGTCCGAAAACAATTTTGTAAAGCATTGATCTTTATTACCTATTACCATTATTAATCTTTACAATTTACTTGCTTTAAGCAAAGACACAAAATTGTCTTAAATCAAAGAAAGGCTACCGGAGTGGTTGTCAACATGGATGTTGTCATTAATATTGTATTGTCATTAGTATTGTATCATTAATATTGTACACTTCGCAAATCTATCTGCAGCAGACTGGTCCCTTGCTGGCATTACACCGTATCACTAAGCGAACCTCACTTGGTAGTCGAGTTGATAAACTAAAACATTTAGAAATCACGACAAATAACAGTTCAGGTAGATTTCATAGATGAAATTGAGCGCAGTTGTTCCTAAATAATGGCGAGACGCAAGTGCTCATTGTGGCAATCGTGCGAATTACTTCTGTTTACAACTAACTAAACGAACCTTACTTCTAGAACATAACTCGTTGGTGTATTTTGATACTGGACAACAAGTTCATCGTTTGCAGTATAATATCGATCGATAAACCAATGTGGAGAACCATTCAATCGCGTCTACCAAATTGCTTATTTGAATCTCTGACGTATACATGGTTATATTGTACTTCGAGCTGAATTAGCAAACTGTAATCACAGCGACGCACATGGAGTCCATCAAGGAAGTACGATGGGACCACAATATCCAAGAGATATTGAATGAACACGAGCCCAGCCAATCATCGGCGAGGTGTGGGACGGTGTTCACATGGAAGTCTGAGGCGAGCTGGGAAATTGGCGGACTTGGGACAATGGCGGGTAATTGAAAACCTGCTGCGATTGTCAATATGAGGATTCGATTATAACTTGACTAATCCGGCCCAGTGTCTGCATCGCACATTGCACGACTAATGCTTAGGTTGATGACGTATTTCATAAGTCACTGCTTCCTTTGTGGAATTTTAATGGGAATCTCCATAAATAATTATGGTTTCGATGATAGCGGGTATGGTACAGAATGGCGATAATAGTAAACTCTCATCAAGTAAAAGTTATGAATCTTTCCCAGGTTACACGTGTATTTTTTTAGATGTTTCAGAATTTAGAAACAAGTATAACCTATTTTTATAGCAAAGAAGGGTCGGATGACCCTACGCTTACTATGTTGAAGTTTTAATAATACAATTTCTTTTTCTCAATAACCATAGGTCATAGATTAAATCTGTTTTACCATTCGTTTCAGCGTACTTCTGAAAACATTTTAAAATTTTTTAATTTTTTTTAATAATAAGTTTTAAATAAAACTACTGTATATACAAATTACATTTTCCATATTTTTGGAAATTCTCTCGTTAAAATATTCGTTACAGCTTTGCAAACAAACAAATATATGTTTGTTGCAATATGCCTAAAGGTTTATGCTATTAAAAAGCAACTTTCGGGAATCGGGATGAAGTGCAACTTGCAGAGCCCAGTAGTACACAAACCATCATCAGCTGTTTTGGCTGTGCAACGTTTTACGAACATGCTCATATCTCAGCTAATATTTATCACAGATCATTAAATTTCACACTATTTCTTTCGGGGTTAACCAGCGAAAATGTTTTGTCAATAATCAAGAAATATATTTTTTACCATATTGGTCATCCGACCTCCCATAAGCAATATATTCTCCGACAGATAGATTTACCGCTTAATGATTATCAGACCTTACTTGACCTTTCATGTGGGTTACTAAACTTTAATTTAAAAATTTCTTAAATCTTTTAGCCAGGCTACCGTTTAGTGTCTACATGGGAGAACGCATTAGCCGTAATTTTTGAACTCAAGTTTTTCCTACTTGAGCTGCCCATCATTATGGGTCTAGGGTCTGTACGATGAATTAAACACAGTCAGGGAGGTACCGTAGCGGTGTGAATTACTTAAGCTAGGGACTCGTCATCTCAGAGCAGTAGCCGGACACTGGTTTCGATCTGGCTCATTGGACCTGAGAATTATTCCTTATGATTATATAGCTTATCTATTTGATTTCAAAAATTAAATTTTAGAATGTTACCTTGAAACTTGGTTACACTATTACCAAATATTTTCCGTCATACTGCTTATAAAACAGGTGTTTTAGATACATGTGTTGAAGAGCAAAAGTCGTTCCTTTTCCTCCTAAGACTAAACTTATTATTATGATGATTTTTTGTCCTAGGCCGCGAAAGATCATTGTTGATGATACTTTTGATTCGAGGTCAGCATTCGATTGCAAATATTCGATAAAGTGACTGCAACAATCACTCTCGATTTTTTATGTCATTGTTGAGATTGAACTATCGATAATAATAACTAACACTAACATAACCTAAAGAACCAACAAAGAAAGAACTGTTGCAACGTAAGTAATAAAACAGCTGATTAGTCTAAAGCGACAAAAATGGTCGACAACTTTTAAAACTCTAAATTAGGAATCGGAACTTTTACGAGTTTGTTTCATTTTATTTGCAGTATGACGAAAAATATAGTTCATCACACGGCCCAAAATTGGCTTTTTGATATTTATTCGTACATGTAACTAATTCACTTTTCCTTGTATCAAAAACGCTCATTTTAGATACTCGTGATGAATTATACTACTTGAATCAATCATACGTACGTAATAAACGATATGTTTAAATCCAGTCACATCACCGTTCCCCGTTACCGCTACTAATAAACGACCGAACTGCCAGCGTACAATCTCAGCCTACCTAATATATTCAATTACGTCCTATTGTCTCTAACCCATGTAATTTTCGCCTCGGAGTCGAATTTACACATGAATCGAAAGCCCGAGCCGCAGGTATGGCTTTGTGCGAAGCTACGATGATTCACCGGCTTACAAGCGTCAACTCCTTTGTATCACAGGCTGGGAAACATTTACGGAACACTCTCTTGTCCAGATGCCTTCGGTGATTAATATTACTTCCTCTCCTTGTACGATAGTATTAGGATAAGTATTTTTTTCATCAAAATGTTAGATTTTGAGTTGAGGGTGATCCATTTAGAGGTACCCTAAATCCAAATTCGACGTGATGTCTGTCCGTCCGTCCGCGTGTACAACCTACCCCGTCCGTTTCAATTTTTTATCTTCAATGGTAATTCGCCCCAAAAACCCCTTAAAAACGTGAAAAATCCAAAATTTTCAAAATTGGCTCTAACGATTTAAAAAAAATATAAAAAGACACCACCCACTAGTAAAAATGCCGGTTCAAAAGTTATGGGCTTTTCAACTAATGTCAAATAAATCAATTTTGAAAATTTTTAGCGAAAAAAATTCAGGTAAAGTATGATTTGACTGCCACCATCGAAACCAGCTTAAACATTTCAACTTATTAGTATTTTAATTATTAGTCGACTAATGGTTTCAGAGAAAAGTTAAATTTACTGTCCACGTTAAACGCAGTATGTCGTCTGAGAGCGCGGGCCCAATGTTATTCTTATGGAAAATATTAAAAAATCAATTTCTTTCTTATTTCCCAACCATTTTACATGAAACTTGGTATGAAGCGTAAATTCACATCACCCACCCAAAAAGTTTGGTATTACCGAAAGGGGGGATGTCCCCCATAAAATTCTAACAATTAAGTTAGCTGCGTGTCTCTTGTTGTTATTTTAGAAAATTTGATGATTATATTTGAACCAATTAATTATTAAATGATATTTAGTTAACATAAAATATTATGCTAGTTTTAGAATTAAAGATTGTCGTAATTTTAGTTACTTTAGGGAGAAAGTTTGTGTCGGTCCTTTGTTGTCGTTTATTTTGACGTCTTAGCTCTGGGAGGGAGGGTGTTGGTGATTTTTAAGATAGAAAACATGTAACAGGTTTCCATTGAAACTACCAGAGTTATTCTATTGAATTTATAATATAAAGGAATAAGAACAGCTGGTTAGATGAACTCTGAGACCGTTCTCTTTAGACATATCCATGATTTAATCTATTTCCCACAGGGAATACAAACAATTTTGTATATAATGCAAGTACATTTATAAAGATCCGGAGTGGTGACAAAATACACCTACGCGAGTTATAACTCATATTTTGTTTATCTCTGAGTATTTTTATTTGTATTTGTCTGGCCTACTTGGAGGTCACTAACTGTTGACACTTATGAGCGATGGTCGGTGAGTATGATATATTCTACCTTAGCCTTAGAGGCAATGCTATCTGGCGCTTGACCCAGTGCGTAGTGCTTCACATATCAGTGCTGGTGAAGGAGAGGAATTTATATTCCCCGGAGTTGCGGCTGACATAAATCATCGCCCGGGACGCTCGGTTCCCGCCAATAACGGGGTAAATTACACCTCGGGCGCTCGTTTTGGCGGGAACGGCGAGCAAAAACTAAATACTTGTTTTAGAATCTTGAGCCGTTACTTCGTATTCATTCGATTTAACAATCAAGTAGGATGTTACGTTTGCAAATGGAAAGTGTAACGTTAAACATTCGTCACTGTGTCATCATATACCAGATAACCTTATGTTGTTTTGGTATTATTTGAAATGGACTTTTAACGTCAGGTGATCTATTTATTAGTTATGTTTCAGAGTTTTTAACTTAACTCTAACGAGCTTGATAAATTTGTGGACTGACAGAGATATCAGTGGACTGACACAGAGTTTCTCCCTTAATTAAATTTAAAAACGACAATCTTTGACTATAACGTTATTTAAAGTTTATCTAAATATAATTTAATAATGTATTGTTTCAAAAATAATAATCCAATTTTATGAGGTTAACCCCCCTCCGTGAATACTAACCTTTTTTAGCGGTTTTTTGGGGTAATGTAACCTTACGCTGCATACCACGTTTCATGGAAAACAGTTGGGAAATAAGGAAGAAATTGTTTTTTTAATATCTTCCATAAGAATTACATTGCGCGTTCTCAAGATAACTGCATTAATCATGGACAGTAAATTTAACTTTTCTTTGGAACCGTTAGTCGTAGACAAATAATTAAAAATACTAATTTGTTTAGGTTTCAAACAAGTTTCGATGGTAGTAGTCAAGTTATACTTTATCTTTATTTTTGCGAAAAAATTAACTTTAAAAAACTTTTAACTTTTAAATCCCAAAGTTTCGAGAAATTCGAATTTATCTTATAAAGGACTAAATCATATAATGTCCACCTAAATCGTTAGAGCAGTTTTCAATTAAAATGTAATTTAAATTTCCTACATGTTTTGGGGGGGTATAGCGGAATAATATGTTTTAAAAATAAAACATTCAAAAAATGTGTTTCTCACAGCAACACTTCTCCATATTCTTTCCCATGTTAATCTTGAATAGATTAGGTGAGCAACTCTCATATTTATCAACATATATTGATAAAACTTGTCATATATTATTATTGTTATTGTATATTTGATTTGGAAATTCGCTGAGTATGCAGGTCTGCTGCGACGGGTGTGTTTTATAGTTTTCTTACTAGATCCAAAGACACCTCCCTACAGATTCTCAAACTGTAAAATATGTTTCCCCGAATCTTGGGAGTAAGCCAGTTGCCTGGTTGCACACGCGTTACGTTGAGTATTAACGCGCGATCATGAAGGAATCGCACAACATGGCGGGGTAATCAGTGGCGTTTGACACGGACATTAACGCAGCATTAACATTAACACAGGGTGGGAGGGCATTAACCCGAGAATGGCGACGTCGCGGCCCGTTAGCCTACTGGGCTAATGCCACAACCCGGCGGACTAACGATAACGCCTACCACAGAGCCACGCGTGCATTAGTGGTGACACTGGAATAAACTAAAACCGTACAATTTGTTTTTTAAATTTACTGCAACCATTGTGAACGCAATTTTTATGACCATAAAGATTTCATACCGACCATGTTTTCCGTTAATTTTTTAAAGAGCGATACTAGGAAGATTTCTGTCTGGCGGGATGGTAGAAATTACCAGGACTCAAATGTGTAACAGAAGTGACGTCATATGATTTTTAAAACTACTGTTTAGAGGAACTGAAAATATTCCCTTCAGAAATATCCATGATCTAACCAATTTAATACAGATGAGTAAATACTGTATTTGAACACCAACTGCCCATAAAAATTGCTGGCTAGGACGTGTTCGGTGGGTTTAAGCCCCTTGTCTACGAACGTACTAAAGACGAATTAATAAAAACTATTACAGTATGATGATGAATAGGTAATTTGAAATACAGTATAATATTCGTTAGCTGTAAGTCTACTAAGTACTTTATTTATTTGGTTGTTTCTCCTTAATGTAACAGTAATGTTAATGATAGGCAAGGGTGAAGCCACTTATTAGGAAATTTGAAGACGTTAATTCAATATACAATAACCTTAAACACATACATATCTGTTCTGTAATCCAACTACTTGGAGTAACGAATTGTGCATAGTTATGAGCGATTGTCGGTGGTTCTCTTTTGTGATTTGAATACTACGTTAATCCGCAAAAAGACAATCCTCATCCTCCACGACTGTAGGGCCCTTTTTGGCTGTTGGGATATTATTTAACAGTCTGTCCAAGGAACATGTCAGCCTTAGTCAGTAACAAGACTACTAGATCAACTTACAACAATCAACTTACACTCAAACCTCATTCATACTTGGCTTAAAATATCTACCTTTTGGTAGGGTCATTTCAAAAATCTAATTAAATCATATTTTAATATTATGAGACAAGAATGCAACTAATATATCAGCGGGAGGAGCTAAATGTCAACGTAATGTCACGGGGCGTTGGTCAGTCGAGTCCAACAACAGACTGGTCCAACGAACTCCTCAGCTGTTTGGCTACAGCTCCCAGGGTGTAATAAAAATCCAATTCTATACCAATTGGTTCTGACAGGATCGTTGAGGTTTGAAAATCCAAACACCACCTCAGATGCAATTATTTTATAAAAAATCGTGAAATCCCTAATTTTATCTACTCCTCTGCGAGCCATGACGGCAGTCCAAACTTAAGTTCACCCCCACTTGATCACAATTAATTAATAAACATAACACAAAATTAAACTATAAAAATAGGAATGCCAACAAAATAGTAATAGCTGCATAAAATGCAGTGTGAACAGGATGTAGAAATCAGTGTCCGAGACCAGAAACATTCGAAGCCAAGTCAGATTGAGAGATAACAAGAAATTACGTATACGATAACTATAACAGTGTCTTCAATGCAACCCCCCACCCAAACACGCACTCACAAACTCCTCGGCATAAATTATTTCGGGAGGTAAATTACTGAACAAAATATGCGCAATGTAGAGAGATCGAGATAAACGTTGAACGGGCAATATCACATTAGAAAGCTAACCTGTTAAAATTATTTAACAAATATATATCGAGCCAAACGTTGAACGGGCAATGTAACAAAAAGTTAACCTGTTAAAGTGTTTAAACAAACAAATAAAAGTAGTAATGAACAGCACTCACTTGTACTGAGAGTCGCGCGATGTGCGATGCAGACACTGGGCCGGATTAGTCAAGTTATAATCGAATCCTCATATTGACAATCGCAGCAGGTTTTCAATTACCTTTCATTGTCCCAAGTCCGCCAATTTCCCAGCTCGTCTCAGACTTTAACATGAACACCGACCCATATTTCGCCGATGATTGGCTGGGCTCGTGTTCATTCAATATCTCTCGGATTAGTTGTGGTCCTATCAACCTTCCTTGATGGACTCCGTGTGCGTCGCTGTGATTGCAGTCTGCTTATTGAGTGGTGTTACAAAGACGTTGCTGTCGTGGCTCACTATGATATTAAATGGGTCACTTGACAGTGACGTATTGTTACACGAACAACGTTGCTGCTACGTTCCTTGATACTTTAAACTTGATATTTATTAGGAATATGTGTTAATTTGAATGTATACTGAGTGTACACGTCCAGCTTGGATGCTCGCGTTGGTCTTTTTTCATTGCAATGTTTCATTTTCAGTTCCAATTATTGTTTATTTTTTGCTGTCTCATTGGTGGTAGACGTGGTATTGGACGACCTCGGAAGAGATGGTGGGGAAGGGGCGGGGCTACAGGTGTATTCAACCAATCAATCCTGACAATGCCCGTCCGTCCCTTTGACTGGGAACTGGTTTCATTAATGCCCCGCCTACCATTCTTTCGACGGATTTGTGTATATACAGAGTGTCCATGAAAAACGTTTCAGGACTTCGGTGAGTGATTTGGGTATATTAAAAGGAAGAAAAAAGTTTCAATAGAGGTATGGCCTAAACTGCTCATTTTCTCAGATATCCGCCATTTTGTATTTACACAAAATATTTTTTAATTCAATCAGTTTTAACCAATTATTTTGAAATTTGATATGTGTTTTACACTAGTAGATTAGTATTATTAAAGAAGTAACTAGCATGATTCAAGCTCAAAATCCAAAATAGCGCCCATTTTAAATTTTACCGTTAACAAAGTATTTAAGTTTTAAAATTTAAATGGCCGCCATTTTTTATTTTGAGCTTGAATCATGCTAGTTATTTTTTAAAGCAGAATGAAAAAATCCCTCTCGTCGCAGACCTGCGTACTCAGTGGGGTCTATATGAAAAGTTTTATCAATATCTGTCGATACATATGTCAGTTGGCCTGTTCTCCATAAGATTCTTCCATAAGGAGTATGCAGGTTTGCTACCGTGTGTAACACTCAAAGTATGTATTTTCTACCATAAACCGTTAACACACTTTACGGCTGAGTACTACGGTTAGTACTTCACAAGTACTATTATTTTAAGCATAAACGGATGGATCTCAAACACATGATGCGATGCTCCATAAGATCAACATTGGAGTGTTAAAACCTAACCTAAAATACAACGGACTGTGTTTAGACTTATTAATATCTCGGTAACCGTTGGAGATAGAGCAAAACCTCTAAGAACTAAATGTGTAGCTTTTTTAGCCGATTCTAATTGTAAAAGGTAAAATTTAAAGGTAGAGTCTCTATGATCCGGCGGTGTGGTACTCCGGCACTGTGTTGGTGCGGGTGACCTGGCGTTTTTCAAGTCTCGACGGCTGAAGAGGACATAGTCCTACAACAGTGCCTTCAGTGGGTCACATCCCGTTCCCCCCGAAGTCTCGACATCTCTACACCACAACAGAGCAGTGCGTCGTCGAGTCGTCTGCAATGTGTGACAGTGTGTTGCCAGTCTGACTTACGAGTGTGTTGAGTGAGGACGTTTAGTGATATAAGTGAAGTGTTTTGCGATGTTAAAAAACGAAAGCATGTAACTCTAACATTAGATAAGAAATATGAAATTTTAAAACGATTAGAAAGGGATGACAAGTTAACTCATTTGTCTAATGAGTATAACATTGATCGCGCGACAAATACACGACATAAAGCAGAAAAAAAGGATCGAATAATTATTAAAATAACTATTTTACTGTTGTTTAAACATGTACAGTTCTGTCTTTATTAACAATAATGTTACCATAATTAATTATATGCGCACGTTTTAACTGTTTAATTGCATCTTATTTGTACCCCGCACTAATCCGACATTTTCGGTAAACCGGCACTACTACTCCCGATATAGGGCCGGATTAACGAAACTACTGTATTTAAAAAATTACTTGTGAAAACGCGAAAACCCTAATTTTGGGGTACAAACACCCCCCAAGTTAAAATCAAATTAAGTTTGTTCAAATTTAAACAATAGCAATTATAGCCTTTTAAAGTGAGATAATTGTACCATTGTACAGTTTGTACGGCGCAACACGCATGTTATAATGGTGGTATCGCGACCCCACACTCGCGCAAGGCGTGCCGTATCAGCGTACATTGCACAATAAAACTCCACTCACCGCGTGTCCAAACCTTTGCTGTGTTTGTTGTCAAATATGTAAAACTCTGGGTCAATGTTTGCTTATAAAAATAGCTCTTGGTTGTTTCGGATACCGTCTGACGGTTTGTTGGATTGAACTTTTTCGTCTGTTTTGTATTTTATACCATCGACCTTTTTACTTTGTTTTTGGGCAACGGTCAAAACTCTGGTTTCGTACTGTATAATGTTGCTATTTCGTTAGATAACCAATACGTAAACATTGTTTTTACTAGGCTTAGTCACAATGTATCGCTACTCATGTACACTCGTAACATGTGGACATATATTGAAAAGGCGCCTATATTACGTACGTAGAGTGCGAGACAGGCACGTTCAGTCGATAACGTAAACCCATTCCCGAACTCCTTACTACACTGGCCGACTCGGCGGATGAGAACAGCACGGTTGTACGAAATACGGGCGCTACGCGAGAAGCTCCGCGGAGGTTCGTCACGATGAACTTCCGGTAGCCGTCTCAGCCGCACAGCCCACCTGCTTGCCGACTGGCCCCACCCAACCTACACTCTCAGAGATACTCATAATATTTAATCACTTACCAAAAGTATTAATTTTGAAGTTGTGTCAGGGATCTTTAAATTATTCTTTCCTCAAATCGTCAACTTTTTCTGAGAATTAGAAGTATTTTTTTTATAAAAAAACCCTCAATCGTGTAGCCTTTAGTCTTGGGCTTGAGACACTGCAGTATATCTTAGCGGCATGTATAGGCTAGCCAGAGGTGACCGATCAATATCTGACAGGGGTCTCCGTCAGTTGGTTTCGATCCAGCAACCTAAGACTTACTGGGCCTGAGCGTTATCCATGAGTACAGTGCTGGTAAGTCATCCGTTACATGTAATTAAATGACCTGAAATCCTTTTATTTACGAACGTCGTAAAATTACCCTTAATTTGATTTCCCTTAGACTGGGACGGTGTCGTCATCCTGTAATCCAGCTACTTGGAGGTCACGAATTGTGGATAGTGAGCGATGGTCGGTGGGTGTAAGTTCTCTTGTGTGGATTAACGTCCGCACTATCAAATACTACGTTAATCCGCAAAGACCATCCTTATAATTTGACCAATTCGTAAGTTCAGAGGCCCTAGTTCGGATTCCACGTTAAATTGTAGGTCCCTTTTTGGCTTTTGGGCTGTTAATAAACAGTCATTTGTAAGGAACATGTCAGCCTTAGTCAGTAACAAGACTACAAGATCTTGTACTACAAGATCATCTTGCACTTAATCCTCCTCATGCATACTTCGCTTAAAATACCTACTTTGTGGTATGGTCGCCATTTCAACAACTTATCAATTCAAATTCAATTTATGATTTACTAGCTGACCCAGCGAACTTCGTAACGCCTGACAGTAAATACATGTTAACTTTAAGATTGGCCATGTTCTGAAGTCGAATAGCATTACGTCAATGTTGTGATAGATAAGGTATTCTGGGTCGTGGCGTAGTTACTAACAATACTAAAACGATAAGATATATTAATAACATTCCCACAATACGAATAAATCTGAGTGGATTCAATCACGATTTTCTAATCAACCTAAACCCAAACCAAACCTGACCCTAATACGGCTTTTATAAGAAATATTCAATGTTATGAATTGCGGAATTTTTTATAATAATATCAGGTAATCTTACATTTATTTATTCCCATAGTACAAAACAAAAAAAGAAACAGTCAGTGGGGCTTTGTCAAAAGATTAAACACAAATTTGAATAGCCCACTAGAGCTGAGACGAATCTATAAAATCAATGATAATTAAAATATGCCCAGCCATTCTCGAGTAACAAATGGTGTAAGTAACACGACTTTGTTTTATATATCTAGATATACAACAGCTAATTATTATAATAAAGTTGACATGTATAAACATTAGGATTTTTTATTTGCCCAAGATATAAACACGTGACTTTCAATAAAACAGAAAAATATGTAAATATATAATCCCTAAAACTCGTAAACTATCAACATGGTGAATAAAACTGTTCATTTTGTACAGCACATATTTCCTTCATAGATGGCAGTGAATAGTAAAGCATATTGCTAATGGAAAGTAAACCACCAGCTGTAGCCTAATAAATCAACGGTACAATTAATTGTTGAACATACTTATTCCCCATAAGGTTGATGTTAGAAATTTAAAACGCCATAAAATGGAAACTTATGGTGTTTTCGAAAAAAAATTTCACCAAAACCTTCTTGGTCACATATAGAGGAAATTGTATAAAACACACAAGTTTAAGCTTATACGAAGTACACGCATGCTAAAATATAAATGGAATAAATTATTAGGAAACGTAACCAAAACGAAAAAGCTTAAAGTCATTTTAAGAAACATCGTCTGCAATCTGTCCGCCCTTTCCGGCGATACATTACAACAAGCGAAGAGAAGCACTTATCGGTGGCGATATATAGAGCGCGCTGTAAGAGATGGGATGTATCTCTTATGTTTCGCTTAGTTACGCCTTCACTGTAAGCGATACACACCGCATTACTCGAGGCTCTGCATGGTTTTTCCCATGTAAAACAGTGGCATTCGGTTGCATTTTTTTACGCGAAGCTACTTTTATAACTGTACTCGTATTTCTTAAGGCAGTAGTCAATTCTATTGAAAAATATGTGTAATAAATAGTCCACGAATAAATATTGTTGGGTTGTAAAGCATTGTAAATATGTGTGTTTGTTTAGGTATCGGAGCATATATTTGTGTGGACACGATAGCGGCTGCAATTATTGTCTGAATATTATAAAGTTCAGTAGAGTTGTTTCTGTCTGTCATATCTTGGACGAGTTCGTTGGGCAACGAAATTGGTGTACACTAACTACATTTTACGGGGGGATTTTGTACCAAAATGGGGTTTCAGTTTATATGAGTATGATTTTCATTTTTACCTTCGGATTCAGCTAAAAAACGCACTCTTTAAAATTTTGAATAATGACTTGGTTACTGGGTCAATTGGGTACTGAGATATTCAAAATTGTAAGCACAGTACATAGTGCAGCATGGAGAATAGCTAAAAATCAATAACTCACTTATTTACTTAAATATTCTTCAAAATTTCGGTATGCAAGTCCATCTAGTTAACATCAATATCCATAAAACAACCAAATTTAATGTTTTGCGGCAGCAAATTACGTTTTCATTGTAATTCCTACGGAGAATAGATAAAGTGGTATAACTCGCCTAGTTACTGATATAATTAGATGAAATTTTGTATATCTTTTACTTAGTGAACAGCCTTAATATAAGCACAGTATTGTGTGAAACAACCTTTATTGCAGCAAATCTGCATAGTACTATTGAAGTAGTGTGATTGAATATTCATAACCAGGAAAATTTCATACCGACCGTGTTTTTCATTCTTTTTAAGGGTATTGATAGGAAGTCTTTTTTTAACTTCAACTGTACAGGATCCTTCAATCGCGCGTGATAACAATCAATCGTGCGACAGCATTTTTCTCGTTATTCCTCCATGTTTTCTCTCTGAAAATATATTGTCGCTAACCTTTAGAAATCAAAAAAGGTGGAATAAATACATAAAATATATTTAGGATTTTTCTTATTGGCTAAAGCCGAAAATACGTGTTAACTTTAAGATTGGCCATGTTCTAAAAGTCTAATAGCATTACGACTTCGTTGTGAAAGATTAGTTATGTATTCTGGGTCGCGGCATAATTAATAACAATTCTGAAACGATAAGACATTCCAAAATTATTTTTTCCCAGATTTGAATTTAATTAGGTTTATTTATATGTCGATGGAAATGGGAGATTCTAAGCTATAACTTTAAGCAAAAAGGTTTGTATTTACTTCCCTTTTGGAAATAGGTTAGATCATGGATATATGTAAAGGGAATGTTTTCAGTTTATCTAAACAGCTGTTCTTATTCTTTTGTATTAAAAACTAGCTGACCCGAAGACATGAAAGATGGGAGCTCGCGTACGATTGTTATGCCGCGTACATTAAGTCCTCCCAACTGTACATCACCATGTACTTTGATTAATATCAAGTTAGCAATTTGTAGTTAACAGATTTTTATTGTTTCAATATACGTTCTTAAACGAATAAAACTATTTTTTACTTATCAACATCAATAGAATTTCTACGTTTTGATGGAGATTGGTGTAAAATCTGGTACTTTTACTTAATTCAAACTTCCAATTCAACTCTCGCTGTTGAAGTTGATTTTAAGTTGATCGGTTGTGTTGTTAGATGGACAATTAGTTAATTCAAAATCACAAATGGTGACTTTTCTCCGGGACCAAATTTGGGACCGTCGGAATATTTAAATTAATTGAAATGTAATGTAGTGAGCGCTCTGAAGTTGTTATAGTTTGCTGATATTATATAATTCATCCCTAAAGTTGAAGTTCAGAATAAATGTTTCAAAAATATTTCAAAACATTCGGGAAAAAAGAATACGCGGACCGTGCGTGTTGTGGAACAAACAACATAAAAACCCATTGCGCTAGGTGCGACTTATTCGCAGTGGTTTAAATGTCAATATGTCAGATATATGGGATGCCGGAGAAGGGCACAGGGGGGGGCAATATTTTTCCCATCTTGATATACGGGTCCAATAGTGGAGTTGTGAGGGGCGAGCGCAGCCTCCCGCAGGTCGTCTGATATATACGACAACCAGACTCGGCCGGTTGATCCTGAAATATTTCTGCTCATCTTTCTTTTTTATCATTTACGTACACAATTATTTCGCTCTGAAACCTGTGAAGACTTTATTTTTAGTTAGTATTTTGTTGGCATAGATGTGTCCTTGTTCGGGAGAGGGGTGTTTAGTACTTTGCGAGATGCAAAAAAGTGTGACGTAAATCGGTATAAATAAAATTTGAGTTTTGCCTTTACATTGCTCAGAATTATTCATTTTTTAGTCATTTTCACGTTTCGTGCGTTAGAGAAGCCGAAAGAAGTCTTATCTCAATTTGTGTCTGTCTGTGGCGCTCCTGGAGGCATCTTACGCCGTATTCTAAAAAAAAACGGGAAAACTGATAACAATGAAACTTTTTTCATGCATTCTCTACATTCCAGAGAAGTGTTTTCAATGCTTGAAATCATTCGCCGCCCCTTAAAAAGTAAATCAACTTTTTACGCGATATTAGTCGCATTTTGCTTTTAATTAACAATGAACCACCTACTGGTAATAATCAACTGTCTTTGTAGTATAAAAGAAAAAAACAAACAGCTGTCAAATCAATATTAGTTATTATTTAGATTCTTATTGCGGACATTTTCCATCACGATATTATGTAAAACAAAGTTTCACGACGTTTCGGGATCTGGAATCTGATCCCGTCCTCAGGTGGACTAATATCTAAAACATAGCACAATTAATTAACATATAATCCGGACCAAACCGGTATAAAGCTGAAAACATAAAAGTTTAAAGCAGTCAAAAAAAAACTTACAAACGAACCATACACTAACCATTACACACAAAAGAAACCAAACACGTCCGCTCGTCACGGAGACTCAAAGACAACTGAAAGAAATCCACCTGAAGACGGGATCAGATTCCAGATCCCGAAACGTCGTGAAACTTTGTTTTACATAATATCGTGATGGAAAATGTCCGCAATAAGAATCTAAATAATATCAATCCACCATCACCAATAATGAATTTCAAACAAAGAAGCAATATTAGTTAGTTTATAGTCTTACATTTTAAACCCATTTTGAAATCATACTATATTAAAAAGCTATTTGAACGTATAATTAATCATAATAATGGTTTTATTGTCAAGTAATGTAAATAATAAAGCTGGGTATTGATTTATTTTCTTTGTACTGATTTGTTTAGGATTTTAGGTTGACTTTTTGGTATTATAATCATTTTTTCTTTAAACTGAAACCTACAACCCGTACAAAGGACGGGCTTACTGCTAGTGACGTAAAAATACTATAAAAACTTATTAAGAACAGCTATTTAGAGAACCTGATAAAAACATAACCTTCAGACGTTCAGGCGTTCAAATATTCAAGACTCTTAAATCGTTTCGTTTTTCCGTAATTTTATTACTTTCATACACAATCTGCTTCTTCTGAAACCAGATATACTTTTATCTTTTTGTTAGAATTGTGTTGACATGGACACGTCTACAATCTGGGGGAGGAGTGTCAGCAGCTTGTGAGACGCAAAAGGTGTACACGATGTAAATAGAAAGAGAAACTTAAAAGATTTCGTTCAGACATATCCTTGACGTAAGATATTTTCCACAGGGAAGTAAATACAATTTACCTAAATTGGAAACATCAGGTCTTGATTGTTTTATTTGATTTTTGTGGCTTTCATTTCTTTAGAGTCATCTAGCAGTCATCCTTCTGTGGTAGCCTATAAAACGTAAAAATAACCAAAAGTATTATATTTTACCTTCTATGTACGTAACACAGGTAGTGAGATTATTTTTGCTGTATATTATGCACTTTCAGGTAATATTAAAACCCACGAATACTTGATCTGGCAAAATGATATTAAAGTGTAATAATTGTCACTTTATAAATAAATAAAACACATATGGTGTGTTTTAAATATATTAGATTTTATTATTAAAATGCCGACCATACCACATGGTACGTATTTTAAACCAAGTATATGAATGAGGATTGAGTGTAAGATGATTGTGGTGCGGCCTTGTAGTCTTGTTACTGACTAACATGTTCCTTAGACAGGACTGTTAATATTGAAATTATGAGTTTTAAAATGTCCGCATCTTATTGAAATTTACTTTTACATTGTATTGCAACTGTAAACGCTATTTTAATCGTTTTCCGACAAAGCATGGCTTAGTTTAAACGGAACACAATAACAATAACGGAATTCGTTTAAGAATCCATCCGCATTATTGTTCGAAGAAATTCATTAAGTGAAAGCCACAATACAATAAATCTCGCGAAATGAAGTTATTACGGCCCCGAAACTCTCGAAACCGAGAGAAATATGGTGTCGTACCAATTTAATTAGATCGGCCGTGGAAAGTTGGGCAAGATGAAGACGACAGGGCAATATCGCCGGCTCAGTCGGGTATTTTATCACCGTGAGGTTGGTAGTGTTATTAAAGGTCCACAATAGTCTTGTTAATGCCCGGGATTACGCTATGTATCATAGGGACGGGCCGGGATTAAGCGTGTTGGTTTATTAAGGTTGGTAACACCGCCCTGGTTCATTTACGTGCGTTGTTGCTTTGTCTATTTTTCATTACGTCGGCCGTCACGTCTTTGTTTTCTTTTGTAATTTAGCTTTATCTGCGGATTTTTCAGAGCACGGTACATACAACGATAAAACATTTTAACTGCGTTACAAAATATTGCAAAACGAATAATATTTTTTTAATGGTTTGGTGGAATAAAAATATTGATTACACAATTATCATTAGTTTCCATAACGTATTTATAATATGAATAGAGTTGCAAGACTCTATTGATCATTAAATTCCTTAGATTTTTGTTTTATATCATCCAAACGTCTTAACGAGGTTTGCCAATATGGTTTATTTTTGAATAAAGTCTTATAGTTCACACATAAATGTATACAATAACGAACGAAACGATACAGCCAGATTTCTTTTAAACCACCTGAATAAATCGTAAATTAAGTAAACATTATTTCCTCGAGTACATTGTGGTTTGTCATTTTATTTATTTACCCGCTTCTCGTGCCTTAAGTTCTTGATGGTTCTTTTTTCGGCCATTATTAGTATTTCACTCCGAGTGTGACATCGTCAGAAGACATTGGACCACTGATAAAACCTAAATTTTAAAACACTATTTACATATATTTACAAATGTTTATTAATATTGTTTGTATCTTGTCTCTATTTATTGGTGGTTCGAAAAATGACTGGGTTTTTGGCAATAGTTTCCGAATTGATATTTTATGTATTGATATGTGTTTGTTAGCTCTCTAGTATTTTGACATGGATATGTTTCACCTCTGGCGGGGGGTTGGCAATTTGTGCGACCGAAATTTGTAGCAGTGACGTCATAGTTTGTTTATAAGAACAGCTCTTTAGATGAACTGAAAACATTCCCTTTAGACATATCCATTATCTAACCTATTTCTCACAGGAAAGTAAATAAAAGCAGTATTGCTATTATTTGGAGTGTTTTCCAAACCTACTTAACAAAAAGGAAGATTTCGACAACTCAGTCATTTTTGAAACCACCAATGTAATTGAAATAAGATACACATAATGTTCATAAACATTTGTAGTGTTCTTGGAAGAAATTTGTCTGACAAAGGCATTTTAATTTATTCCATTTAGCGGACCGAGTTATTTTTTGTTTATTACATTCCGTCATACCGAATAAGACGGGTGTAGGCTCTAGGCTCCAAATTCGTTGTTATTGGACGAGGCAAACAGAAAAGATGAAGGGTTTGGTAATGAAGACGAGACTTGTGAGCTCTATTGCATTCTTCCTTGACGTCGAGGGCAATAACGTTGTAAACAATTACACACCTTTGATTGTATTAGTTTTCATTTTATGTAAATTGTATAGTCGAAATTATATTATTAAATTTAAAAAAAATATAAAAAAACTATACATTAAAAATATATATTAAATTTCGAAAATATATATTAAATTGTATAAACACTAAGTTACTTACCGTTGCCTTTTTTAATGCTGTTTCATGTATATTTTAATCAAAATGTGGCTGAGGTGGAAATTTGAAAAGGGGAATCAAACAATCAAGTATAAACCAAGTTCATAGTTTTTGTAAACACAAATAAAAAAAAAAACCATTCAAAAATCGAAACATCGTTTGAATATTTTTTCCCACCCCCCCCCACCCCTGATCAACCCCCCCCCCAAACCACCCCCTTACATTCAGTATTAATGCAAAATATATTATGTCAGTTTTGTTTAATCTAAAGCATAACCTAAATATTTTCACATCTAATCATAAACTTCGTAAGATTTGATATTTACTTCCAAAGTAATATCCTCGAATAAATATCTTTTTAAATATTCTGTTCATTTTGAATATGAAAAACGTGGCAAAAACATACAAGTTTACAAATTAATAGTTTAACAATGAAATTTGCTCATCACATGAAATTAGATTAGAAAAATTCATGAAATTTTAAATCACGTGCCTTTGCTTAATTTCTACTAAAATGTAAAAACAACTTAAAATTTTGCAATTTAGTCGTTGCTTTATTACAGAAATCTGTCATACAACATTATATAGCTATAGTTCGTGGATAGTTATGAGCCGCATTCGGTTGATGGAATATTCTCTGGTGTGAAAATGCTACGTTCATCCACAAGGACCATCCACATTATTATGCAGAGGCAAAATTGTGGTTCGGATCCCACGTTAAACTGTACGTCCCTTAGATGACATTGGCAGTTGGGCATTTAATTAACAGTCTTGTCTAGGAAACATGTCAGCCTTAGTCAGTTATAATACTACAAGATCGCGCCACATTCATCTTAAATTCATTTCTCATTCATATTTGACTTTAAATACCTACTTGGGTAGGTTGCCATTTCAGAAAGGTATTAAGATACATATATATATAATCTAAAAACAAAAACACAAAGAAAGGAGTTTGGAATTTTTCACAATTGACAATTAAAGGTCATTTGTACATTTTACCCAGCCTTGAAGATCATTCTTTACCTTTGTTTAGTTAAACCATCTGTTGTATCTGGACTAGAATGTTTTTATCTTGACACCCGCAACTCCTCTGACCGGCGACTCCTGTTCCAGTGGACAAGCTGCCCACAGGCTTCCCCGAGATCCTGCTGCCGCCCAGCACCAAGGTGGTGGAGATCGGCCACAACGCCGTCCTCGTCTGCTCCGCCGGCGGGTCTCCACTGCCCAGGATCACCTGGGTCCGCGAGATGGTGCCTGTGGACACAGCCAACAACCCCAGATACACCGTGCTCGAGTCTGGCAGACCAGGTACGTCAGGGTCCACTCAAATCCGCTATGGCGGCGCTAGTGCCGCTTATTCGTTACGTATATATGTGATTACGGACATGGATATTTCTTAGCTCTGAGGGGTGTTGTTTGCAATTTGAGCGACCAAAATTTGAAACAGTGACGTCATATCGTTAGTGACTTCATTTGGTTATATTGACAGCTGTTTAAGGGAACTGAAAACATCCCCTTTAGACATATCCATGATCTTAACTACTTCCTAGTACCTAGAAAATGAGTAAACGGCTGTCGATTTTTTTTATTTACGTTATATGTTTACCTATAGATTTTTTTATGTTTCTAATTTATTTCCACAATGAAACATTTACAAATCTGTATAATTTATTTTGTAAATTATTTTTTTCCGAAATAAATTTTATTTTGATTTTTTATTAAATTTAATTTACTTTGTCGCCAATTACAACCGAGTATTTCATTTATTTATTTTCGTCAATAGTATCTGGGCAACAGTTCAAGTCAATTTTTGTATCCCCCCAACAAATCATATTGAATGCGCATTGCAAATACAGCTTCTAATAATAAATAGTAATAATCTTTCCCAAAAAACATTTCACACTAAGTAACTTTGTATTTCGTTCATAGATTTTATCGTCGACTTAACGTTCAAGTATTGTATTTTGAGGATATCGAAAGACGTCTGATATGAAGGTTTGTCTCGACAAGATCGTGTCCCGGTCCGATCAGGACTTATCGTCGCAGCAAGATTGGTTCGCGACGAGATGAGGCGGTTAATGAGCCTGTCAGCTGATATGACACCAACCGACGTCCAATCTAACATTTATTGCTTCATTTCCAACAATCCCAGTGTCTTGACCTAGCCCGTGTGTCCGATATTCCTCTGTTACAATGTGAACATTTGTTTCTTCCCTTCCACCAATACAGAGAGTATACATCCTTTTCTAATTGTGATTATTTTATGTAGTGCTAGCAGTAAGCCCGTCCTTTGTACGGTTTGTAGGATTCAGTTTAAGGAAGAGAGATCATCACAAAATGTAAACCTGAAATCCTAAACAAATCAGTACAAATAAAACTAAATCAATACCCTGCTTTATTATTTAGCATTACTTTACAATTAAATAGATTAGAACATTAATATCATTATTATAATTAGTTATACGTTAAAATATAGTATGATTTCGAAATGGGTTTAAAATCAATGACCTTAATCTTTAAACTACAAAGACAGCTGATTATTACCAGTAGGTTATTCATTAGAAGCTGAATCAAAATGCGAGTAATATCGCGTAAAAGTGGGTTTTAAATGCTCGTTATTTACTTTTCAAGGGGTGGTGGGCGATTTCAAGCATTTACAAACCTTCTCTGGAAAGTAGAGAATACATGAAATAAGCTTCATTATCAGTTTTCCCGTTTTTTCGGAGAAGACGGCGTAAAATGCCTCCTGGAGCGGCACAGACAAAAATTGAGATAAGACCGGTTTCGGCTTCTCTAACGCACGAAAAGTAAAAATAACTAAAAAATGAATAATTCTGAGCAATGTACAGACAAAACTGTAATTTTATTTATATAATTCTAATATGTAATACGTAAAACCTTGTTTTCAAGCAATACTCCGTCTACTTAAGTCTTCAGTACCTCCGCCATCTTGGATTTTAGTCCGATAAAAACAATGTTAATTTTGTGAGCGCATTACTGATCTTCGCTTCGAGATGTCAAATTTATAGGCAACGTGACTATCTAGTGAATTACCGTTTCCATTTTTTTTAAATTTTCTATTACAAAAAAGATAATTACTTGTTTATTATTGTGTGTGATCGCGTTGTAGTTACATTTTTCCGGAAATAAAAAAAATAAAAAATATAATTACTACTAAGTCATTAATCATCGGCTATAATTACGTGGTAATAATATTTTTCCGAAAAATTAGGAAAGTGAATTATATAATTCCCTATCTAGTCAATTGTAATAATCGAAAAAGATTAAGAACAGCAATTGAGTAAAAATATAACTATGTCTGTATTAAGTTTTTTTTGTGGCATAGTGCAGATTTAACATCGGATAAAAATTATTTTCAACACAATTGATAATATTAATTGGCAAAAAAGCAGTGAGTGAATTTAAATTAATCAAAAGCAAACTAGATTAAACGAAAAATGTATAGAACATATTACATTAAAAAATGGATGTAAAAATTTGGATATTTCCCTAAAAATTAAAATGTGAATAGTTTTTTTACAAATTTACTTCCCTTTGGAAAATTGGTTAGATTATGTCTGAATGGACAGTTTTTGCTTTCTCTGTTCAGCTGTTCTCATAACCATATATCACTTCCGTAACACTATTGCGTTTCTAAAATTGTTAACACCCCCCCCACAATTAGACAGACACATCCATGTTTTCCATGTCTCCAATTTGAAACGTTAGAAGAAATCACGTCTGTAATGAGAATTTTATATGTTTACTCTTTAATGTCTGGTTTTTACGTTTTATATTTGTTATTGGAGGTTGGGAAATTTCAGCAAACGCACGGGTCTACGCAGCTGTGGTGTTGGTAGGCCTGTTCGATCACTAAGGGTTGTTGCGAGTCGCTCGGCGTCGAGTCCGAGCGTTCCCCAGGGCCCAACTGGGTGTTTTCGCTTTCTCCTACAACACCCTTGAGTCCTGATTCCGCTCCTCATACACTAAACTTCTTGTCCTTCACTCCTCTGCTAAACTGGCTGATCCAGTTCCAAAGTTTTCACTCTCGGACGTTCCCGTTTCGTCAAATATTAAGAAAATCCTTTGGTTTACCACTGGCAGTGAGCTCGTCCTATGTATGGATCGTGGGCTGCAGTGGAAAAAAGCGAGATAGTATTATAATGAGAAAGTATTAATCTAAAATCGTAAGAAAATAAATTAATGAAGAAAGAGAGAAAATGTCGGCGCAATTATTTAATTATTCAAAATTTTATTGGCCTTTTCCCACTCGTCTGCATTTTTATGTGATTGCCTAATAATTATTGTTAATTAAAAACATAAATAAATAAATGTTTCAAGTTTTAGTCGTTCAAATGGCTAACAACCCTCCATAGCTAAGACATATCTAGGTCAAAAAATCATATCCACATCAAATAACAGCAACACTCCGCCTCCAAGCTAGCGGGGCGACAAAAGATAGCTTGTGTTCAGAACGAGAGTTGGAGCACTACAGTAATAATGTTTTAAAACCCTGCAGAGCAACAACTATTTAATAATAAGTATAAAACGTAGAATTTTTCGTTAAACATATATTTTTAAATTCTTTTAACATCGTTCCAGTCTTCAGAATCTAGTCTAGAATCAAGTAGTGAGTTATTGAGGAATTGTTTTAACAATATACCAGTTAGTAATTCAAAAACAAAATTGGAAGGCCCTATAGAGACGGCTTGAGAACCTCCGGAACCCTTGACCTATCTGGGTGTCCAAGTGAGCTCACAGACCGAAAGACGGAGGGTCGACGCAGTCAGAGTCTTTGGACCTTACAGCCTGAGGTCTCAGGCCGAAGCCTGTCCTAGGTACCTCCTGCAACTACAGGAAAGGACTTAATACATTTCGGTTAACATGTGGTCTTGTGTGGTGAGAATAAAAGAACAAATCGTTTAAAAAAATTATTTTCAAATATGATTCGACTTGGTTTAATTTACAAAACATCCCATGCCGCCGGACAGAAATAGCTCGTATATTTGATGAAAAACAATAAACCCATTAAGCGACGTGGGACTTAGGAGACTCTCCGATGTAAATACAGGAATGAACAAGTTTGAACGGTGTGCCCGGGCGGTAAGCGGATTTCATTGTTTTTGTTCATCGATTGTTTGTCTTACTCTGACTTCTCTCTTTTTCTGTCCAAATATTTATTAAAAATCATCCATATAAATGATATTACAGTTATTGTTTCTACTGTGGTCGGAATTATAGTATTTTCTGTTAGTTTTACGTTTCAGACATCAAAGAATTCGAAAAGGTACTTTATCAATTATGTATTTTGGCATGTATATGTCTAAGCTCGGGTAAGACGCAAAAAGCGTTACGGAAGTGATATGGTTATGAAAACGGCTGTCAAGAGGGACTGAAACAAGTTTCTATAATAATTAAGGTATTTGTAATTTTCCCGTACAAACGAGAGCACCTATTTTAACAAAACCTTTCCTTTCTTATTTTTTTAAATTACTTCTATTAAACATTGAGTTTGAATATTTCCAAAACCTTTTGCAAGCAGTTTGATAAATTTCGCATAAAATTGCTCTGTAGCTAGTGTCTGCTCGTTAGGATCAGCTTCTACTGTACAAACCTGTTTGACTTGAACGAATCTGAAGCACGACCTGAAGCGAAACTGTTAATTTCCACCGTAGTATATCTGTAAAGATTGCTAAAGTGAATAGTTTTTTAACGAATTGTCCAGTAAAACAAAAAGTTGAAATGAAATAGTTTTGAAAAAAATATTAATATTTTTGAGTTAAATTACATGCTGATACCAGTGCTGACAAATCTGTGCTTTTATCACAGTACCCTACAACGATTAATTAACATTCCTGTCTAAGGAACATGTCAGCCTTAGTCAGTAACAAGACTACAAGATCGCGCCACAATCATCTTACACTCATTTCTCATTCATACTTGGCCTAAAATACCTGTACAGGTTGCCATTTCAGTAAATAACTAATAACAACTAATTATTAATTTTTTTTAGAACTTTTTAAGGTAAACTATCCTTTTTAAAACAAAAATACGGAGCTAAATCTACTAAGTACAAAGACTCCCGTAGAGGACATCGGAGAATTTCCGGTGTAGGGAAAACGAAAACAGTTTACCCATAAAGTATAGTTCGGCTCAAAGAGAGGGGGAGGGTCCGGGGGAGGTGCGGGCCCCGGCATATAAATGGTCAACAATTTGGCCAATGTATTATTCACCAGATAGCTCGGTTGTAAGGCTATTGTGTTGCCATACGTAAGCGACCAGCCAAACAATGCAATGCTCAACTTTTAGCTCCACAAATTGAAGCAATAATTTGTCAATTTTTTCACTTTCAAAAGCAAATTAATTTTTCTTTGTGCTACAGATTCTTAAATAGTAGCCAATTGAATGTTTCAAATCAAATTCAATCCAAGTATATTTTTACGTTTTTAAAGAAGATTATTAAGGAGAAAACGATATGTTTTTCCAGAATTAGCATACAAATTAGATTTTAAAATATGTATGTTAGATATTTAAAAGAGTATTTAAATTAATGATCAGTTAATACTCGTAGAACCTAGTTTTATCTAAACATACTTGATGGATAAGATAACATATAGACTAGCGGTTCTTTGACAACAGTATTATACGTTAAACATACATACTTTCCGTAAGAAGGAGACTTTATACACTAAAAGGTTAATAGTTATGATAATTTTAAATTTGTACGGTCTATTACAGTCCGATTTTTTTCGTAAAATAAATTTATCTCAGTATAAAATTATTAGTTAGTTAGTTTTGTTCTATCCATAGTAAATTACCAGAAGTTAGGATAACAGCTTAACATTTTGCAATCTTGAAGTAAGATTAAAAATTAAAATTCAATGTTTACTAACCCATTTTAATTAGATTAGATTATTGAAATGGCTTCCATACTACAAGGTAGGTATTTTAAGTCAAGGTGCGTTTAACGTGAAATCCGAACCACGACTTCTGAATTATGAATTGGTCTAATTATCATGGTATTTGTGGATTAACGTAGTATTCGATCATGCGGACGTTAATTTATACAAGAGAACACCACATCCACTGACCATCGCTCAGAACTATCCACAATTCGTGACCTCCAAGTAGCTGGATTACAGTCCCAGTCTCATAGAGAATAGGGAAAATCTATTATTTATCAATATATATTGATCAAACTTGTCATTAATATGATAACTATAATAATTAATTATTATCATCATATTATTGATGTGAAAATTTGCTGAATACGTAGATTGCTGCGGCTGGGTATTATTTAATCTACCTTACAATTCATAGTTAAAAATTTATTCAAATTTACATTAAATGTGCATTCATACATTTATTATTGTAATGGACTGTTAAAATGGTAACAATACGCAGTGAAAATATTTAATTCACCAATTGAATAGGTTTTAGTGGTTTCATTGGATATCTCAACAATAATTTTAAAAGTCTCAGTGAAATCCAGTGATCTTGGCAAACAAAAGCGGAAGCGGATGTTGTTAATATTTATGGTCGCCCTTAAGCCGACATTTCGCCTTTTGGTCAGTCGCCCTTTGCGTCTTTGGCGGGAAATATTCTTCCACATTTTATCATTGGCACATTGACGAAATGAATGCTTGGTTCTTGCTTGGTGATCTCATAATCCATGTAAATAAAATCTTTTACGACTATCGTGACAGCATTACCGGTTGTAATGCTGTCACAAAAGGACACTATTCGTTACTTCCAAATAGTCGATTACAGGACCAACACCATCCCAGTCTCACGGAGAATAGGCGAAATCTATTGTTTATATATATATAATATTGATCAAACTTGTCATTAATATTATTATTATCATCATCATATTATTGATATGAAAATCCGCTGAATACATGCGCATTCATACATTTATGCATACATACATTCATACACGGTATACGCAGTGAAAATATTTAATTTGTCAATTGAATAGGTTTTAGTGGTTTCATTGGATATCTCAACAATAATTTTAAAAGTCTCAGTGAAATCCAGTGATCTTGGCAAACAAAAGCGGAAGCGGATGTTGTTAATATTTATGGTCGCCCTTAAGCCGACATTTCGCCTTTTGGTCAGTCGCCCTTTGCGTCTTTGGCGGGAAATATTCTTCCACATTTTATCATTGGCACATTGACGAAACGAATGCTTGGTTCTTGCTTGGTGATCTCATAATCCATGTAAATAAAATCTTTTACGACTATCGTGACAGCATTACCGGTTGTAATGCTGTCACAAAAGGAGCAGTTGGAGCTAAAACGGAATATTTCCCCTCTCCAGGAGATTATTGACCAGTTAAACGTTTGAGGTATTATCTATCTATAATATTATAAAGAAGAGGTGGTTTCTGTATGTTTGTTTGTGGGTTTGTTGTGGCAAGTGAATGCGAAAAATACTGAACCGACCGGTTTGAAATTTTAGGCAAAGGTAGATCTTAAACTCATGCAACACATAGGCATACTCATTTCCTTAAAATCCTCTCGGGCTACGCCCTGTGAACGTCCTAAGTTTCAATGTTTACATTTTTAGAGAATGAAAACATAAAATTACTTGAATGTCAACAGCTGTGAATACTAAAATTTGACAGTTCGAGAAGAAGGAGAAGAAGAAGAAGAAAGAGCTGCCGTGACCGTCTGAGGTTTCAATGTTTACATTTTCTAATGACAACATCCGTTTGCACTATATTTTGACAGTTCAGGAAGAAGAAGAAATAAAGTTGATTTTTCAGATAAACTGCTGGATCGAAATTAGTGAATTATTTGAAATAGCGGAATGGTAGATTTTAAGTTTTTTCCGACGACTGTCTCTATTACATTAATCCTTATCCTCTCCCAATATTTGACAGATGTTACTTTGAAATGTTGTAGACACTCCTGTTTTGTCATTTTGTAAACAATGAAGAATTAATTAACAATACCTTAAATGTATCAGTAGAGCCTACACCTTTCAGCCTTTTTAGCCCGTGCGAAGAACGGGTACTTTGGCTAGTTTGTAATAAGCTTCGAGATAATTAAAACCATTTTTTATCGAACCTCGCTCAAAGGGATGGATTTTCACGTTAGATAGAGAGTATTTTCAAAATTATGAATAATATTAATCGTGAAAAATCAGTATGCAAAGCTGAAATGAACCAAGAGTAAACTAGATTAAACAAAAAAATTACATTAGATTAAACTTATTACACTTTTTCAAAAACTTGTAGATTTTTCCGAAGAAAAATCTTTAAAAAAAAGAGAAGAGATCTTCAATTTAAATCCTTAGGATGAATCACGGTTGTAATAATAATTAAGATTAGATTAGAAATGGTGACCGTACCACAAGGTAGGTATTTTAAGCCAAGTATGAATGAGAAACGAGTGTATGATAATTGAGGTGCGATCTTGTAGTCTTGTTACTGACTAAGGCTGACATGTTCCTTAGACAGGACTGTTAATTACGAGTAATAGCCCAACAGTCAATGGCATATATAAGGGACTTACAGTTTAACGTAGAATCCGAACCACTGCCTCTGAATTACGGACCGGTCTAATTACGAGTATGGTCTTAGCGGATTAACGTAGTATTCAATAGTGCGGACGTTAATCTACAAAAGAAAACACAATTCGTGACCTCCAAGTAGCTGGATCACAGGACGACGCAACCTGTCCCAGTCAAAAGTAAAATGCCCCAGTAAAATATACGTATGAGGAAATTTAATACGATAAAATTGAGTCTGTACATTACTTGGGTTTACACTCAAGAACAGTAAAAAAGGGTTTTTTATGTTTTAAACGCTGAATAAGGTCTGCTAGTAACGTTTTTCTGTGCAGACGTGAGCACTAAAATCCATCGAATACAATTCAAAACGAATATTAAATAATTGAGCTGATTTATTTTTGTTTTTTACTTATTTTATTTCAGGTTAATATTTTAGTCATAATAACAATAAGTATCTTGCTTCTGAGCACTTGAGTCTTTTAACCCTCTCAACAGTCCCTGTCAAGACGGTCTAACTGCTTATTCATTATGAGGTAAAAGGGCGACACTTGTCAGAATAAATTCCGATACAAATTATGTGTTTACTTCTGATTTCTTGGCTAAAATCAAACACAGCACATACTAGCACATTGAAGATAACAGTGTATGTTCAGGAAAGTATAAGATAATATAAAAATATTAAACCAAATTTAAACTCTGCCAATTTTCGACGAAGCCTTGCAAAGTTTTATTTTTTGCTTTGAGTATTGATCCAAAGTGACTCGTTGAAGTATTTTGATTTATCGTTTGCACTTTCAAATAAAAACTTTAATAATTTATTTTAAGGGTTTCTCCTCTTTTAAAAACTCTCCAGTAATTTCTATAATAATCGAATTTATGAAACTTTTCTGTGTGAATGTCTTTTAATTAGTGAAAGATTCTATTTATCAGATTCCTCATACTTTACTTTAGTTAATTATATATTCCAACCTTTATGAAGATGAAAGTCTTGAGAAATATCTCAGCAAATACAAGAGTTTCCAAAGACCAACAAATTTCTTCAGAATTGTCGGAATTCTTGAATGAGACTGTTTAGTAAAACTGAAAACTCTAGAATTAGACGAAACGTTCACAATGGAATGCTCCGTTTACCTGTAGGTAAGGTAAAACGGTTTGTCGTATACTCGAAGTATTTTATATTTTCCAGCAAGCAACATATTGTTATTAGTTCCGTATTTTGTATTGCACATTATAATTTTATTTCTTTTCATCGGAAAGTTTCATCATCATTAACCGTTTAATTGTCCTTATAAACCATTAAATTACCTAAATTGTTTTTACCTGTCTTATTACTTGCCCCTTTACCGTAAAGAAAATATCTAATCAGTCACATATATTTTTCTGGTTATGTATTTTTTTGAATATTCTAGTCTAGAATAATCTACTTTATGAAACAACTCAAATCTTCCCATTTAAAAGAAAACTCAATCGCTCATTTATTCAATTTAAAATCACCAATTGCGCGAATATAAGGAGGCTGAAATTTTGTACACTTAAGCATTATACTTGAAATATAAAATTCAAACTGTTTTCTTGATGAGAAGTCTAAAAGGGTATGCTCCTTGATTGTTCTTGGATAAACTGATATATTATTGGATTTACTCGTGATTTGATTTTTGGCAAAATATGATAAAACAGTGTTTGAATTCTAAATAAATAGCTCATAAAGCTCACTAATGCAAATAGAATAGTTTTTTGTCTGTAAGTTGCTTGGAATTACATTTTTACCTATTTATAACCTCAAAAAGCCCAAATTAGTCTTATCTCAAAATATGTCGATATATTTATCCTCTGTCTGACTGTCTTTCTATTACGCTAAACAAGGTATTTTTTATACAATATATTTTATTGAACTTTTCCAACGCGTATTTGTTTTTAACAATACAACGTTTCTGGAGGTGGAGAAACTCCTCCTGTTTTCAAGTGATCACCTAATAATTTATGTTAAAAATCAAATTTTAAGCTACAGATATTAATTATATCATGTTTTCAATAATACTATGCTCAGTTTGATAAAGCAAAAAATAACCACAAAACTCCGCCTCCGAGCTAGCAGGGCGATACAAATAGCGTGCGCTCAAAGGTAGATTATAAATGTAAATTATTTGGTAATCACTTGAAAGCGGGGGGAGGTTCTCCACCTCCAGAAACGTTGTGTAGTTAAAAACACAGAAGCGACGAAAAAGTCCAATAAGATATTTTGAATAGTTATTAACCCAAGTCATTATAAAGTTTAAAGATTCTGAACGTATTTTTGAAACTATATTTGAGCACCCACCGTTATGAATCTTAATTTGACTAATCTATAACTTGTGGGTAAGGGCTTTGGTTTTTAAAAATAACATACGGACTATGAAATAAAACACCAGTTTCGAGCAATATTAGTCAGTTTTTTCAGGTTTTACAGATTATGTGATTTATAAAAATGATCTATTAGACAAAATGAACCATCTAATCAGTAAAATCAACATTTGTTTTTTAACATTAATAATGAATACAAATTGTATTTATTTGTATTATTTGTTTTAAGTTTACAGTACTACTATGTTGTTGCGATATTATCATGACAAAATATAGTATGATCCCTCTAAACACTGAATTTTAAAAGCTGTACAAAGGAAGAGTTTACTGTTAGTAATAAAATAAATATTTAATATAGTAAATTGAGCTTTAGTCCAGGTCCTTCTTCTGTTTTGAAACATCTCCAAAATTGGTATCCCGTACTGATAACCAATCTAAGGGGATTATGAAGCTTCATCTACAGAAGTAATCTTTAACCTTGTTTCCGCCGGGTCATTCGTTCTCTGATTCCAGTCTCAGACAGACAGGTCGACAAATTGTTATTTTTATATCGTCATAAAATCACCCCACCCCTCCCAGGTCTGATTGTGCTTCGCTGAGACACAGAGAAACACGGGGATACGATACCACACGACTTCAATCTAACTTTTATGTCTTCCTTGCTTCAATTTTAACGTTAGGGTCTTTGAAGAATGATATAAGGAAAACACATATAAAATAATTACATTATTGAAATGGCGACCATACCAAAAGATAGGTATTTTAAGCCAAGTATGTATGAGTATTGAGTGTAAGATGTTTGTGACGCGATCTTGTAGTCTTGTTACTGACTAAGGCTGACATGTTCCTTAGACAGGAATGTTAATAGCCCAATAGCCGATGGCAACTAAAGGACCTACAGTTTAACGTGGCATCCGAACCACGGCCTCTAAATTACGAATCGGTCTGATTATGAGGATGGTCTTTGCGTATTAACGTAGCATTCAATAGTGCGGACGTCAATCCACACAAGAGAACACTACATCCACCGAGCATCGCTCACAACTATCCACAATTAATTCGTGACCTCCAAGTTGCTGGATTACAGGACGTCGCCACCGTCCCAGTCTACACCTCAATCTATTTTTTAAGTGAGCAAACGTTGATTTTTAGCGAATTTCCCATAGGGAAGAAGCTATTACCGTAGGTCTCATGGTGAGACTTAAGCCCGGGACCATGTTATTTTTTCTTCTTTAGGTGCCCAGAGCCCAAAAACAATAGTCATTAAAATTTACCAAATTTGGTAGAGACGTGTATTCCTACAAATGCTCGGACGAGTTCGTAAACCAGACATATCGGTCAATGGGAACGGGTAGTTTGGGGGGGTTTTGTACCCCAAAATGGAGCTTTTTGCGTTTTTCACATGTAATTTTTAAAAATTTCTAATTTTATATTTCACCAGTAGAATCAGCTTAAAAAACTACACAATTAAGTTCCTTAAAGATTTTCTCTATCTCCAACGGTTACCGAGATATTAAAAAATCTAAACACAGTACGTTGTACTGTATTGTGGGGCTCCAATGTTAATCTTATGGAGGATAGGGAAAAATTAATATTTCCCATATTAAAGAATATTTTTGGATAAAACTTGATATTTAGCTTCATCTGGTTGAGATCTATCCATTTATGCTTAAAAATCATAATTTATGTGTTTATCATGGCAGCAAACCTGCATACTCTTTTCCCATGTTAATCATATAGGGAATAGGCAAACTCCTTTATTTATGGACAGATGTTGATGAAAGTTGATATAATGCTAAAAAAATTAATTATTTACGCTAGAAACACCTACTTTCAGCGTCCCTCACAGCAGCAAACCTGCATACTCTTTCCCATGTTAATCTATGGAGAGTAGGCAAATATTACTCATATTTATTGACAGATAATGATCAAACTAGTCATTATTATGTTATTGATTTGGAAATTCGCTGAGTACGCAGGTCTGCTGCGACGGGTTTATTTTTGTAATCAAGCAGTGAAATAAAACTATTTACCGATTTCGTAGGAACCTCATTATTAGACCAGTTCGTAATTCGGAAGCAAAAGTGGTTCGGATCCCACGTTGAACTGTAGGACAGTTATATGCCATTGGTTAGAATGCTGTTAATTAGCAGTCCTGTCTAAGGAACATGTCAGCCTTAGTCAGTAGCAAGACTTCAAGATCGCGCCACAATCATTTTACACTTATACTTAGCTTAAAAACCCAACCTATTTAGATCGCCATTTCCAGGTAATAAAGTAGTTATAATAGTTTATTGGCTCAGATGTACGAGTATAAGAGTTATATTTTAGTTCAAAATAACAGTTAAATATTTTTGGCATTGCAAATTATAATTTATACTGAATTGAATCCATTGAACGGTCCGTCAAAATACAATCATTAATTTTGAAACTATATTATCTATTAATTGTCACTGGAAATGATTTTATGTAGATGGAATTTCATAAAATGTAGGGCCATTTTAGTACCCCCCAAAAAATTTTTTATTTAGTTCCCTTGTGGTTAGATCGTGGATATCTCTAAAGGGGATGTTTTCAGTTAAAATAAACATTTTTTCTTTTTTATATTAAAAATTCAATATAATAGCTCTGATAGTTTCTATGGAATCCTGTTGCACATTTTCCATCCTTCATATCACCAAACCCTCCCAGAGCTAATATTTATTTATTTAAAAAAAACACCAGAATATGATTGTTTAAGAGTTTTAGGGAAATGCCCATAACCCCACACTCCCCCAAAACTTAAAGGTATTAAGGTAATAATTTACAGTGTTCTATTTTAACTACTGTATTATACCTTTATAGCTGTGTTACGCTTTTAATACATCCGATATTCAAATCGTAAAACCATAAAAATATTCACAAAAGCCAGCTAACTTGACAATAATTGATGGGAAACTGCGAAACACAAAATGTACAAGTTAACACTTGGAGACCATAAAATATTTATGCTCCCGATGATCAGCATACATCGGCGTAGAAGTTATCGGTTTTATTCTACTTTCATTCAATAGTAGCGGCAATAAACGTCAGATAAACAGAAAGCAGAGTCTAGATACACGTTGGAACCGGTCATAAATAACGGGAAACGGTTGCAGACGCTCAGACGCCATGTGATTGGTCCCAGGGTTTATCGCATCCAACAAACATTGTCTTAAACTAACCCCGTTTAGTCGAAGTAATCACTTATTTATGGTAGTCACATTTCTAAATTGACATTGTACTTTTTTAATCGCTATAAATTGTGTGGAAATTTGCTTTAAATTCTATATATTTATCGGTTACTATGTAACTGATACGTAAACGTTGTAACTGTTACTTAAAGTAATTGTTTATTGGAACAGTTATTTTTTGTATGAAAAGATAATATGATATAGTATAATAATTATATAATATAATTTGTTTTTTAACTACCATATTTTTTAATTTCGTGCTATACCTATTTTAATATTAAATTATTCAATAATATATATTGTATTTTATTACATGCCTACTAAATAAAACATTAAAGTTTGTACTCTAGTGTTTAACAATATGAAAAGTAAATTAATGAAATTCGTTTTCACCTTCTTCTCTTATAGGTCTACGTAGTATTTAGAGAAAACATTTTTTCGTAAAAATTTCTGAATTTGAGTTGAGAGCGGATATATCCGTGTTGAGACTTCCAAAAACATGGGTTTCGGAGTGATGTCAGAGTCGGATGTCAGATTTCGGAGTGATGTTTTGTCTGTCAGTCTGTCTGTCTGATTATCTCTGTACAGACACCGATACCTCACGGATCGTCTAATATTTATGTAACTAGTTATACAGGTACACTTTGGCTATATCTTCAGACTACTTTTTTAATTTTTTTTTAAGGGTAGTTTTATCCCAAAATATCATTAAAAATGTGGAAAATACAAATTTGGTATGATTGGCTTCAATTATTTTGATTAAGTTTTCATGGTATAATGTTATTTAGGTCCCAAATAACATATCTTTACCCGTGTGACTGAAGTATTAAAAGTTATGGGCCTTTAATGTCAAAAATAATGTATTTGTAATGTTTTAGACAAAACAATAATTTTATAAAACTATTTTGCTATAACCATGAACATCAGATTTAACAAATAAACAAATTAGTTTCTTGAATGATTAGTATACGACTAAATTACTGACTGCGGTAAGTACAGTACTTTGTCTAAGAGAACTCAATGTTATTTTTACGGAGTTTACTAAAAACTAATTTCTTCATTATTTCTCTAATATTTTTCATGAAACTTGGTTTGCGGCTTAAAGTCACGTTATCCCATGAACCACACAAACGTTTTCAACTTGTAATAGTTTAGGTAAGTTTAGAAGGAAAAAGTATGTATCAGTCCACCGATACTGATCATTTCATTTAACTGTCGTAGAATTCTATCCTGTATTATGTATCTTGTTTACAATATTAGCTTTATAATTATATTAAGTTTCCTGTAAGAAGGCAGTGGGAGTGGAGAAAATAAAGGGGGGAGAGAGAGAGAGAGAGAGAGAGAGAAGGGAAGCGCGTTAGTCAAACCGGATTACCGGATCAGCTGTTTTTATTTGTTGATTGTTTTTCCATCAGCTGTTCTGCGCTCGTTTGTGTTTAACGTGATATTTCGTGTTTGTGTGTTTTCTCTCACGCGTAGAACATAAACTCCCAACATCCGCTTTGAAATACAGGACTCGTAAAAGATTATTGCAGATTTTTTTAAAAATCATATCTTCTTGGCTTTATTTAAAGTGATATTTTCAATCTGTTTTAACATAAAACCTTCGTTACATGAAATACCGGATTTTTATTTGTTTTTTAACTCTTTATTGTTTAAAATTGAGGTGACACGATATTGTTTGTTATAATAAAACTTATTGTAGAAAACATTGTGTACGTTAATAAATCTTTTGCGAAAGATAAAAATTAAAATTACGTTTGAACCAACCACGTTAGTTTACAGTAAAATCTTAAAAGTATGATTTGAGACGAACTATTTTTAGCTACAGTTTTGTATCAAGTTTAACTATCTTTATAAATGCTAATGATCATAATATTTCTCTTTCGTATGTAAAATGTTTTACATATTAAATCTTTACCACGCCACTCCGAAGTGCATCCCTCATTTGAATTATCGTAATAAAGTATAGAAATCTTCTTAAGGCAACACAGTACCCATCATCGCACCCAAGTTAAGTTTACCATTTATAGGAACACATAACTTCCCAGCAACCTGAAATATCTATATATTGTTCCACATACCTTTTTGAACAATTAACTGAACAATTATTGTTCTTAAGATAAATATATTTATTTTATGCGTTTTTTAAACATAGATATTTTGTTGTGTTTTAAATGAAAAAGGTATAACTTGGGAAATGTCAATAATTTAGTTATGTGCATTCATTTCATTATGTATAATCATATAAATATGATACGTAAAAGATTTCATTATAGTATTATTTTCATATGGTAATAAATAAGCGTAAAAAGTGTCTCGGAAGGAAAATACAATTTTCGGTAAATCCCAAAAAAACTCCAGCCGCTTTCCTGCAAATTGTCTTACGCCTGGGTGCCGTAAAGACTGTTAGCGTCAAGAAAAGTATAAATATTTCTTTTGAAAATATTTACATTCAGTGTTTTGTATCTACAAAACACGTTTATTTATTACCGTATCCGTATATTTACAGATTACCTTTATATGATGATACATAATTAACTGAATTAATTAATTAACAGGTAGATAGTTGTTTATCAAGAGCTGTAGAATAATAATGTTCAATAAAAAATTATTTTAAAATTAAAGTTGTCGATGGTACTGTGTTGCCCTAATGAAACCAAATTGCCCAAACTTGATCCTGAAAGCACAAATCAGTAAGTAATTTTGTTTCTGTCTGAACATTATTAGTTTTTTTCAGTTAAAGACAAAAATTCTTGTTCAGTTTTCTCTTAAAGTCAGTGGCAATACATTTATGACTAGCAAAAGTTGTTAACATATAGGTTGATATAAATTTGTCAGCACCTAAAACTTATAAGTTATTTCATCTTTTATTGGCTGCAATTTTCGATTCAATCGTCCTTTTGAAGTCTATCTCACACTGCTTTATTCTTCTAAGAAATATATTTAATTTCATGTGCATATCAACTTATGGGTTTCCATTTAAGATTTTCTACTGACTCCTTGTGGACCGTCCCTCAGCCGAGTTTGATAGTCGGTTATAAGTTAAAAAATAGTATTTCAGGTCCTAATTCAATTTTTAAAGTTTTACTGTTGTGTTAATTGTATATATAAATATTAAGCCGTTCCGGGACTTTTCACCATCCGTATATAAATATCCTAAAGACCTATATATAAAGTTTCTATTGGTTTTAATCCTTGACTCTATAACTTTGAAGTTAGTCTGTATATTTTAATAAATTTCTATCTAAAACTAGTAAAATAAAGTTCGAAAACATATAAACCCTGGCAGCAGTAGTGGCTGTAGCGGGCGCAGGAAATAATGGCGCAGACTCCGCGCGCTTGCATATTGCCTCCAAATAAACACTGGTTTCATTTCCTTTCGCGCCACAAACCCGTTCTTTGTGTCTGGGAATAGTTATTGAAACTTGTTACGGCGGCCTGTAGTGTGGGAAACGCTGGTTGGCAATTCAAACCCACTATTTGGTCCTTTTAAACGCCAAAGTTGGACCGATTTAAAAAAAGTTTTTAAATTTGTTAAATTTAAAAATATATATACAGGGTGTCCATGAAAAACGTTTCAGGATTTCGGTGAGTGTTAAGTACATTAAAAAGAAGAAAAAAGTTCCAACGGAGGCACGGCCTAAAATGCTTATTTTCTCAGAAATCCGCCATTTTGTATTTTCACAAAATAATTTTTATTTCAAACCGTTTTGAACAGATTATTTTCAAATTTCGTATATGTCTTACACTAGTAGACTACTGTTATAAAAAAACCCAGCATGATCCAAGCTCAAAATTTAATATGGCGGTCCATTTAAAATTTTAAAACTAAAATACTTTTAAAACTGTAAAAAATACAATGGCCGCCGTTTTGGATTTTGAGCTTGGATCATGCTACTTATTTTTTTTAATAATAGTAGTCTACTAGTGTAACACACATACCAAATTTAAAAATAATCCGTAAAAATGTTTGAAATAAAAAATAGTTTGTGAAAAATACAAAATGGCGGATATCTAATAAAATAAGCGTTTTAGGCCATTCCTCCATTGGAACTTTTTTCTTCCTTTTAATGTCCTTTCGTCTTTTTATATTCAGATGTAATTTAATTAGTAATTGAAATCGATCAGAATGCAATGTGATTATTGACGTTTTGAAGCATCAGCGAGGTGAGTTGATGGAACCGATGTGTACTAAGGGTCAGCACACGCGCGTGTTTACCGTCTGTCCCAATAGAGCGCGTTTGCAGCGATTTAGTCACCGACTAATCAGTCTGGTATGTTTCGTAGGTTAACAAAATGTCTAAAGAAATTAGTGAAATTGTTAATACAGAGGGCTAAAGTGTGTCAAAAGTTACTGGCTCGAAACCAGTGGCCAACAAATCCTGAAAGATCACAAAAACTATTGTTGACATTTTAAAAACGGTAGCCAATTGCAATTCGAATTATATGAAAATAGTTTATGTATGAAAAAAGTGGACAGACATAGATATGCCACTAAAAAATATGTGACAACATAGAATTTAGTGAATTCGTTTCCCCTTAATGATTTAGTTACGTAGCTCTATCTTTTGAATTACGTCTATTTTCTTGGTATGGCAGTGATTAACTAAATTAAAATGGTTACCGACACGGTTCACGTCTGGCCGTACGTTTTAGGAGTTAAAGCCCAGTCATCAAAGTTAACATTTATGACGAGTTCGTCGTGGTCAAATTGTGACCGGTCACCTCTGGCTAGCCTATGTGACTCATGCCGCTATCTTAAATTCACCGCACACGCCCTAGGTCTATAGAGAATGACAGTTGAGGTTAAAATAAATGTATTTACTAACTATGAAAACCGCTTGGATCGTGGATATGTCCTAAGGGAAAGTGTGCAGTGCAAAAGTGTAACGCAACGACTGACTGACTGAATGAATGAAATGAATGAATGAATGAATGAATGAATGAATGAAATGTTGGACTGATTATTCGCGTATTATTTTTCATTACGAATGTTTTATTTTATAATTACTTGACGTTTGTAATGCAATTTTTCATTGCCATTTTGCAAATAAAGATTATAATTATTATTATCTTCAGTTCCTCTGACATCACTGGGATGATGGGGGAATGCCAACACCCCCCTCCCCCAGAGCTAAGAAATATTCTCGTCAAAAATGTGTAGAATTAATGATCATTTGTCATTTCGTTTTTTGTGTTTTTTTGTGTCGTAGAAGACTGACACAAATGCTTTCTGTGGCGTTAAAAAAGGCCTAAAACATATATTAATTTAAATAGACCCATTTCGGCTATTCTGATTCATAGAACATAGAAACAACAAAAATTACTTCATTTCAATTCATGCACAGAAATGTAATCTTTTAATTTTTAAATTGTGACTTTATTATATTTTCATACTAGCTAACCCAGCGAACTTCGTAACGCCTAACAGTAAATACGTGTTAACTTTAAGATTGGCCATGTTCTGAAGTCGAATAGCATTAAGGCTTCGTTGTGAAAGATTAGATATTCTTCGTCGTGGTTTATTTAATAATAATAATACTGAAATTACAAGACATATACAAACCAAAGATCATTAAAATTATTGTTCTAGCTGTTTCTTGAGTTATGAATGGTGTAACTAACACGACTTTGTTTTATATATGTAATTTTTAACTATTACTTTTATTAACATATGACATTTAATTGGACACGAAATAAAAAATTGGTACACAAATCCCCAAAACTGTAAAGTATCAACGTGGCAAATAAAACTGTTCATTTTGTACAGTATTTATTCACTTTATAGTTCTATAGAGATCAGATGTTTTGATTGTAGAAAAGTTGTAAACAAAGTTATTCTACATAAGGACAGTATTAGAAATTTAAAACGTCATAAAAGGGAAACTTATGGAAACTGAATTTGCCCAAATCATGATCGGAGCAGAGACGAACCAAAATAATCAAAGATCATTAAGGCCGTTCTCGAGTTATAAGAGTTATAACTAACACGACTTTCTTTTATATATTTAGACAGGTATTATTTTAAACATGAACTCCAACCAATACCCGGAGAACACGCAGCCTGGAAGGTTGGATCGGCTCGCACAGGATTGTTGAGTGTTTTCACATCCGAGTATCACACCATCCAATGTTTTCTTTAATACTTCCGCCAGTTTTCATACTTCCAAGTGAAACTCTATCTTCAACGATTTTCGTTATTTTTTTCTCCTCTATGAATGTTTCATTTCAGTGATAGCATCATGTTTTCGACCGCTTTGTGATTTTTTGCTATTTTATACTAATTCTATTATTAATTTTGAGGATTTATCCAACGCGTCTTTTTTAACTACACGACGTTCCTGGAGGTAGCGAAACCTCTCCGTTTTCAAGTGATTATTTAAGATTTCACATTTAAATAATACATCTAAACTGTTACTTAATATTATTTACAGATTCTAATCTATTGCGTGTTTTGTGTATTGTGCGTTATACAAAAGTACTTGAAGAAAACTAGTGGGTTTATGAAGTTATAAAGGGACATTATTTGTAGGCCATATTAATAAAAACATAGCAATACCTAAATGTTATAGTGACCGTTTTTTGACATGGATATGTGTTAGCTCTGGGGGGTGTTGGCGATTTGTAAGATGGGAAATATGTAACAGGTTTTCATAAAAACCACCAGAGCTATTGTACTGAGTTTTTAATATAAAAGAATAAGAACAGCTGTTTAGATTAAGTAAAAACATTACCTTTAGACATATCCACGATCTAACCTATTTTCCACAGGAAAGTAAATACAAACATTTTTTGACATGGATATGTCTTAGCTCTGGGGGGGGGGTGTTGGCGATTTTTAGGATGGAAAACATGTAACAGGTTTGCATAGAAACCCCAGAGCTAATTGTATTGAATGTTTAATACAAAAGAATAAGAACAGCTGTTAGATGAAGTGAGACCATTCTCTTTACACATATCCATGATCTAACCTATTTCTCAGAAGAAGGAAATACAAATATTTTTGTTCGGGAATTTTCACCTGGTCCTATTTTCTTAATCTTAGCTTTAAATTGGCTAAAATAGAATGACTAAAACTAATCATTATTAGTTTTCCGCAAACTTCTTACACGCTACAGGAGAGTACCATAAAAACTCAAAACACAATCATCAACTTTTATAAAAACTAAATTTCCGACAACATTGAATACTTGTATCAAAACTAAAAAATGAGCCCCAAAATGAGCGCTACTAAGTATAAATGACTAATTTCGACTCGAGAGTTCATGAAACATAAGGAAACGTTTCTTCTACAAGAAATCTCCAAGAACAGGAAATGTTTGAGATATTTCAGCTCAGGTATTCACTCGGGTATTTCTTTTACTATACCTTGACATTCTTTTCAACGGATGATATTTAGTCTTTCTTTGTCGTTCTGAAACATTTACTTATTATCTTGTTTATTATTGAAACTGTTATAAAAGTAAAGTATTTTAAAATTTCATTGCTCCTAACGTATTTATTTTTCGTGAGTTTTCAATCTAAAAAAAACTTTTTTAATGTTATTAAAACAAAATAGGCGTTAACAGACATTTTGTAGTGAAATTTAAACTTCCGATTAATCGAAACTGACAATAAAGGGTTCCGAACAGTAGGGGTTCTTAATAGGAGGGATTAAAATGTAAATAGGCTGGTTTAATGGCCGCCCACGCATAGGTTTGATATAGTTTATACATTCAGGCTTTTTAAATAAAATCTTTCGTTATAAACGAATAATATGTTTCATTATTAACGTTCTGAAATGGTGACCTACTCAAATGAAGCCAAAGTATGAATGAGAAATGATAGTAAAATAATTGTGGCGTGATCTCGTAGTCTTTTTGCTGACTTAAGGCTGGCGTGTTCCTTAGACAGCGCATAACGTGGGATCAGAACTAAAATTTTACCTCTGCATTACGAAATAGTCTAATTATGAGGATTCTTTGTGATGAACGTATTGTTCAATAGTGCTGTACACACCAGGCATCCAAAGTATCCAAAGGCCATCACTTATTCCCAATTCGTGTCCTCCAAATGGCTTGATTACAAGCTGGCTACTCAGTCAAGGATTTTGATTTTTTTCATTTAGATTTTTACATGGATATGTCTAATCTGTGGGGAGGGGGTGTTAGAAATTCACACTCGAAATTTTTTACGGAAGTGACGCTATATGTATATAAGAACAGATGTGTAGAGGAACTGAAAACATCCCCTTTCAATGTCCCTTTTCAACTAACCAGTTAATACGGTGATTTTAGATCACAAATTCACTTATTCCATCATTTTCCGCCGCTTTTTCATAATAAAAGCGTGAACGGAGAGTCTGATGCGTGAAAGTTGTTTTTTTCAAACAGTTCAAAGCTTTGAGTGTCAAAAGTCAGGAAATGAAACCCGTGTTTATGTTGGGGCAATATGCATCTGTCGAGCTCAGTGCCTCGGGTCCGGTCTACTGAAATATCAACTTCTCCTGCATTGCCGTGCATTATCTTAACGGTGTAGCATTGTATGATATTGAAGGTGATTTATAATAGTATCTATTTCAAGATTGTTATGTATTTATTATATTTATAGAATCGCCGCATCCTATTTTAGTTCCAGAAGCTTGTTTGCTGTTCGTTGATAAACAAGTTCCAAAACCAAACCCAATCTTGTTTTATAATACTAGAAAAAGTGGTCCAATTACCTTTCATTGCTCATTCATACTCGGCATAAATCATCTACCTGGGTAGGTCACCATTTCTGAAATGCAATTAGGTAAAATTCGCCTTATAGCTCAAACCTTTCAAGCGCTCCCTATCTCAAATATTGTGTTTTATATTGCAAATCAATGTACCTGTGACATCTGGATAGTTTTTTAGGTGCCAATCGATTCAGCTGTAAGTTACCTGTAGGGGTCTACATATCAGCTGGGGTGCTTCACTTTTTATACGGTTTAGCGAAAGTGGCCCCAGGTAAAACAAAAGGCGGGCCAGAAGCGGCCATGTCGTTAAAATTTACTACCGCCCTTAAGCTCGGCATTTCGGCTCTGGTTTGGTTGTCCTTTTAACCCTCCCTAAACCCATTATCTTTTTCCATTTACCCTCTAAATTTCTAAACTTAAAATTCCTCATTTTGACTTGTAAACTACAACATTTGGATCAATATGACCTTTTTCAATTTTGCTTGGTAAAGAAGTGAAACGATACGGTATTTCTTGGATAATTGAGTTATAAATGATACGTTTTTTACGATAATGTTGTATAATATTTACTGATTAAAACAATAATAAATTGTGGGAGTGATTTTAAATGGTATTGAATTGGTGATGGAGGTTAGAAAAAATTACAGTTTGAGAATAAATTAAAGAGGAAGGGTAATGATACATGTAAATTGAAAATTTTTAATATTTCCAGTCATAGAAATAGAACTGGAAATAAAGATGGGGAATATTGAAAATGTTAGTCGAAGAGAGAAATGAGAAAGAGGGAGTGGAGGAAAGAGGAGGATTTAAAAATTGTGTCTAATATTTCACTAGTTACAGTATAGCTATTTGTGTAATCAAATCGCACGAGAGTGATGCCAGAACTTCGAGGGCTTCCATGACAGTTTGCACTCGTATTACACACGTGATTTTTCCTACAATAAAAAGGTCATTTAGGTTATGTTCGATTTTCCCGTTGGGATAAATAATGTAAACATAACTTTTATGTTTCCGGTAACCTCAGTTTCATTGCGCAAATCCGGAAGTTAGTGTTGTAGGAACGGCGACTGTCTATCAGCTGACTGTGTGCGGAGCGCATGCTATTGGTTAGTTCCATATAGGTTTGGAGCGTTCCGGGCATGTGATTGGCCGGTTACTTTCCCGCACTAGAGTGGAAATGAGATCATATCCCGCCTAGGGTGGATATGTACTGCCTATACGTTCCGCCAACAGTGCGAAATGTGTAAATTGAGCTTACATTTTTCTACATGCTCATAATTTTTGAATTGGCAAATATATTTCTTTATTACATCTCCTAGTAAGGCATTTGTTTTCTTTAGATAAGATTACCTTTTGAAATGGCGATCTACCCAGGTAGTTATTTAAAGCCAAGTATGAGTGTAAGATGATTGTAGCGCGATCTTTAGTTTAGACAGGACTGTTGATTAGTAGCACAACGGCCAATGGCATCTAAGGAACCTACAGTTTAACGTGGAATCCGCACCTTTTGTATATATTTACCGTTTGTATATAATTACAATATAAGTGTAAATATGTTAAGTATTGTTGGAAGACGTGAGTTTTTAACTCATTCTAAATTACGAACTGGTCTAACCACGAGGATGTATTTTTTGTCCTTGATCCTTCAATGATCCTCCAATGATCCTTGTTTACGTAAATAGCTAATTGTTTTGGTTCTGCTGTTTCGATCGAAAATAAATTCGTTCTCAAAACGTACACGATCCATATATGTATAAAATGTATGATATGAATATTAAATTGAATTTTATTTACAAGATTTAGTATTATTTATTTATTGCCCACCTGTACCTCCATAGGGTTTGTGGAAGAGGTCACGAATGGTTCTAATGTTTCGATTCGATTGTATCGAATGCAGTAAAGTCGAACTCAATTACTCGGCAAGCACAGTTTAGACCATAGAAGCAATACGGTTGGGCCATTCTATTGGGGGCGTATTTGCATTTTAATGCTGTCCGATTAAGAAACATACCCTTTTGAGTCTTTTGAAGAAGAATTTTTAAATTGGATTATTTCAAAGTTTCGAATTGTTTCGGTTTTAGCCTCGATATTTTTCAAAATTTATACGTCAATAACCCTGAATGGTGGTGATATTTGTATTTTCTAGTATTAAGCCCGACCTATGTACGGGTTGTATAATCCAGTGGTAAGAAGCAAGATGTTACTATGACAAAATATAAATGTGATATCTTTCACAGCTAAATATAAAGGAAAAATAATTTCAGCATAATTATTTAAAATTAATTGATAATTTTATTGAGTTATAGATTCGAATCATAATTAAAATTTTCTATACATTAAGATAACATTTTAAAATAGTATAGTTTTCGAAAACAGTCCTGTCTAAGGAACATGTCAGCCTTAGTCAGTAACAAGACTACAAGATCGTGCCACAATCATATTACACTCAATCCTCTTTCGTACTTGGCTTTAAATACCTACATTGAAGTATGGTTGCTATTTCAATGATCTAATCTAATCTAAGTTTAAAATATATCAATAATGTAAACAAACTAATATTGATTTAAATTTGACTGCTCATCGGTATTTCTTCTATGAAATACCTTTTAAAACATTTTTTGTAACCTGTAACCTGTTCAGTAACTTGGAAAACTTGTCCAATGTTGCTCACAACTGGAATCTTAAGAGCTCATGATATCATTTTCATAGTGCATGGATCAGTTTAATGTAAACAAAATACCTTTTCAAACAGGTAAAGAGGAATAATGGAAATATTTACTGAGAGTGCTCTCGTTTTCACAGGCAAGCGTTACAGAAATTCTGAAATTGATATAAGACATATTTCGGTTTCTCTGGGGTGTAAAAAGTAAAAATACCCCCGTCGCAGCAGACCTGCGTACTCAGCGAATTTCCAAATCAATAATATAATAAAAATAATAATAATATATGACAAGTTTGGTCAAAATCTGTCGATAAACATGAGAATTTTTGCCTATTCTCCATAAGATTAAAAAGGGAAAGAGTGAGTAGGTTTGCTGCTGTGAGGAACACTGAAAGTAGCCATTTATACCATCAAAAATTTTATTTTTAACATTTATACCAACTTTCATCAACATCTGTCCATATATAAAGGAGTTTGCCTAATCTCCATATGATTAACATGGGAAAAGAGTATGCAGGTTTGCTGCCATGATAAACACAAAAACTATGATTTTTTAGCACAAATGTATGGATCTCAACCACATGAAGCTAAATATCAAGTTTCATCCAAAAATATTAGATAATAAGTGAAAAATTAATTTTTTTTAATCCTCCATAAGATTAACATTGGAGCCTCAAAAATACAACGTACTGTGTTTAGATTTTTTTATATCTCGGTAACCGTTGAAGATAGAGAAAAACTTTAAGGAACTTAATTGTGTAGTTTTTTAAGCTGATTCCAATGGTGAAATATAAAATTAGAAATTTTTTAAAATTACATGTGAAAAACGCAAAAAACCCCATTTTGGGGTACAAAACCCCCCCAAACTACCTGTTCCCATTGACCGATATGTCTGGTTACGAACTCGTCCGAGCATTTGTAGAAACACGTTCATTTTCTCGATATTTTTTACGAGAGTTATCGTGTTCAAGACACAAAATATATATATATATACAAAATATATATATAAAAATTTTTACGACTATTGTTTTTTCTCTGGCACCTAAGAAGATAACATTTGTTTTTGTGGTGTAATATAAAATAAAACCAAAAATATCGTAATTCCAAGAAATGTATAGACAAAACTCTAATTTTATTCTTATAGACTAGTATTAAAAATTTTAAAAATACATTATCCATGGTAAAAAGATAAAGAAAAATCTTCAGAAACCTAAATACTTTGATTAAAAGACTTAATATTTCATAAAACATTGATGTCTATTTTACATCAAATTTTACCATTTTTATAAAGTTGTTTTTTTTTATTATTACATTTTTATTTTGTGTTTTTACTATTGAATTTCGTTTTAATTTCAGAGCACGTTCAGTGCTTTTCATAATTATAGAGAATAATTATGACTCAATAAAGACCTAAGATTGGTGTAAAATAAAAGATGTATACAGTCACATTATATCTCTTGAAACTTGTATAAGGCTTAAATTTTAGTTTCAATTTGTATTCGTCATGCACTCCAACTAAACGTTAACTCAGGACAAAGGCCGCTTCTGTTAACACAATATCGCCGAGAAACGAGGGATTCCCTCAAAAGCGGAATGCTGTAAGAAATGCCGAAGTAAATTATAGCTGTAAATATCTTTTACTCAGACAAACGGGTTCCGAGTCAAACTTTCATGTTCAGAGATGAAATCTCTTTGAGGGCGAAAGTTTTTGGCTCCGATTACTCCATTCTGATGGTTAACTTCCAGCGGGTTCAAGGGAATTTTACAAGTTGAAACATTTGTAATGTTACTTATTTTGTCTTGTAAATTCTCTTACCCGTTGAAAAATTTCATATCCAATACTATAATACGAGCAAGGTTTGTATATATATATATTTGCACACGGATCTCGAAAACGGCACTAAGGAATTTCTTTAAATTTTGGAAATAACTAATTTCCGAGTAGAAAATAAGTTCTAGATAGGTCTAATGTCCAGGAAAATTCGTGTTTTCTTGTAATATTAGTTTTAAAATCTAAAAATTTAACATTACGCTTATGGAGAATAAAATGTAAACAATACAAACCAATTCAGCTGTTTATAACCGTTTGACAGTTCTTGATTGAAGACGGCAGAGAACAATATGTGAATAGAGGTTTTTCATAAATATTTATTTTATGTATGTAATAAATGTAAAATTATCAGGTTACCAAACAATTTGTAAAAACTTAAGGGTAACATAACTGTGCGAAATAAAAGCAGGAAAGAGTATTTCCAAAATCTTCCGTGTTTTGATAGAAAACGTATTTGTTGTATTGCTTGAAGCCACTGTAACAAATCAATTAATATGTGTAAATTAAATTTCACTTTTGCTTTTGAATCCTCATTCCGTTTATACCAAAATCAGTTGGTCACAGGCTAATAATAACTGTATGGATATTTAAACAGTAAATGATCGGCTAAAACAATATTGTGGTTGGCTAAAACACCTTAACCGGCGTCGCTCATTTGGCAGACGCCGTGGTCCAGCGGAAGCGTGTTCAAACCCCATCAGGGGCAATAATTTTTGTTCAGTGCTATATTAATTATGGTGTATTAAATCGGTTTGATTTAAACCTCATAAATGTTTTCATTGAGTAATAAATGTGTTTTAATTTTTCTAATTAATTTTTATAATACATGTATTATTCTAAACGAGCAAAGCTCGGTCACCAGGTACTTCTATATTAAGAATCATATTTTATCATATTTAATCATACCAACATTCTCTTTTATAGATATAGATAACCTCCACGTCAGTAACAAATTCGCAAACGCACTATTAATTACTATTTAGTTTATACTATAAATGGGAGTTGAAAACCACACTTAGATATTGTGTTAATTGAATTTTGCAATAAAGGGTTGGAAAACGCCAAACTCTTATTATGCAAATCCGGATGCAAATTTTACAGCGATACCAAGCAGCCTTACAAACGAAATATTATCTTTAGAAATGTACATATCTACGGTTAAGATGTGTTTATTGACACAACAATCAGTGTTTGAAAATAAATTAATAGCATTTTCTTAAAACCGCTTGCTTCTTTTATCCATTCAATTTTTCTTTTATTTGACTGAGAACGATTTCATTTGATGGTCTAACTCAATTGAAATGTGATTTGTTTTAATTTCGCCAATGATATAGGAAGCGACATATTCTTATCGACACAAAATACTATCCTAAAGTTGTAGATACATAAAGAAGAAGAAAGACTAATTGCCAATCATTTAATTTAAATTAGTTTAATAAGTTAACGTTGTTTTTATTAAGTCATATATCTTCTTTCGTCTGTGAAATTCGTCACACTGGCCCTAAATTTTTAAACAGGTATAACATCAATACTTCTTGCACGGGTTAAAAAGGCTGAAAGGTTGTTGCTCTACTGATACATTTAAGTTGTTAATTAATTCTTCATTGTTTACAAAATTACAAAACACGAGTGTCTAGAACATTTTTCAAAGTAACATCTGTCAAATATTGGGAGAGATAAGATTAATGTTCAAAATCGTCGGAAAAACTTAAAATCTACCATTCCGTATTTCAAATAATTCACTAATTTCGATCCAGCAGTTTATCTGAAAATCAACTTTATTTCTTCTTCTTCGAACTGTCAAAATATAGTGCAAACGATGTTGTCATTAGAAAATTTAAACATTGAAACATAGGATGGTCACGGCACCTTTCTTCTTCTTCCCGAACTGTCGAAACTTAGTGTTCTCAGCTGTTGACATTCAAGTAATTTTATGTTTTCATTCTTTAAAAATGTAAACATTGAAACTTAGGACGTTCGTCGTAGCCCGAGAATTTTAAGGAAAATATGCCTATGTGTTGCATGAGTTTAAGATCTGTCTTTGTGTAAAATTTCAAACTGTTTGGTTCAGTATTTTTCGCATTTACTTGCCACAACAAACCCACAAACAAACATACAGAAACCACCTCTTCTTTATAATATTACTAGCCAAAGTACCCGTTCTTCGCACGGGTTAAAAAGGCTGATAGGTGTAGGCTCTACTGATACATTTAAAATATTGTTAATTAATTCTTCATTGTTTACAAAATGACAAAACACGAGTGTCTACAACATTTTAAATTAACATCTGACAAATATTGGGAGAGGATAAGGATTAATGTAATAGAGACAGTCGTCGGAAAAAACTTAAAATCTACCATTCCACTATTTCAAATAATTCACTAATTTCGATCCAGCAGTTTATCTGAAAAATCAACTTTATTTCTTCTTCTTCCCGAACTGTCAAAATATAGTGCAAACGGATGTTGTCATTAGAAAAAGTAAACATTGAAACCTAGGACGGTCACGGCAGCTCTTTCTTCTTCTCCTTCTTCTCGAACTGTCAAATTTTAGTATTCACAGCTGTTGACATTCAAGTAATTTTATGTTTTCATTCTCTAAAAATGTAAACATTGAAACTTGGGACGTTCACAGGGCGTAGCCCGAGAGAATTTAAGGAAATAGTATGCCTAGTGTTGCATGAGTTTAAGATCTGTCTTGTGTAAAATTTCAAACTGTTTGGTTCAGTATTTTTGTAATGAAACAATACCAAACACACAAATACAAACCCCCAACAAAGAATAAAAATTTTTATATATCTATAGTTAAATTCTCATATTTTAATATGTCTATTTTTTATTCAGTTATCGACGTTTTTAATATAAAATCAATTATTGTTTTGCCCTATGATTACTGTTGGTAAAAAATGGAAAAGGTCTAATTACTTTACTTATATCCATTTCTTTTGAAAATTTTCTATACAAAATTCATTAAGTTTTAACTTGTGGAGATTTTTATATTTTGAAATAATATAGTCTCGAATAGATTATTTTAAGAAAACAAATGTTTTTCACAAAACAAGTTTGAAACATAAAATTCTTTAACTAACAAACACATATAATTGTTTAAAAATCATTATTATTTTATTTATGTTATTTGTATAATCACTTCATTCACTTTAAGTAAAGAATTTCAAACGGGATTTATATGTATTTCTATAGTACCTAAAACATATCAATCACTATTATAGTACCATCCATGTACAAAGACAGTGAAAGTGTTAGCTTGTGCGTAATTGTTGGTGAATAGTATTGTTTGTAAGTTTTTTGCCAGCCTTAAACGGATTTTAAACGTATACTAATATTGTTATATTTACAAATATGTCTTAACTCTGGGGGTGGTGGGGATATTGGCAATTTGCGCGACCATAATTTGAAATAGTATCGTCTTTTTGTAGTGGCGCCATATGAATAGTGACGTCATAGCTTGGTTAAACAGCTGTGTAGATTAACTGAAAACATTCCGTTTAGACATATCCATGATCCAACCTATTTACCACGGTGAATATTTTAGGTACTGGCTCGCCTGAGAAACTTTGTTTTGCGTAAAATTGTGATAGAAATCATGTCCGTCGTGAAATAGAGTTTTTGTAGGTCTTAAAATATTTATTTAATGTTCACAATAACTTACGTTGTACTTTAAACTTAAATTTAATATAATCTAAAATTATTAGCCATGTAATAAAACTACTCACCATTCCTAACCAAAGATAAACTTCAGTTAGAGTTGGACACTGAAGCGTTTTGAGTGTCTAACTCGGTTAAACTGTTGTTTCATGTTCAAAGCGGAGTCAGGAGCGAGTCAGGCTTATAAATGGACAACAATTCGGCCAATGCGTTATTTACCAGACACCCGCGTTGTGGTCCACCCTTTGTTACATTAGAATCACTATTTTTACATTCGTTTCATTACTACTTAAATATCTATATAGTATTTTTTGTACAAATAAAGGCGTCATTAATGTTGATGTCTTATAAGTTTTGAATGTGAAAAACGGAAATATGAAGATTAACGTAGGTCTGTATATGACACTGTGTCTGCTAACCTGGAAAACTAGGAAAAGTCGAGGAATTTCACCCAACCTGGAAAGGTTAGGGAAAAGTCAGAGAGTTTTGTAAAAAATTATAAAAAGTCAGCTACTGCTACCCGGTACGTTGGCTGATTACATTTACCTTGAGTTGTCGTGGCCGTTTGAAGGTATATTATTTGAAATAGATTAGATCAGCTCATTGAAATGGCAACCATACTACAATGTAGGAATTTAAACCTAGTATGAATGAGGATTGAATGCAAAATGATTGTGACGCGATCTTGTAGTCTTGTTACTGACTATTGAATACTACGTTAATCCGGAAAGCCTGTCCTCATAATTAGACCAATTCGTAATACAGAGGCTGTGGTTCGGGCTCCACTTTAAACTGTAGGTTCCTTAGTCATTACCTGTTGGGCTATTAATTAACAGTTATGTCTAAGGAACATGTCAGCCTTATTCAGTAACAAGACTACAAGATCGCGCCACAATCATCCTACACTCAATCCTCATTCATACTTGGCTTAAAATACCTACATTGTAGTATGGTTGCCATTTCAATAATCTAACCCAATCCTATTTATTGCCTTTAACGTTTCCGTAAGCTAGCTGACTGACACTTCTTCTTTCTTCCGCCAGGAGCGCTGCAGATCACCAACAGCATGGAGGAGGACCAGGGCAAGTACGAGTGTGTGGCGGAGAACAGTGTCGGCACAGAGTACTCTCACTCCACCATGCTCTACGTTAAAGGTTAGTGTGCTATACTCTGTGGATTTGTTGAAGATCAGTTGACAGCTGTTTTGTGGGGGAGCACTCGTTTGAGCCTTTTTATTTGTGAAAAAGTAATTAGAACAGATTTTAATGTTTACAGGCAAAACTATGAAAGTGATTGCGTGGTGATATTTTTTTATATTCCAACGCAATTTGTTGAGATATAGATGAATCAACATTATTGATTACCAATACACTGTACTATTGTTTCTTACCTTCAGAATCCATACTGAAGTGAACATTTCGGAAATCAAAGTTCCGTAGTAAGTATGAATAGTATGTATCCTAAGCATCTATCAAAATTTTTGGATAAAGAGTCACAAATGGCAACATTTTTTAAATATTATATCCAAAACCAATTATATACGTTGACGACAGTTAATATTGTTTTTGTAAATATGTTTTAGATCAAACTATATATTTTTTTATCACAATAAAATTTTGAATAAATTTATATTTTGAAATTTTAATATATTATATGATAACCAAAATACCTCGAAAACAAAATATCTGAATTTTTCCTATAAAAATACTTAAATGTACTAAGTAACATATAAACTAATAGTCTGTATTTTATTCTGTAAAATATAATATTATAATTTTCCTTAAAATTTTTCTCTTTTCAACATACCGAAAAAAAAAAATCAAGCACATAATTGTATTTTTCTCCAATTACTTCATAGGTTAAAAAAAATTAATTTTTCTTTTACCTTATAGAAACAATTTATTATTGGTTAAAAATCAAAAAACATAGTTAATGATTGGTACGTTGCAGAAAGATACCATTTCATGTATACATACTCTTTTTTAAGAGTTGTAAAGTGGTTTTTAAAAATTTTTTTATGTAATAAATATATATTTTAACAAAATATATTTTAATTTATTTTTGGAATAAATGTATATCGAGAAACTTATTTTTTTTTTATACCTTTGATCCTCTAAGGATAATACGTAATAAGAAGCTAAGACTAACACATACTACATTTTTAATATTCTATTTCATCTAATTCAAGGCAATATACAACATTATATAAGTTTGTTGTGTTTCATACCTACCTTTTTTGGCTTTTCTGTGATATCAAACGTAAACATTACAAAACTATTATTATAATTCCTAGCAATATACAGACAAAACTAATTTTATTTGTATAGATTTTTCAGTTAACAAACTCTTCAATAAGTTGCTCTCCTCGTTTCCTTTTCTCACGTTTACAGAGGGATAATTCGATACCCACCCCCCATTTACCCTCGTGTCGTTGATCCATTTACGTTCCCAAGGCAAACCTTGCAAGATTTTCCCCTTTGTCTGGTCCTTTTATGTCTTACTAATCCCTCAAAGATATTAGAAGCCGGTGAAACTCAGGACAGAATTAGAGTATATTTTCGTTATTCAAGAACCTAACTAAATGTTAATTTTTCACTTAAAGTAAAATAATTAAAATTTCAAAGACCTTAAAACTTTGTAGTTGTTTCATTTGTGGAAAGAATACATGAAAAAGACGATATTTATGGTTTATGATATACAGAATTTTAGTTATATATTGTACATAGTTCAGTACACATATTTTTCGAGTACTAATTCACGAGAAATTCCTAATTTCTGACTACATAACTTATAGTTAAACGTCTATAATTTAAAAAAAATTGTTAAAATGTAAGCTAATCTTTACAAGAACAATTATGGAGCAACTTTATTATTATTTTCACACTAGTTTCGTGTTCTTTTCTAGCTTTAAATATAGCTTAGTCTTCTTTTTACAAACTACCTTCTTTCTTTTTTCATTGTGGATCGCCCATTGATCATTGAGTAAACATAAATGATAGTTTAATTTACCTGTTTCTGTTGCATTATCTTTTTCCTAAAACAAATAATCATAATTTATCTATCTTCTTTTACTGTTAATTTTTCATTTGACTGATCTTTTCATATACATATTTATCATGAGCTTTATTTTATTTTGTTCAATACACAAAGCTCAAAAACGTAGCAACAAAAGGCTCAGCAAAAGGGCAGGTTGTAATTTAGCCATTAAGCCCTTCAAGAGCCCAATTACCCTTATCTACATCCTACACGTCTAATAATTGTCCTACATTGCCTCCCCCCCAACCCACCCTTCCACAGACCTCCAGTACCAACCCTCTGTTCCTGAGATTTGTATTTACAATCATGGAGCCGGTAGGTTCTGTAATGTAAAATGCAATAATAATATTGAGTCAGTAAATAATATGGTATCTATTATGTTTATCCTTTTACACTGTAGCTTATTCATTCGATAGAAAAAAGGTGATTTTTTACTTATTTCCAACCAGCGACGTGGTTGAATAGAGATTTGTAACGTGAAAAGAGTATTGATAACGGATTAAAAAAATCCAGATAACTAAGTGAAAACTAAGTGAGAAGTGTGAATTTATAAACTCTCGTTGAGTTTAGTTTTAATTAAGTAAAATAAAAACACGCAAACAAAGCGGAATGGAAGCGTACATCGAATGGAAGAGCGCGGACAAAAGGTTAAATGTAAAAGTGCTGGAATGAGAGGATTGAATGGTTTAAAGAAGAGCGCCATCGCCAGAGTGGAAGTTGTCAACATCAACGTCCGTTCGGTGTTTATACTCTGTGTACATCGGTGCTGCTCTCTTGCGCTCGTCATTTGAATCAAACACTCCAACAATACTTGAACAGAACGTCGCGCGGCGCTAGTTGCGCGTGAAAAGATTCTATTGTAAGGATAGTGTCTCATTTGCAGTAACTTTGCAGCGGGGTGTGTTTACGTGCACGGTTGTGGGGAGTTTTACCATGGATTAAAAATCAATTCTGTTTTATTTTTTTATTTTGATAGAAATATGTTAAGAAAAAACTAGTGTAGTTCTCGTTTGAAAACCACTAAAAAGTGAATATATCCTTAGTGGCGAAGTATCAAAAGTATAGTAGAATGTAATATGTAAAAATATAATTCTGTAGTTCTACATAGAACAATATTTTAAAATTAATATAATTTTTCCTCTCAAAATCAATACCGAACGTTGTACTCGTATATGCCAAAATTCGTTGTGTACTAAAAATAATATTTTTTTTTAATTTTCATATAATTTAAGTAGGAAATACAAATATGTAGTTTGTTAGTCGACTGAAAAATTTTCTATATTATGAAATTCTTTTAAAATCACTGCAAGACGTTTCGTCGAAATTCCTATATATTCCTATATATAACATTGATAACATCTGCACCAAAGTTACGTCTGGAATTTTCGCATTACGTAACCTCTCAAAATTCTGTTCCAAAGAAGTACTTTTAATGGCCTAATCTACCCTCACATTTCCTATGGAATAGGACTTTTAGGTAGTTGTGCAAAATTTAGACAGGAAAGGGTTTTTAGACTGCAAAAAAGCAGTCAGAATAATTTCAAAATTGCAGGCCAGAGGATCTTGTAGGAACGCCTTCAGGGAGTTTGGTTTGCTTAAAGTGCCCAGTCTCTATATTATGGAGGTAACCACCTACTGTAAATATAGATGCCCCCTCGTCCAAGGCAACCAAATTCATCAGTATGAAACGAGGGGAAGGGATACTTATCGATCGACAGAACTGTAGCTTTTGAGCAATTGCCATCCCAGCTAGATATCAAATTCCATAAGCTTCCTGAAGGCATAAAGCAGTCTGGCAACAAAATTAAATTCAAAGCTCGTTTAAAACGCCTCTTGGTGTCTAAAGTTGTGTACTCTGTTGATGAATTCACGATGAACCGCTGGGAAAACTAAATTTTAGGGATTTCCGCGAATTAAATTCCAGCACTGGTGTTAAACCTTGTCAAACCTTGTTTTGTTTTAAATTCAACAAATTTATTCATGATGTTAATGAAAATTTTACTATGACTTTTGTAAAGCAATTTATATTCTCAACTGCAATAAAGATTATTATTATTTTATTATTATTCTATTTGTTGGGGGCGGGGTTCAAAGGAGAGATCGAGAAACTACACAAAAATTCACGCTTAAATATTTACATACAATTTTTAACTGGGAGACATGTCAGATAGCTACTAATAAAACAGAGGAATGATTACAATTACTTGACATTAGAGCGGGGATAATTGTGAAGATGTCTTGCGGTGGACTGTAGCGTAGATGGATGTGATCACAAGAGACGGAAGTCTCTGAGGTGTGAATCTTCTCCATGCGGGTGTAGAGGGTATTCTCCGTAGCCGTAGAATACTAATGAATTGCGGAATGTCTTGTAAATAGCCATGAGCACTTCTTCACACAACACTTTGATTTTATACCCAACAGTTCAGTTATTAGCACTCTTGAAGCACCAAAGTTACGTCTGGAATTTTCGCATTACGTAACCTCTCAAAATTCTGTTCCAAAGAAGTACTTTTAATGGCCTAATCTACCCTCACATTTCCTATGGAATAGGACTTTTAGGTAGTTGTGCAAAATTTAGACAGGAAAGGGTTTTTAGATGCAAAAAAGCAGTCAGAATAATTTCAAAATTGCAGGCCAGAGGATCTTGTAGGAACGCCTTCAGGGAGTTTGGTTTGCTTAAAGTGCCCAGTCTCTATTATGGAGGTAACCACCTACTGTAAATATAGATGCCCCCTCGTCCAAGGCAACCAAATTCATCAGTATGAAACGAGGGGAAGGGATACTTATCGATCGACAGAACTGTAGCTTTTGAGCAATTGCCATCCCAGCTAGATATCAAATTCCATAAGCTTCCTGAAGGCATAAAGCAGTCTGGCAACAAAATTAAATTCAAAGCTCGAAAAAAAACCCTAAACGTGGTGTCTAAAGTTGTGTACTCTGTTGATGAATTCACGATGAACCGCTGGGAAAACTAAATTTTAGGGATTTCCGCGAATTAAATTCCAGCACTGGTGTTAAACCTTGTCAAACCTTGTTTTGTTTTAAATTCAACAAATTTATTCATGATGTTAATGAAAATTTTACTATGACTTTTGTAAAGCAATTTATATTCTCAACTGCAATAAAGATTATTATTATTTTATTATTATTCTATTTGTTGGGGGCGGGGTTCAAAGGAGAGATCGAGAAACTACACAAAAATTCACGCTTAAATATTTACATACAATTTTTAACTGGGAGACATGTCAGATAGCTACTAATAAAACAGAGGAATGATTACAATTACTTGACATTAGAGCGGGGATAATTGTGAAGATGTATTGCGGTGGACTGTAGCGTAGATGGATGTGATCACAAGGGGCGGAAGTCTCTGAGGTGTGAATCTTCTCCATGCGGGTGTAGAGGGTATTCTCCGTAGCCGTAGAATACTAATGAATTGCGGAATGTCTTGTAAATAGCCATGAGCACTTCTTCACACAACACTTTGATTTTATACTCAACAGTTCAGTTATTAGCACTCTGAAATTTTACACAAAGAGGAAAAATACAAAAATTGGTTAAAACACTATATGATAATATAAACCAGTCTACTTAAATGTAAGAATAAAAGATTTAATAATTAATAAAGGGTATAATAAGGATAATAATGTTGACTCATTCAAAACTACTGCAAAAGAGTGTTTGTCTGGAGAAGTTTATAAAAAATATTTTAACCATAATTATACTTTTAAAATTTTAATGTTAATAAATAAGTTTAAATAAACAAAACATTTTATTTTGTAATGTGGTTTATAAATGGTGTAACTATAATGATCGAATATTTTATTTAACTATGAAGTAAATTGTACTAAAAATGAACAGCTAACACCAATAACGTTGGGAATGTAAATACTGCTGAAAAAATGGTTAGATATAATTACAATGTTAAATTTATATATAAAACATTTGTAATCCCCAATAAAAGCCGATATATTGGTTTTTTCGTTTGTTTGGATTCTAAAATGTTTAAAATAACAGTATTATGTTTTGTAATATATAAATATTTTTGATCAATTGTTAACTGGCTAAATAAATATTAAAAGATTATGGTTAAACTGAAGAAATTAACAATGTTATATAAATTAATGTATTAATAAAGGTATAATAATGATTGTTGACTCATTCAAACTACTGCAAGTTACATGCTGTCTGAGAATCACTAAGGAGAGAAAGTTTTATTTTGGGCAACCTCTAATCTACTCATTAGATAATTAAAATATTTTAGTTTAAAACCAAACACTCATTTGTGAATGTATGTTTTAAGAATATGTGGTTATAAAATGGAATGTACACTAATCTCGAATAAGCTAATAATTTATTTTGTAGTAAAACACACACACACAATACCTATACCCATAAAACGCAATCTACGTAAGTGAGATGCCCGAAAGTTAGCCTCTAAGTGTCTAAGACAATTAACAGACATGTTAGCGGGAGATAAGGGCAGTTTGACCTGTGGGGGCTTAAACTGGGAATTACCCCAACGATCCCACTGATCCCCTCTTCGCAACAGGCTCAGTGTGAAACTGATACTTAATGGTAACTGTAAAATGCAAAACAGCTACTTTAAAATATCAGTTGCGAATATCGGTGAAAATGTTTTGATCGCATGTATTCTAAAGCTAAAAAATTATGGTTGATAAATCTTATTATTTATACTGAAACAAGGACTGTCCAGGCCAAATTTTTCTAACCAAGGATTTAATTTTTTCCAATAAGGGGTAATTGACCACGAAAAATGTTTGTATTTACTTCCCTGTGGGAAATAGGTTAGATCATGGATGTGTCTAAGGGAATGTTTTAGTCAATCTAAACAGGTGATTATTGTGTTTCAAATTTTTGTCGTTCAAATTGCTAACAAGGAGAGCTAAAACATATCCATGTCAAAAATTTTTAAAATTATGCACACGTAGACGCATAAATCGTCCTACAGCCTTAAAAACTTTGTGAGTTTTTTAGCTGTAGTTATACAAAATAGCTGGTTCAAGTTGTTTTGGTAAAATTCTTAAACAAGAATGGTTTATTTTTAGGTTAGTTTGAGAGAAATATTTTAAAGGATAGTCATATTTAGTTTGACGGTTTTAATTTACAGAAAACATGATGAATTACTGTTGAATTTAGTTTGGTTTATTTTTACGAATGTGTTGAGTCCTCCGAAACGAAAATATATTCAGAATTTTCAAGGGAGAGGAGCTATGAACACAACTGTGTTTACATTGAGTATATAATAAATTAATTTTAGTTAATTGAGCTAGATCTTGTAATCCAGCTACTTGAATTGTGATTGGTTATGAGTGATGGTTGGTGGATGGGATATTCTCCGGTGTGGATTAACGTCCGCACTGTTCAAAACTAATTCCATCCACAAATACCATCATCATAATTAGACCAGTTCGTAATTCTGAGGCAGTGGTTCGGACTATACGTTAAAATGTAGGTCCCTTTTTTGGCTGTTGGGCTATTAATTAACAGTTCAGTCTAAGGAACATGTCTGCCTTAGTCAGTAACAAGACTACAAGATCGCGCCACAATCATCTTACACTCATTTCTCATTCATACTTGGCTTACAATTCCTGGACAGGTTCCTATTTCAGTAACTAACTGTTACATGTTTTATTCAATTTATGCAAAGCCCGATCTCTCGGTACTGATTATAATTAAAAAAAATTGCGTCGGATGCGAAATGTAAGATAGAGAACATTGTTGAAATAGTGAACTGCTGATTTTAACAATTATGAATATCGATGGAAGCGGTTGAGTTACATTAGCTAAGCAAATGTGTAAACTGGTCAGCCTGCGTTTGCGTGTTTGCCCACACATCGGGTCGAGTGGTACTTGAAATAACGTTCCTTCTATGAAATAAGAAAGGAAAATATTTCGTAATAGGTCTAAAATATTTTTGCTGAAACAAGATACTTAACGTATCTTTAAGTTTGATTTCAAACTTCCGTTGTTGGGTTTCCCCCGTGTAGGAATAAAACGCCTCATAAAAAGTGGTAGTGTTCAGAATAATTTTAATATTTATTTTAATTTTTTGTATCATAAAGCCCCTTTGATCTATTTATAATTGTTAAAACTTTTAATTTTTTTGGAGGTGAATTACTCTTGTAATTCAAATTTTAAAAAGTGAGAAAATACCTTCAGATATTTTCCATAAACTTCATAAAATTCTTGTCGGCGCACAGTCAAACAGACAATCACTTTTAATTCAGTGTATTAAAAATTTACGTTACACGCTCAGATGAGATTTCAATTTTTTAAACTATACTTTCCTCATGTAAAGGATGAGGAATAAATGTATTTAATTCCATTTTGATGAGTTAGAATTGTTTGTAGAGAATTAAACTTGATGTTTTGGACATCAGGGAAAAGGGCAAAGTTTCACAGAGCAGCTACTCTGATGGAATTGAATGGTTTTTAGAAATGTAGGGCCATCTGCTAAGTGTGCCCTCCATTGTTATTGTATCTGTGTACATTTGCTTTTCACTCTTATTCAGTCACTCGCTCGTTTTAGTCCCAGGATTTAACGCTTTGCCGAGCTGTCATTTATTTTGATTGAACAACACTGCGTTAACACTCTTTGGAAGTTTTCCTACGAAGAATTTAAAATAGATTTTACGGATAGATTTTTAAATAGATTTTTACGGACAGTTTATGTTTATTTTTATTTCATTGTTTCGTGCTAATAATTGACAAGGAATGTATTAGGGTCCATGGTGTGGGTTGCTATTGAATTCCGTACATAAAATTGCAAATTATACGTTATGGGTAGGTTATTTTTTTGTTCGTCAACGATAAAACTACAAAGTTTCTTTAGCGACAGTATAACGAACTCTATGAGTTAGTTCAAGTATCAGATCACAGATTGCAACACAGCAGAAAACACCAACTAATAGTTTCACTAAATTGTCTCTAGATGCGACCACTTGCCAGTTGACTTTTCAGGAAACCGATTTGTGTGACGTGGTTGCCTATCAACTGGAAACGTTGTATTCCGTATCAGGTTTTTTTTATCTCAGTTGGTGGATACATTTTTAACTAAAAAAATTAGGCCTAGGATATTTGCGTGAATTAAATGGAACAACGAGATACCGTAGCGGCGTAAGACGAGTCTAGGACTTTTGACCATTGCGCCTATTCCTTTCGTCATCGCAGGGGACCATAAAAGTGTCAAAACCCGTGGCCCGTAACTTTGGCAACCGCTGTCCTCCCTGGCTGGGATTTCGTTCGTGCCGGGCGGGGTTGAGGGTGAGGGAGAAAGTACGCTAGATAAAGGCGAGAGGGGAGGTGGCAGACGAAGACAGACAAAGAATATCAAAGCACCCAAGTATGATACCCCATTCCGTACAAGTGTGACGTTACTAACCGTCTAAGGACTGTCTGTTGTCTAGTTTGAAATATGTTTATAGGTGCAATATTTTGAATTGTATCGGTCTTATTTAAACCCATACCTGCTTGAGGAAAGGATTAACGATTAATATTTCCTAACCTAACCTAACAAAATTTAGTTGTGATTTCTCTTACCGTTTTAAAGTCATCTCAAGACTTAATCGTTCTTCCGAGAATTCTACCCCATTATCCCGTCTCGCTCATACATATCCTGATTTCGGTGATTCCGTGTCGAGGGCTAATTAGGGTTCCGACCCTCGGTGGGGGCTGGGCAGTTGCCAAAAATCCGTTTACCCCCCAAAACGGATATATCCACTCTCAACTCGAATAAGTCGTGAGTCACAAAGGCTAGCCAGAGGAAACCACTCATGATTTGACAGGTGGCTTATGCTACTGGTATAATAATAATAGAATATAGTAGATCATTTAATACTGTTACTCTTTATGCTACATATATGACAATAGAATCATCTCGTAGATTAATCTAATAACATAGTATGAGGGAGGGACTTTAAGGGATAAAAGTGATAATTTGTGGGATTAAACAATGAGGCAGGGATTTTCAGGGAGGAAAGGGAGAATTTTTGGGATGAAACCGTAGTTGCCAAAATGCCGCGGTCGAGGCTAATTAGGGTTCCGACTCTCGGTGGGGGCTGGGCGGTTGCCAACAATCCGTTTCCCGTCCGTGTAAGTCACACAGGCCAGCCAGAGAGTTATGTGTAGCCGTACCGTTTGTTTGGGCCAGCGTGTTGCCTCTGAGCTATCGGTACCGTTTGAATATCGAAATGAAGAACACATTTGAAACACGATCGATGGGGCAAAACGTTATTTTTAAACTCTAGCTATGAAATTTACACCGAAACGACCTGCACTCTGCATTAACGATTCCACTAATTGCTTGAGAAATTTTGTTAACCTATGAAACAAACCAGACTGATTAGTCAGTGACTAATAAAACGCTGCAAACGCGCTCTATTGGGACAGACGGTAAACACGCGCGTGTGCTGACCCTTCGTACACATCGGCTCCATCAACTCACCTCGCTGATGCTTCAAAACGTCAATAATCACATTACATTCTGGTCCACTTTTATTTTTTATTTATTAATTAAGTTACATAAATATAAAAAGAGTCTTGGCTTTTTTATTTTTATTTGTCAACACTATCCTGACAGCAACGAATCAGTAGTCAAATCAGTTTTTATTGGAATTAGATTAGAATGCATTACCGGTACTTGGATTCCACGTACATGATATATAGGATATATATTATGTTGAATTTAATTTAACATAAAATACGCGCTACGATACTTAAATCGCAAAAAAGTGAGATTCTCCTAAACACTGCTGTGGAGAAATCCACCCAGGAGTGATTATAGTAAAGAGGTTTTACTCCCGACAATGAGCGAGGGCAAATTGACAAGGGAGCGTCACTAAACGTAACAATTACAGGCACAAGGTGTCACCTTTCATAAAACAAAACATCACAAACGCCTAACCCGATTACGTTGCACTATATTTACAGCCTTTCCTTTAATCTCTTTCCCCAACACTGTTTCCTTTGTGTCTTCTACTCCTTTCAGTTCATTTCGGCTAAGGTGACTCGCTTTTAAATTTACCACTGTGTTTTTCTTTTTCAAAAGCCTTTGTTTAAATAGGTAATACCAGGGATAAATTTTATATTTCTTTTAGTTAAACTTGATGTTTTAAAATTTTTAATTCTTTTACGAATTGGACATAGTGTATATTCTATTAAAATGTTCTATATATTTTATGACAAAATTGAATCCGTCGTTTTAAAAGATTTCGTGCCTTACTTATTTTCTAAAGATAAAAAAAATCAAAACTATTGCACAATACTCTTACGACTATTGCAAAAGGTACTAATAAGGATACTGAAGTAGCATCATTGAGAGGATCATTATTAAACGGAAATTAATCATTATTTGACGAAATTAATGTCATTATGGATGTAATGAAATGCTAAATCAGCTGATCTCTATACATAAAAATGAATGATTGTATGTATGTTTATGCGTTGCCAAGCTACTCATCCGAATGCCATGATATTTTAGTTGCTCTCTATGTGTCCGGGAAGGTTTTAGTGAAAATATTTTTTCAGAAACTCCATAAGCTTCCATTTTATGGCGTTTTCAATTTCTAATGTTAACCTCATGGGGACCAAGTTTGTTTACAAATTTTCATTAAAATTTTTAATTCGTAGAGCTACAGCTGTTCAGTTTACTTTCCATTAGCAATATATGCTTTACTATAAAATGCCATCTGAATCATTCATGAACGTAAAACTAAGAAGTAAGTATGTGCTGTACAAATTGAACAGCTTTATTCACCACGTTAATAGTTTACGGTTTTTGGGGATTATGTTTTTGTATTTTTTTATTTTCTGTAAGGTTAAAGACACGGTTTTATATGTTGGTCAAATGAAAAATAATTACAATGTGTAAACATATTATGCTTATTCTAATAATCAGATGTTGTATATCGTTCCAATAAAAGCCGTATTACAGTTAGGTTTGGTTTGGGTTTAGGTTGGATTAGAAAATAGTAAATCAATTCACTCAGATTGATTTCTTTTGTGTGAATGTTATTAATGTCTTATCGTTTCAATATTTGTACTATGCCGCGACCCAGAATATCTACACAACGAAACCGTAATGCTATTAGACTTCAGAACATGGCCAATCTTAAAGTTAACATGTATTTACTGTAAGGCGTTACGAAGTTCGCCGGGTCAGCTAGTTTATCTATAAAGATAGTGCACTTTAGTGGCTAACCTCAAATGTACAACGGCTCAAATAAGAACAACGTTCATCAGCTGATTACTCCAAGAATGAAATACACACCAATTATTTTTTGATACCCTGTATGCAACTACAACTCTTTTTTTAAAAGTCTGAATATTGTTGGTAGTAGATAAAAATAGTGTACACAGTTATTATATTATCCCTTCAGTTAAAGCTAGTGTTCTACCTTACATTTCACTTGTGGCTTTAAGGCATTCATGATACAATCGTTGCTTAACCTACTATAAAAATCCAACCTTCTCTAAGTATACCGTAATTTATGGAGGGTATAACTATACCCTCATCATAATCATAATAAACTATTATGATAACATAATTGTCACAGGTTGCTGGATCGAAACCAGTGGCCGGTAACTCCTGTCAGATCATGAGCGGTCACCTCTGGCTAGCCTATGTGACTAAATTCGCCACGCTACTTCGCTGTCTTTGGCCCTAGACCTATGGTGATCGGTATTTGAGGTTAAAAATGCAATCGATTTCATACAGAGTGTAACAAAAATTCATGATTATATATGCATAACCATTTTCTTCACGTCAAAACAAAATCAAAATTTTCATGTGGGTGTGAATCACTATAATCAGCTGATCAATTAATTGTTTTTGTAATGCTTTTTTTTACTTTCTCGGTCGTATCTTTGAACTATTTTGTATTGGAGTTTAATTGATCCAATGGCAAAAAACACTTGATTTAGTGATGTTTTCTTACGATTCAGGCATTTCTTTTGTTTACGACTTCATTTTGCTAATATCCATAAAAATTTTATAGACAAACATTTTGTTTAGTTTTTAAAATTTTTTAATCCGATTTACACGACGATTAGTGGGACCACCATGTATATACCTGAGAAGTATATTTAATTTTAAACTCACTCTTTTATGTAGTATTCTCATTATTTATTACATTCAATACTTTTAATAAGAGTATAGAAATAAGTTTTTCACCATGTACAGAATCTTAGCGTATCCTAAAATTATCTATATTATCTCAGGTTTTAGGTGGGAGACACTGTGAGCTCAGTGTTTTTATGTTACACAGTTGGTACTGATGTTTATATTGTTTGGCCACATGTTAGTCAAGTAATTTGCTCCGTTGTTTAAAACTGGAACAGAGAAGTAAAGAAACAAGTGGAGGAAACTTGGACGGAGAAAGAAATTTCATGTTGTTAACGCAAATTGCATTCAGAAAGCACAACAGCTCTTTTCCATTAGCAGATGAGAATTTTGTTTTGCAAATACGCATTAAAAGTGTCCAAATTAAGTAACTTTCCTTATTTGCATTTTTCATGTTTAACTTTGTACTTTATTTATTAAAATATTGGCTTACCTAATAAAGGTTTTACTACGGTTTTAAAAATCCATTATCTTTGTTTTTAACGAAGATAAAGAATAACTTTATGCAGCGATATTGAAGTAAAGTTTGTAATCCTCCATTAGCTTGTGTCCAGGCTGAGAATAGTTAAATTAAGATTTAAACCGTGAAAGGAGTTGCGAATCCTCCAACTGTAGGACAAGGTCCATCGACAAACTTGTTGACGTTCAGTTAGAAGGTGAATCATCGCTGGAAGACTGGTTTTAAGGTATAACTTTGAAAAATCAGATTTGTCATTGTTGAAAGAAAGTAAACTTAACTTACAAAAGTTGGACCAACTTGCTTTTACTTTTGTTATTTTCGTTGTTGTGGTCCCGTACTTGCAAACGTAATTTTCTTTTTTAAATAAATTACAGTTTTTTCAATATTTACCCGTGAATTAAAAAATAAATACAAATTTATAGTTAGTTTTTTAACATCCTTGCAACAATATGAAACCAGTTGTTCTCTGCTGGTAACAAAAAACACTGAGACCAGTTATTTCCGTTACGATCAGATACCAGTGACAAAGTAACTGTGACTCATTGTTGCAGTTGCTAAGTCCCTCCGTCCTACCCCATCCTGCCGCAGCATGCGGTGATGCTGGGCCAGGACTTGATCAGATACCAGTGACAAAGTAACTGTGACTCATTGTTGCAGTTGCCAAGTCCCTCCGTCCTACCCCATCCTGCCGCAGCATGCGGTGATGCTGGGCCAGGACTTGATCAGATACCAGTGACAAAGTAATTGTGACTCATTGTTGTAGTTGCCAAGACTCTCCGTCCTACCCCATTCTGCCGCAGCACACGGTGATGCTGGGCCAGGACCTGATCAGATACCAGTGACAAAGTAACTGTGACTCATTGTTGCAGTTGCCAAGTCCCTCCGTCCTACCCCATCCTGCCGCAGCATGCGGTGATGCTGGGCCAGGACTTGATCAGATACCAGTGACAAAGTAACTGTGACTCATTGTTGCAGTTGCCAAGTCCCTCCGTCCTACCCCATCCTGCCACAGCATGCGGTGATGCTGGGCCAGGACTTGATCAGATACCAGTGACAAAGTATCTGTGACTCATTGTTGCAGTTGCCAAGTCCCTCCGTTCTACCCCATCCTGCCGCAGCATGCGGTAATGCTGGGCCAGGACTTGATCAGATACCAGTGACAAAGTAACTGTGACTCATTGTTGCAGTTGCCAAGTCCTCCGTCCTACCCCATCCTGACGCAGCATGCGGTGATGCTGGGCCAGGACTTGATCAGATACCAGTGACAAAGTAACTGTGACTCATTGTTGCAGATGCCAAGTCCCTCCGTTCTACCCCATCCTGCCGCAGCATGCGGTGATGCTGGGCCAGGACTTGATCAGATACCAGTGAAAGTAATGTGACTAACATTGTTACAGTTCGTCGAGTCCCTCCGTCCTTCTCCATCCCGCCGCCGCCGCAGCACGAGGTGATGCTGGGCCAGGACCTGAACCTCACCTGCGTGGCCGTTGGCTCGCCGATGCCGTACGTCAAGTGGCGCCGCGGGCCTGCCACTGACCTTACCCCTGAGGACAAGCTGCCCATCGGACGGAACGTGCTGGAGCTGACCGGCATCCAGGAGTCGGCCAACTACACGTGCGTGGCGGCGAGTGCGCTGGGCGTCATCGAGGCCACGACGCACGTCAAAGTGCAATGTAAGTACTCAATTTATTTGTTAAGACCTAAAATTTTGCCCAAATCACTTACCAACATTTATTGCCCTTCAAAAGCAATAAATGGTTTTAACAAAATTACGTTTTCATAATATTGGTAAGGTTGTTTATCCTGTTTATCCAAAGTGAACAGCTCCTTTTGCACAGCTGGGTCCTCCTTTGGCTTTGGCCATACAATCATTTCAACTTGAATACCTAGCCTGAATATCAGTTTTAGTAAATTCTACTCCAGGCTGCTTCATGCTCGTCCAGTAACCCAATTCCGGGTCCTGGGAGTTGCACGCAGTTTGGAGTTGTCCTTTCCTTTAATATTCGACATGTCCGCAATTCGTGATTTCCATGTAGCTGGATTTCTGTCTCTTACTTTATCAATATCTAAAGGGACGTAAAGTTTAAAGTGGAATCCAAACCACTCAAGTATAAATGAATTTTATTGATTTGTATAGTAATTTGGGGCGAACGTTTGAATGTTCATGTGTCCTGTTCTTACGTGAAGCGTTCTGTTGCATTGCAGCACTTCCTGGTCCCCCGACCAACATCCAAGTGTCCGACATCACGGCGACCTCCGTCCGACTGACCTGGACATACCCCTCGGATGACCTCCAGTACTACGTCATCACCTACAAGCCCAAGTACGCCAATCAGGCGTTCAGCGAGATCTCCGGCATCATCACAATGCACTACACTGTGCGCTCGCTGAGCCCGTACACAGAGTACGAGATGTACGTGATCGCCGTGAACAACATCGGACGAGGTCCTCCCAGCGCGGCTGTCATCGTCACCACTGGAGAGACAGGTGACCGTTCGCCAAACTGATAAATCTGGAGTTGACTGTGTTACATTACAGGTGGTTCGGGCTGTGGCGGACTCCGAGAGGGTTGTGAAGTTTAGGAAATGAAAAATGATATGGGAGTCAAATAATATGAATTTACAGGATTCTGTAGGAATGGCAAAATCTTTTGTTATAAGTCACAATTCGCGTACCCAAATGTAGATGCTGATAGTCGGCTTAGATTAAGTTCTTTATATGATTATAAAAGATACCCTCAACCATTTCGGCGAACCATGATCCTGTACTTTTTCTGGATACAGTTTTTCTAAGAAAAAAAAACTGGAACGTATTTTATGACGTTTAATTGAACAGATGTGGGAATAACCTCCGTGTTTCGTTTTACCCCAATAAGATCATTATTTATATTGTGACAAAATTACTAGTCCCAGGATAGTCTTAAAGAGATATTGAAGTCTCAAATTCCCATTTTATCTTTTCTGGGTTATAAACCGTAAAAATGCCGCTAACCAAAAGTATCATAATCCCGAGAAATGTACAGACAAAATTTTAATTTTATTTATATCTCTATTTATAAAATTAGTGTATATATGTATGTCCTTTATGCGTTGCCAAACTACTCATCTAATTGCCATGAAGTTTTAGGAAGTTATATGTGTCCATGAAGGTTTTAGTGAAAAAATTCAAAAACTAGAAGATTAGAATGAATGGCGTTTTAAATTTCTAATGTTAACCTTATGGGGACTAATTTTGTTTACAAATTTTCTACAATCAAAGTTTGATTTCTTAAGCTAAACCTGTTGGTTTACTTTCCATTAGCAATATGAAGTAAATATGTGCTGCACAAAATGAACAGCTTTATTCACCATGGTAATAGTTTACGGTTTTGGGGATTATGTAATTATATTTTAATTTTCTGTTTGATTAAAAGCCACGGGTTTATATGTTGGCCAAATATAAAATAATTGCAATGTTTATACATATTGATGTTTATTATAATAATCAGCTGTTGTATATCTTTCCTATAAAAGCCGTATTACAGTTAGGTTAGGTTTGGGTTTAGGTTGGAAAAAAAATTGTGAATCAATCCACTCAGATTTATTTCTTTTGTGGGAATGTTGTTAATATGTTTTATCGTTTCAGTATTGTTGTTCACTATGCCTCGACCCAGAATATCTATACAACGAAGCCGTAATTCTATTCGACTCTAGAACATGGCCAATCTTAAAGTTAACATGTATTTACTGTCAGGCGTTACAAAGTTTGCCGGGCCAGCTAGTAGATAATAAATGTTATTATACAATTCACAGGATAACCGCTTAACCTTTAAGTTGATACCTCAAGCATTTTTTTCTTATCCTCAACTATCGTGATTTTAGTAATGGTCACTAAATTAAAATTGGTGGTACATAACTGAGATCCAATATGTAGGAAGTACTTCAGACTCCTAAGACAGTTTATATCTTGAAGTCATGGATTGTTTATTAAATTTTCATCTCATAAGAAATTAAAAAATACAATTTTAAAAACTTAAGGAGGGTGTGAAAAAAGGAAAAGTAAAGGAAATTTTGTAATCTTAAATATTTTGCTATTTTGTGAAGAAGCTATAGTATAGTAGTAGTTTCAGGAAGAGTGGATGTCAGAATGTTGAGACATCTCCAGCCAGCACACAAAGGAGCTTCTGTTATTAATCAACATTAATAAATTGAAAAAAATTAAATATATTTTGGAAAATTGTGTCAAAATTTTTATTTGGAATTTTTATAGGTTTAAAAAAATATTTCAATAAGAAATCAGTTTTAAAAGTATGTAAAAAGCTATTGCAGTTCCACAAAAAACCCAAACTGAATCCTTAAAATGTTGCTTATAATATTTTTTTATGTTATGGAAACAAGAGAAAGATGATTTGTTGTATGGTAGTTTTGTAATGAATCCTGAGCTAATTCATTTGAAAGTATTTGCAATTAGTGTGTGTTCCTGTTTTTACTATTTCAGTTGAAATAGTTGATTTTTCCTTTTAAACCACAGCAAACAAAAATTCCAAAATGGAAGATTTTTTACAATTTTTGACATCACTTAGACCAACACCATATTTTTCAATAAAAACTATCAAATATTTACCTTTTGAGCTAACGATAATGCTATTTTTCTGTGATTTTTGTATCATATTTTTCATATATTTTTTCATTAAAACACCGTAGTTAAAGCATCTGAAGAAAATTTGAATTCATAAATATCTGAGTCATTTAAGATACCCTGCTGTGGTTAACCATTCAGTACATTTTTGTGTTTTGTGATGATCTTTTTGTGTTTTGATGGATGTGTCCAATTTTCATCTAAAAACAAAATTTTTGCTGTTTTTCATGCCAATTTACCATTGGATGTTATTGGATGTAAGTTTGACAGTTGTGTGGTCTACAGCCTTAGATGGTTCACTCGCACCTCAAATCTAATTAGCACTTTGCACCTTAGAAAAGCCCAAGCAAGCCCTTCTCTGCCACGCCGAAACCTCACTCAACTAAGGGCAACAGTATGCACACTACTCTTAATTCATAAATCCCTGAATATTTATAGTTGTCTTTATTAAACAATTAAAGTATTTAGTGAAAGTCTTAGTCAATGGTCAGGTTATCAGCTTTAGTCACTGGAAAAAATGAAAACCTTTTACTAAAGCAGTCCTCCTTCTACAGAGTGATTCATAAAGAAATGGGAAGAATTGAAGAACATGTTCTACTAGTGCAAATGAAGAAAACAGTTTATGTGAATACGGCTTTGGAAATGCTTTGTTAACGAGTTACGGCTAGTGAAACATGTCGCTTTTGCTTTTTCGGTTTTGAATATTTTACTTCATTTAGGCCTATATCATTTGGTTCAAAATTAAATCATCTACAGGTTTTGTTTCATAAATTTATTTATTCTTTGCGAAGATAATAGAGTTATTGTAGACATATAATTGTTATTTTGGCTACAATTTTTACGCCGATTGTGTTAAAAAAAAACTCAACATACATTTCCAGAACCAGTTTTATTTCATGTTTCAGTTCATTTTACCTAATATACACTACATTTGACTCTTTTAATTAACACCCAAACAAGAGAAACTCATTTTATCGGGGTACTGAAATATGGGTGAAATATTTTACTAGCCATAACTCGCTAAGGAAGCATTGCCAAACCCATGTTTTTATAAACGTTTATGTCATTTTCACCAGTAGAACACAATCATTAATTTCTTCCCCTTTCTTCATGAATCACCAAGTATTTAAAGATTTGCAACTTTTTTAAAGAAAACCCCTTAAAATTATGCGCAAGTTTGCGCCTGTTTAGATTTTTAATATTTGGTGTTTTTACTTGTTATTTTAAAATATTTTAAAATTTAAACTATTTCTTCTCTATGGTGAACTATGAACCATAAAAACCCAATATATGTCTTTTAAAGTCATCATTAAGAACTTTGAAGAAATTCCTAATAGATATGATGTTTTAAATTGTGTTTTTTATATTTGGACACTTTTTTGAGTATTGTGCAACATGATAATAAATCAAGACACCTTTGTCAAGCTATGAATGAAGTGAATAAAGACGAATAATATAAGACAGGATTTTCCTAATTTGCTTATTGTTTCGTTGTGTCGTCCGAGAACGATTGTGTCTAGTTAAAATCACTCTCCTAAAACCTGGGGCATATTTTGTTTCGTTTCATTATTCATTTTCAATTTTAATCAAGAAATTTTATATCTGATAACTGTTTTAATGAAAAAACAATGGTGGTAGTCATTTTCAAGTCTTCTCTTTCCCCTAGAAATTTTTCTGTGATCTGTTCTTTTTTTCCCTTTTTAGGTGATTTTATAAGCGTAAACAATAAAAAGCTTGAGGATTTTTGTAAGTATCATTCCTAAATTGCAGAGATTTCCGTTTGTAAATTCTGGTATTACCTGTTATCTTTTGGGACATCGGAATGAAATGCTGTACGATGGCTTTGGTATGTTACCTGTACTGTATGCAAGTGATAATAATCTTTGCAATGTTACATTGAATATTTTTCGTATATTGTATAAAAATGAATGCAGTCAAGAAAAATAATTTTCAGATCAATAATTTGTATATGTACATATTTTATTTCAAGGCAGTTCAAATTAAACTTTTGTTTTAAAATTTATTCTACTCATGTTTAATTATATTTTCCCAGTTAATGGAAGTCTATATTACTTCCATAAACTTTGTCAGACAGCCGAAATAGAGTTCAATGTTTAGAACATGTTTTCGTGTTAAAAACACCATCGTCAGTTTATCGTTCTGACTGATACACATGAACATTTAAAGACTAAAGATCGTTTAAAATTTAAAACAGGCCATGTTTTAAATTGTAATGCCTTTGTGTACTTTAAAATTATGTTTATACGATGAAATAATTCACAAGTAGTTCACTGATGATGGTGTCTTGATACCAAAACATGTTCTAAAATCCAATATTAAACTGTATTTGAGCTGTCTGACGGAGTTTACGTTAGTAATATAATATTAAAACATCATGTTCAGCATCTTAGGGGCTAAAACACTGGTTTTATAAGTTGCCAGTTGAGTTACCAAATAAGTTTTGTGTATGAATACCTTGATTCATGAAAAAAGATTCCTAATGTTGTGCTGGTGAATAAATTCTTTAAAATTTTGTTCTTGAGGTTATGTGCATTAGGTTAATCCCAAGTATACATTTAGAAACAAATCTTTACAATTATTACATTTTTCTAGAAACGGTGTATTTCTATTTTGTATCAAACCATTATTGAATGCTGTCTTAAATGTGTTCTTCTGACAGATAAAGAAGTCCATAAAATGAAATGATAGCCATTTCTCCTGATAAAGCCGAAGCCTGCAGTTTTCTTTGCATGCCATGTATATAACACTCTTATCTTATCACAACTCTATCAGTGTGGCTAACTACATTGTCACATGCACCTTGCATTCTTCCTCTAGTTCTAATTTTCTTTTTTATGCATACTGTTGTCCTGGTCATTTTATCCTAGGGGCTTGCTACCTTTACCATATTGTCTCATCAATTATTATTATTCACACATTTACTGTCATATTGTTTTATTTTTGTCAATCATTATCAGAATAAAATACAGTTTCAAAATTTTAAGTAATATGGTTAAATAAATTATTATCTAACGATGTAATTTGATTAATAATGGATAAAGTACTGTTAAAATATTAATATTATTTTTCATTGAACATATAATTTAAATTTAAATGACAGTAAATGTGTTTGTATGTTATTTAATGATTATATGGAATTAATCATAATAAATAGAAATTTCATTGTATATAATGTAAACAAGAAATATAATTAAGGAAGGCAAGAAACTGATAAGCCTAAAAGGATATGACATAATGCTTAACACCAAAATCCATCAATTAAAAACAGATTGAACTGAGCAGTGTTAGTTTTTATCATGTTTTAAATTCTTCTATAATATTCTAAAGCACCAAAGGAAGGATCTTTAGTATCTTTTACAGATTTTATATTATTGGGCGCTAATTTAGAAACTGGAGATTAATAATATAAGAAAAACTCCTTTAATAAAATTCATTTTTATTGTGTTTTAATAACTTTGAGAGCAAAGAGTGAGCATAAATTGATTAATATGTTAATTTTTTACGAAAAATGTGAAATAAAAATTAACTAATTAAAATTGTTATTTTTTTAGTGGAAACAACAGGAACAAGTAAGTTATTTGTAACTACTGAGCAGTAGTAAATTTTTACTAGGCCTAGATATTTTTATTTATTTTGTTTGGATGTCATTGTGTATTATTATGTTGTGTTTTGAAGAATTACATTTTAAGTGCATGAATATGTGATTTATATGTATTGAAATATAATATTGGTAATATGAGTTCACAAGAAAATTTGTGAATGTCAGTTAGGATTCATATACAAATGTCACGATTACACAGTAAAAAGTGTTTGTTATAAAACAAAAAAAGAAAATATCGCTATTCGTCGTAAAATTATCACGGTTTGATAATTTTAAATGTGTAATCGTAAAGTTGATACAGAAAAGTCGAAAGACATTCGGACATTGTAAGTAAGGGCGACATGGAACAAATGGCCCCTGATTGGGGGGGGGGGTTGAGGTGGCCCCGTAAATTTATTTGTCGCAGGAAATGTGTTGGTGGGACAGTGTACAGATGGTGGACATTGTTTATATCCCTGCCACTCTGTGGTCATTAGTTCCCTGGGCCTGTGTACTCAGAAAAAACACTCAGACATCTACCACCAGATGGACAAACTGCCTTTTATTTCTGTTTGAATTTATGCTCCACGATAATACTGCTCGGAATTTTTGTGATGTATTTCGGCCATTTAGATGAGGTTAAATTGAAGTAAGTGCGGGTTTGCCAGGTTTGTTGTTGTTTTGCATATTTGAAAAATGTCTATACCTGGGGTTATATTTTTAATGGTAAAAAATTATACTTGATTAAATTATTTGTTAAATGTAAATTTTTCATCAGATATATTGGTTTGCACATGTATAGATGTGCGGATGGTGTCTGAATTTTAATTAATAAACCTCTCATCGAACACAACACAAATACTCGCGTTATCACTCGTGGTATGCACAATCAAAACCACAACAAACACACCAATATTATTGTTATTTGTGGCTGATTTGGAAATTTAATATCGTTTTATTGTTTTATGGTTTGTCTTGATTAAATACAGACCACAATAATTTAATTTAGCTGAATGAGGGAAGTATTCAGAGTTTTGTTTTCAAATTAATTAATAATAAAAGGAAAAAATAAGCTTATTTATAATAAAATAAGTTTTATTAAAGGGAGTTGTCTATTATCTAATATTTTTTAAAGAAGTTAATTTTCTTAACTGTGTTTTTCATTATTAAATTAGTTAGGCTCTGTTGTAAGTTATTTCTAAAATATTTAGGTTCAACTTTAAATTGAAAAAGTTTTATTACATAAACTGAAGTAAATTCTCTTGTCTCCTGTAATTGTATAATTTTGTGTTTTCAATATGAAGAAATCCTTGAAACACTGATTTTACTGTATTTTCAAGTTATGTTGCTGCTTTCCTGATTTAAAAAAAGAACATTTTTTAAACTTCAACTGTCTATCACGATGGGCCTAAGGCCTGTGTGCTGAATTAAAGACAGCGAGGTAGCGGAGTGAGTCACATAGGCAAGTCAAGGTGACTGCTTATGATCTGACAACAGTCGCTGGCCACTGGTTTCCAGCAACCTTTGTCTTACTGGGACTATGTAAACCCTGAGCTACCACGCCAGTATTATTTATTCTATTGAAAAAAATGTAGAAAATTAACTATACACATTTGGTTGATTATAATATAGATCAATAAATACCCCTAGTAATTTTATTAATTAACAAAGCCGATTTGAACTGTATTTCACCTTTGGAAAATATTTTAATCATGTTTGATAATTTGATGTTATTATTTGAATAATTGTATAAAATGATTACTTGACCAGCGAAAGCATTTAATACAATTCCCCAGTTGGATGTGGCAGTCAGTTTATGTTTGGGGTAGAAAGTTAAGTCTTATCTGCTGCTTGTCTGTTAGGGCTGACACCCATTATAATACAATTTGCAACCTAAAGACTCCCTTCGCCCTCTCCGTCATTCTCTACCAATCCTGTCTCCCTTTCCTTGACAATTCTATCAGTCAGTTTTTAACTCTATTTATTATTTTTCAATCACAAATCTCACCAATTTTATTTTCAATTTCAAATAGTCTATATAATATATAGACTAATATATTATAGGCTAATATAATATTAGATTGTCCCCATCAGTTGAAATCTGATGGGGAAAATTTTCTTTTACATTAGTTTTTTCCAAGTTTACTTTCGGTCAAAAGTTAATTTGATGGCTCAGTAGCTGGGATTATCAATAATATTCAATTGTAATTAGTACAGGGTTGCTCATTTCATTTTTTTTAATGTTACTCTTAAATTGTATCAAAATTAAAATATTTTATCAATGGGACCATTTTATCTTGCTAAAATTTGTTTGTTAATTTTTTAAAATAATATTTAAAATGAATTAATAATTTTGCAACCAAACCCAAATCCAGAGGTTTTTTTATGATAGTTTGAGCAAATTCTTACTATTCATGGAGAGTATTCACTGTATCTGTTTTTGTTTACAATGTAAAAAATAATTTATGATGATTAATAATAAATTGTTTAAACCCGAGTAAGCTTGATAACTGTACTGCAAAACATGTGTTGAAATTAATTATAAAATGAATGGTATTTCCAATCTTGTGATGAAAGTCTATATTAGACTCCCAACAATAAAGTTAGTTTGTCAGACTTTTAATTATTCAACTTGCCCCATGACTGTGTACTTTTCTTATCAGAGAATGTAAATTGAAAAGCTGTTAATGTTATTAAGTCTTCTTCAAGACAACAAGTAAACTCACTTTTTCAAGTTTTGATGGACGGGCGATAAAATGAATTATTTTTCCTCTCACACTATCTTACTATAATCTTTTTACATGTCTTATATTAGAAATCGCTGAATTACAGGTAAAACATATCCAAAATATTGATTTTTTTGTAAAATATAAATATATATTAAAAGCTAATACCCCTATCGCAGCAGACCTGTCTGCTCAGCGAATTTCCAAATCAATAATAATATAAACCATAATATGATACGTCTATGGACAGATTTTCTTTATAACAATATTAGTAATATACAATGTTTTGTCTCAACTGACAGCATGATCCTTTCACAGAGCCAGGCTCAGCACCCCGTAACGTTCAAGTTCGTCCTCTCAGCTCCAGCACGATGGTGATCCAATGGGATGAGCCGGAGACACCCAACGGACAAGTCACTGTAAGACATTTTACTGTACGATTTAAACATCTAACAAAATCATATGCTGTACAAAAAATTAAGATTAACATTGGAGCCATAAAATTCAATGTACTGTCTTTAGATTTTTAATATCTCGGTAACCGTTGGAGATAGAGAAAAACTTTAAGGATCTAAATTGTGTAGTTTTTAAGCTGATTCTAATGGTGAAAGATAGAATTTAAACATTTTTTAAATTACATATAAAAAACGTAAAAAACAATTTTTGAGTACAAAACCTCCCAAACTACCGATTGACCGATATGTCTGGGACCAAATATGATCTCGATCGAACCATTTTTACAAGAGTTATCATGTTCACAGACACACACACACATACTTATATATAATTTTTAACGACTATTGTTTTTGGCCTCTGGGCACCTAAAACTAAAAAATATCATGGTCCCAGGCTTAAGTCTTGCCATGAGACCTACGGTAATAGCTTCTTCACTCAGGGAAATTTGCTAAAACTAGCAGACAACTTGTATTTAATGAGAGAATCTGCTGAGAACGACAAACCCGTCTTGGGGTTGCCGATGTGCAAGGGTGTTGCAAGTATTATTCCGTGTGTTCCGGAACTGAGCACAGAATACTACCACGGATAAACACGTGCGTCGCGGTTAAAGGGTTAAAAGGTAATACAGTACTCTAATCGGTAATTTTTTATATAATTTATCTGGCATTAAATGAAAGTTTTTCTTTGTGCTGCTATGATTTAACTGTTGCATTCACAAGTTAAGCCTGTTCCCCTAATCTACGTTGTTATCATCACGTAGGGATACAAAGTGTACTACACGGAGAATCCTCAGCTGCCAATGGCGTCGTGGGAGTCCCAGATGGTAGACAACAATCAGCTGACGACCATCAGCGAGCTGACACCACACACCATCTACACTATCCGCGTGCAGGCGTTCACCAGCGTGGGGCCCGGCCCACTGTCCGCTCCTGTGTTGGTCAAGACTCAGCAGGGAGGTGAGTAACTCCTCTATCTCATCGTCATAGTGTATCAACCACTTTCGATTATTGTTCAGCCTCTGGAAAGAAGTTTTTTTTTAATTTTTTTGAAGCTTGGAAAGTTTTGCAAACTCTTGAGAAAGATCTTTAATAATAGATAACTTAACTTTAGCATTAAGTTAATAAAAACCTAATTTCGTACATTCAAATTAATAGTGTTTACTCACTAAACTCACCTCTTAGGTTAACTTTAGCTTTAAAATGGAACAAGTTTGAATTATGTCATTAACTTAAATAGGACAGTAGTGCTAAAAGTTGTAATTTTTCCATAGTTCCCAGCCAGCCCCAAAACCTGATCACAACAGATGTTGGGGAAACATCCGTCTCTCTGCAGTGGAGTAAACCTTCACACTCCGGCGAGAACATTGTCAGCTATGAGCTCTACTGGAACGACACCTATGCCAAGGTACAGTGGAACTTGGATAGTTCGAACTTCAAGGAAACATCTAAAAACTTGCTTACAAACAAGGGCATAAATATATTAACATATTTCAATATAAATAATTTCTAAACACTTATTTCTGTAACAAAAACAGTAAAATGATCTAGATAGTTCAATAACGTACTTTGTTTCTAAACTGTATTTACACACTCAGGCCTAGAGGACCTTGCAACATCAGTACTAAGTCTTTTTATGTGAGCCTAAGCGTCACCTGCATTTGACACCGGTATTTCTTCTCATCTTCTGGCAATAACATATCATAAAAACGCAAATGTATTCAGCAACATCTGAGCTGCAACAGGATGTATTGGTGCAAGCTTAACTCGAAAGTATGTGATAATTACAGGATTTGTTATTCTAGCCTGATTGTGAAGTGGTCTAGGATAGTAAAGTTATTAAGGAATATATATTGATAGTAAATCATTATTTTACTTTTATGTTTTCTTTAACAGATTATTGTAGTTTTAGTGACGCGTTAATATGAAATATAACTTTTCTAATTGTAAAGCGGTGTAAAAAACCTGTAAATGTTTATGTATATACTTTTATGGTTGGTCTATCTATATAAGTTTGTCTTCCCAGGTAGAAGTATTTCAAAATTCACAATCATAAAAAATGGATAATAATTGCTAGTGATATATACTTCTAAATATCTAGGGATAGTAATCTTAATGTAGTTAAACAATAAAATAAAATAACAAATAAGATATTAGAAATACACAACTGGAATCAAGCTTGACCCACAATTAATTTGTGCAGCATTCAAAATGCAGTCTGGTTTTTCCAGATCCGAATCATCCATATTCTGGTTTATCCAGATGAGGTTAAAAATTTAATCCCAGTTAAATGTGAGTTTGATCTCGAGAACCTACAAATTGTCAGAAGCAACTGCAATACTTTATGTTTGTGGGAATCATCACCAACAATGATTCATGGTTCATACAATAACAATAGTTCATAGCATATGAACACAGACCCCAAATAATTTTTTTTTACTGGAGTATTTTTTTCTTGCCTAAAAGTAATTCTTAATTTTTCAATAATATAAAAAACTTTTTAACATGTTAAATCTTCATTTTTTCTGGCTATATGCTGTATGTTAGTTATAATAAGCAGTTTGCAGAACGAATTTTAAGCGTTATTCACGGCCTTTGTCCATGAGACGTGGGTGTCTATATCCTGTTCTATTTTCAGATTAACCAGATTTTGGCTATCCAGATTCAGACTTTACCACATTAACCAGGATGAACCTGACTTTACTGTGCCTGTGTTTATTTCCAATCTAAATTTTTCATTTTACATGCTGCTCAATGTCTATTTAGGAGAAGCACCACCGCCGCATCCCAATCTCCGAGAGCTACACGTTGACTGGCTTATATCCTAACACATTGTACTACATCTGGTTAGCGGCACGTTCCCAGAGAGGGGAGGGGGCAACGACCCCCCCTATACCCGTTCGCACCAAGCAGTATGGTAAGTGAAGGGGAGGTAGGCTCCATGTTGCACTGCATGCCTGCTGCCATCCTAACCTCAAAATGTGACCGGGACAGTGGCGTGTCCAGCTACTTGGAGGTCACGAATTGTGGATAGTTATTAGCGATGGTCAGTGGATGTGATATTCCCTGGTGTGGATCAACGTCTGCACGATTGAATACTACGTTCATCCGCAAAGACCATCCTCCTAATTAGTCCAGTTTGTAATTCAGAGGCGAAATTGTGGTCAGGTTCTCATGTTAAACTATAGGTCCCTCATATGCCATTGGCTAGAAAAATGTTAGTCAGTAATAAGACTGCAAGATCGTGCCACAATCATCTTACACTCAGTGCTCATTCATACTTGGCATAAAATACCTACCTGGATAGGTCGTTGTTTCAAAAGGGCTATAAGATAATGTTCAACCTCTATACTAATCTTGGGCACTTCAATGGTTTTTTTTTAATTTTGAGATAATTACTTGTGTATCCTGTTGGTGAAATCTTGACCATGATATATGATCAATTTTATTGTTATTCTTGTAAAGCTTTTAAAATTTTGATAACAGTACGAAGAGATTATTATCACTACACAAAGTCTTTGTTTCAAAAGTGATCACATAATATGGAAGTACAGTTCATTATGATTGTTGATAATGTCATTCATTGAATAGAATAGTACTTATTTTAACATTGAGCTCTTTTCCTACATTCCAACTGTTAGAAATTTGTTATCGTTGATAATAATCTATCTATTGTAATAATCTTTGATTAGTAATATTTCATCAACATCTGTTTAAGCATGATTGGCCAAAGTAGTTAACTTTCAGTAAATAATAACATTAAAAAAAACTTTCCACAACAAAAAATTATCTACCCATAATTTCCGGTTTTTTTTTAAATTAGGGTATTTAAAAGTTAGGATGGCAGCATATTACTGTGTATATAAAGTTTCCGGTAAGGTAATACCATCTCACGATGTTTTATTTGAAGGTTTCTGCACAGCAGTCCTCTTGGCACACCCGTTAGGCTGTTTTTAGTTTTTGTTTTTGCATTGTGATGCACCGTTTGTTTTTTGTTTCTAGCTGCTAAACTGTTTTCAGAGTGACGTTTGCCAGCGTGCAGTGACGACTAACAATATTTCTCTTTCAGCATTTGTCTATTCGGGATCCTGGGTTTTGAAATTGGAGAGATTCTATAAATGTTTTATTATTTATTATTTTTCTTACAAGCTGACTGCAGTGGAAATTGTTGTGATATAGTTTACGAGTATTGAGTTAACATTTCACTGTTCTCATGAAGTAGTAAATAATTGAATCTTATATTTGGTTGTAATTTCTTCCCAAAATTACAAACTACCGTACCGTAAACTCGCCTATCCACCCAAATCGGTGGTTTTGTAGTTTTGTTTGGCCGGAAAGAATAATTTTTTTATTGATTCCAAAACTAATACCTATTACATTTGATTGTAAAGGAAACATTTGCATATCAGTTCATTCATAAATAGTTTAATTTTGTTGTATACAACAAAGAATTATACCTTCATTATAATCTATTGGGTTAGTTAAATTTTACACTATCCATGAAAAATTATTTACTGAATTTGTTAGAAGTTGTTAGATTAAATGTATGAAGGAAAATGTAATAAATGTTTGTGATCAATATTTGTTTTGAAATACTAAGAGAATTGAGATAATTGCAGTCAGTAAAAGTATTCATTTTTGGAAAGCTTTTTTGTCAAATTACATGAAAAGCCTTAAAGATGTGTACTGAAATTTTCATAGAATGGTTTTGGATACAAGACAGGAGTGTGTTTCACTTTTTTGTTATTGTTGATTTTTGTGGGTTTCTCTATATAGATATTGTAAAAATATTTTTTTATTTCTTATTTTTAATTTTTTACTTTTCTTTAAAATTTCTTCAATTTTTACTACTAGACATTACTTCAATATTCAGATTTTTATTTTATTTGTTTTTATTTTTTAATTGGACTTCCTCGAACACTGCAGGGTGTCTGTGATGTAATTTTTGCAAGATATTAAAAATTATTAAATGATACTTTAACTCAGAAGTTTTAACTTTCCTCGAGGTTTAAATTATTGATTTTCTTAGATAACCTTAACTTTGGAGGGAAAGTATAGATTTGTTGGTATGATGGATTTTAAGTTTCGTCTATTATTTTGTAACAGATCACCCATTGTTTTTTGATATAAATGAATAAAATGGAAGTAGTTGTGGTGAAAAAATAACATGGCAGGATGCAATTTCAATTAGGCTACATCAAATCAAAGCCTCTAGAACATCATATAGACACCCGGCACTCAAAATGTTCGGTTGTCCAATTTCTCATTCTGTTTTTTTTTGGTTTTGTGATGTTGGCACGTGGAGAGGGGGGTTTTTTCAGTGCCAGGGGCCCCGCCGCAGAACGTCAGTGGGTTGGCGGAGGGCCCCACCAGTATCCGGGTGTCTTGGCGGCCTCCCCCCGCCGAGCGGAGCAACGGTCGCATTGTCTACTACAAGCTTCACTACGTCGAGGCGGGCCGCAGTGACTCTGAGGCCACCGAGGTCAAACTCAACACCACTTCTTTTCTAATCGACGAACTCAAGCGATGGACAGATTATCGCATTTGGGTTCTTGCGGGAACGAGTGTTGGGGACGGTCCGCCGTCCTACCCCATCAACGTCCGCACCCATGAAGACGGTACGCTACGTTAACTCCTCCTCTCTCTCTCTCGCCCGCTCCTTCCTGGGTGTGGTTGACTCTTCTCTCTCTGTCTGAGTCTTAAAATCAGGGATGCATGTTTACAGTAGTTCAGGAGGTTAGTGGAAAAGTTTGGTTGAGGGTATTTCCAAATGGTTGCGCTATATCCATGATCAGGTTAAGTCTTCGGATTTATTAAAGTTCATTATGGTGTTGATTATTATTTATTTACTTTTTACCAACCCTACATTAAAAGGCTGTTTACACCTTAGGAAAGGATGGGTAAAGTTTTCATAATCATATTTACAACATATATACGATCTTAATTATATTCACTAAAAATCAAATTACGTAATACACACAAAAAATACGCAAAATCTGTGTCAAGTTATATAGACACTACACTTTGCCTCCAAATTACGGGACAGGAGCGAGGTAGCAAGCACACAGAAATCAGGTAGGCCACAAGTGTCTTTCATTAAAACCTCAAATAATCATCAAAAGTGGGTTCATTCAATAAACATTTTATTAAAGTCAAACTATAGAGAAAACCAGATAACCCCTTAAGGCCGAATTTTTTAAAATCGCACCGGACTCTGCTGAGCTAAGTTTTCTTTGGAATTATACACAATATGAAACTAATTCTTTTATAAAATAGTTTACAAATTAACCTGTTGGATCCCGGGATATGTAAGAGCAGTTTCTACTGTCGTCCCGGGTTTTTTTCTGGCTGTTGAGCATTAGGTTGCAAATTGCAATACATTTTACATGGAGTAACTTAACATGATAAATCTACAAATTTTACCGTTAATGTTATTTATTAAAAAATATAGATTATAATTCCCGAAATTCCTTGTCACTTAACACACGGTTAGGTGAAGCCATCTCATTTGTTTACAAACAACAGATGTCTGCGGAAATGACTCGGAATGAAGGTCAACAGCAATGCTGCCAAGACTCCCAGCACAGAACAAAATATCCCATTAGAAAGCCAGTATTCTGACACACATTTTGGTATATTGGACGTTATTTAAGTTAGAAGAAAGGCCATAATACTAATGTCATGTTAAATAAAATCCAAAGGCTACTTAAAACATAAAAAATAACCATTAACCTTACATTTTAAAAAAATGTACCTGTCACATAAGTATACATTATAAAACTAAAGAAACTTAATTTATGTAAAATAAAAACTTAAAATATAAAAAATTGTTAATTTTAGGAATTAATACATTTAAAACAGTCAAAAAATTTCGCTGAATAGATCACTTCCACAGTGACAGGTTGATAAAAAAAAAAAAAAATAGTAAGGGCCTACTTTTTAAAATCAAAATAAATTGTGGATTGCAGGATAGAATTAAAGCTGAACAAACTTTGAATCAATACCTAAAAATAGGTTTGTCTATTCTAACATTCTATCAAGTGATAGGCAGAGATATCGAGTAATTAGTTAGATTTTTTTCTTTTTCTTTCCAATAATTTATTGTATGTCCCAAGCAGAGACTGGTCTCAACCACACTCAGGATATCCCTGCACAGTGAGTTTTGAGAAAACGGCTAATATACAAATAATGAGGTTTTATCATATTTTGTTTATAAAAATGAAAGATTATACCTGTAAGTATTACTGATACATGTTTCTTTTCATTATACTTTATACTAAGTTTTAGCTTCTAGTTGGAAAGAGGTCTCTCAAATTGTGACTTTTTTATTGTTCCAACTCAGACCACTTTGCAGGGATTTTCCATAGTTTAACTCGCCTAAGAAATTATTCAATAAAAAATTTATTCTCATTTATTCAATATGAAAATTGTTCTAATAAAATTTCTCATTGCCCATTTCAAAACCTTGATTGTTTCCTTCTGATGGGAAAATTATATATAATTTTTTCCAGTTATTATTAAATCAAGTTTGTCAAATATTATTTTACTATGTAACAGTATCCTGAAATAATTATTTTAACCAACTACACCAGAGTCCCGGTAATCCGAACTAGTTGAGACCAAATCGTGTTTGGATTATAGATTTTTTCGAAATATCCGGAAGTGCAGTGCAAAGTTCATTAAAAGTACTAATAAATAAAGTCAATTATATTTTCGACCCAAACGATTCATTTAGAGCAATTAACTTACGTGGTTTCTTTACTACATATTTGGCCTGATGGCATCAAGTGTGCCTGCAGAGACGTTCTATCCGTTATTAGTCATTAGAAATGTAAAACATGACACACCCATTGACACAATATAAAAACGAAACGAACAATGATAAAACGGTGCCGTCTGTAGGCCTACTCTTTACGTGATCGCCGTCATTGCTGGAGATGAACTCAAATGTTTGCTGAAAACCGATATAGAGTTGGACTATGAGAATCGATTCTATTGTGATGTACTGTAAGTGTATCTAGATATTGCCCTATGCTATCTCGAGCATCAGTGTACTGCTACATCCGAATGCTTGATGTTTATGTTATGAGATGACAATGCAACTTGGCTAACAGGATTTTTTTGTTACGTCAAAAAGTAAATTATTGTATACTATTAACATTGTGTATGTGGTAATTTAAAATTATTTTAACCATGCTGTAGATTAAAATGTTATAATTTAGATTAAATTGCTTCGTTTTTAAATTAAACTCAGTAACCTTTTTCCCCTTCAGGTTGTTCGGATCAGCTGGGCGTTCGCATTACTGAGACTCTGGTGTATATTCATTCATTATTAATTACATCAATGTTGTTATTTAAATTCAATCTTTGCAGTAATGTACAGCTTTGAAAATTATTCAATATAAAATTTCCTTAAATGAAATTCAGTTTTTTTAATCTCTATAACATAATATTTGGTTTTGTAATACAATTTTTTTATGTTAAATTAATGTTTAATTAATCTAACCAAACATTATTATGTTTTTTGTTAGAATATCTAGTTGTGATTTAATAAAACTGGACCATTTATGAAAACCTCAATTTGATTCCTTTTGATCAAAGCTCCATGTTATCGGATTTTGTAAGTGCCAAGAAAATAAAGATCAAATCACTTTTTGAAATTTTACAATGGGTGATGTGACGTTTTTATTGATTTTTGCGACTAAACGGCACACTTTTTTGTGCAGTGCTAGTCGACCATTTTTGTACATCATGATGTTTTACCAGTATTTTTTCTGTGCTTTTTGTATGTGCCAGCAAGAGATGACTAACCAGTTTTTTTCCCAGCCGCTGCGGTTCCAGCTCTCCAGATGGTTTTTGGCCTTTTTGCACAGATTTAGTATTTTTGTCAGACCACTGCTTATTTTTTGTGTCACACACACTCACGTATTTACTATAAATGCACTGAATGTGTAAATAATTACGATGTTATTTTTGTAATAAATCGAAGATCACTTTTGGATTTTTCACTTTTTCACAGAGCACTCGTATTTTAGTGCATGTCACCAGCCCCACACACCCCTATCCTGAATTCGTATGTTTGGATGTATGTAAGCACAGCACTCACAATATGTGTTGCGTCAATAAAACAGTTTCACTTGTTTTAAATCACCTGTAGTATTACTTTGAACACCTAGTAAGTATATTAACCAGTTTAGAAATAAACTTACCGAACGATGCTAGAAAGTTAGATTAATTCTTCTAGAAAAACTATGTTTCTTATATTGAATAGTCTTGAATTCATTCTAGTTTTGCTATTATATTAAAATTATTGTTCAAGAAACATTTCTTCTTGTTCTACTTTATCTGATAATAAATGTAAACTTGTGTAGTTTAATTAATACTTCTGATTGGTCCTATGTAACTTTTTAATGCGAAAACTCTTCAGTAAATTTTTTATATGTTCTTTGCAACCATTAACTTTTATAATGGATTTCAATTCAATATAAAAGAGAAAATGACAAAAATGTTCAAGTATAACATTTGAAGCGTATTTTAAATAATATTTAGTGGTGTAATTGATGAGTGAAGGGGTATTTAACAGTAATTTTTAGTTAATAATGGCAGTGTTAAGTCATATTAAACATACTCAAAGATCATTTGAATACCAATACTGTCGTATGAAATAATTGCGCCGATTGCATGAAAAAGAACAGACTAATTTCTTGTTGGAAATTCGCTAAAGCAGTAAAAGCAGTGTATATATGAAATAAACGTATGCTTCATTTGACAATTATGTCATTTTCAGAACATTGTATCTCGTAGAAATAATTGATGTCGCTATATTTATTATGCGATATTATGGTAGCTATTTTTATTATTGTACTTTTGTTTAGGTAATGTTTTACTTTTTCATTAATTGGTCGAAAAAAATCATTATTACAGCTTTTTTGGTGCTTAAGAAAATCTATGTTCAAGTATTGAATACTTTATACAAATTTGAACATAATTCTGTATCTTTAAACATTTTTTTAAATATATTTATTTTTTTGTGCAGGTAAGATGTTAAGGCTATGTACAGTTTTTCTCAAAATCTTAGTGCAGTAATGCCCTCTTGTAGTGTATCTAAAATAGTTTTTGGTTCTTTACATCCTTATAGTATTATAAATTTTAACACAGTACCCATGTGAACCAATGTAGGTTTTTAGAAAATATTTTACAATATTCCATGAAGTTCTCCTTTACTTTGAATAATTCCAAATAACCCTTTTTAGTGATCATATTGTAAATTGTCCTGTTGTCATAATGTTTAGTCACTTGATATCCGATTGAGTAGATGCCCTGTATTTCAACTAATATAACTATATTCTCGCCCCCAACATTTATATGTTTTTTGCCACAATGTCCTCAAAGGAGCATTTAGATTTTGTGGCACCTTTTCCACGACGCAAGTGTTTTGTAGGATTTTTGGGGTTTAAGCTTTTTGGCATTTCAGTAGAATGCCACGTTTTGAGTGTGTTTTGGCCACAGAAGGTGTGACACTTTTTTTAATTTTGAACAGGAATTTCAGAGAACTTCAAGAGCTTCTATGGTTTTTGATGGACACATTTTTGCATTTTTGCTAAGGAGAATTTTTACTCCTTCATGTTGATGTCATTTTTATATACCAGCGATTTTTCTGTGTCCAAATTTTAAGAATATTTTTCTTTTTTCTCTTTCCCGCGCTTTTTTGACATACTGTTTGTGGGGATCAGCCAACAAGAGTGAGTATTCTTCAGTTACTGTGTAGTTGGGGAGTAGCCCCCCTGTTTGTACTCAGTTTGTAGTTAGTTTTTTACCCAGCTTTGGAATTTGGTTTTTGCCTTCCTAACCTGTCTTTTTTGTGTGGGATTTTCTTAATCAGCGTTTTCGTGTTGGTATTCAAATGTTTTTATGCAATAACCAATTTTGGAAGAATAATGCCAAAGAGTTTTTATAATATACAGTTTTAATTAATTAAGGTGTAGGATTATTTTTATCCTACTATATAAACTTTAAGACAGTAAAAACTGTTCGAAATTTCATTGTAGTATATCTAAACGTAATTTTTCTTCATGGTTGTTAGGTTGGCTTAGTTCATAGTCATTTCACTAAATCCAGATGTAGACTAAGATATCCGGTCCGTTTTTTCAGTTCCGGGTGATCCACAAGACGTGAAGGTACAATCGATCAACTCCACAGCGATCCATGTCTCGTGGAAACCCCCAGCGGAGAAGGAACGCAATGGCATCATCCGAGGATACCACATCCACGTGCAGGAAACCAAGGAGGAGGTATAGCAGTCTTTATGGCACAAATACGCTTATATGTGTGGATCACTTAGATTCCAAAAACGTGTCTCCAGCCTGTCAGATTGGTGCTCAGAGCTTCACATGCCAATGTTTTGACTGAACATACATACAGTCTAAACTTGACACCACTGAGGTCAGAGAACTTATGAAGGATGGTGTGGAACCCAAAGGTGTATTGGCTATCCTAAATGCATTTTCGCTACACTCAGTTCTGGAAAGTCCGAAACCCAACACTGACTTTTGTTGTACCTACCCAAGCAGGATAGGATTTAGGAGCAGTCCCTAGCTGTGGATATAAAAACACATTGTCAAGGGCTTTGAATGCTGTCTGTCTATCTGCAAACATAGACAAGTCCTCATGCCTTCGCCTCAGATTCTCCCAAGCACAAAATTTAAGCTTTAAAACAGTTGGAATACCCGTTGGAATCTCCTGCCAGGTTGTCACTACAGTCCGAACATGTAGCTTCTTATTTTGGAGCCATCTCTGAGCTATTCCTGGTCTCCAGAGGGAATTGAACCACCCTCTGCATTTCAGCTCTGAATGTACAGTGAACTCTCAACTATCCGCAGAATTGAGTGGCGCGGCTAACGCCGATAGTGAAAGTCACGGATAAAACTTACTGTAAAACGCTAACTAAACAGTGATTAAAACAAAGCTAGTGCAAGTTTTGTGCAATTCATATTTTACTTAAGAATTAACCTATAAAGTTTACTTTCGCCTTCTTTCATTTCCTATTTAAGAAATCAATTCCAGTCTTTATGTAATACTCAACAGAACCCTCTTCTGACATCAGAAAACTGGTAACAAAAATCCTAAAAACTAACAAGAGACAAAACAGACATTGATCGGTCAGCGGTCACTCTCAGTAGCAACTGAATTGGTGAGTGGTGAAAAAAAAGCAGAGATGTCAGGTGGCATTGAGCATTAGATTGCTCCTCGATCTTCAGCGGGAATTCTAAGAAGGCCTGCAGGTGTTCTGTATTCAAAAACTTCATTATACATATTTTCCCACTTTTCGTGGCATGAGCGAATCATCCGCCTGACGGATAATTGAGAGTATATTTATTATTTATTCAAACCATCACATAACATCATACATTGACTGGTGATAAGTCAATATAATATTAAATCTAAAATTAATCAAATAAAGTTTTTAACTAAATATAAATAAAACGGTGCAGTTTTATAATAATGACACGTGAGATTCCAAAAATTCTTCAACTGAATAAAAAGCCTTCTCCAATAACTGTTCTTAGAACTCAGTTTTGAATATTGTTAAAGATTCAATATTTTTTTAGGGATAACGGAAATTTATTGAGTACTTTTTGCTCCATATATTAAAGTGATAAGTTTTACTTTGGTTGAGCTGACACTAACCATTGGAAATTTCGAGCACCAGCACTCCTAAAAATATAAACCTAGTTATCAAGGTTATTTAGAAACTAAAACGCAAACAAGTTGAAATATAGGTTTTTTAACATAAACTTATTTTTCAGGGCAAGAGTTTGCTGAACGAGCCAATGAGATTTGATGTGCTCGATGGTGCAGCGCTTGAGTTGAACATCTCAGGCTTGCAACCCGACACCAAGTACTCAGTGCAGGTGGCTGCACTGACCCGCAAAGGTGATGGAGACAGGAGCCAGCCTGTCAGTGTGAAGACTCCCGGCGGTGTACCTAACAGGCCGACGGTTAACCTCAAGTGTGTATAGTAGTAATCTTAGTAGTTTACAGTAACAGAACAAACTTTATTTTTTTCATTTAATCAAAATGTATGTCCCCAATACCAACACTCCCACTTGGATGTTTATGTTAGTACAAATTGTTGGAAAATTGTTAAGCTTGGTTTGTTTATTTTTAGTAAAAGTCCTGCTTTCTTAAGACAGAGCTTTTTTGGGATCCAGATAAGAGATACAATCCTCATAATTAGACCAGTTCGTAATTTAGAGGATCTTACATTCATTTCTCAATCACGTGTTGGCTTAAAATACCTATCTGGGTAAGTCACCATTCAGAAAGGTAAAAGAAAAATTAACCCATTCACGACCAAATAGCTGTGTTGTCTGCTGTAACTTCAAGGCCAAATTAAAAATGCATGATTTGTAACGTTTTAGTAAAATGTTTTAATTTAACTCATCCTAAGTACACAAACTTATGTTTTTCTGGTTCTAGGATAAATTATCTTTAAAATGACACATATTTTAAATCTTTACATTATTTATTTATTAATAGTTTGGAATGAATATCTTTTTAAACATTTTTCAAATTTACACTTTTTGTAAAGCAATGGTGAATAAAATAGTTTTTTGATTATTCTGAGTGTAAAGATGGATAGACATATTTGGATGCAAAACTTATTTTCTTACATACAAAATGTAAAAATCATTTATGTATGACTTATACTTTTTTTATAATATATGTTTTCCTGAAAACACTCTATGCTCCATATCCTAGTACCAATAATTTGGTAGTTTCATGTTTGAGTAGTTTCATTTTCACTCATTAAATTTAAGTTGTGGTTCTTCATTAGAATACAATCTGTACTCTTGTAATTGCTCATTATTGTTTAATTAATCCTCATTTTCACTTCCACTATCATTGAAAACACTACAACAAACTCATTAAATTCACAAGATTTCACAAGGATATCGTCGCGAGTTGACATGTTGACGAAACGAGAGTATAAACAAACAAAAGCTGAATAGGGTCTGCAACTGGTGTTTTCAGAGGTTATAAGGCAATACAACAAAATAACATAGAATTTAAAATAAGAATTTAGGTTCATTAGGAGTAGAAAGAAGAAGATTGACAACATTCAGCTATTCATCAACAATCAGCCAATTGAGAGAGTACCACACACAACATACCTGGGAACATGTATAAACGAGAACTGGGACACTACTCAAGAAATCAAATGAAATTAAACAACAGCTGCTTTCAACAAATGAGCAAACTCTTCAAAAGCCATGATCTTCTTGAAACAATGAACTTCTCAATGACATATTTTTTCGGTATGACAGAATCTTAACACTCATAACATTTCCAAGAGAATAAACCTGAAATATCTATCGAAGAATCTGAGTATCATCTAACACAATGCAGAGGTACTCAAAATGAGTAAGCATAACAGAAATTATCAATCAATCCGAAAATGCAATATCTCATCATGAAATGACTCCAATATTTTACTCCAATAATCATTCAAGAAAATCGATGCTAGAAAAATACTTGTAGAGGAGAAGATTATCTTTCATAACACTCAAACTAACACAAAAACATAGCCTTCACATTACACCAGCATGGCATAACAAAAATTAGGCTTCCAGCTGGTTTAAGAACGATAGGAACTTAAGAAGAAGAAAAGAAGGAGTAGAAAGCACAGCTAATGTCTGCTGCTACAACAATGCAAAAAAATAATATAACACACGTCGCATGAGGACGGGCGGTGCCCGTTTTTGGACCAGAATGGGTTAACGATTGATGATTCGTAAATGCACTGTATTGACCAAGTAAAGAAGTGCTGCTTGAAATTTAACTAACAACTTGCTTTGCTGGTAAGATCAACAGGTTTAAACTACTTTTAACCCTTCAAGCCCCGAATTTTAAGAGCCCTTCCAACACGCCTGAACGGCATTATTTTCGGATTTGGACCACCTACTACCAGCAAACCTAACCTGTAACTGATAACTTTTTATCTAACCACAATGTGATGTTATCATCTTAAGTCTATTACAAATTAATATTTCCAAAAATAACCTAGTTCTAGACAGTACTCACAATGTCAGTTTACCCTAAAATATCTTCTTTTCATTTCAAATTTTCAACTAATTTTCCATTTCATATTTACTATTAAGACAATATGTTTTGCTAGAAAAACAAAATACTTGTAGAGATAATAACTCATTATATTTCAGTTCAAAACACTGTCAAACTAACACAAAAACATAGCCTTCACACATTACACCAGACAACAGAAACAAATAACAAACCAAGTGGTTAACATCTGCTCCTTCAGTTGTGATTTTTTTAGTTTTCCTCCTTTCAAAGACAGCAGAATGAGAAAAACATTAATGCTAGAAAGGCAGACAGCGTTCTCCAATATTGAGAAGCTCCAAATTGTTCTAAAAAATCACATAAGTTATCAGCAAAATGCAGTACTGACAAAAACCTCAACATCGCACTGCCGGGGTCATGTGTAGAACACTATGACCGGCGGCGGGCATGAGGATGGCACCGTGTGCACAGTACGTAACGGAGTTGAAGGGTTAACCAACTAAGTTTACTTTTGTTGTTTTTCTCAAGTTTTACATTAAATGTAAAACTTGAGAAAAGTTCTCAAGAGAGTTCTCAAAATTTAAGAGCTAAAGTTCTTAAATTTTAAGAACTTTAGCTGAATTAGCTTTAATAAACAGCAGGAAAAAATGAGAGAGCTTAATGTACTCCAATGTTTTAGAATCTTGGAGCGAGAGCCGGAAGTGAGCATAGAACTAGAGTGGAGCCGGCCGACCATGACGTACGGAGAACTGCTCGGTTACAGACTGCGCTACGGTGTCAAAGAGACTCCGCTGAAGGAAGAGATCACCAAGGACACATCCTTCAAGATAAACCAGCTCGGTAAGAGATGTTAAATGTTGAATATTCGAGAGTTAGGAGGCTTCATCAAAGCCGGGTAGAGGTGTCTTCCGACAGAATATTTTACAGTCACTGTAAAGATTCATGAGGATGATAAAGGTAATACATTGACAGTCTACTAAATTCTATGTAATGCAATCGGGGTAGTAGAGATCCCCCTGTAAGAAAATGCTGAAACAATACAATTTGTTTTCACCCAGACAACAATTTTTTTAAGGACGGGATACTCCAGGGTTCAGTATTGGCAGGCCAAGGACTGTATTAACTAAAAGTTTTGGGGCAAGCTCAAATTCCAAAACAACTATAAAAATATAAAATGTATTGGAAATAAAATCAGAACCATTTCATCATTGTCAGACCCGGGGTAAAATTAGTCAAGCAGAAACTTTGAGCAGACATAATACCAAATTCTATACAATCAGGTTACAGTATCTGTAGGGGTTTGTTAAAGAGACATTCTAGCTGAGTAGTTTAGTTGACTAGTATAATGACTATGTGTCCAAAATAGACTTTTTAATCATTTTTACACTTTAGTTCAAGAGTTTAGAATTCTTCTCTTTTACCCTTCATAACTATGAATATTTTAACATTTTTTGACATTTTAAACTTAAAATGTCGTCAATACCCTTATTAATATTTTTAAATACATTTCTTATGATTCCAGAGCGTGGTGTTGAGTACGAGTTTAGAATAGCAGGAAAAAATGCCATGGGGTTTGGACAGGAAACAATCAAATATCTGTTGACACCTGAGGGCCCTCCAACTGGACCTCCTGCTAACCTCTCTCACCACTTCCAGGTTTGTCAATTTGTCTTCTAATAATTTTTTCATTTAAAATCTGTCTCAAATGTGGTTACTACATAATCCTCATGTAGAACATCTTACTCCTACTTTTTTTTGGAATTTTTTTCATCCGAACAGGTGTCCGGATTAGAGGGAGTCGCCTGTACATCAAAGCCTAGCCATCTTCCTAGCTTAACGATTAGCATCTTGGACTTCGGTGCAAGAGTTCGTGGGCTCAATACCAGGGATGTCCAAAGAATTTTATGAGTTTTAGACTGATTTCCCTTATATTTGTGTATTCTTGTGTAATAATTCCATTGGCGTTGACATACCAGGAAAAACATCCACAAGGCATCTAGATTCGTGCTGCTTTTTGCAAAACCTGTCTGAATATATTCGTGAATATTTAATTATCACTTTTTTCCTTTTTCAGACACCGGATGTCGTCTGTGTGACGTGGGATCAGCCGACAAGGATCCACCGCAATGGGCAGATTACCCACTATGACGTACAGTTCCATAAGAAGACTGATCAGTCCACCATCATGGACAGAAACACCACTGCCACCAAGGTAACTGGTGCATTCACCTATCATCATACTTTATCTTAACCATTTGAGAGCTTTGAATTTTTCCTGTTATTCATCTTGTTCACTAAAGTTTTTAAATGTATCCAGCCTTCTTAAACCATAATGAAATCATGAAAAAAAAACAAAATAAGTGTCCACTGCAATATTAATTAACACCCCGTGATACACGTTAAAAAACTACATGGTGAAACGCAAGGCGGGGGTTCCCTCAATTTGATTTTTTTGTTACATATATATTACAGGATTGTTTATTTTGTCTTTACAAAAATGTAGCCTATACATTAAACCTTTATATTTAACGTAAAAGGGTTTAAAACTGAATATTTAGCTTTTTACTCGGGGGGAAAAAATCATAAAATAACCTTAACAAATATGTCCTTATTCAACTCAAGTTTTGTAGCACAGTGACACGCAAGCCAGGGTATCCCTCAATCAATTGACTTACTTGGATTGGTGGGATTTATGATATGAAATAACATAAATAACATTTACATCTGTGATCACCCCGATGAGGAAAGCCCTAGTGACTTAATACTTAAAACTCTAATCAGAAGTAAAGTGCAACAGTTCCATGCTAGTCCTAGGAGATAAGAGGGTGGGTTTAAGTTTAGTTTGTGTGAGTCCCACACTACCAGGACTCTGTGTGCATAAACATTACCTCCTTCTCCCACCCAAAAAAAAATACTAATTGCTTGTAGTGAACATTTTTAACATGTTTGTTGCCTTAGGCTGTGTTCTCAAACCTGGAGGAGAGTGCGGACTATATGTTCCGAGTCCGAGCACACACGCGAGCTGGAGCTGGTCCATGGAGTGACCGTGTGCCTGTGACTACCGACCGAGACATAGTGCGTGCTCCGATGGGAGTGCTTGCCGTTGCCACATCTGACCAGAGCGTGGAGGTGTGGTGGGAGACAGTTCCAAGCCGTGGGAAGATCATCGGCTACCAGGTGAGATTAAGATGACATGGATTTGGATTTGTGTTGTTTGTGCTAATCTTAATAATTGTTTGTGCACATGTGTCGCTAGGTTTTTTAAAGAAATAGTAACCTCTTATCTAACTGATAGGACCTCACTACAGATTTTAGTCCCACCTCACAAAATTTGCTTCATCTAGCATTGGCTCATTGGCTTAAATTTATAACTTGTTGTGAAATATATACAGTAAAGTCTAGTTTATCCAGATTAATGTGGTGGAGTCTGAATCCGGATAGCCGAAAATGTGGATAATCGGATAATATACATCACCCATCATATTCTTATATGCCCACGTCTCATAGAAAACGGGTGCCTGGAATATTGCATACAACTCACATACAGTGAATAGCCGTAAAATATTGCAGGAGTTTTAAGTATTAAAAAGCTTAATTTGATTAAAAAATATAATAAAGTTTAGAAAAACAAAGCAGTACTTTTCATTAATTTTAGTTAATAAAAAACACTCCAATTAAAAATTAAAACTTTTATTTCATATTGATTTCTCCTTTAAGTCTTAAATCTACAGGTAATTTAGTAAAAAGACTTTTGATTGTAAGTTTTTTTTCTTTTTCCTGATGTCATTTCCCCTAAATTATATAAGCTCTCAATAATTATATTTTTTCTCTGTTGCATTCCACTTGACAAAAAAACCCAAAATAAGGGATTTGCAAATACATTGAAATGAGAAAGTAAAATCCCCCTAGGTTTGGACTGTTTCAATTGAAGTGTTTATGCATTTTACAATATCTTGACTAATCGAATTTTTTGTTTGTCAGCTGTTCTACACCATGACCGCTGTGGAAGACCTGGATGAGTGGCAGCAGAAAACAGTGGCCTTGACTGAATCAGCTGATCTAGTCAATCTGGAGAAGTACGCTCAATACGCCATCGCTGTTGCCGCTCGGACCAAGAATGTGAGTGATGCTGTAGACTGGAATGAAAATAACCCTATTTTTAAAAATTAATATTCCTAACCTTGTCAAGCATAAAAAATCAACATCAAACAAGTCTCTCTATGGGTTGTAAAGCTTTCTGAAAGAATTTAGTTCTCTAGATTTCATGTAAATGGCTCTTGAGGCAAGGCAGACAGTAATTAGGTGGCAGTGGTTAGGTTAGGTTAGGTAAGAGGGATGATAATTGGACACTAACAAATGAAAAACATCTATTGAGCTTGGGATGTGGGAAATGCGGCTTTGTGTTGATCTTTGACTATTGAAATTTGGTTGAGATATTCCAAGGTAAGAGGAGAACACATGCTTCAGGAGGGCTTGATCGAAAAGAAGAATCAAGAGTCATATCTACAAAGATGTAGTAGTTCGTCAGTCTATGGATCTGACAGTATTGTGCCATTTGATCAGTGACTAACGTGCCTTGGGCTCCGGTAGTCCCTCTTCATAATAATGATGATGATTTTTTGAGGTTAACTCTTTCTCACAATATTATTAGAATGTTTTTACCCAAATGTTTACATTTCTTTAAATCGCTCATTTAATAAATGCTAGAGTTTTCAGCTTCTGATTTTTCAAAATCCAATTTAGGAATAACACTTTCTTCGTGTGATTTAACATCAAATTGTTCTAATCATCAGCATACATTTGACTTGACTGACTGGCTTAATTTTTTATCCAATATAATGTTAGGCAGAATTAAACAAATTGACGGCCAGTTATCTCCTATCAGCTGTTTCCCCCACCCCAAGGTCAATGTCAACAACCAGGTATTGGATTATATTTGTCATGGTCCTCTGCTGCTTAAATGTAAATACTTTTGTTTATGTATTATGTTTTAATGTCAATAATGTTTAAAGACTTTTGTAAATTTTGACCAGAAAATATGATTTTAAATACGGCCTGATGACTATTAAATAAATTATTTTAACAAAGGAATTATAATGTATTGTTAGTCTGTATATCAATTAAAAAGGCAAGAATGTTAAAATTGACTGACTAGTCTTGAGTGGTCGCCTGTTCCCTGCAGGGTCTTGGACGGTTGTCAGAGAAGGTGACGGTGAAGGTGAAGCCAGAAGATGTTCCGCTGAACCTCCGAGCCCATGAGGTCAGCACGCACAGCATGACTTTGTCTTGGGCACCTCCCATCCGGCTTAACCCCACCAACTACAAGGTTAGTCTCACATGGAAAACTGATATTATTAAGCTCTAACTCTAAATTACTAAAGATGCAGGGCGTCCATATTCTGGAAAGTCAGGGGGAGAAATTCTGGTCAGGGAAAGTCAGGGAAATAGGTAAACAGTTAGGAAAGTCAGTGAAATATACCCCTATGTTGGACTTAACGGGACTTTTCAATGCTCTTGGCGGCTGTTACCTTGACTATTACATATTTTTTGTGATTTTTCACAAATTTACAACAATTCAATTTATCTTTGTACATTTGTGCTAGAAATATTTTTTAATTATTAATCTTTTTCGTTCTAGGTTGTTCATTAGTGGTTTTTTAATTTACTTCAGGTAGTTTTTGTTTATTTACCTAAGCTTCCACCTGGTGAATCTTATAGTCTATTATGGCTACGTGTTTTGACATATTCAAATTAATTGTCATTTTCACTAGTGTTTGCTTAACTACACTTTATGTTCAATGTTTCAATTTGTGTCAGTGGTGAAATGGCTAGCGCACAATGCAAATTTAGTAATGAGAACGTGTGTAACTGACCATGAAAAAAGGTAATTTTCTAGATTCAGACCGCAAACACTGAAGGATTCGCCTTCTGATATTGTTTATAGTAATACTCATGTAATCTAACATTCTTTAATTACACTTGCACAAAATACTATACTGGGACAAACAGATCAATCAGTAATCCAAAAATGTTTTCTTTTCTTTTTTCAAAACAATCACAAACATTTGCTGAAATGCTACTGGTGTAAATAAAGCAACACAAAATCAGCTGTTAATAAAATATTTAAATTTTTGTATGCATATAATCAAAATGCATCACTGGCCTAATAAAATTATAAATTGTCGTAAGCATATGATCAAAATGCGTCACGTCTTCCAGGCCAGTAAGGCTTAACCCTAAGTTGAATACAAAACTGAATATGCCTATATGTTACTTGGAGCAGAGACGAATCCAGAAAATCTTTAAAAACAGTCCAACTATTCTCGATTTATAAATCTAACACAAATTTTATTTATATATTTTTATATTTTAAATTATTGTAACTAGTAATAATAAAATCTAGAAGAGAACAAAGAGAACAGAACAGAAATAGAACAACAATATGAACAGGTTGATATTTTTAAATATTTAGACGTTTTTGTCAGCTCACATAGTGAAGAACACATAGAAATAAATAACAGAATAAACTTGGCTGGTAGAAGCATGCTTGCTCTAAACAAATTATTATCAACAAGATTATTATCTCATCTCACTAAAATCAAAAACTATTATATGACCTATTCTTCTATATGGAGCAGAAACCTGCACTCTGGATAAAAATACAGAAATGAAATTAATCACGTTTGCAAACAACATTTGGAGGTTTTAACATAATTATAAGAGGCTATAAGAGTAAATAAGTAACTAGATAGTAAGTGAAACAAGTAATTTTGATAACAAGATTCAGTAATACTATGAAAAGAGAATAACACTCTTATAAGTTCTTAAACATCTGATCTTCCTAGATCTCGTACGACGCGGTGAAGGAGTTCGTAGACTCGCAAGGGATCACGCAGACACAAGTGGTACCTCGTAGAACTATCCTACTAGACCCTGAGACTCGGTCGCACACCATCAACGAGCTGTCTCCGTTCACGACGTACAATGTTAATGTGTCGGCGATACCATCGGACCACAAGTACCGTCCACCCACCAGGATCACTGTCACTACTCAGATGGCAGCACCGCAGCCCATGGTCAAACCAGACTTTTATGGGGTGGTCAACGGCGAGGAGATTCAGGTATAATCATGTTAAGACTTAAAATTTAATCCATCCTCATATTAACTAGAGGTGTGCGGATATCCGAAAATTCGGTTCGGATCGGATATCCGAAACCGATCCGAATGTATTTAAGATATCCGATCCGATCCGATAAATATCCGAATTTTCGGATAGACTGTATAATACAGCAATTTGAACAAAAACAACGACATTTTCGTCGAGTTAATACCCGTGAAGCTGGAATAATTTTTGCTTAAACCTTGATAAGACGACGAAATTACGTAGTCTTTCATCAAAACAATGTCGTTGACTGGTAGACGCGATACACTTATAGCGATTCGAATGACGAATGACGACCGCAGATGACGAAATTACGCAATTCATATCCAATCGGAATGTAAGAACGTCATTGGGCGGTCCGAGGATGCGGTATGATAATTCGATTCTTCAACTACGCATTTAAGTAACCGTAAGTTCAACACGATATTGCATTTTGAAATACAAAGCATAGCGTCATCGATAGTTGCACCGAGTATCAGATTGAGGTTTGATATTGTTCCATATAAAATTTCATTTCGGCTACGAAAAAATTTGAATTGTTGATTTAATGTTACTGGTAACAAACCATCATAATAGCTCGTTTTGCTACGGGGTTTCTGGCAAAAATAATACTACTTCATTCTGATCGTCTACGTAGACGATCAATTGTTTAGTTATCGCATTCTCAACTACTCCGGGTTTGAGCAATACAATAAAGTATTGCCAAATTTACATTTGGCCTATTTCGTCGTTCAGTGTTCACATAACCAACAAATTTTCCACTTGTTTTCAATCTACATTTTATCTTTGTTAAATGAATTTAAGAGTTATTAGTTTTACATTTTTAGATAATTTTAAGATGAATAACTAACTAGATTAAGACGAGGTACCATAATTTCACGGGTTTCAATATTGTTACACAGCCGATCGGGGTATTTTATCTGCCAAATATTCCAACTCTGCGCCTGCGCACAGGCCTTTGTTTGATAGCACTGTCGACTGTCACTGCCCTTGCCGATACGCTGATAGCCGATGGCATCGAGCCAACGGCGTCTGTCAAATCTTAATTCTTTGTTAATGGTGATTTGTTTTTATCATTGTAATAAATAAAATAATTGAATCGTGAAATAAAATTGAGAATTAGTTGATTATTAGTAGAATGAATTGATGAATTAGTAGAAAGTTAATGTCATTTAATCGCGAATTATAAGGTTTCTGTTGATTTAATTTGTTAATGTTGTTGCCGTTAGGTGTTCTAGTTCATTTCTCATCTGATAGATGGTGTTGGCGTCCTCTTTTATCATCTTATTTAATGTCAAATGTTCCGTATTGACAGTAAATTATTTTCTCGTTCGCACAATTCGTTTAGCGATTGTATTTATTGATGATGATACAGTTATAATGATTATTATTTAAAGATTTATCATTAACTGTTTATTACTGCAGGTAAATAGAAGTATATCTGCCAAGTGGAATAAAGTAATCTTTTGAAAATAAAATAAAATTTGGCGAAACAAAAGTACCTACTTGTTTGTTTGTTTTTGTTGTGTCTACAGCTTGGAACTGGTGAAAAAGAACAGTAATAATTTTTTTTTCTTGCTAAAAGTGATTATATACACAGTTAAAGAGTATAATGAACAAGGCAAAGAAATCAAAACATATAATTCATGAAGTTACTGTTAATTCTTTCACGCTAATAGTGATGCGTGGTCATAGTGAAGAGGCTCGATTTTCGTTCAGCCCAGGTGGCCTTAGGCGTCGACAGTTCTACCCGACAGGAATGGGTTGATTATATTATTTTTAAGTCCAGCCAAAACCAAAATGAATGCTTAGAACCAACCAGACAACTGTAAGGAGGAACTAATTTGAAAGAATTAAAGTGTTCAATGAACTTGTGTTTACTGACACGGTAGCTCAGTGGTAATGCTCTGGCCCAGTAAGTAAAAGGTTGTAGGATCAAAACCAGAGGCTGGCGACTCCTGTCTGCTCATTATCAGTCACCTCTGACTGGGCTATGTGACCATTACCATTTTCATTTGAAATGGATATCTACCAAGGTAGGTGAATGATAAATGATTGTGGGCCAAGCTTGTAGTCTTGTTACTGACTAAGGCTCTCATCTCATGTTCCTTGGACAGAACTGTTAATTAATAGCCCAAGAGTCAATGGCATATCTAAGGGACCTACAGTTTTTTTTCACTTCCTCTGAAAGAATTATGAACTGGTTTAATTATGAGGATGGTCTTAGCGTATTAGTATTCAATTGTGTGGACGTTAATCCACACAAGAGAACACTTCACCCACTACCATCGCTCACAATTCGTGACCTCCAAGTAATTGGATTTCAGGACACGCCATGGTCCCAGTTAATATCCTCAAATCCTGTTAGTCCATACTTCTAAGTTACATCATCTTTAATTCACCACACAGATCCTTGGCCCACATTGATGTGCTGTGAAGTTTGTTTTTACAAGAAAAGGTTATGGAATAAATAAATTGCTAAACTTTTTGAGACAAGCTTTAAGAATACATGAATGATATTTTTGCCTCAGTTGGCCCAAATACTCGTAATCTGATGTCTTACAAATAAATAACATTTGTGAAGAAGTTTAACCTTGTGATTAACTTTTATTTAGGTAATTCAAAGAATATTCCAATCTGTCTGTTTTTTAAATCTGAATTTGTTCTAATATTATGGTGAATTATCTCCAATGTGTTTTTTACGTTTCAGGTCATTTTACCTCAAGCGTCTGAAGAGTATGGGCCTATCAGCAACTACTACTTGTGTGTAGTTCCTGTGGATAAAATGAACATGCACAAACACCCTGATCAGTATCAACTTGAAGAGGTAAGTTTGATATTGGTATTTCCACCAAACCAAATTGAACAGGATTTTTAACAGTTGGTTATATGATTCAGAGTTAAGAAACAAAATACTTATTATTATTACTAAATATTTACCTCAAATCAAAATGATAAAAAACAAATAAATAAATAACAAAACGGAAATATATTCTCAGCTTAGTTATTTAGTATTTTTAGGTAGATAAATTAGATTAACCCTAGAAGTGGTAAGCTTTTCATCTTTAACTGTAACATAAAAATAATTATTTATATCTTTTTAAAATAATAAGTAAAAACATTAAACATGCCCCCTTATAACCACTAACCACAAAAGCAAAACAGGTGTCCACTGCAATCCCAACTAAGCCTACAAATGCCTTCAACTTCCATCCAAGCCAGCCACCGTTTATGTAATGTGGATCACCCTCTCCACTATACCACACATTCGCAAGCTAAAATGGGATTGCTCATGGTCGGGGTTCAAACCCTAGCACTTCTGAATAGCTAGAACATTACACCCGTCAACGTAGCGTTCTAACCTATCCAGCACCAGTGCATAGGAGTAGAAAGCACTTACTTGGCTATAAGACATACCCTAGTGGCAGTTTAGTGAACTGCAGGAGCAGGTTCGCTTGCTTGCCCCCAGAAGGCAACAAGGTCACGAAGGTGATAAGTTCACGAAATTGATATCAGATGCCTCCACTTGCCACCTCTTATTAAATTTGTAAATGCATCATGAATTACGACTTTACCACTTCTAGGGTTAAAATGTGCCAGAAAGCTTATACTATATGAAAAACTACTAGCTAATGATATTTCGTCAGTAGGGTTTAACACATTACTAGCTACTGATATCATACTATATGCTATATACTGATAGCATCAGTGCAGTCTTTTTCGACAATAACTGTACTGATGATATATCTTCAGTAGGTCCTCAAAGGGTTCAAATCAATGATCGTTGTAAATAAACTTATATTCATTTTCATTTGACAGGTGTTCATTATTTATTTCTATATGATCAATTATTTTATAGATAACTCACATGTTCTGTAAAACTTCAAAAACATGTCTAATATTGGATTTTTGAGAACTCGGTCCAAAGTGTGTTTAATTATCCAAGGTCTACATTATATGAAAATATCATGCATAGCGTTATGTATGAGGGTCGTCCACAAAGTAATCTCCATTTTGAAATAAATAATAAACCTGTTGAGATACCTACAAAACTTGTATTATATACCTCTTAAAGCTAAAGATTTTCTCTGCTTTTGTACATATTTGACAAACAATTTCAGCACTTATGATATCTCATAACGGTTTAAATTCTGTGTTTAATAAATCTGCCGCCTGAGAACATAGCCAACCTGTCACAGCATTTTGAAGATCTTCATCACTAGCAAACCTCTTGGGATGCAAGCCACTGCTTAATATACAGGAAATCACTGGGTGCCAAGTCCATGCTTTGGGAGGGGGGTGGTCAAAAATGTCCCATTTGAATTTTTTTCTAAAGTTCATTTGTTCTTTGAGCTACGTGAGGGCAGAGGTTTTCATAGAAAAACACAATACCACTCTGGTCTTTATCGTTCACGTTCGTTCTCCCATTTCTATAAAGAACCCATTGACACACTATACCTTCGCTCATAATGTTTGGGCCATACTCTGCACTCAATTAACGATGAATTTCAGCTGCTGTGTAGCTTTTTGACCACAAAAATCTTCTAAAACCACAAATTTCACACTTTAAAGGATTTTCTATTGTGTTTGCTATTGCTGTGCTAATGTTATTAGGTTTTAATTCAAGAATGCGCAATTGTACAATACTCTCTCCTGCACAGTTTAAAGCGTACTAAACGGCTGCGTACGTCGATATGACGATGGCAGCGCTACCCCCATTATCTATCGCGCCCCGCCCAAACGGCTGTTACGTTGTAGACTACCCTCATATTTTGTATTAGGATATGTACCTTCCACAGTTTCATTGTATTTAATATTCATACAAATTTTTAGAAACCCTAAATTCAAAATTCAATTTTTTTTCTTTTAGCTGATCATCAATAGCAATAAATCAAACAAACACGACCGAGTGCCTTACATCGCTGCAAGATTCCCACAACGCAACATCCCGTACACCTTCCACCTCGGCAGTGGTGACATGTACGACTCCTTCGTCAACCGCAAACTCGACCCCACCATGAGCTATCGGATTTTCGTGAGAGCCATTGTCGATACGCCTTATAAGGTAAGTTATTTTGATCTTTTGTAATTAAAAAAATTATCTTCTATCGTCATCCTCAGAAATTTTTATAATAATCTGGTTTCATATTATTTAGTAAGACTGTAAATTTCAAAGTATAGAAAAATTATTGTTTGGAAGTATATTTTTGCTAGGCTCTGTGTCGCCTATTCAAACATATTTATATTGTTGGGTAAATATAGTAAAAAATTACATGGATAAATTTTGCATACATAGCGAAATTATATAGAATACATAGAGAAATTACATAGGCTCTGTTCCACCTATTCAAACACATTTTCAGTGTTAAGAATAATGCGAAAGTAGTGAAAAATTACATAGAGAAATATGCTGAAATTGATGTGCTGTATTATTGTTCTGATGTAACAAGTGATCAAGTTTTTTTACTATAACTTTTTTCCAATATCACTCATTATCAATAATTTACCACAGAGAAATTGAATGTGTAAATAACTTACTCTGTGGGAAAGAGAATATGTAGATTGTTACCTATTTCCCTAGATTATTTTCAGGGAAGTCACATCTTTCACGAAAGTCATCACATGTTTGTTTATATTTTATATGTTGTTTATTGTTTATTGAACTGTATAATGATCTTATCGTACAGTTAACCCTAGAACACAAAGGCCTCCTTTGAGAGATGACGTGCAAGGTGTCATTTCTACCCCTTACCCCCTTCCACTCCACTAAAATTTACAAAACATTATTTAACATTATTTGCATTGGACCAAATGTGCAGTAACTCATGTGCAGTCGTAAAACATAGAGGTAAAACAAAACTATGCATGTTTTATAACATGATAAACATCACTTTAAATAATACATTTGTATTATATGTAGAAAATTGTGTCTGAGCCAATTGTAAGCCCCTAAGTCGGCAAAAATTTGTGCCTTCTGCCCTCAAAAATTATGACATGACCAAACATTTTTGTGGACGTTGCGCAAATGTCATGTGTGGTGAACACCAAGGGACATAAAATTTGGACATTAAACTCTTTTAAAACATTAATTCAATGCTCATTTTGAGTGTTTTTATAATTAAAAATTTTTCCCCATCATTAAAAATATTTTTTATTTATTTTCCAAAAAAGTAGTCTGTGAGACTACGCCTTTGTAACAACGCTTGGCTCATGGTGCCTTCGTGTTCTAGGGCTAAGTGGTGTAATGTTAGCACTCGAAGGGCTAACTCTGGTCAGATTCAACTATAGACTGTATTGAACACACTGTAACTCTGTGCAGCATCTATTTACGTCATCCCCCTTCTCGGAGCCGTTGTCACTGAGCATGCGTGAGGTTCCCCCCGGAGACCCCCCGCGCCGTCCCAACCCCAACATCCTCACGGACATCTCAGAGGTGTCGGTGAACCGCAACACAGAGGAAGCAGGAATGGTCTGGGTCATTGGACCGATCATCGCTGCACTCATGCTGTCCATCTGTTTCGTGCTCTTGTTCATCATCAAGAAGTGAGTGTGACTCATTTGGTAAAGGTTGAAATTTATTAAACCAAGTAAACCTATCACTAGAGTAAACCGAAAGTAGTCGTGCGGTTCACTCTAAGCAAGTAATAAAATAATATGACAATCAAGTTGCAGAAAAGAAGTGCATCACTACAACAAGCAACCTATGACACACAACATGTTCACCGGCATTTAAAACATTGATCTGGCTCTTGAACCTGTCATCCACATCACATATTTGTTCCCTCACAATCTATAACAAAAGTATCCAATCATCATACACCCACACAACCCACACCTAGACACCTACTCAGACACACACAAAATAAATAAGTTCCTGCATACGCACACATGCTCTCATTTCCTATAAACGAAAAAGCTCTCACATGCAGACAAAAAAATGATTGTATTGAACTGTTGAATCATCAATTTAAACAGATTATTTATAGTAGTATGCTTTACACCTCTTAAAATTGTGAAATGTCAGGTTTTAAAGTTAACACCTGAAATATTAACACATGTATCAGTTCTAAGTTGAGTTAACGTGTTATCTGTAGGCGGCGCCAGCCCTGCAAGTCGCCCGATCAGGCGGCTGTGACTCGCCCCCTGATGAGTGGAGAGGTCGCCACCAGCCACGCCCCATCCGACCCCGTGGAGATGAGACGTCTCAACTTCCAGACCCCGGGCATGATCTCACATCCTCCCATCCCAATCACTGAACTCGCCAATCACATCGAACGCCTTAAAGCCAACGACAATCTGAAGTTTTCTCAGGAATATGAGGTGAGTGGCTCTTAAGACCCTTGACTTGACCCTCGCCAGTTCCCAAATTATCAGCAAAATGAAGAACTAAATATTATTATACAGTAATTTTTTAAACCCTTGAAGGAGTACTGCCGTTCTGAAATATCAGATTATACTCTGCTAAAATGATTACCTGTTTGAACTTTTTAATTAATTTTTTAATTTAATTTTATAAAATTTTTTTAATTTTTACAAATACAAATTGGTTTTAACTCCCGAAAGGTTTACCGTCGATTAATTGACGCCACCGCCCAGTCGTCGAAGCTTTTACAAAAAGCAATGTTGCGAATACATTTTTGGTTTAAACTACATTGAATATAGTATAGTTGTACTCTACAGATTATACGCTTTCCGCCGATTTCTGTCTTGTGTGGCTTACTCTATGCGTCAGAGTTCTGTGTGAGTTAAATTATCTGTCTTCTGTTGCGCGGTTATGTCGCTTTGTTTAAAATGGTTGCGTTACTCGTTCTCATCCCGTTTGTATGTTGTTCTGATGTTAATTTCACAATTTTAAAATGGATAGCAGTGACTTAAGTGTATAAAACTATACATTTTTATTTTCCTTATGACATTTTGAACAACTTTGCTATATTCAATTTATGACTGGTTTTTATTTTCTGTGCTTTGTGGGGGAGCGAACTTTGAGAAATTGTCTGAAAACTTTTTTTATTAATATCAAGTGGATACACCCATCAAAACCTAAATAAAGATAAAACATATTATTATTTTCTTACAGATAGTTTAATATAGATGAAAATGGTATACAATATGTTATTGTTCCTGTATTTTTAGTATTTATGTGAATTTTTTAATAAAAGTCCGCAAAAGTTCCAAAAAGGGTGAACCTCAAGGGGTCTAATAGTGAACCATTGGAGGGTTAATTATTAGTCAAAATCATTAAACTATTTGATCATAAAAACATTTTTTAATGATAATAACTGGAAATTCCAAAATAAATTCAAAAGCATCAGCCGAAGCAGACAGAATGTTAGGGACAGTCTGCAGAAGTATTGGAGCGGGCCCCCTCCCCCTACCTCCCTAACACTCAATTGCCATTACATTTCCTATAATAGTCATATGTTTCCTGATAGATTATATTATTTCTGTCATTCAAATAGTCATGCATAACTAATAAAGTTATTTTTCTAAATGCTACACAAAATAGTTCTGGTATAGCACAGCACTCATTTTAATACTATTATAATAACGTTCCAGAACAGCATTACTCCTTTCATGATACCTTATTTTACTAGTTAAAGGGTTAATATCGCTTTATCTTCATTTGATAACATTCGAGGCAATGGTTTTGTCATGTTATAGAAGCAAAATGAATAGTAAATTAAACAGCCAGTTTAGTATAATATTTCACAACTAGTGTGGACAGTAGCAGAGAAAATCAACAAATTTTGCATAAATTAAATATATAGAGCAATGAAAAATTGTCTTTATAATGTGTTAAATGAAAAAATAAATGTTGGATACAATCAATCATTTAACATAACTAAACAAATTTTTTACTGTTATTTTTTTATCCCATACCCTCAATTTTTTTAAATTTAATATTAGTCAAATTTTAGTATGGATATATTTGATTTAAATAAAAGGAAACAATTAAAACATGTGACAAAATTTGAGTTTCATCAAGCATTGAAGGAGAATATCTGGTGTTTGGAAGTATCTTAAATAGGCTACTAGTGGGTCGCGAAATAATGTTTAGGTTGTAGTGGGGCGCGGTTCAAAAAGGTTTGGGAACCACTGCACTATGCAATAATTACTATACAAATTGTAACAATGATTCTATACATCCATTAACTAAAACTACAGCAGTTCTATTTTGTTAATCTATTGTATTCCATACCTATTGGTTCACAATTGTGTCATATGTTCTTGTAATAGCATGGGTTGAAAGTGTATTATGAAAGTATAGAACGTATTCAGAATAGTTCGTTAACTAAAATTAATTTAAATGCAAATAAATTATCTTATATCTGTCATTCAATATATAATAATTTAATTATTAAATAAAAATAAAATGATAACTATACAGATTATGTCATTATTAAATATTATAAAAGTCCAGAAAAACAGAATATATCAGGAAAATATAGGAAACAAAATGTAAAAATTTATATAATCACTGAGAGAAGAAAAAATGATTAATTAGAGAGCAATCAAAAAAATAAAAAATTGATTAATCTTTAAATGAAATAAGGAAAATGTTATAATCAATCATTTATAAAACTAAACAAAATTGACTTTATCCCTAATTTTTTTTAAATTTTAATATTATCAAATTTTAGTAATTTTATTTAAATAAAAGATTAAAACATGTGACAAAATTTTTTCATTTGATCAATTTGGAGTATTTAAATAGGCTACTATGGGGTCGCGAAATAATGTTTTTGTAGTGGGGCGCTTCAAAAAGGTTTGGAACCACTGCAATACTATGCAAATTATTAAATAAATTCATCCATTAACTAAAAAATTTTGTCAATTCTATTGTTTCTATATGGTCTATTGTAAGCATTTATGCATTTTTTTAGCATCAATGTATGTTGTTAGAGACCTCAAAAGTGGGATTTTTGTTGTTAAGTGAGAATAAAAACAGCTGATATTATGATTTGAAATTTGTCATTGAAAGGAGAATATCGTTTGATGTCAATTAGTGTGTACATGAACAGAATTATAGAAAATAAAAGATAAAATGATATTTACATTGTGGAAAATAATAATACATAAACTGAATATATCGTTTCGTCCGTTTTGAGGTAACTGAATAACTGAATATTCTTATTAAATCTGTTGCTATAACATTACTTTTCTAATCACTGACTCGGAAACTTTGTCTTGCAGTCAATAGAACCCGGCCAGCAGTTTACATGGGACCATTCCAACATGGAACCTATGAACAAGCCTAAGAACCGTTACGCTAACGTAATCGCTTACGACCACTCGCGCGTCATCCTCCAGCCAATAGATGGCGTCCTGGGCAGCGACTACATCAACGCCAACTACTGTGACGGCTATCGGAAACACAATGCTTATATCGCCACTCAGGTTTGTGTGATGAATTATTTTGTCATAAAGTTCTTAAAAAAATAAGATAGCTAGTTGCTGGAAAACCTCAGTTGAGAATATTGATTTAATTTTAGAGTAGAGAACGGTATCACATTACAATACAGTGTATCCAGTAGTCCTGAAGAAGAACAACAGTGTCAGAATAGGCCTCTTTTTATGATGAGAATATTAAGCCCCTTTTGTGGCTTTTAATATTCAAATCAAATTAATTAAATTTGAGTAACCGTATTACACCTTTCTAAATAAAGAACTGAAAACTAAACAATAAATAGTTTCAATGGACAAAGTTTTTTTATTTCATCAACGGGTCAATCTCACGCCGCCGCAACATGTCAAACCGTTCACCTACTATTTTCAGCGATCATTTTCCAATGTTGGGCTCAACAATTTGTATTATAGGGGTGTATTTAAATCATAAAATATCTTGGGGTGTATTTAAATCATAAAATATCTTATTAAAATTAGAGATTAATTATTGATGAACAAATTTACATTGTTTTGATTCCTTTATATGTAAGTTTACAACAAGACCACAATTGTAGGGTCCACTGCAAGAGACGTCGAGTGACTTCTGGAGGATGTGCTGGGAAGTGCGGACAGCGACCATTGTCATGATGACCAAACTGGAGGAGCGGACGCGGATAAAGTGTGACCAGTACTGGCCGTCGCGCGGGACTGAGACCTATGGCGTCATTACTGTCACTCTCTCTGATGTACAGGAGCTGGCTACCTACTGCATCCGTAGCTTCCAGATCACCAGGGTATGTTAAAACTTGATAACTTTAGCCTGAGTGGCTGCTATTGGGAACAGTAAAAGTAAGCTGTCACAACATCGGTGGTGTAGCTATATCGTCACACTGCTGATCCTTAATGGCGCAAAGTTGTGTCAAGACCACACCACCTTAGCTTAACCAAAATTCTTGAAAACAGTTATCTAAATCTAGTGACCGTCATGGTAGCTCAGGGGTAATTTTCTGACCAAGTTAGTCAAAGGTTACTCACCTCTGGCTAGCCTATATGACCCATGCCGCTATGGTGCCTCACTCTAGTTAATTCACGCACAAGCCATAGGCCCATGGAGATGGGCAGTTGAGGTTAAGAAACTCTTATCTTGGGAGGGATAACTGGAAGGAATACTTGGTGGGCTCAGTTTCCTTACACATGATCTTGTCTAATCATGATCTTAAGATTATTGTGATAGAGAGTGAGTGTCTTTGTCTAATCCCAGATATGGGTTTTAATTATGAGTCTGCATCAGTGGTAGTTATCTTGAATTTTAGTTCCGTAAGGGCAATGTTTAATTCTGACGGAAAATACCTTCACTTTGGCGTGTGTAGTGGCGTTAATTATCAAAGTATCAATGTAAAACTTTGGAAGTGCATTGATGAGATGTGGCTCAAGGGCATGACCTTTTCAATATGTTAAAAAAATTTAACTTGATATAAAAACAAAACAAACAAACAAAATATTCAAAAACAAAATATTCCTGGATTTTTGTTTTTATACCAAGTTAAATTTTTAAACATATTGAACATATTGGAACAAAAGGTTCTTATGGGACTAAAATCCAAGATGGCTACCACTGACACTTACCACAGACTCTTAAGGCTGCGAACTATGAGACCAATGGCAAGGATCGGTGTGTAGTCGAAGTCCAATAAAAAGTTAAAAGATAGGCATTAACATTTTCGTGTAATGTTCGGATATTTTCACCACTGTCTCATCTTTATCGATACCATAATAAAGAGAACATAAAATAAATTGGCTAACTGTCGGATACCAGTAATCTTTAATTGTTTTGGTAAATATTAAGTTTTATTGTGAACAAAATTAATGGGAAAATAACAAATAGACATTAATTTTGCTTAAAAGGTATTATCCAAATCACAATAGCAAACTCAAATTAACCCGGTAGCTGTTTACCCTTAAGTAGAATTGCTCATGTCTGGGATTCGAACTTGTGTACTTCCAATTAGGCTTCAAATGTTTCTCTCTTCAGCGAATGCATTGCCCACTGGACAGAACGGCCATCTAATAAAGCATACTCTAAAAGGAAATTCAGCTGATGCCTGAGATAGTTCAAGTATCCGCTCACAGGTGGCAGCTTGGCTGACAAAGATGATGACTATTAAAGTTCTTGACAGATGCCACTTCATATTTAATGTGTAAATGCGTCCTGATTTCAAATTTAACAGGTTTAGGGTTAATATTTTATTTATATTTTATTATCACTTAATTAAACAGCACGAATATTTTGCTTAAAGCATCTCAGCAGAGACTCAGGTATGAATGCCTATACCTTTTGGATGCAATTCTTAATATATTAATTATTATTCAATTTTAAGTTTGTTTTTTTTATATGTGTTTTATGTTGTTCTGTACTTATGTGCAGTTTTTCCTTGTCAAATTGTTACATCAATTTACACGAATGAACGGAATGAAACATGGAGATTTATTCATTCATTATCCTGCTCAAATATTTATAAAATATTTCTATTTGAACATACATTTGTAGGCGGGCCACAGTGACCGACGTGAGGTGAAGCAGCTCCAGTTCACGGCCTGGCCCGACCACGGCGTGCCCGACCATCCTGCGCCGTTCTTGCAGTTCCTGCGCCGCGTGAGAGGCTGCAACCCTCCGGACGCTGGACCAGTGGTAGTGCATTGCAGCGCCGGTGTCGGTCGCACCGGCTGCTTCATCGTTATTGACTCTATGATTGAACGCATGCGCCACGAGAAGAGTATTGACATTTACGGACACGTCACATGCCTACGGGCCCAGAGGAACTACATGGTGCAGGTAGGTTAAAGCTAGGATATGCAGTAAGAAATGAATGTGAATAACTTCACATGTGAACTTAACTGGTGTAAGTAAGATGTATCACTTAAATTACACACCAGGTTCTGTCAATATATTATACATCAATGTTGGATTAAGAGATTTCCACAAAACACAGACTTTATTCTTTATTAGTAAGGTACCAAGAATCTTTGGTTCTTATCCGAAAGTTGTGTAGTGTTTTGGACAAAAGCAGAAATGAAATTCTTTAGGACATCATTACAACAAACTACAAGAGTTAGGAACATTAATGTTAGAGAACAGTTTATTTGCAATATAACGACCCAAGAGAAGGTCAAAATAGTAAGATCTTGAGGATTGGATATTTGAAGAGAATGGAAGATGGAAGAGTGGCCAAAATATAGTTAGAGAAGGAAATTGGTGGCAAAGGAAAAGTGTGGACACCAAGAAAGAAATGGACAGACATAACAAAAGATGACCTTACACTGAAAAAATAATTGCAACTGGTGCTTGTCAGCATACCTAAGAGACTGGAGCTGTTCATCCAATAATGATTTTGTTTTGGACTTTTGGACAACATTTTGAGTTCAGTCCAAGGAATGAATACAAATTTTAATGTGACCACCTTCCTTTAAAAACATCCATGTTATTATTCATTCCTGGCAGATGTTTAGAATAGTATAATGTTTCTCCATCTGTTATATTTTTCCTTTGATCAATTCTTTTCTATTATTACAGTCATAGCTTTTAAAATAAATTTGATTAAAACTGTAACTTTCATAGTGTGCTTTACAAATTTATTGTGTGAAGCACACTTCATTATAGTCTGTTCAATATTAATGTATAGTCGAAGGTACACAAAAGATAAAAGATATCACCACTCCGGCTACCATGACAATCCTTCTCTCCGTACTTTGTCATCTGTTCTAGCTTAGGCAAAATAATAGTTGTCTATTGTTTCTTAAGTAAGCGGAAGTGTTAACAATTATTTTGAATCCTCTATTTTATATGTTCCCTTGTTAACCACTACGTCTGTACCAGACGGAGGACCAATACATCTTCATCCATGACGCTCTACTGGAAGCGGTGATTTGCGGGAATACTGAGGTCCCGGCCCGCAACCTGCATCAGCATATACAGAAGCTGATGCAGCCGGAGCTGGGTGACACCACCACTGGGATGGAACTCGAGTTCAAGGTATAACATCACTCATCCTCTGTTTCTGTTGTTGGTTAGGGGGATTTGGACTTAAGGATCTTACAACATACAGTTAAAAATGTACTTAGGTAAGGCCTAAGGGGTGTGCGACTTATGCAGCCTTATGGAGGGGCTTGAAATTGGCCAATTTTTGTAGGAAAAATAAATTAAACTTTTTTTTATTTTCAGTGGGCAATGATTCTCTTCTTAGCTATTTATTAGAGGTGTGTGGATATCCAAAAACTGGGATTACAGCCGGATATCTGATCCGAATGCAATATAAGTATCCAATAAAGTTCGATATCCAAACTTTCGGATAAGCGATATAAAATGAGCGTTAAAACCAAAAGATAAAAGTCAAACTTTCCGTTGGAAATTACGATACAGAACATCTTTGATGAAATAAAAGTGTCAAAGAAGATGATGAAATTACGCAATTCATATCCTATTTGAATGTAAGAATGTCATCTGCTGGTCCGAGGATGCGGTATGATTATTGCTTATGCTTAACCCATTCTCGTCTAAAGACGTACACTGTACGTCCGCGTACTTCGCTAGACAGATGTCTAATGATGTGCGCCGTGCGTGGGCCGCGGGGTGGTTATGAGCAAACAATGTGCGTTGCCTGCTTATATTTCGACGTAGTTCTTTTTTCCGCCGTTAGGTGTTCTAGTTCATTTCTATCCGATAGATGGTGTTGGCGTCCCCTTTTATCATCTCATTTAGTGTCAAATGTTCCGTATTGACAGTAAATTATTTTCTCGTTCGCACAATTCGTTCAGCGATTGTATTTATTGATGATAATATTGTTATAATGATTAATATTTAAAGATTCATCATTAACTATTTATTACTGCAGGTAACTGGAAACAGATCTGCCAAGTGAAATAAAGGAATCTTTTGAAAATAAAATAAGATTTGACAAAACAAAAGTACCTACTTGTTTCTAAGTCTACAGCTTGGAACAGGTGAAAAAGTACAGTAATAATTTTTTTTCTTGCTAAAAGTGATTATATACACAGTTAAAGAGTATAATGAACAAGGCAAAGAAATCAAAACATATAATTCATGAAGTTACTGTTAATTCTTTCACGCTAATAGTAACACGCAGTGGTAGTGAACGAGGCTCGATTTTCGTTCAGCCCGGGTGGCCTCAAGCGTCGGCCGTTCTGCCCGACAGGAATGGGTTAATGAATAAGCGACACCAGTGCTGCCCTGGCGGATTTCTGTTGACTCATAACACCGCAAGCACCGCCGTAACTGTCTGAGTTCATTAGGGAGGGTTCCCCAATACATAACCTCATATATTATACTAATGTTTTTCTTTAAAGTGATTCACATTTGTATTACTTTAATCTGTATAATCAGCTGTGAAACAATTACTACTAATCTTAATACTTTAAGTTTCAACCAGTGTCATACTCAATTGTCCTCGAATTTTCCAGAAATTATCCAACATCAAGTGTGACTCGTCTCGTTTTGTGTCGGCAAACCAGCCATGCAACAAGCACAAGAACAGGTTGGTCCACATCCTGCCCATAGAGAGCACCAGGGTCTGTCTGACACCGCTGCGCAACGTGGATGGCTCGGACTACATCAACGCCAGCCTGATAGATGGGTACCGCACACGCGCTGCGTACATAGCCACTCAGGGGCCGCTACAGGAGACAGTGGAGGACTTCTGGCGTATGCTGTGGGAGCACAATTCTACCATTGTTGTCATGCTCACCAAGCTCAAGGAAATGGGCAGGGTCAGTTCTTGTCAAATGATTGAAACTAAAGTCAGTGATTTGGTGGAAAAACAGCCTAGTAAGCTAGGACAGGAATGTAGCTGATTTAGGTTCCCATAATTTAAGTTTTATCATTATTGTACTGTCTTAAACATTCTCACCTTACACTTTTGTTTCTTGATTCCGATTGTGCGTAGCTTCATAGTCTATAAGTTAAAGAACTTGTCACCGTACTTAGCACTGAACTGTGCCTCTCAAAATAATTTAAACAATCCTATTATCACTTCACTAATATTCTGTGTTTCGTCTAATTACATTGAATCACACTAGAATTCCTTACCAACCATAAATCCCAAAGACATCTTTGTCTGGTTGTTATCTTAAAAATGGTACGTTAAAATGATGAAATATTAACCTCTTATGAATGAATAATTTATTTCTCTTCGATATTGAGCTAAATGGATGGTTTTACATTATAAAATTATACTCTTGTTTAAGAGCTGGAAATAATCTCAAATTCCTAAAAGTGCATTACTCCATTATTTATTCCTCCACTTAAAGAATAAAAATTTAATATTACTGGATTTGGAAGTTATAGAGACATTAAAGGCTGTACATTATTTCGTGTTGGCTTAAGACAGAGTTTTGTTTGATTGTTGATTGTAATTAAAGTATTAGGGACATTAAAGATAGCAGATTATGATTTAAATTTTTTTCTGTAATCTGATTTTATCCATATTACAGGAGAAATGCCATCAATACTGGCCTAGTGAGAGGTCTGTGCGATACCAGTGCTTCGTCGTGGACCCGATAGCCGAGTATAACATGCCTCAGTACATCCTACGCGAGTTCAAAGTGACAGACGCACGTGATGGAAGCTCCCGCACGCTGCGGCAGTTCCAGTTCATCGACTGGCCTGAGCAGGGAGTTCCGAAATCCGGCGAAGGGTTCATTGATTTTATCGGGCAAGTGCACAAAACCAAGGAGCAGTTTGGTCAAGATGGGCCTATAACAGTTCATTGCAGGTGAGGTTCAATAATTGTGCCACAAAGTTGATATTTTTTGAAAAAGTAATATTTTTCTGGTTCAAGCTTTTTAAGAGTAGTTGACGGTGTTGAATCAAAGATTACGAGATGACCCGGAACACTCAGTCTTATCCTCACCTTTGGATAGAGTAATGGATCAATCTATTATTAATTTATTTAGAAGTGTTGCCAATGTCAAAATGCTATTTAAACTCTGAGGCTGAAGTAAACTCCCATAGAGAGTTCAGTTCCAAACAAAATGTCAAGTTTTCGTAGAAGTTACTACCCCTAGGAACTTCTTGTCTGAGCTTAAATTTTACAATACCATTCTGAATACTGAGCTAATATTTTGTAGTGATTATTGTTACTGATTATTGTGTTGATTGTTTTTTTCCTAACTTTCCTAACCTTACAGCTCCTTTCTTTGTTGTGGCTCAACATCAGGTGAAAAAACGTAACATTGAAATGGGTTTAACTCATCACAATCTAAAAATTCCCATGTTTAAAGATCCTAACTCTATAGATAGACTGCAATGATGTAATTCGACTGTGATGGTAGTATGTTCTGTAATCCAGCTACTTGGAGGACACAAATTGTGGATAATTATCAGCAATGGTCAGTGGATGCGAAATTATCACGTATGGATTTATGTGTGTGATTCCAAGTTGAATTGTGGTTCAGATCCCAAGTTAAACTGTAGGTACCTTAGATGACATGAGCTGTTGGGCTATTAATTAACCCTTGTAGAGTCACCATGGTAGATTTTGGGGTAAAAGTTTTTTTTTTACAAAAATGAATTATTTTGCATTTTAACAACTCTAATGCAATAAAACAAATTAGTTTTGTTCAAAAATAATATTTTTAAAAGTTTTTTTTTTTTATTGCGGATGTATCCGGCATTGACCCTTACAGCACATGTTTGGTTTATAAATACAAATATTTGACTTGTAGGATTATTCAAATTAAAGTATAATCCTATCAGGCGACCGATGTGTATTGTGTCTAGCGCAGATTACTGTGTAGCGAGCGACTGACGCGGAAACACAGTAAACAAAATGCCAAGGTTATTCATTACCTGACAACCCCTTCCCCCTCCTTCCCGCCAAAACCTTCCGGCTAACCTGAAAACTCCTTGCTATTCCTTTGTTGACCGCTGGGAAAAGTTGTTGATCAAAAACAAAGACATAATTTTCGAGGAAAATGCTGGTCAAAATAAGTGTAGGCGGATATATGCACGTCTGACCCTTGGGGGAAATTTACATAGGCAGATATAAACGTGAGTGACCGGCGAAGGTTTTACAGTCCTGTCTAAGGAACCTGTCAGCCTTTGTCCAATACATTACTACAAGACTACAAGATCAGCCCACAATCATCTTACACTCATTTCTCATTCGTACCTGGCATAAAATACCTACCTGGGTAAGTTGCCATTTTAGAAAGGTAATAACAATAATACTAATGTTTTGCCCTATCACAGTGCCGGGGTCGGCCGCACTGGAGTTTTCATCACCTTGAGCATTGTGTTGGAGCGGATGCAGTATGAGGGAGTCGTGGACATGTTCCAGACAGTCAGGATCCTCCGCACTCAGCGTCCTGCGATGGTCCAGACAGAGGTGAGTCGGTCACAGTAGGAGAGAAACAGTCTGTTAGTCTTTTAGAATAACAAAAATCTGCTGATTTTCTAGTTAAAAAAAGTATGCTTGCTTAACTTACAAATCCAGTTTTATCGGTGAGGAACATCTAGACATCTAATCTAACCCAGTCAAATTGATATTCATGATGAGCAGAAGAGTAGACACAATCCATTTGTCAGTGACAATGCTCGGTCATCCACTCTTTTGCTTATCATGAACATCAGTTTGACTATTTATAAACTGGATGCACCATTTACGGACAGAATTTTCATTCATTTCATTGTTTCCGTTCACTTTGCACACTTGACGATAAATAAAAAAGATTGTTTTAGATGGTGATTAAAAGACTTAACACATGTTATTTATATTTTTACTGCGGACATTTTCCATCACGATTTTATGTAAAACAAAATTGTAGTGAAACTTTGTTTTACATAAAATCGTGATGGAAAATGTCCGCAATAAAAATCTAAATAACATCAATCCACCATCACCAATAATGAATTTTAAACAAAGACTTAACACATGTTTTAATATTTACATTTTATGTATTCACAATGTCTACATTTTTAGTGGAATAGTAGTTGAGACTAGTTGTAATCTTATCATTATTATTGATGCTCGCAGTATCAGATATTTGTAATAGTAAATAATTCTTGTAAGGTATGTGAGAGGAAAATTTTTCCCCCACATTGTAAACCGTAAAAGATTATCTCAATAAAATATGTTTACTTTAAAATTCGGAATATGATACCATATATGACCATATATGATAATAGAAATAACTTTAGGTCATTATTTCTACTAATTCTAAGTCTAGCATTTTGTTCAAAATAAAGCTTACTTCAAAAGGGACTCAGATCTTCTGATGATTGAAAGTTAGTTTTTAAGTATTTTCATAACTCTGAATCAAAAATATTCACAATATCTGCTATCGTGTTACAGGACCAGTATCAATTCTGCTATCGAGCATCTCTCGAATACCTCGGCTCATTCGACCACTACACCAACTGACACCAGGCCGGAGTCGAGTACTGCGCCTAGACGCTCGAGTACCGCCGGCGCTCCGTGTGTGTTGTGTAGTTAGTGTACATTCACTCAGACATATCACTTAGTGACTATCACGTAGACGACACCCGTTGTTGGATTGCTTCGATCGATCGACATCGAATCGCCCGAGCGGCGCCCTAAGTTACAGACTCTCCGCTTTCAATATTTCGATATCGGCGCTTCTGTGCAACATGTTTGACTCGGACTGACGAGACTCTGTGTTAGGATGAATCTCACCCGCCTCCAGTCCCGGTCCCCATAGGATTAAATTATCAAGATCGGTTTGAATTTTTTTACTAGTTTAAATTTAAACTTGTTGACGATCTTGGAACCGGTTACAGTTTTAACATTCCAACGGCGAGCGACAAATCCTTTTTGGGATGCGTTCGTATCGATTAGATCGAGTCCAAATTATTATGAGTTGACGTCTAGCTATTTGTATGTTTGTGATTATGTTTTAGAGTATGTTGTGCTGAATTTGTATTAGTGTTAATTTAGCGAGATTTTAGATTAAGATTTTTTACCCGAGGTCACAGTAAATATAAGTTGAGTTAGTTTGTTACGGTTAGTTTACATGATGGATGTTGGTAACACTGTGCCTGCCACACTGCCAGGCTTACCACTACGCACATGTCGTTATCGTATACTTTGATCCTATTCTCTTTGGGAGTTGTGGTTTTAAATGACTTAGCATGACATTGTAGTTAAGTATGTACTGATTTTACATAGGTTTTATTTAGTTTAGTTAAGCTATGAACAATGATAAGTTTACATAATCTTTTTAAATCAAATTGTGCCAACCTATAGCGTTAATGAAAATAGCATTTCTATTCGATATTCATGCAAAGTATCATTCTGACACCATTCCTAAATCAATACGGTTAATAATATTTCCTTGTGAGAAAATTAATCATCTTTGTAATATTTATTTATACTTCACTTACCACACAGAATATATGCTCAAACATCTAGGATAAAAAATATATGCATATCAAACCACTATTGAATAGTGTTATTTCAGAAGAAAGTCAACACATTTACCGTCTGACAAACAACATACTTGACCGCAAGGATTATGGGGACTTGTCATTGTGAACAGGTGTAGTGTTCTAGTCATTTCAGGTGTCTAAGTAACTTAGTACAATGCTAGCTTTACTTGCCAATCATAAACTCTTCAGTCATGTTCGAGCTTTAACAGTTAGATACCATTAACATTATTGTAAGAAAATATAACCTATATCATGAATAACATTACCGTCACAGTTTAAAAATTTAATATCCTGCTCTTGTACTTGCTGTTAGTTCCAACAATAACCGCTGTAGTACGTTACTTGATGAAAAAAATAATAATTTGATACTCAGATATCAGACTTGAAGTAAAACTGATAACTCCTAAGTGACTTTATCACCCAATATTCCATTTCATTGTGCAGCATTTTGGCTGTCAATTTTGTTTTATTCGTTTATAAGTTTTTATTTATAAAAACTAGTGTTAGAATTATAACATTTCTGATTAATAATGTTACTCCTATGGATATAATTTTATATCAGCTTTAGGAACATATTATTTTTTTACAATTTTTAACTTAATACTTAGTGTGTATGTTTTTTTAACATTTTATAATTTACTGCCATGCTATCTTAGTTATTGTTGTGCAATAAATGATTAAGGGACTTGAAACTTAAAAGACACCAAGGTGAACTATTGTAGTTTTACATATATACCACAACTCCCAAAAAGATTTTTCAGTTTACCTTATTTTCAAGGGATTCGTTACTTTTTAATAAGTGTAACACCAACTTTGATATTATTTTATCAAAATTAACCTCTTTAAAGTAATTTAAATAATAAGGTTTAATTTAAGGTTAATTTGATTTTATACTTAATTTTAAGGAAAGATCAGCGTATTTGGCAGGCCGTCAAATGAAATCAGCTGGAAAATATATTGAAGTTGGTTTTGTAAATTGGTGGTTATTTTCCCAAATTTTCTGTCTGTCTCTATTTTTTCTGTCTGTTATTTTTATGTCTTTTTGATAACCTATCAAACCACTATTGAATAGTGTTATTTCAGAAGAAAGTCAACACATTTACCGTCTGACAAACAACATACTTGACCGCAAGGATTATGGGGACTTGTCATTGTGAACAGGTGTAGTGTTCTAGTCATTTCAGGTGTCTAAGTAACTTAGTACAATGCTAGCTTTACTTGCCAATCATAAACTCTTCAGTCATGTTCGAGCTTTAACAGTTAGATACCATTAACATTATTGTAAGAAAATATAACCTATATCATGAATAACATTACCGTCACAGTTTAAAAATTTAATATCCTGCTCTTGTACTTGCTGTTAGTTCCAACAATAACCGCTGTAGTACGTTACTTGATGTAAAAAAATAATAATTTGATACTCAGATATCAGACTTGAAGTAAAACTGATAACTCCTAAGTGACTTTATCACCCAATATTCCATTTCATTGTGCAGCATTTTGGCTGTCAATTTTGTTTTATTCGTTTATAAGTTTTTATTTATAAAAACTAGTGTTAGAATTATAACATTTCTGATTAATAATGTTACTCCTATGGATATAATTTTATATCAGCTTTAGGAACATATTATTTTTTTACAATTTTTAACTTAATACTTAGTGTGTATGTTTTTTTAACATTTTATAATTTACTGCCATGCTATCTTAGTTATTGTTGTGCAATAAATGATTAAGGGACTTGAAACTTAAAAGACACCAAGGTGAACTATTGTAGTTTTACATATATACCACAACTCCCAAAAAGATTTTTCAGTTTACCTTATTTTCAAGGGATTCGTTACTTTTTAATAAGTGTAACACCAACTTTGATATTATTTTATCAAAATTAACCTCTTTAAAGTAATTTAAATAATAAGGTTTAATTTAAGGTTAATTTGATTTTATACTTAATTTTAAGGAAAGATCAGCGTATTTGGCAGGCCGTCAAATGAAATCAGCTGGAAAATATATTGAAGTTGGTTTTGTAAATTGGTGGTTATTTTCCCAAATTTTCTGTCTGTCTCTGTTTTTTCTGTCTGTTATTTTTATGTCATTTTTGATAACCTTTCTTAGATGGCATGTCTTCTTCATCTTTAAACTTTTTTAAAGTGTTAATGGCGGTAAAAACTGGCTTGGAATTTTCGTGGTTATAATTCCCTTAATCTGAGGGTCTCCAGTGTGATCCGGGGCAAGATCATAAAAAAAATATAAAATATAAATAACTGTAATGACAAAGTAAGTATGACAAAAAAAGGCTCTAAGCTCAAGTATGGTGTGATGGCTCTATTGTGGACCCAGTTGATAATTCCCTATTAATTAATCCTGCAATGGTTCACTATACTACTTTTGGTGGTTTGGTGGTTAAATACCGGAAAATAGCTACCCAGCTATTTTCCGGTATTTGCAAGCATATTTTGAAACATCTATAAAAAATTTATTTTTTAACAAAATGTTACCATTACATATAATTTTATTCAGAAAATAACAAACTATCTCAGAATGTAATGAAAAATTACTTACCAAGTACTTCTGAAGAACCCTAGTTGGAAATCCCAAAAATAATCCAAAAATTTTTTTTATAACAAAACTAAAAAAGAAAATACGAACTTTTATACACTTATCTTGAAAAACAGCAAATATATTTACCAAAACTTACAATGATATATACACGTTAGGAAGAATACCTCACAATCTGAATCACTTTCACTGCTAGGTGCTTATCGTTTCATACCACCCTTCTTGGTCATTCAGATGTATTGCAATTGATAAGAATAATATGTTTACTTAATTATTGTTTACTGTTCTATTTAATTTTTATTAAAAATAACCCGGTACACAACAACTCGATGCGAAAGTAAACGAACAAGCCTGGAGCTGTTCATAGAGTAATATTTTTATCCAGTCACAGTCTAGCCATATAGTATGCTCACTAAAGGAAGAGTGGAATCTGCTGTTTCTAACGATACCAAATATACTATGTTTAGCACGAAAAATCAATAAAAGCAATTGATTACGCGTCGTCAATGAACCACCGCAAATGCGCTAATGCTGCCGACGCATCATCAATGAACAGTTAGACGGTTAATGATCCTGACAAATGAATCAGCTGATATTAACAAGTAACAAGGTTAGATGTCTTACATTCCATTTCACTCTTCACTCATATTCAACTTAAAATTCTTTTAGTTTAGGTCGGTGTCTCAAAAATAGGAATGATGAATACATCGTTCGTTCAAATGATACAATATTGTGATACAGACTTCAGTAAAAATAAAAAATAAAGGTGATAAATGAAGAGGTATTGACCCAACAACTTTGTGACGGTCACAAATCAGGTAGGTGGTGCCATCATCGTCAAGTTTCTGAACTTTTTAGTCGCTGAACTGTTTCATCAACATTGCTGCCTGTGAGCTAAAGCCGGAACTAACTTATTCAGTTTGCTGCTCTTCTGCTAGAGTAGGTTTATAGGCCATTTGAATGCTTTTTCAGATGGTGGTACTAAGCGTAATCAGTTGAGGTGCTTTTCTGACGAGCAAAACAATGAACCCAAACAGAAGTACGCGGGTTCGAATCCCCACCATGAGCAATCCCAATTCGGATTGCAATTGTGTGTAACAGTGGTGGGAGTTAAATAAAACGAGGGGGATAAATAAACGGTGGTAGGATCGGATAGAAGTTGACGGCATAACAGTGGACTCCTGTTTTACTTCTTTTGCTGTTGTATTGTAAAGGGGGGGGAGCTTTTTTCGCCTATTTATACTGATTATCAAAAGAAGAGTTGCATAATGATTTTTTTCAATCAGTTAGGCTAAAACATCCACCAGTTGTAGGGTTAATAGGATTATAATTAACAAATACAATTTATATAAAAGTTTATTTTAAAAACAATAAATCTTAAATTACTTCTCTTTGCTTATTAAAGTCATTAAAATAATTAGTCTAATATTTACACTATTTACATCTTATAAAAATCACAGCTCTTGTACAGTCATTTCAATTAAGTTTTGCTGTTCTTTGTTAATTAAGTCTAAATATGGATGTCCTTTTTCAACATTTACAAATATATTTATCACATTTTATCAACAAGATAAGATTTTTGTGGACCAGTTGTACAGCACAAAGAGGTTAACACTGTATTTATGAAAGACACCATAGTATATAAAATATCACAAATACAAAAAACAGCACCACCTAAAATAATGACCTAAATCTAGTTTAAATGTACACAAAGTTTTATGATAAAAACACTTAAGTAGTTCTAATAATCATACACATAGAAAGTAAAACGATCAACTGTTAAAACATTTACAGTTTACCTCATAATTTAAAAGTAAATTTATCCCCTTCTTGCATAAAAATAATTTTGCATTTAATTTCTTTTTTTCCTTTGCAGTATACTGTAATTTTAATATTGTACCTTGATTTATAATGAACTCTACGCCATGTCGCTTTCATTAAATTGGGTGATGATTATGAAGAAAAATACTAAATTAAATGCTTGAAATGTCTCTTTTGTAGGGGGGCTTATAAATATGATAAATTAAATTATGATATAATTAGATTTTCCAAAGGTTACTGTTTTGTACAGAATTATGCATTTTATATCTCTAATAATTTAAATTTACGTAGGTAACACATCTATTTTAATATAAAATTAACGAAAAGGCTGCAACCAAAAGTTTGAAATAAATTACTTATTTTTGTAACTTTGGCACAGAGTTGCTTCATTAGTGTCTGGATTGCAATAAATTCAGTTTGAATTTTTTCTAAAGTTATCTTAAATCAATCATATAAGTCTTTCGAACACGATTCATTTCGGTTCAAAATTATCGTTATAGATTATGGAAACTCGTCTAAATATTAAGCAAATTTAACGATACATTTCAAAGATCGGTCAAATTTTATGAAGGAGAATATTATTTACTAAAATTAACAGTCAGCAACTTAACTAATGGCCAACTGCCATTTTTTCAGGCTAAGAAGTTTTAAGCCTGAAATGTTTGTAAATGTGTTCTTTGGTTGCAACACCGTAAACGGAACATTTACAGTTCCGTAAAGCTGAATGTTTTTTCCTTACAGTTCCACAACCTCAAACACTGTTCATTCCATTCACAATTATCGCCTTCTTACTCTTGAGCAGTTTTAGCTCCTCCTCGACAAGTTTGGGTTTCTCCGTCTGGGGCGGGAGGAACCCTCTCATACAGGGTGTGATGGTCCTGGGGTCCAGGGTGTCCATGGCTTGGCCGCCGGTCAGGTGGGAGACCAGCAGTCCCACAAGGAGGCCCACTAGAGTGCCCACCATGCTGAAGTAGATGTATGACAACTGGAACATTTGGGGTACGTCTGGATGGGCGACCACAGGAGAACTGGGACCCGTGTAGCTGCTCAGGTAACTGATTGTGGAGCTGCAACACAAGCGACTCGGTAAGTTTAAGTTTGAATTTTTTTGGGAAAATAGTTTTTTAAATGCTGGACACTCCTACTGGTGGGACAGTGGGCATGTGCTGTAATTTAGCGACATGGGGGTCACAAATAATTGTGGATAGTAATGAGCGATGGTCGGTGGATATACTACATTCATCTGCAAAGTCACTACAATTAACTAAACATCTTCGTAACTCAGAGGCAAAATTGTGGTTTGAATCCTATATTAAACTGTAGGTACCTTAGATGTCATTGCCTGTCAGACTATTAATAAAGTCCTGCTAAGGAACATGTCATCCTTAGTAAGAACACTTTAACCCTTTAACAAGTACTGTATTTAGCATCACATTATTATTATTTTTATAAAACGTCATTTGACGAAATTTGCGCGAATGAATAGTGGATATACATATTTTATACCTTTATAAAGATAGATTCTTAAGTCATAAGTCGTAAATCTATAATTAAAGATGTGTAGTTATACAGCACATATGTATTGGTGTATTCGGTAGGTAATCTGCGGGGAGGGGATAAGACATGATGGTGGCTACGGCGGGAAATAAAAGCGTGAGAATAACATTTTCTCTGTGTGAAAAGTGAGAGCATACTTCACAAAGAGAAAAGACATAACCTTTCAGCGCAAACAGTCCATGTTTTGAAGACTTCCATACGAGAAAAGTTCTTTAGGGTATTTTGAACCTAATACACCTTTTCTAATATATATTCAGTAGGCTGCAATAAAATTTAGTGAAAAAATATTTTACTACTTGGAGGTGTGATTTGATTTTTTTCCCCGTACTCCTTAGCAGCTCTGAGATAGTGACATTTTAAACCTTTATTACTCTTAAAAGGGTTAAGGTGGCGCCATAGTCATTTTATACTCAATTCTTATTCATATTTGTCGTTATACTCCTACCTGGGTAGCTCGTCATTTCAGAAATAATAGTAATAATAACAAGACCTATTCTTTTCTCCATATGAGAATATTCATGCATAAATCTAAGAATCTGACACATGTGCATGTTTTTATGAATGTGTGTGATAAATAACTTTGTAACTAAGACGATCTTTGGATGAGATTCAACACAGAGCACGAGTGAATTGATACAACAAAGGAAAACAGTACTTTGAATCATTTAGAAACTGCAATGGATTCAAAAGCTGTCACAATTGTTTCAGCCTGTAACTGACTTTTTGTCATGGATATGTCTTAGTTCTGTGGGGATGTTAGTGATTTTTAAGATGGAAAATATGTAACAGGTTTCCATAGAAATTACCGGAGCTATTGTGTAGAATTTTTAGTATGAAAGAATAAGAACAGCTGTTAAGATGAACTGAAAACATTCCCTTTAGACATATCCATGATCTAACCTATTTCCCACAGGGAAGTAAATACAAACATTTTATTCAAGGAATTATCACAAAACATGATGATTCAACTAACATCTATCATTATTATCATTATTTGACAGTAAAACCTCCCATAAAAAAACATGTATGATTTATTTGAAATAAACTCCATGGTCCGACTCCTTTGAATAATCCGGCACAAAGACAGCTAATTGTCCAGGCGGCATTTCCTCGCTTAGTTCCACAGCTAGTGATACAGCATTTGTTTACTTCACAACTCCGTTCAAGTTGAAACCTTCGATGACGATGACGATCGATGTACAGTACATACAGTGTTTTACAAGATATTTGACCCTACTGCAAAACATTCCTGAACTGATTTTATATTCATTTTTTTATATTCATACAGTAATACATAGTGTGTATAGCGGAACGTCTAGGCTACATGATGCAGCAACTGTACCTAGGCCACAGTATGAAGTATTATAACTATTGTAGTTTTAAGCTTTTCGTCACTACAGCATACTCTGTAAGTGCATAATGGATATTTTTTGTACTTATCGTTAAATAATTAATTTATTTAATGTTTTTAGGCTTCCTGTAGCGTTCATCATATATTTAGCTTTTTATTAAATCTTTATGCAATATTCTTTTCGAAATACATATTAAGTTTGTTTTTATGTTAATATACGAGTTCCTCTGATAATCCGACCTTTTTGTTGTTGACCATACCCCCTACCCGCAGGTGACGGATTAGCGAGGTTCTTGTATGTTTATTTAAATCTCCAGGGATATTGAATTCTTATTTTTAAGTGTTGTTCACCTATAAAACCCCTTCCTTAAAAATCTAATAAATTTCTCGAAAATGATTTTTTTTTAATTCGGAGTTTATAGTGCATAGTACTTTAGAGAGTAAAAGTTATGAGTAAAATTAACAATAACTGCAATGTGCAATTAATTTATGGACTTTAAAAAATAAACAAAAACATCATTGACTTATCTATTAAATTTGTGAAGTAACATAATTTTTTTGAAAAGAACAAATTGTTTGCATGTTATTCTTTTAAAATAGGCCTACCTTGTTATGTAAGTTGGTGATGGTCGTGAAAAGATTATTGAAGTGTCAAATTGAAGGTATAGGAAATTACACTATTAATTTTCTCCAGGAAAATATAATTACCGCTCAATGATATCCGATATTTAATAAGTAATTATCTTTTTTTCCCAATTATACGATAGTATTATATGGAGGAAGTATTGTTATCGTCAAAATGTTTGAATTTGATTGAGAGTTGAATGATTGAGAGTAGATATATCTGTTTTGGGGTCCCTTGAATCCAAAAAAGTTTGTTTCGATGTGATATATGTCTGTGTGTGTGTGTGGACAGAGCCACAACCTACCCTGTTGGTCCGATTTAGATGAAATTTTGTATGTAGGCTTATATATTTAACGTATCTCCAGCGATTTTTGAATTTTTTTGGATTTTTATTTTTAAGAGTTGTTCACCCATAAAACCCCTTCCTTAAAAATGTAATAAATCTCTCAAAAATGGCTCAAACGATTTTGTTTGAAATTCGGAGTTTATAGTGCATAGAGTACTAAAAATTATGATACCACCATGTCTGCAAAAATGACAGTTAAAATTTATGGACTTTTAAATATAAAAAAATCAATTTTTTAAGTTGTCTGTGATAATATTAATTAAGGTAAAGTATAATTTTTACTGCCACAATTGAAACCAGCATAAAAAATTAAACAAATTAGTATTTTCAACTATATGTCTACAACTAACGGTTTCTGAAAAATGTTAAATTTACTGTCCATGGTAAACACAGTATGTTGTCTTAGAGCACCCAATGTTATTCTAATGGAGAATATTAAAAAATCAATTACATCCTTATTTACCAACTGTTTTCTGTTTGGTATACAGCTTAAGGTCTCATCACACAAAATCCTTTCATATAAGCTTGATATTACCCGTGGGGAGGAGGGGTTGTCCCCTCATAAAATTATAACAAATAATTTAACTTTGTTTCTCTCGTTGTTATTTCCAGAAATTTGATGATTATTTTTGAAAGTTAATTATTACATGATATTTAGATAAACTTTAATATGACAGTATTATTAAAAGATTGTTGTTTTTAAATTTACTCAAGGGAGAAAGTATGTATTAGTCCACTAGGTAATGTATAGGTAATGATGACAAAAAATTAACATTGTTCTTACGAGACTAAAATGTGAGACAACACATATACTGCAGTTTCATTTCATTTCAAGTTCATTTTAGAGGAGGAAAGAGTATGGTCTTAAAGTGTATGAAGATTTAAGAATAAAATTGCCCAAGGTCAAAGATGGCCACTATACAATATCATTGGTGGCCACTATGGTTTCAAAAGATCAGGAGTAAGAAACTGTTAGTGTTAAAATACCTTCTATAAATTTTTTTTATTATTTGACTCATTCTTTGATAACACCTTAGTCAATGAAAATGTATTTAGCCATGTAATAATTTTATATCAGTTTTGGTTGAGAAGAAATAAAAATACATTTATTTTATGTTTCTTAAGCGTAAATATTTTGAACTAATAATAAACTAAAGCATGCTATTGATGATAAAACTTACTTGAGAGTTGACCCAGGGAAAGAACATTCCAACAGAGAAGATGTAAATCATTGGTCCATGGGTTATACTCGTCAGACTCATAGCCATCTGTGGGAAAACAATAAACTATGATTAATCATCTGAAATCCATCGTGAATGTGAAATTGACTTTTAAAATTTTTTAACAAAATCTAAACTAGTTTTTCTAGTTTCAGATGGAAGATTCAGTTCACTGTTTTGCACAGAGTAAAGTTTAAAGTTTTTTCCACTATAATTATTTTTCCAATGTTAAAGAATTTTTAAGATTGACAAATTATGTTTCTCTCGAGGTGTTAAAGTGTGTACTAAATCCTTGTGAAGTGTTCAAGTCAAAATGAACATATTATGCGTGCAATTGCTTAAACTTAGTATGGAGGTAGCTAATAGGATAGACGTAATTATCAAGGATGAACCTGTATTGTTCTACTTCATGCTTTACTCAAAGAAATCCGCAAACAGATTTGCAGTCTGTCTGTTGATTGCCATAAAGCAAAGATGGATGCCAAACATAATAAATATCCATGTTTTAAAATTTTTCAATATTTTCAACTTGGAAATGTTTTAATTATTTGGTTGCTTGAAAATAATACAAGTTGTTACTTGTAATTTTTCAGTATTCTCCTTAACTATTTCAACAAGGCCTATATTTTTCTAGGAGAAACTGCACAAACCAATTTAACATTAAATCTCAGACTGAGATTGCTCATCGAAATTGAATATATATAAGTTCAGAATTGTCAAAGGTCAAGGAAGAGCTAGAAGCATATTTCATATTTGAGGTTTCATGCTGACCTGCATGAGATCCCCGAGCCTCTCAACGACGAAGATGAGCATGACACAGCAGCCACCCACAGTCAACACGATCAACTTCATGAGCATGGAGGCGGTGGCGTCGGACTTGGGCGACTTCTTATACAGAGGGACGACGAAGTCTTCGTAGAGAGTTCCAGCAACGGTGTTCAAGCTAGCGGACATCGTGCTGAAACAGAAATCTGGACGTTAGTCTTGATTGAAAAACTTTGGAACCTTGGAACCTAGAAACTTTGAAATAATTGACTGTTCAGAAGAAACCTTTTTAATGAATACAGATAAAGTTTTTCTGAAAGCGTAGAATTTAGGAGGTGTCTTGATGAAACAATTTCTAAAGTACAAGTAAGAAAAAGAAGATCTTGGGTGAAGAAGTTGTAAGTTCAGTATTTTTTGTTAGTAGCTTGATTTTTATAAAAATACTCAAGTAGGTGAACTTTAACTCTCAATGTTTATTTTAACCTAATAAAACTGAAGTTCAAAAAGTAGCTGCAGTGCCCGAGAGAAATATTTAACAAAGTGTTCTTCTTATTGCAAAATAGAGTAATCAAGATTGCATCACTCATTTGAATAATGGGCGAAGCATTATGTAACATTTTAACTATAGAGAATTAATTTTTTGCAAATATTCATTAGCATTTCCTGTCCGAATGGACTACAGGGTGTTCTGTTACTTATTTACGTAATCCTCAACACAGGATGATAGAGCAATTCAGCCATGATTAGATCTGGAGTGCGCATGCGCAATGGGTCGTAAAAGTGACCCTTGTTGTGGTCCTTGACAGTAATTTATTCAAAAAAACTTAGCAGCGGACTCTAACGAAGATACGTGATAGCTGTATTGAAATCAACTCCACTTCCGGTTTTATACGTTTTTTGAGAATATTAATTAAAAGCTTTATTCCAAGCGTTTATAATTTTGAATAATAAACACGACAACTTTACAAAAAATTGCATCTTCTAGAACAAAAATTACATCATTTATGATTTAAATACGTGAAACAATTTTCAGTAGTAAACAATCAAGATTAACATACAGTAGTTTAATGGTTGTGTTGGATCTTGGTAACCTAACCTCAAATAAACGTTCAATCTTTTCAAGTGTCAAGATCAACCGAAGATTGGATTGGAACAACTAACAGTTAATTACAGCCATTCAAGTCAAGTTGCAAATTTACATTGGTTACGTTTGAGATAAGAAAATTATGCAGTTGATCTATGATTGTTGGATTACCAACTTTAATATCAGTAAAATCTGTGGTAACACTATAACGTAACACGGGTCATCTCATTTCCATTATAGTGATTTTGAACTTGAGAATATGATGTGAAAATGCCTTTGGGTCTGTAGAAGTTGCGTTTTTTGCACCATGTAATATTCCAGTAATCATTTTACTTATCAGTTTATTACCTTTATTATCTCTCTGAAATGACATCATACCCGAGTATATTAGGCCAAATAATATGAAAAAGAAACGAATGAAAGATGATTGTGGCGCGGTCTAGTTTGTTGCTAACTAAGGCTGACTTGTTCCTTAGACAGTACCGTTAGTTAATATCGTAGCAGCAAATGACTTGTAGCTTAATGTGGGAGTCGAACCACAATTTTGCATTTACGAGTTGGTCTAATTATCTAATTATGAGGATGGTCTTAGCGGATGAATGAACTACCTGTTTACGTTTTAAAATGCAATGAAAGACGTCTGAATATGTACATTCTGGAAGATTTCAATAAAAATAACATGAAATACTCCATATTCTTGGGTTTATCTACGTGTAGACTGGATAGCAAATTTAATTTATTTCATGTTCCAGTTGACGGCTATCAAGAGATTAATTGGTGTTACTATAGTCTTCAAGTGTATCGCAGTATCACGTTTTTCATCAACAATTTATTTGTGTCAATTTACCTCAGTGCAGCACTGACAACTCCAGAGACGAAAAGTCCAGTAAGTCCAGGTATGTCTCTCGCAACATCCATGACGTAGTAGGGCAGCAGTTGTCCTGACTTGCGGATGACCTACGAACAAAAACGAAAATTAACCTGTATTTTCACGATATTTCATAAAAAATTGTATCTTTTGGACACAAAAGTGTTACGCGGAAATGACGTCACATATTGTTATGAGAACAGCTGTTTACAAAAATTGAAAACATTTCCTTAAGACACATCCTTGATCTAACCTAATTCCCATTCGGAAGTAAATACAATGCATTTTTGATTGGGTAGTTTACTTGAATTGCTGAGTGATAATAAGCTTTACCTTGGTGGCGATGGGATCGCAGTCGTGGTACTTGGCGAAGATGAGGAGTCCGATGTATGTGGTAATGCTGAAGACAGCGACGATGCAGACACAACTGATGGCCATTACACTGGACAAAAAGAATCATGTTAGATAACAGCGAGGTGTTTAACGAAGTTTATTTGTTAGGCTGTTTTTCCAAGAAAATATTTACGGATTTTCTGAAGCTACTCAGTCTTCTATTTGCTGACTACAATAGTCTATGGAAACTAAATCCTACGTCTATTGGCTCTACTATAGAATGTGTTACTTACATTTTTGCGCCTCTCATGGAGGGGACACAGATGAACTTCTGGACAGAGCCTGGATGTACGGCGAAGTTGGAGAGCCAGAAGAACTGAGTTCCGATGAGAACTGTCCAGAAGGTGTTCCTTGCGAGCGGGTCGGGGTCGAAACTGCGAAACGTTGCAATGTTAGTTGAGGCTTCTACATAAGAAACCTGTCTCCTTATACTAGTAATCAAATTTCCCATGACTTCTATGATTTAGGAGGAATATGAACTAATCACGATTGTAGAACAAGGTAATATACAGAAGAAATATTAAATCTGTAGGGCTGTTATCCGAAAATATATAGTAACACTTCAATATGATGAAGTTATTAATATGATAAGTTCCCAACTTACTTCAGCAACTCCAACCGATGGCCCTCCTCTGCGATTCGGAACACCTCGGAGAAACCTCCGATCTCAGCGGTGCCTAGGATCACGATGGAGGTGATGGACACGGCGATGAAGACACTTTGAAGAGCATCGGTCCAAACCACTGCCTTGAGGCCGCCCTGAAACGTGGTATTGGACAATGAAAATTAAGAAGAACAAGGTTTTAAGAATTCGAACTCGATACAAGGCAGATGTTTGCACGTTAGACGTGTGCCGTTACCGCATACGTCCGTTCCACATGACGTCAATATTTATGAAAAAAACTAGTATCCAGGAACTGAAGTCTAGAAGTCCATTGTTTGTCGAAATGGTTGATGGTATCTTTTATAATCATACAAAGAACCTAACCTAACCTGAGTATCAGTATGTACATTTTTACAAGCGAATAGACACTTCGTTTCAACAATGCAACATATTTTGTACTCTGAAACCTCACGTTTTTACATCTACTATTAAGAACTTTCCTTCTATCTCGGTACCTTTAATTTAATATTGGCAGCGAATGGTAAGATTCGAATTAAAAAATTCAATAAAAACGATTGTTAAGGAAATTTTAGTAATATGAGATTCGTAAGTAGGTGATGTAGAAAGTTTAATAACAAAAGATTATTTAAAAGAAAAAGTGGGTACTCAAATGACTTGTTCAAACTCATATAGTAAGCAGTAAAACAACAGTGTCTATTCTTGTGGTTTGAATGAGCAGGAACGAGAAATGCGAATTATTTACGAAAATGCAATTGACATAATTTTAATCATAATAAGAGAGAAAGTGAATAATTTAAGAGAAATCCGCAAAACTTGTTTTGAGATTAAACCACTTTAGTTTAAATACGGATTGCCTTGAAAAGGACGACGAAAAATTATGACAAAAATAAATTTTGAAATACGATACTAAGAAATCTATAAGAATATTTTTTTTCAATGGTTTTGAGTAACAACAATTTTGTTATTTTCACATTATACTGATAATCGATAGTTCAGAACACATTTGTATGGGTGTTAGAAATGCAATAATGTATAAACGAAGTGTCCTTCCCTGTACTCAATAATAGTGTTAAAACGAGTTTTGGCGCAAATCCAAAAGTGAGACTTTGACCCATTTATTACATGCAATTTGTTTTAATTTGAATTTAATGTTAATAAGCTAGAAGGTCATATTATTCATAACGCTTGAAGTAATAAAATACCCTTCATAGTATTTATTGGAGTTAATATACTAAAAATGTCACAAATGAGTTGTAGGAAAATACTGAATAGTAATATATATGTGATTGCATATTCGAATTTAATATCATCAAAGTATTTATCCGGTATTTTTATATAGAATTTCCTGTTTCGAAAATTTGATTTGCCTAAATATTTAGGAAATAAATCAATTTAAGGCTCAAGTGAGTTGGGACCATAATTAATAAAACATAATTTTTAAGCATTACCTATTTAATGAGTAATTACTTAATTGAATTGAATCAGTTATAAATTATTTTTTTAGTTTAAGTAGTATTTTTATTTAAAAATACATCCTAGTTAAAAAATATGTAGACTATTATTTGAGGGAAAAAGATAACTTACCAGTGTGGTGTAGAATATGCAGACCACGCAAATGATTGGAGCAATGACGTGGACAGAAGCACCGGTCACTGGAAAAAACACTTCAGTTATATATTTTGGAATCAGTGTCGTAGAATTCACACATTTTAAAATTTACCGAAACGTAGGTAACATTTCTATTGAAATCCGTTATTTTATGCCTAAGCGCACTTCTCATAAAATAGATAATTTTGGATATCCCGAAATGCTTGAAATTCAATACGTAAAATTGAGACGTAATTTTTCTAAAAATTGAAACGCACGTCGAAATTCGGATTGTTGGAATAATCTAAACAAATTATTACAAAAATAATTTCAGTGTAAAATGATTTAACATTTTTCTTTCCCAAAATAAAATCCTTTAGAGCTATCTTAACGTGAAGATTAACAAATTTTAGAACAATATTGCACACTTCTAAAATTATTAATTTGAAAATAAATTTTTAATAATAAAAATTTTAAATTTGTTCTATTTCTCGTCACGATCACAGAAAAACTGATTTCTGAAATAGAAGATCATTCCAGTTTTATCCACACCATAATAAAATGTAATCTATTTATTTCTAAAGTAAAAAATAAATAAATAAAACAGAAAATTGTTTACCTTGGTTGAATGCTAGGGCAGGAACGTAAATGACGATTGGGATGTATAAAATCTGGAACAGAATAAATAAAAATTAAGAAAATGTTTATATAGAGAAACCCCTTATGTAAGATATAGTATAGAGTATAGTATATTACATGCAACTGAATTATGAATCATTTGTGGGTTCCACCTTTTTTAAGTTTATTTATTGCTATAATCAAACATCTTATACGACACTGTCGTCCTTGAGAGACCAGATTTCGTTTTATAGACCATAAAACTTGTGCACACCCGCAGAGCTTGGCGTAACAAGTACCTGATTTGGGGCGGAAAGTTTTAGCTTTTGAACTTTCTGTTGTAACACTTCATCTAACAGTTAAATTTTAAAGAGAGTAATGTAAACCAGAGAAGAATTTGATATTTCATTTTTCTATGAAAAAATAAACGAGCTTTTACATGCATCTAATGTTAAAAAAACCTTAAACTTATCTTATTATATTTTAAATTTACTTTTCAGGGATCAAAATTATAATTACACACACTTCATCATTCTAAATAAAGGTAACATCTAAGAAAGTAACCTAGTCTTAAAAATAACTTAGTTTTAAATTAATCACTTACCAGAGAAACAGCGAAGATAAAAGATCCCAACGATCTGACTTTTGAATTGAACCTCAACTCCAGATACTGAAAAAAGAAGTCGAAAATAATACCATTGATTTATTTCATCAATTTTAAAAGTAATAACTGCAAATAAGGGATATCCAGATGTAATTTTTCATGATCCAGACTTCAAAGAATTTACTTTGGTAGTACTGAAATAATTGTAGCATCCATCATCAGTGAATCTTCCTTCAAAACAGTGGACTTCGATTTTTGAAAAATAAATATTAAACCAAATAGTGCATAGTATAGTTAATACTTTATCATTTTAACTGAAATGGCAACCTACCCACGCAGGTATTTTAAGCCAAGTATGAATGAGGAATGAGTGTAGGATGATTGTGACGCGATCTTGTAATCTTGATACTGGCTAAGTCTGACATGTTCCTTAGTCAGAACTGTTAATTAATAGCCCAACAATCAATTGCATATCCAAGGGACCTAAAGTTTATCGTGGAGTTCGAACTACTGCCTTTGAATTACGAACTAGTCTAATTATGAGGATAGTCTTTGCGGATTAACGTAGTATTCAATAGTGCGGACGTTAATCCACACAAGAGAACACTACATCCACCGACCATCGCTCACAACTATCCACAATTCGTGACCTCCAAGTAGCTGGATTACAGGACGACGCCACCGTCCCAGTCAATGACATACTCAAATAACTAGAATTTGAAGTGTTTTTTCTGCTAAATATAAACTCAACCTTTAAATTTCCGTTACTTCAATTTTTCAACTAAACTAAATATAAAAAAACTGTACGAGTTTACTACTAGTACATTGAAACTGATTTGGAGTCAGACTGAAATATATACCTCGAACGCAGAGTTGAGCTGAAGTGGGTAGAAGACGGGAATATAGCAGAAGATGACGAGGAAAGAGACGACGACCATGCTGATGACTATGAGGTAGTACTGGGTGCCGTAGAGGTAGACCTCAGCAGGAACACCCAAGAGTGTGATTCCTGATACATGGCTGGAAATGAGAATCAGAAATGAGCTATCTCAGGATTTGTAAGGACCCAAATATCTTAATCTGAACCAAATGACCCAACTCAAACTTTCACTCTTATATTGATGGACCTTAGTCCTTTACGGTCCTTTAAAAATAATTTTTAAGACATGAATAATGTCGGTTGTTTCTTTGTTTTACACTTTGACCATCGGACCATAGGACGACTATCGGAGAAAGCGCTTTTTAGCTATAAAGCATACTCTAGATATAGTTAAGGTCTCCGCAGCCATCATGTGAGGCAGTACGTCTTTCAAAGACGAAGACTAAGAAGTTAAATACATTTTTTGGAGAAGCCACTTCATTATAATCGCAACTTTACCAGTTCTAAGGTTAAGTTCAAACAAAAGGTTTTGAAACTAATTTACTCACCTAGCCACATTAGAGAGCGCTACTGGTAGTACGCCCATCTTCTTGCCTCCAAGTAAATACTCTGACACGGAGTTCTGCTTGCTGAAGAAGCCGAAGTAGACGCCTATCATGGCCGACATCCCGAGCAGGGTGCCGAAGATGAGGTACTCGATCAGTCCAGCGGCAGGAAGCCGAGACGCCAACACCGAGACCACTGTCGTAGCGTTCGTCTCCATCTGGGAAGAGAATGAAAGATTAGTACATCGTAGATTGTTCAAACTAGAAGAATCCTGAAGATTGGGCGTCTTGTTAAACTCACTAGCAGTTGGCTAGAACCCATTACGATGTAAGAGTGAGAGTCTTTCGACTTTGTAAGAACCCAATGAACCATCAGTTAGTCCCAATAAGGGTTCCAGAGGCGCCTCCAAGCCGTCTCTCTAGGGCCCTCCAACCATATTTATTCGTGCGCTTCGAACGATTCCCTTCATACGTTGGTTAACAAGTCTCTTCCATCTGCAAACGGACGTAGGGATCCATAGAAGGTGTACACCTCGAAGCCCAATATCCACATATCCATCCCTTCCCAATTGAAGAGATGCCTATCCAAGGACGTAGCAGAATAGGCCTTAGGTCTCTTGCGAAATCCACAATGCACTAGAGTTTGTGTCCGCTTTCTGCTAGCCTAGTGGTTAGTGTCTTACACTTTAGTGCAAGAGGGCACGGGTTCAAAACCTCGGGAGAACGATTTGGGTTTCTACCACATTCCCAGAAGCCGTTTGTGTAAAACTCGTTAAAAAAATCGCATCTTCTCTCGAAAATAATGCCCTTTTACACCACAAAGTATAACTATAATGGGTGATTTTTTCCGGAGTTGGTGTAGAGTTAATCTTTTTTCTTGACATGTTGATTGGAATCCTAGTATCGAACATTAAACAAATAATTCTATATAATAACCATTACACGGAAGAATACAGTCACGAACCTGTTATGGGATAAAGTGCGCGTGAGAAAATCATTTAATTCCGCCGTGACTTGATTAAGTGTAAAAAATCAAGCTTGTTTTCAAACCGGATCGCAAATCATCCATGTCGAAATTAATCAATCTTGAAGCGCCTGCGGCTCAAAAACGATAGCCTATAATTACCAGCCTGGTTGACTACTGCAATTGCCGGCCCGACGCCGTCACCACCTTGTTAGCGGGAAATTCTATTAGCCGAGATCAGGTTTGTATATGCGCAAAATCTGCTCACCTGGGGAAATACACCTGGTTTTTAAATCGGTCGTTGAACTATTTATTTTCTGAATATTTTATTGGCTGTATAATATTTCAGAATGTCTTCGACAAATGTTTATGACCATTATTGTGTAAGGCATACAGTTTTGTCCTGATATTTATTTTCTTCGACTACTATAAAACAAAGAAGTTTCATCGAAATGTACGTACTGATACTCAGGCTAAGTTAAGTTACGTTAGGTCTTAGTATGATTATAACAGATACTATAAACCATTTCAGCAAACACTACTGTTCCTGAATACTATTTTTACTATTTTTTACTATATCGACGTTAATGTGGAACGGACGTGTGGTATCAGTGAACGTTTGACGTGCGAATAACAATACAACTCAAATACAGTACAACTGACAGTGTTTTTATCCATACAGCATTAAGTTTTCATAGTATCTATATTAACTTATTTTACTAGTGAGTTTTTATATACAGCAAGCGGACTTGGAAATTTCCATGGTCCTACGCGCCGGATCACGTCCAGCGCCTACATACTGGCTATCAAGAATTCCAGTTCTGACCGGTTTCATACGATTTCCAGTCAAGCCTTTAGACCAAGACAATGTTGACATCCATGGTGAATTATGACGAAGAGGAGAGAACGCCCAGGAATGCAGTTGAGGGGAGGAAATCACGCAGAAACTGCGGGAAGTCCGGAGAGCTCCGACACCAAAGGAATAAATAAATTAAACAGAACTGTCCCGAGCGCTCTCCGGCGCCGCAACAACTATTACCTACCCAAACCACTTTGGCGGTGTGCAGAACCTGTCCGGATTCGCAGCTTTCTATAATTATTCGCCAGTCCCAAAGTGGATTTTCCTGAAGCAATGTTACAAGACAGCCGGAGCGAATTGGCTTGAACGAGGCGTCACAGATAATTATGCTCCATTACTTCGTATATAAAAGTTGATTGGATTCCTTTCCTTGCGCAGATATTAGTTTTCCTCTAGTTAATGTCCATAGTATACTTTAGGGCGTCTTAAAGAATGAATAGTATATGTTATTTTACGATTTTAAGGTTTTCCCAAATGTTAGATCCGGGGTTCTCAAACTGCATCTACTCAAGGATCTCCGTAATCAACTATAATGTGGATCCCCTAAAATTACACCTATCACCCCCCCCCCCGATAACCCCTTAAAAACAATAGGAAACCTATTGTGTCCCTGTTCAATATGCATGTGAGTTCCATCTTGCTATACAACTCAATACATTTTGAATTACAAATGACAAAACTGTTTTTTTTATATTTAATCGTTTTTTATATTAAGTTAAACTGTCGTTTTTATTTCACGTGTTTTTTTACAGCAAGCCATTGCGACATTTTGTATTACAAATCAAAACTGTTATCTCCCGAAATAGGTGCTTTTAATGTTAGTGATTAAATTTGATTGGAATGGTTTTCACGGACCCCCCAAAAAAACTATTTTGAGAAACTCTGAGTCAGATTTCGGATATATCTAAAGGGACTGTTCTCAGTTTCTCTAAACAGCTGTTCTCATAGCCATATAACATCACTGTCGTAACATTTTTGGGCCCCTTAATTACTAACACTCCTCAAAGTTTAGACAAATCCATAAATATATGCAAGATGCAATTCACTATGAAAACCCAAACTAGTTATTTTCTATATAGAAATATGTTTTTTGCTTATCCAGCTTAAACAGAATATGGAAATCACTACTCTATGAGTTTAAATAGTAAATAAAATACAGTCATATATTAGTCTAAAATGTTTACGGGTTTTGGCCATGGATATGTCTAAACTTTGGGAGAGGGTGTTCTTTCAATTTGCAAGACGTAAAGGCATTACTGTAGACGTCTTATTATGAGAACTATTGCCCACAGGGAAGTAAATACAATTTTTTTCATCTCAGTGTTGAAAAATGAAATTTATACTCATAGGTAGCCTATGAAATAAAACTTAAGATGATTCTCAGTAAATTTAGTCAAAAATCGTTAAATTCCAAGTCTTCTATAGTATTTTGTAATAGTTAAGATAAACTAACTAATACATAATCATTAGCTAATGAGTGATGTTTACCACTGTCTAGCTTGGGGTTATCTTGGAGCAGTGCGTTAAAAATGTGTTAGGAGCGTTGGCCCGGTGCTCTGAATTATTGTAGAGACACGTGTGACTAAGTAAAAATAAAATGTTTACATTTTATTTATATTTAGGTTTAAAGTTCAAAGGAAGGTTTTCGCCCAATCGAAAGTAGTCTGTATAGGTAAAATTAGAGTTTTGTCTCTACATTGCTTAGAATTGTGATGTGTTTGGTTATTTTTACGTTGTATAACGAAAACGGGACTGAACTCAATTTCTAACTGTTTGTCTGACTATATAAAAGTGATTTAGTAGAAATAAATAACCAACAGATATAAAATTGAAATCAATATTACTACATTTTTATTTACATGGATCATTGATTTTAATCCTACGGTATTTAAAAATTATACTAAATTAAAATTTATCTTGATGTACAACAAATTTTAATGATGATATAAATGTTGTATTATTATAAGTTATCTAATTGGAAACAGTTTATAAATAATTATTAAGCTATGAGTTTATTTTCATTGTACTGGTATTTATTTGTTTATTATTTCGTACAGAGGTTTCGTACAGACGTGCAAACGGGGATATTAATGTTTTTCATTAAATACAATTTTATCCTCAATATGTTTTTAAAACCAATCGATACTTTTGAGATAGGCAGTTATACAGGGTGTCTCACCTTAAAGTGAACCAACTACCTTTTATGCTATGCATATGCCAGCAAACTTCTTATGGGGGACTCCCCTTTATTTTTTTAGAGGATTTTAAAATTGATTTTGAATCCAAAAAATATGGCCGCCATTTTCCAATATGGCCGACAACTTGAAAATTTCTTTTAGAACTCCCTATATTTTATGATGCTTTTAGATAGAACAGGTAATTTTAAGACGTTTTTACTCCTAATAATTTTGGCGTAAATGTAACCGTGTGTATGCAAATCTGATAATCTGTAGTTCTCATGATCATTATTAACATTAACTCGCAAACGGTTACATTTACGACCAAATGATGAAGATTAAAAACGTCTTGTTAACCGGAATATAACCCGAACAATAATGAATTAGTTTTATAAACCAAAAATGATAATTTTTATCAAAAACTATTTTCAAACTTTATTAATGTATTAAATATAACAATAGAACACGCAAAACCTACATTTTTCGTATCGGGTAGGTCATTAAAATATTTCAAACTTGACTTCCCTCTTAATTCATTTTTTTTCTTATAAACAATCTTCAATTGATATAAAGTCAAGTACAAGATATCGCTTATGCCATTGAAAAGTTGATTCGCTCTTGGCATTGACCGATTTTATTCGACCGAAAGTTTGCAAACAAGGTCCAATACTATCATTACTTTTTTGCAAAGCTAAATCTCACGCTATGATAAAAGAATTAGATTAAAACGCACCATTCCGTGATTACGTGATGCACTATTAATACTTCAATAATAGAAAAGAGCCTTCGTTTCAATGACAGCTTTTTTATATTTTCCGCGATATTCCATTGTATTTTATTTGTCAATGTTGTATTTTGATTTATTAAGAAAACTAACGATTAAGTCAACAGTATATTTTTATTGGTAATTTCGTTTAATGATACCAAATGACGTAGACATTTTTTATGTAATTTATATGCGTAGTTCCCCAACTCATTAATGCTATACGTAACCACATTAAATGTAACTTATTACCCTAACACGTGGTTAAAACATTCGCTTACCGGTGCACTTTATTGCTCGTTTCAAACGACAGTATAATTTTTAAAATGTTGACATGGATATATATTAGCTCTGAGGGGTGTTGGCCATTTGCGTGAACAAAATTTGAAACAGGCACGTCATTTGGTTAGTGACGTCATAGTTTGGTTATAAGAACAGCGGTTTAGATGAACTGAAAACATTCCCTTTAGTCGTACTCATGATCTAATCTATTGATTAATATGATAATTGCACAAATTTGAAATTAATGATCAAAATAAATGCTGTAAGTAAATATTGTCATTGCACAAATTTACATTAATTAAACCCCATACATTTCATGTTAAAAAAATACTAAACCTATACAAGCCACTTTAATTCTGAAGAATAAATATTATAATAACAAACCAAATGTCATGAAGGAAAACATAGATTTGCAATGCTGACTCAACAGGTACTATTGCACAATTATAGGGGTAGCGTAAAGTAATAAAATAAATAATTGTCTCACTGGGAATAAATATTTAAATTGCAAGCCTACAAGATAAACTTTATAATATCCCAAATGAAATAAATTATTAAACCTCCACATCACTATATCAAGAGGGCTGTAACAATCAAATATGTTGGAATAAAAATTAATATTTTTAAAACGAATAGTTATAAAGTTTTTAGAGGAAACAAATTACTGTACCAGGTAAGATGTGAATACTTCAATTATGCCTTTTTTCATTCCATAAGTTAAAGTTAAATTTTATTTGAATTATTTTGTTCACATGTTGCATAAAAATAAGTCGTTTCCAGTGAAACTCCGTTCAAGGATGTAGAAAATGTGTTTATGTTATTACTAAATAAATATTCAGAAATGAAGCTTATGGTTTTGAAACATTAACCTTTTGTTCGTTGAGATAAAGGTCGCCTACCGTATAAATAAATAATCATATAAGCGTGATGAAAAATATTACAAGAAAATCATGACAATTTACACAATAATACATCTACCACTGAAAGTGTTTGTAGATTTTTATATAAAATCACTTGAACTGTTTATTTTTAATTTTCAATAATGACTTAATAATCTTGTTATAATTTGCATGCTTAGGTGTAAATTGATTTTAATCAGATTAAAAAATCGTATACGATAAAAAGCTATGTTAAATTAAAAACAAATTTAAAATTAATTAATTTTTACTTAAATTGTAAATGTGTGATTATCGTTTGGTTATATTGTACAATTGAAAAATAAACTCTAGAACAACCAACTCACTTTGACACACTGCTGTGGACGTCGGACACACACTCAGGTCGGGGGGCTCTGCCCCAGTGGTTATAAGTGGCGGCCGGGTCGGCGTTGACGTCACTGTACAACGACCGGTGCCAGGGGGTTTCCACGAGGACCAGCCTTCGCCGGCGTTGTCAGCTGACTGGTGCAGCATTGTTGATCAGCTGGCGAAATAATTCAGCTGATACAGTTTACGGTGCGGTGACTTGAAAGGAGTGGTCGCTCAAATTTTAATCCTCTTTTCTGCAGTGTTTTTTATTTTTGGGAAACGTTTGATAGATTTGTTCTACAACGGTTTATACTCTAAATACTTCGGATTTAATCGAAACAAATTTCTTAATATTCTTGAACATGTCAGGAGTATCTGAATTTTCTGAAATATAACGTATTTAACGCTGCTAGAGGCCGGATAAGGTATTTTATCCATTGTGAGGGAAAAAATAAGTACTTTTTGTGAGAAATATTGGTACTTGATGACTTGTGTAATGTCTAGTAATCTATCTGATTAGAATCTTTTTTTTAATTTACTCATTGGATGCATTTTAAAATATATATGTAAAAAATAGCCCTAAAATATTATTGGAACATTTCAAAAAGATTAACGCATAATCAGATAGATAAATATATTTATATACGAACATATTTTGATTTTAAAACTAATTCGATGTGTCTTAATGTTTGAAATTCGGGTTTGAAGTGAGGATGTTTCAGATTTTTTATCTTACGGGAGTTAAAATCCAAAATGGAGGAAGTTGAAGGATTGTTGGTAAGTAATAAATATTTCATTACAAAACTGACCACTACTTTAATAGCTTTTAATTGTAAAAGTGTAAATGTGTAAAAGTATTTCTATTAAAAATGTACCACATGTTCTAATTCGACATTCCGTATTTATAAGACCTAGCGCCTATGTCAAAACCTTCCCGGGCCGTTCATTGGTAAATTCACTCAGTTAATTTACCACTCATCAATGAGCAGTCCATTAATTTTGTAGATTAAGTTGATTTTAAAATAAAAGCCGGCCATACATTATGACCAGTGAAATAACGGATGTAAAATGTAGTGATAATATTAGAGCGGATGACGACTGCTGGCTAGATAAAACGAGCGAAAACATTCACATGTCTTAGGTTTTTATTGTATTAGCGAATTTCCCGTAGGGAAGAAGCTATTACCGTAGAAGGTCTCATGGCGAGACCTCTTCAATGAAGTTCAATTAAATAAAAAACGAAATGCGGCTGTGGTAGTACCACTGGAGTTTCTTAAAATTGATTTAATATAATTTTTCATACCCTTTAAACACATTTGACTTCAATACAGGTCACGAATTATGGATTGTTTTGAGCGATGGTCGGTGGATGTGATATTTTCCAGTGTGAATTTACATCCGCACTATTTAGTACTACATTCACCCATAAAGAACATCCTCATAATTAGGCCAGTTCGTAATACAGAGACAGTGGTTCGGACTCCACGTTTAAGTGTATGTCCCTAAGATATGCCATTGACTGTTGGGTTATTAATTAATAGTTCTGTCTAAGAAACATGCCAGCCTTAGTCAGTAACAAGACTACAAGATCGCGCCACAGTCATCCTACACTCGTTTCTCATTCATACTTGGCTTAAAATACCTAGGTAGGGTAGGTCACTATTTCAGAAAGGTTATAAGACCATTCTGAATTATTCAGTTCAACATATAGTACGTTAATCGTAAGATAACTTCAAATAAATTATAAAAAAATCATAAAACGAACTTTAAAAACCGTGTTGTATTTAAATTGTTAAACCCGTGTAAAATATAAATCTGTCTGTAAGGCTGAGTAAACTTAAACCCAAATCAAAACAAAAATCGTTTAGTAAAACCACTTAATTTATTAGTATCTAAAAATCAATAGATTACAATATGTGTGAATAAAAAGCTACAAGAATGCTTGTTACAGATATTAAATACTGCAATAAATTAAATATAAAAACGAAAATATAGCACTCTAGATGGTACATAAAACTTTACATTTAATCAATCAAGTTTAAATTTTCACAACAACATATACCACATAATCTTAGGATATAGCCTATGGTGTGTATTTATACGAAAGGAAGGCTGTAACCAAAATGTATTGTTAATAAATATAAATATTTTTTTGAATGTAACAATTGTCCAATTCAGTAAAGTCTGATAAAACTTATGTCTCTTATGTCCAAACGATTTTCAAATGTGTCATTATATATACATAAGAAGTTTGAAATCTAATTGTTTTACAAGAGAATACTGATCTTGAGGGTTCAGTATAGTTTGATTCGGAAGGAACAAGTATATTAATTAATGAGATTACTCTTCACTTATGTAAGGCAATCAATACTACTTTTTTAACAAGTTGTTATATCAATCCCTGATTGTATAATCTTCCAACAGCGCGTGCGCGTTAAATAATCAGTAATTACTCTTCACTTAGCTACTTGTTGCATTTCCGATACTCTAATAACATGATATATGAAGATAAGATGATAGTGATGCTTTACATTCACTCTGGTCTATGTCTTTTGACGACATTACCTTAAGTTATTTGCTACGTTTGTACCGGGAGGGATGTCTGTTTTTACGAATGTTTCAATATACAGGTTACAAGTCTGTGTACGTGGTATTCTGAATGGTACTTAGGGGGTGTAAGTTGAAAATCTTAAAGGTAAGTGTAGGTAACATGTACAACAAATTAAATATCTTGTTGAACTAAAACAATGCCGCAAACCCTCAGACAGTTAGATGCAAAACAAAATGGCGGTGATTTGAAATAGATCGAGGAAAATTCTGAAGTTTACATAATTCAAGTTGTAGGTCTTTTTTTAATTTAATAGAACGCCTGCAAACGGATTTCAAAAGGTAGATTCAAAACAAAATAGCACTTGTTTAGAATTCATAACCCTCAATAATTTTCAAACCGCCGCCATTTTGTTTTTAATGACCTTTTGCGATAAAATTTGCGACATTATTTTCTTCTAAATGCAATGTCCATATCAAACTGTGCTTACCTCTAAGGTTTTAAACTTACTTACCATGGGTCGTCTCCATAGATTCCAATAGAATACCACGTACAGAAATAAACGGTATCAGTGGACTGACACATACTTTCCCTTAAGTAATTTAAAAAAAAATTGTAATAAAACTATCATGTTCTTCAAAGTTTATCTAATTGTCATTTAATAATTTATTGTTTCAAAAAAATCATCCCATTTCTGGAAATAAAAACAAGAGATACAAAGTTAAATTAATTGTTCAAATTGCATGGGGAAACCCTCCCCCCCGGTAATACCAAGCTTTTTTGCGCTTCATACCAAGTTTCATAGAAAACGGTTGGAAAATAAGGAATAAATTTATTTTTTAATATTCTCCATAAGAATAACATTGGGCGCTTTCAGGCAACGTACTGCATTTATCATGGACAGTAAATTTAACTTTTCTCTGGAACCGTTAGTCGTAGACAAACAATTCAAAATACTAATCTGTTTAGCTTTTGAAGCTGGTTTCAATGGTGCTAATCAAGTTATACTTCACTTTTATTGTTTTCGCTGAAAATTTAAAAATTAGATTTTTCTGACATTTAAAAGCCCATAACTTTTGAACCGTTATTTTTACAGACATGCGGGTGGTGTCAAATTATTTAGTACTCCGTACACTATAAAATATCAATTTTTATCAAAATCGTTAGAGCCGTTTTTGAGAAATTTGGATTTTTCACGTTTTTAAGGGTTTTTAAAGGTGAACTACCCTTAAAAATCAAAAATTCAAAAAAATGAAAAAACCTGGAGATACGGTGAATATACATACATGCAGAATTTCATCTAAATCGGACCAACGGGGTAGGCTGTGGCTCTGTACACATCCAGACACACACAGAGACAGACAGACACACGGACAGACAGACATCACGTCGAAACCCACTTTTTTGGATTCAGGGGACCCCAAAACGGATATATCTACTCTCAACTCAAATTCAAAAATTTTGACGAAAACAATACTTTCTCCATATACTATGTATAAGGGGAGAAAGTAAAATGTAGCAAGTAGCTTACCAGTAATGATGTGCAAAATCTTTAGTAAAATCTCTGTTCATTTTAAAGTTATAAAGTCGTACTAAAACTTAATTGTCACCCTTTATATTGAATATTTTGTACATTGAAAGTACAAGGACACAACATTTTGATATTTTTACAACGTTTCTCTCTTTTCGTATGAAGTTTTAGTGAGCGATTGAGAGTAAGCCCCTACCCTAAAACCAATAAACGAGATGAGATTAGAAATCACGAAACAGGACTCATGTTCTATTTGATCTTAATGATAAATTTATTCAAGAAGTTTTAAAACAAGCTAATATTGTTTTAGAAGTTTTCACAGGAAATAGTAATTGAAATAGCCCTTTGGACAATTAGTTTCTTATGATTTTTTTCAATAGCATAATAGCTTAGTTATAGACTGAGTTCTCTCCACATATGCTTTGCATGTATTCCAAATCTTAACATTATCGTAGAATTGAATAGTTATTAACTTACTTTTGACCTGTGGGTAATTTTATACGCTTTAAATAACCACAGAAAATAGGGAATTGGGTTGAATTCAAATGTATTTTTAATATGGCATCATAATATTAAGGAAATAATGTTGGTAGCAGTGTAGCAAGAGTTGAACAGCTGATTGTGAAAGCTTAGTGACGAGTGCCCACAAACCAATTGTTTTCTATTGTTGTAGTGTTCTATAATCATTCCATGTTAGTATTTGAAGGATATTTTATACTCTTAATAATTAATTTTAGTCAAAACTGCTAAATGTACGGGACTGGAAAGCGAACGATAAAAGGTAAAGCGAACGATTAAGTAAACATGTTGTTTTAACCTGTACTCCATGCGGTAAACATATAAACAAGGAACAATCTTTGAGTTTAGGGCTTTATTACACTTAAGTGTAGTTAATTTCGAATATAATGATTATATCTATATCTATAAAAGAGGATGTTTGTATATATGTATATATATTTGTATGTTTGAAGTTTATGCGCTCGGACACCGTTGGACGATTAGCGAAGAAAAATGGTACACATAGATAGAATTTCATGGAGAAGGTTTGTGGATCATCAATTTTGTTATAGCTCAATTGGGTTTCACCCTAGAAGCCCAAAAAGGATCCCATCCTGTGGTACCAGAACTTTGTTTACATTATAACTATTTTCTTTTCAACAGCTGATTAATTTACTGTATCTGTTAATTGAAGATATACTCCACAGATCGAAGCACTTGCATTTATGTTTTCTATTTTGTTTACATTTTTGTTTTAAGGTTATGTGAATGACTAAACCGTTTACATTTTTAAGTGTGACTTCTTTCTTCACATTTTGATACTAGTTTACATTATTTTAGTTTATAATGGTATTTACTTATTTATTTAGGTTAAGTTATGTGTTTATTTTATAATGGAATTTCACACGCACATTCTCTAACCGCCATTAACTGTATTATAATTACTAAGTACTGCCGACAACAACCACGGGGGCCTGGGGGCGGAGCACCCAGCTAGCGAAGCTAGTATCAATATATTTTATTGCCAACATAGATTTATCCGGAAAAAGATAATAATTGCATTTTTCGGACTAAAATCAAATTATGTATCTTTATGAGAGAGAATGTTAAAAGATGGAAATTTAGTTGCAATAAAATCAAAGTTTGTAAAGTAATTCAGAACTATGGACCGATTTGAACTATATTTTGTTCAGCAAAAATATACAAATATAATTAAATGGAAATATTCCAAACATAACATCACTATTAAGTCCATTACATTTGAGAGTAAAATAATTTGAAAAACTGGTAATTTGGTAAAAACTAGTAGAACAAATTAAAAAAGTTCTCTTTTGTTTGACTTTATCAACAATTTATATTTTTATTCTGACCGAACAGTTGTAAGTTTACATTTTTTTAAATATTAATGAAAAGTTTATTTCCTTTGCAGCTAATATCTCTAAAGGCCCTATTTCGTTTTGGTCTTAAAAGTAGTAATTTAAAAACTAGTCAATCTATTAAGTTGAATCTTCAAGACTCTCACGTTTTTTTTAATTTTATTTTAGAATCATAGTTTTTTATTGTAAGTGCTATAGTTAAGTAATATACAGTTACTTCATGACTCTTTCTTTTTAATGAACAGAATTTATTAATAGTTTATAAAAAAGTAATGGACAAAATGTGTACACAGCTTAAATTTTTGTAATAATCTAATGTTTTTGTAAAATTACCATTTTGCTAGATAATAATTGATTAATTTTAAATAAAACATATGTATGTATGTAACACTCTAATTATTTTGTTATTCGTTTTGAGATATAATTTTATTAAGCTGGTAATTTTGAAAAAAATACTAAAAAAAAAAAAGTAGTTCCGTTTATGAAATTTGTAAAACTCTTACATTTTTCTTAAATATGTATAAGTTTTAATTTCCTCAAAGTTCTCGAATCCTATTGGCGATTTTAAAACTTTACTATGTACAAAAGTTGACTTAATAGTAGTCTAACATTTTACTATCGAATCATGAATTTCGATATGCCTATCATGTGCTATAAAAATTTTAGAAAGTTGTAAAATGTTTATTTTAAAAATTTAGCTAATAGTTTTCACATGAATTAGTACTAAAATTTTAAATCAGAAAAAATTAATTGTATTTGCTAGATAAAAAGTGATAAAAAAATGAGAAAAAAAATGTATGTATGTAACAATTATTTATGTATTTCATCTAATTTTGATTTGATATACTTTTTAAAAAAAATATACTAAAAAAAAAAACAGTAATTCGAAAAAATTTTGCTAATTAAAAACTATGTATAAGTTAAATGCGGTGTGACATGGACTTTGGCGTTAATGATGTTTGTCAAAATGTGATACTAAAGATGGTTCGATACTATCGAAATCAATGAATTTCGATATGCCATCGATACCCTCATGTGCTACATCGAAAGAGTTTTTGACGAAAGTTTCGTTAAAAATGTACTTTACAATATTTGGGGGAATGTTTTAGGTATTTTATGAAAAATAGGAGCTATTCAGACAGACGACCTCAAACGTTAGAGAAAAAATGTTTGTATTTACTTCCCTGGGGGAAATAGGTTAGATCATGGATATGTGTAATTGGAATGTTTTCAGTTCATCTAAACAGCTGTTTTTATAACCTAACTATGACGTCACTAAATGATGTCACTGTTTTAAATTTTGACCGCGTAAATTGCCAACGCCCCACCCAGAGCTAAAACAAATCCATGTCAAAAAGGAACTATTGAACTCCCATGTTACCATATTTATTTATTTATCAATGGAAGCAGCCAATTTACCAATTAAAATATACATGGTGGTTACATCATACTAATGAAACAAATTTCAGCAATAGATTAACATGATACTAATTCCGAAATTATACAAGTTTTATAATAATACAAACATGACACCAGTAATATATATATGAACGACAAAAAACAACAAGCACTACAATTATAACATGCAGGTAGACATATGATGCAGTTTTAGTAGTTAAGTAAGCAATAAGTCTAAAATTATAATGTAATAGCGAACAAAACAAAACCAGGGCAAGTACTGGTTGATACAATTTAAAATAACATAAATATCATAATTCTAAGCACAATACTCAAATTATGTTTATATAGGTCAGTAGTTCGTCGATATAATATCGCAGCTATCGATATTTTATTCTCGATAGTATCGTATCGATATCGGAACATCCATGGCGGGAAGTCCAGCTGTCGGGGGACAGTCCTGCGTGCTGCAACAATACGCTAAGTGTACATTCACAATCGCCACAATCCGTCTGATTTAACAATGAGAAACATGTCAATTGTGTCTGGTCTTCAACGAGGAGTGTCATTAACGGTTCTCAAGGAAAACGTTGCAACAATCTATACTCAATGTTGTATACGCTCTTTGGTAGGCTCACCAGACGTCCACCACGGTTGACGTTTGTCCGGATTTTTCGTCAGCTAGAGGAAGAAACGTCCGTAGATATGAAAAACGCCTTCACCATGGTTTTCAGTTAAATTAAGGAAAATATTTTTACGGGGCAAAGGAAGATTTTTTTCAGTTCTGTTTATGTTATTTATTCAGTTTAATAATCATTGAGATCATATTCAATAATTTTTATATTTTACCTACTGTTTTATATTTTGTATTTCAACTTTCAGTCTAGATTCGCATCAAAATTATCGCAGAATTGATATTTATCACGAGGAAAAAAACTAAAATTAAATGTTACTAGATGGATTAATTACAGAAAATCATGGTACTACCCAAAATAATAACCCGATCAAGAAGTAATTTAGTAAACATTTTCTCTTAAAGAAGTATTTCGATAGTTTGAATTAGGAATAGGAGTCTCTAGTTGTCACTCAATGGTTAAGTAAGGCTTTTAAAGTTTTTTTGAACCTAATGTCAAAATATTTATGTTATTTGGGCATCAGTCATCTTTTCAGCTTAGATTCTCATTCAACTCTTCTTGGTTAGTCGGCACACCCTGTTTGGCTGAAAACCTTTGAAAATGTAATAAATTTCAACAATTTTTTTGGGGGGGGTTTGGACCGTCCCCCATCAAAACGTTAAAAATGCCACTGGCGTATAAATACACAAATAAAATAAAAAAATAAAATTTCATGATACCCCCACAAGACATGTCTCTCTAGAAAGTGTCATCAGTATGTGGTGTTCCTTAAGCGTTCACTCTTCAGCGAAAAAGAAATTTCCTCTTGATTATACGCCTGAACAATTAAAATGTTTTTGCGAAAACTATATAGTCTCTTCTGAGTTTACATTTTAGTCTTGCATTAATTTTGAGGTAAACCTTTTAAGGATACTTTGGAAAAATCCTCTTTATCCTCCTTTAACCCCATTTCCTAGGCGGTGTCTACAAAATCTTCGGCTAGACAGGCTTGCCCTGTAATCCATGAGGTCAAAATTGTGCATATTTGTGAGCGATGGTCGGTGGGTTCAGTGTTCTTTTGTGCGGATTAACATCCGCACTATTGAATACAACGTTAATCCGCAAATACCGTCCTCATAATTAGACCAGTTCATAATTCAAAGGCAGTGGCTCGGACTCCACGTCAAACTGTAGGTCTCTTAGATATACCATTGGCTGTAGGGCTATTAATTTATCAGTCCTTTCAAAGAAACATGGCAGCCTTAATCACAAATAAGAAATGTAAGATAGCACCACAATCATCTCACTTTTCTCACTCAGACTTGGATATGTCACCATTTCTGTAAATGTATTAAAATTCTCCCAGCATGTTCTGTCACCTATTTCAGATCCTTCAGGATACCACTCTTTTACCTTTAATTTTACTCCTTCATTTCTTTGTTGACTGAAGCAACTCGAGATAACTGTTATGTTTCAACCAACAAATACCAAATATCTATAAATTTCTGTGATGTCTATAAATAATAATTTATAAGCATTTTCAACAGGAAGTATTAACAACAGGACAGACTAATAATTCATAATGCAATTCACTCACTTTGTGTAAAATATTGATCTTTTGCGCTATCATTATGTACAGTCGTGCAAGAACCTGAGTAGAATAAAGTGATAATGACGCTGATATCTCAGGAGTAGTTGACGACAAGATAATTGGAACAGGTGACTGTTGCTTACTAGCTACATTATCGTAATTGTACAGTGACCATTACTGAAGTCATCTATCAAAATAACGTAGACGTGAAGTTATGCTTGCATAGGACTTGGAAGAGTAAACTTCTAGGAGTGGATGGGATGAAAGGGTTTTAGAACGAGGTATAGTGAAGAGAGTAGGAAAGGGTAAACCAAGATCGGAGGGGTCCACGAGGGAATTTAGGTATGCCTAGATATATACAAGTCATATTTGGGCATGGATATGTCTTAGCTCTAAGGGTGATTGGCAATTTACGAGACCAAAATTTGAAACAGTGACGTGATGAGCTTAATGACGTCATATGGCTATAACGACAGCTGGTTAGAGAAACTGAAAACGTTCCCTTTGACATATACATGATCTAACTCATTTCCGACAGGGAAGTAAATACAATCAATGTGTTTTTTAAATAATTTTTGCTATGTCGTTTACCGCTTCGGGATCAACTGTGTATTCAATTTCACTATGTAGCTAACCTGTACGGTTCTGTACTGAGGTTAAAAAAATGTTAAACATTACCAATTCACCCACCACATCACTCAAAATTTTGGTTTTTTGGGGAGTTTCACAACCCCACGGGAGCAAATTTCCCTTAAATGTTCAGCCAGGACGGGTGTTCAAAAACATTTTTGTAAAGCACTGATCTTGTACACGTAAGGAAATTCTTTTTAATGGACTATTGTGAAGATTCTGCTCTGATGAATCCTCGCTTCAACCGAAGCCACCAAATCGTCTGTGATGAAAGAAGGTTTACCAGAGCGGTCAAAACATGGACGTTGAAGGCCACCTTTGAAATATCCTGCTTATACACTTTTCTGTCACTATTATCGTGTTCCCTGTACTCTTTAAAAAATTTTCAATGAATTTTTGCAGCGAATAGGTTCTTTAATGACAAAAATCGTATCACTTAGCGAAACTCACATGCGGCGAGATGAGAATGTTAAACAATATGAAATCATAGTACAGAAGCTACAGGTCTGCTACAGAGCTGAAATTGAGCTCAGTTGTTCCCGAAGTGGTATACGACACAACGCACGTGCTCATAGCGGTAACCGTGCAAACTACTAGTGTCTACAACAAAATTGAACCTATAAAAAACAAGCCTCGTACAGTTGACCTACAACATTCAGTATTTGGAAACATTTGAGTGACGGCAGCATTTTCGGCCAGATTAGGTTAGTCTTTTTAATTTCTTTGCATGCGAGTAAACAGCCGCGGGTCTTGAAGGGGGTCCGCACATTCTATTACAGGTTTGCTCACAGTTCTGCGTCGAGAACTTGTTTTGTATGACCGGTCTTAGTCACGTGATCGGAGTGTGGTGAACATGAGGGGGTCAAAACTTCAATTCTGATTTTGAATATGTGTAATAGACTGTTTTGAAGTTTTTTGGTTAATAGTATCGTGTCTCACTTGTGGTAGACAATCAATTTGAAACTAGATATGACTCCCTAGTAGGGTTCGAAAATTATAAAACTAACAGTTTTTTGTCTGGAAAGCATAGCGCAAGTTAATTCCATTTATTTACGTCTAGTAAAAGTTATTAAGATTAGAAATATTGAATATTTATTCTGAATTTAATTAATAACCCTTCACTATCATCAACCCTTGATTTGAACCTAGTTTTAACAATTGAATTTAATACGATTAAAATATTTAATTAATCTATATAAATCAAGTTCGATATATTTCTGAATATTGCTAGGAATTATTATATTTTTTTGCTACTTCTACATTTTATAACTCCGAAAACCATATATCTCAGTTTCTGTATGATTCTATTTTCGACATGGTTATGACATGGATATGTCTGGGGAGATGTTGGTGATTGTTAAGCTGGAAAATATGTTACAGGTTTCCATAGAAACTACCAGAGCTATTTTTATTGAATTTTTAATACAAAAGAATAAACGGTACCAGTGGACTGACACATACTTTCTCCCTTAAGTAAATTGAAAAAAAGACAATCTGTAATAAAACTATTGTGTTCTACAAAGTAAATCCAAATATCATTTAATAATTTATTGTTTCAAAAATAATCATCCAATTTCTAAAAATAAAAACAAGAGACAACGTTAAATTAATTGTTCAAATTGTATGGGGGAACTTCCCCCCCCCCCCGGTAATACCAAGCTTTTTTGAGCTGGTTTTGTTCGGTGATTTGACCTTACGCTTCATACCAAGTTTCATGGAAAACGGTTGGAAAATAAGGAAGAAATTGATTTTTTAATATTCTCCATAAGAATAACATTGGGCGCTTTCAGACAACGTACTGCGTTTATCGTAGACAGTGAATTTAACTTTTCTCTGGAACCGTTAGTCGTAGACAAATAATTCAAAATACTAATTTGTTTTGTTTTTCATTGCTAAAAATTTAAAAATTAGATTTTTTTGACATTTAAAAGCCCATAACTTTTGAACCGTCATTTTTACAGACATGCGGGTGGTGTCAAATTATTTAGTACTCTTGCACTATAAACTATCAAATTTTAATCAAAATCGTTAGAGCCGTTTTTGAGAAAATTGGATTTTCACGTTTTTTAAGGGTTTTTAGGGGTGAACTACCCTTAAAAATCAAAAATACAAAAAAATGAAAAAAACGCCTGGAGATACGGTGACTATATATATACATGCCAAATTTCATCTAAATCGGACCAACGGGGTAGGCTGTGGCACTGTACACATCCAGACACACAGACACACGGACGGACAGACATCACGTCAAAACCCACTTTTTTGGATTCAGGGGACCCCAAAACGGATATATCCACCCTCAACTCAAATTCGAAAATTTTGACGAAAATAATACTTTCTCCATATACTATGTATAAGGGGAGAAAGTAATAAGAACAGCTGTTGACATGAACTAAAACATTCCTTTTAGACATATCCATGATCTAAACTATTCCCCACAGGGAAGTAAATACAAACATTTTTATATGGTTTATGTCATTTTCCTTAAACAGTCATAACTAATACGGTATTAACTTACAACTATTCGGTATTAATTTTAAATTAGACAATTTGATTAATTTACATACTTACACATTTATGTAAAATTTGGTTTACATAAATATAACATTATTATAGTATAGTTTAATTTTAAAAATAGATTTAAATTCAATAATTATTGTAAACAAAACTAATATTGATTTTAATTTTACAGCTGTTTTTCTGTTGAATCACTGTAATGGATCACATATTTAGTAAAACGTAAAAGAAATGTTGGTAATATCATTTAAAACTGGGGTTTTGAGAGCTTATTCCTTTATTTTGATAGGTTTTAGGTCAGTTTAAAGTAAACAATAAAAACCTCCTCCAAAAAGTTAGGGCTAAAATAATGAAAATAAGATTCATCATAGGTGGTGATCTCCGGTTTTCACAAAGAAGCGTTGAAAAAAGACTTTTTCAGCGTTACAGAAAAATAGTTCTGCAAACAGAAACTGAGAAAAGACCCGTTTCGAAAATTATGAGGTGTAAAACGTAAAATAACCAAAAATATTAAAAATAAATGCCATAGTTTACAGATGTTTTTATTTACTTCCCTGTGAGAAATAGGTTAGATCATGGATATGTCTAAAGTGATTGTTTTCGGTTCACATTAACAGCTGTTCTTATTCTATTTTATATTAAAAATTCAATAAAATAGCTCTGGTAGTTTCGATGGAAACCTGTTACATATTTGCCATCTTCCCCAGAGCTAAGACATATTCATGTCAAAAACTATACTTTTATTTATAAAGAATCTAATGAACGGGTATTGAGTTAGATATTCACTAACTTGTATAAATAGCAAAAGCGTAATGTGTATAATCACAGTATGCAAAACAATACTTATTTACTGCAAGAATTTGCATCACAATCCTTTCTGATTTGGCAGAATCTCCTTTTCAGTAGCCAATCTAACAAAGTAATCTTTTCCTGCTGTTGTACTCAACTGGTCTTTTCCCTTCCACAAACAAGAGCTAATTAATTGAGTAGGAAACCAATAAACAATTAAGTGACTAAAGAGGAAAAGATGGCAGATGTTTGAGTAATTGTTGTGGGCGAACCACGTGGCTTCTGGATCTTAGCTGCACCTCCGAGCATTCAATTATTACGTATTTCATACTGTCAGCTCTTCTTTTGTACGGGTTGTATGACTCAAGTTTTATGGTATGACTCGGGTTGTATGGTGTTAGAAGTAAAGTACTTATTATTATCAATGAATATTTACCCGATTTCATAGAATATATATAATAGGAAAAACAAAAAGGAAAAATAAATTGCCTACTCATTTATTTAGTGTCAATTTAAAATTAGATGAATAAGAAAATGTGTAAATTTGTTAAATTTTATCTAAGTCAAGATATTTTAATATAATTTTTAAATTCAATGATTAATAAAAAAACTAATTCATTGTTTAAATTTGACAGCTGTGTGTTTATTTATTTTTTAATTCTTCATCATAGGATGAAGTAAAATCTCACATTTTCCAACACTACTTAATATATTTACTTATATTGTAACTATATAAAAACGTTTAAATATACACAAAAGTTGTTCGATTGGTGATCAATTTCGTCCAGTCACACCGGACATCATCAGGCCCATACGGAGACTGAATAAAACAAGATGGCGTCCCTGCTCAAATACTATTGGCTACCGGAAGTTCTTTTCATGGCGTCGGATGTAGCGTTTATTGGCTGGCTTTTTTGAGTTTTTTTATTTCTAAGGCTGTTTACCCCTAAAGCCCCCCAAAAAACGCATAAAATGAAAACCTCTCTAACACGGCTCTAACGATTTTGAATAAACTTATATGATTTATATTCCTTTATAAGATAAACAAAATGACACCACCCGAATTTCTCAAAACATCGGGGTTTAAAAGTTATGGACTTTTAAAATTTAAGAAATATGACTTTTTTTAGTTTTTCTGTGAATATAAAAACTACCACCATTGAAACCAGCTTAAAAAGCTACACGAATTAATATTTTGAATTATTTGTCTACGACTAACGGTTCCAGAGAAAAGTTAAATTTACTGTCCACGTACTTGATGCAGTACTTTGTCTGAGATCGCGCAATGTTATTCTTATGAAGAATATTAAAAAATAAATTTCTTTTTATTTCAAAATAGTTTTCCATGGAACTTGGTATGCAGCGTAACGTCACATCACCCACCAAAGCCCACTCAAAAAGCTTCGTATTACCAGGGATTTTCCCCCTCCCATAAAATATAACTTAGTTTCTCGTATTGTTAATTTCAGAAATTATAAGTTTATTTTTGTAACAGTAAATTATCAAATTATATTCAAACTAACTTTACAGAATATGAAAATATTGATAGTTTAATTTTGTAACAGATTGTTGTTTTATAATTGACTTTTAAGGAAAAAGTATGTGTCAGTCCACTGATGCCGTTTATTTTCTAAGTGCGTCGGTCGTTGTATTTAAAACAGTAAGTGCTCTCGTTTCTACGAAGCAAACTCCTTACAATGAATCGTCAAAAACGTGAAAATACACAAGTTTTAAGTGGTGTATATTATACAACACTTTTATCATGGGGTTTTTAATCAAGGAAAATATATCCAAATTAATTTCATTCCAAAACATCAAAAATTAATAAGAAAATATTTTTAATAACAAATTTTACACTCAAAATAGTTGAATTCTAAATAATTAGATGCGAAATTGTTATTATTTAATATAAATTATGATTTTTTAACATAGAACATTTCATAGTGGATACATTCCGTGGCAAGATACGAGCCATTGAACGTTAGTTAGGAAATATTTTTTATTAAATAATATAAATTAATCCGTATATAAACTAAAAACTGAAATACATAAAAAAGTTGACAGTTTAAGGACGATATTTATATTACACTGTATCTATATACATTTAAAATCATTTGGGTTCTTACAGTTTTTCAGTTTAATGGGCGATTATTAGAGAAATAAATAGACGTTTTAACGTACGGTTTGGAAATTCCTGAACGAAATAATTATCTGATTGGGAGCTTAATGTGAGGGAAATACATTTTGGTGCTACTTTTAAAGAACGTGATATTTGTTTATTCCTAAAATCTTATTGATAAAACCTCAAACAAAACTATAAATACTTTACATAAACTACTATATACTGATAAGTTGAGGAACTCGTTTGATAGTATTCTAAATTTTAAAATCCAATAAAATCTTATTGGATTTTAAATTTTTTTAAAGTTTTTAATCAAAAACATAAACTATTGCACAATTTTTTTAAAGAAAAAAATTCCTCATCACCATTATGGAAGTATTAAATACATACCGTTAAATTTTAACATCGGTGTTGTGTCTTGTTAAGAGTTCACCCATACACTGAAGAGAAAGTTTTCAATCAGGCTGAAAACTAAGAGCGAAACGGGGATATTTAGGGAGTTTCAAGATTGTTAGGGAATTTTCGTGGAGTTCGGTGGGTAAAATGTTTTTTGCTTGACATTTACGCACGGTGAGGAGAATGGTCTGTGTGCGTCACTTCGCCGGTATTCCTTGGCCCATTGAGGCACCGGGCAAGCCTTGACATTGACCGAGAACTGGGAAATTTGCAAACCAGCCAGCCGTCGGAGGCGAGGATATGTTAAATATTCATCGCTAGAGGATATGTGTTTGCACATAGGCTCAGAGGGGTATTATATTAACGGCACGGTGTAATTTTCTGCTTCATTACCGTAACCGATGTGTACGTTATGTAGTTTTCTTCACGATGTTTCCACTGGCGGTGATTGTGGTACCATCCCAACTCACAGTAAACATTCATGCCGGTGTACATCCACGATGGTAATCGGGGGAAATGGTATTTTCCACCGGAAAGGAATGTATTCATTTGCCCAGTACACTTACGATAAGATACAATAAGAAAGTATGATGAAATAGTAAGTTACTAAAATGACAACATGTCCAATTATTTTACCACGTATGAATGAGAAATGAGCGTAAGATAATTGTGTCGTGATATTTTAGTCCGTCATGTTTCTTTAAACTGTTAATTAATAGCCCAACATTCGATGACATATCTAAGGGACCTACAGTTTGACGTGGAGTCCGAACCACTGTCTCTGAATTACGAGCTGGTATAATTATGAGGATTATTCACACAAGAGAAATCCAAATCCACTAACCATTGCTCACAACAATCCACATTTCGTGACCTCCAAGTTGCTGGATTACAGGACACGTCACCGTCCCAGACATAGTATCATAGGCGAAAGAGAAAAATAAAGGTTGTTTAAGTTGATGAACACCATACAAAGTTGAGGTTAGCTCAAGGAAAGATCCTTGACCGAATTATCAATCTTTAAGAAAAAATACTATAATACGAGCAAGGTTTGTATATTTGCACACGAATCTCGAAAACGGCACCGAGGAATTTCTTTAAATTTTGGAAATAACTAATTTCCGAGTAGAAAATAAGTTCTAGATAGGTCTAATGTCCAGGAAAATTCGTGTATTTACTGTAATATAAGTTAAAATCTAAAATAAACATCGCTTATTAGAATAAAATGTAAACAATACCAACCAAAATTTTCATAACCGTTTTAGTCTATATTGAAGATGCGGGGAACAATAAAGAGGTTATGCATAATATTTATTATTAAATAATGCAATTATATTAGCTAAACAATTTTAAAAAACTTAAGGATAACATAGCTGGCGAAATAAAAGCAAAAAAATTTTTAAAATCTTCCTTTTATGATAGAAAACGTATTCGTTGTATGCTTGAAATGTAACAAACAATAAATTGATGACATTAAATTAACAGTTTTGCTTTTCAATCCTCATTCGTTTATAACAAAATCAATCACGAGGCTAAAAATAATTTAGATAATTAAAGAGTAAATATCCAAACACTAAAAATTAATCACAATAACTATTCGTGACCTAGTTTTGCATGGATAAAGAACTATAGGCCGCGAGTTCCATACCAGATAGCAGATATTAAAAAGTTTATTATGTTTATTTCAACATATAAAAGTTTCATTGGCAGTAAATTTTTTTAATTGCTTTAACGTAAAAACATTCTTATTCTATACAAATTGAAGACTATTCATTCTTATTGGGATAAGAATCCCAACCCACTGGAAAATTTCTTGCAGTTACTCGTCCACCGAGGCTCGCTGTGTTAACCACTGGAAGCAAAGTGAACACTCCGATAATCATCGTGACTCCAGTTGTGTTTTCGATAACAGGAATAAGATAAGGAGAAAATGTGTTACTAGTATTGGTTTAGTAGGTGATGATGGGCTTGGTCGGCTTGTAATCCAGCAACTTGGAGGTCACGAATTGTGGATAGCTGTGAGCGATGGTCGATGGGTGTAGTGTTTGTTCCCTTGTGTGAATTTACGTCCGCACTATTGCTAAGTTCATCCCCAAAGACCATCCTCATAATTAGACCAGTTCAAGTTCAAGTAACCGATAATTTGGCTGATAAAATTGCAAAAAATATTACTCGTAAGAACCTTAGTGGGGATTCCCAATCCCACTCCAATAGCAAACTTCATTTATACCCATTTTGATAAATGTGACTTTATTTTTTATTAAATTACTAGCCAAAGTACCCGTTCTTCGCACGGGTTAAAAAGGATGAAAGGTGTAGGCTCTACTGATACATTTAAGCTATTTTTAATTAATTCTTCATTGTTTACAAAATTACAAAACACGAGTGTCTACAACATTTCAAAGTAACATCTGTCAAATATTGGGAGACGATAAGGATTAATGTAATAGAGACAGTCGTCGGAAAAAACTTAAAATCTACCATTCCGCTATTTCAAATAACTCACTAATTTCGATCCAGCAGTTTATCTGAAAAATCAACTTTATTCTTCTTCTTCCCGAACTGTCAAAATATAGTGCAAACGGATGTTGTCATTAGAAAATGTAAACATTGAAACCTAGGACGGTCACGGCAGCTCTTTCTTCTTCTTCTTCCCGAACTGTCAAATTTTAGTGATCACAGCTGTTGACATTCAAGTAATTTTATGTTTTCATTCTTTAAAAATTTAAACATTGAAATTTAGGACGTTCATGGGGCGTAGCCCGAGGGGATTTTAAGGGAACTAATATGCCTATGTTTTGCATGAGTTTAAGATCTACCTTTCTGTAAAATTTCAAACCGGTCGGTTCAGTATTTTTCGCATTTACTTGCCACAACAAACCCACAAACAAACCCACAAACAAACATACAGAAACCACCTCTTCTTTATATTATAGATAGATCACGCATGTTCCGCCAGGCGTGATAACCACTCATTCTACACAGAAGCAACACAGAAGCAGATCAGTTCTTCTGGCATACGCGGGAACTTATTTAGATATATATGAGATTCGTTAACACGTAATAGACTGAGGTAGATAAGAAAGGAGTAATACAGTGGCCAAGTAAGAAAAATGCCCTTATTTCGAACCCGTGGATGAGCGACTCAAATCGTGAGTAAATGATGTCAAAATCACCTCTGAACACTTAACTGTTATCGGTAGTTTACAGTTGAGGTTTAAAACAATCATATGAGTGAGATATAGGATTCTAGAACTCGCGAAAACATTTTTCGTCTAAATGGATATGTACGAGATTCTGTCGACTAGTTATTTGTTACCTAACCTAGGTGATACCTCTAACTTAATACTTAATACTCACTTCACCTAGGTGAGTTAGATAGTCGTGTTTTAATGTCTAGTTTGCATATAATCATAACAGTATTTTCTCTAGACAACAGGTTATCTCAGGAATTATGATTGGACGAGAGTTCCACACTTTGATGAGGGGTCATAATGCTATATTAGAGGGACCTTGACGTGACATTGAAATAATCGAAGGGTTCATTGGTACGTGCAGTCTTTAAATATATATTCTTGCTATTCTTGTGTTTCTGTCACACTTTCCTTGAGTATATCTAGAATCACAAAAGACAAAGAACAAATCAAATTGTAATACAGTATTAATATTACTGTTTATGACAGTGAAACTGTTTGGATTTAATACAAGTTAACCCGTTTACGTGGATCTAGCTATTATGGATGTGCCTAAGCTCTCGGGGGGTTAGCAGATTGGAACGCAAAAAATGCGGCGAAAGTGTTTAATGGAAGTGCCGTCAGATAAGAACAGCTGTTTAGATGAACTGAAAACATTCCCTTTAAACGTATCCATGATCTAACCTATTTCCCACAGGGAAGTAAATACAATTTTTTTTATTTTTCCCCAATATATTTCGACTATTGAAAGATTTTTAACGTTGTATGTCATTGAAAGTTGTTGCTAACTAGCATCACTTTAAAATACTGTACATAGTATATTTACTAAATATTTTGCATACACATTTCACTGTAGAGTTCTCAGAAGAGACTGGGACGGTGGCGTCGTCCTGTAATCCAGCTACTTGGAGGTCACGAATTGTAGATAGGTGTGACATATAGTCAGTGGATGTAGTGTTCTCTTGTGTGGATTAACGTCCACACTATTGAATACTATGTTAATCCATAAATACCATCCTCATAGTTAGACCAATTCGTAATTCAGAGGCAGTGGTTCGGATTACACGTTAAACTGTAGGTCCATTAGTTGCCATCGGCTGATGGGCTATTAATTAACAGTCCTGCCTAAGTAACATGTCAGCCTTAGTCAGTAACAAGACTACAAGATCGCGCCACAATCATCCTACACTCAATTCTCATTCATATTTGGTTTAAAATACCTACATTGTAGTACGGTTGCCATTTCAATGACCTAATCTAACCTAATTATTATTTGTAATCGTAAACAAAGTGATGCAATTAATTATGTCGGTTATACTTGTCTAAGAATTAAATCCCCATGTATGTCATTAAAAACAGTTTGAAATCATGATCACTTTGGAATATGAAAATAGCATAAAAAATAAGCACTCTAAAGTATTACTTCTTAGAAAATACATGAACGACATAACATCAGAAAAATAAAAAAAATTTCTGTGATAAATTACTTAAATTAATACAAATTACGGATATAACGAACAGTATAACGAATCTGAGGGACCTCAAATTCCCTTCTCTAAGCTAACCTAGGTAAGGTGAGGATATGTTAGGAGATTTGGTTTGGTGAGGTTAGTTTAGGTTAGGTTAGGTAAGGCTGGGTTAGGTTAGGTTAGGTCACTAAGGAACCTTCTCATTCTAATGTATTAACTATCGCTTATCACATTTCACATAAAAGTTGCCCACTACATGTTCCGCCTGAACGGCATTACCAAGTGTTAATGCAGAGACATTCTATCCGTTAAGGACTCGTCATTATCAGAAACATTAAACACGACACATAACAATAAAACAGTTCCGTCTTTGAGTGATCTGTGATAAGATGTAAGATACATTTCAGGGCTAAAAATAATGGATTCATCTTTTCCTCTCTCTTGTTCGTCTCTCGGTTGCAGCCTCTGAGTCATTTCCCACCCACTATGCCGAAGCGTTAGGCTTTCCACAAGGAGTGGTGCAACGACGGTCGAGATGGTTGGTACGAGCTCATTAGCGACGACTCATGGACATGTGGTTTTGAACGCAGAGGGAACTCACGTGTATCTACATCTGTGGCACGTGAGAGTCTGTCTCTTTTGTAAAGTACCAATAATAACAGGTGGCGGCCGAGGTCAGTGGCTACAACTCTGCTACGACCTTCGGATTTGTAGTGGCGAAATACTAACTGCAGAACGAACAAGGAAGTGAGGTTAGAATCTCTAAAGATCTCCTCCTCCTCTTTATGATTTTTTTATCTCACAATCTCTTAAATTTCACCATTTCAATTTTCTTTTAGTTAAAAACTCTAAAGAAGCAACGGTGGTAAATGAATGCCTAGTATAAATTTCCGCCTAAAGTCCATTCCTTAAAGCCTTAAAGAAACGAAGAATTTAACTTGAGTTTTAAGTTTGAAATGAGAAAAATTAAAATTCAAAACTCATAACTGTTTGAAACCGCCTTTTTGTAAAACATTCCTTATACCTATACGGTTTTCACTATTCTTATTTCGCCTTGGTATATTCACTATTCTTTGCTTCCGTGTCATTTTAAACATACTCTGCAGCTATTATTTAACTCGCAATGACACTTAGACACTATCCGGTTTACTTCTTCTTCTTTACTTAGTAATGTGTCGTATTGAACAGGTGATATGTCGAGAAATGAGATGAGAAATATCAAATCTACAACTTATTCGTCAAATAGTGACCACCCATTAATTTTACCATGATCAATGGTGTTAAGATCAATGGTGTTATGATCAATGGTGGCATGATCAATGGTGGCATGATCAATGGTACCATGATCAATGGTGGCATGATTAATGGTACCATGATCAATGGTGTCATGATAACCCCCTACGTTAAAGTGTAGATTTTAAATCATGAATTTGTGTTTTCTTAAGGTTTTCTACAGCACACGATGCAGATTACAAATCAACTGGTCGTATAATGGCTTTTCTTGTAATTCTTGCTGTGATATAAAATTCATACCTCGATTATACTTGTGCTATCAAATGAGTGGTTAGTTTATAAGTAGGAAATAATAATCGTTTTCTTAGTTTTTGTAGGCTTGCATCATACTCCCCTGTGCTATTCTGATTAGAGACGAAATTAAAGCCAAAAAATCCCTCTTATTACCTAAATTTTGAAAAATACAATAAATGTGTAAAGCTCAAAGCTCTATGACTAAGGAAACTTTCAACACCTTCCCACGGTTATCCAGAGGAAAAGTGAAGCCAAGTGAAATCCAGAAAACAAACACTAGTGGAGTTTGCAGAGACTGGGAAACCCTTCTCTCCTCCTATGATTATAAATGCAGAGCGTTTCCGAGGCCAGCGTAGCAGTCGTTTTAATGTGCGGTTTGGAAATTCCTGTAAGGTGTAATGAACTGTTAGGAAGCTTTTCTGTAGAAATAGGACTGTCCATTAAACGTTTATCGAAGTTAATAGATCTGATTACCTAACCTTGACATTATAGTAATCTTGCACTAAGACAATCTCGAAGATATGTACGTTTTACTATATTCATTCATATTTCACCCGCAAGACTGTAAAAATTATTTCCTGTTTCCTCGTATCCAGCAAAACAATATATATTTATATAAGAATTTGACTCTCCCTAAAACGACTCCAAAAGAAACGAATTAGAATTTAGAACTATATTAATCTACGTGAAATAGTTACTCCTCTCCCACTACGGTAAAGTTAGATTTATTGTTCACGGTAAATACAGGACGTTGTCTTAAAGTGTCCAATGTTATACTTATGGAGAACATTAAAAATCAATTTCTTCCCTTATTTCTCAACCGTTCTGCTCGCAATGTGCACGGAACCGTAAGGTAACGAAATCCAATAAAACTCACTAAAAAAGGTTTGTATTACCTGGGATTAGATCGATATTTCCCCAAAATTTCTTCAACATATAATAAGAGGAATCAGATGGCAATCTTTGAAATGTTAGTTTCATTAAATTTTATTTTAATAATCATTAAATAATATGATGGTTTTATTAAAGGTATGCATTATTTAGTTTAGTTTTTAGTGGGAAAATATGTGCAATAACGTTTATTTCTAGTATGTTAACCTAGTAATATGATTAAAAAAGACGTTCAAGCAGTTTATTCTTCTCTCCAGCTTCAAGGGGGCTGTTTTAACTCAGTCCGCTGTAGTACAGTAACAGCTGCAAACTGCTGTCTATCTATATCTGATGAGACGGAGAATCGAAACAGCTACCAACTGAATAACCATCAGGTCCAACTGCTTTCCTGTTCGGTCTTAGTTATATATCTTAGATATCTACCTACCTTCGCTTTATCAAAATGAGTGCGCCCCGTCGCGTGCAATGATTTTCCTTGTAATCATGAATTTTTAATCATAAATAATGAACTCATGATTTTTTTTCTTGTAATCATATTTTTTTATTTTGATATTTCATAACCCAACTTATTTTCCTTATTCCATGCCATTTGGAGAAGGGGTTTTCGTTGCTTTAATCTGACCCACGGGTCACGAAAAAAACAATAAGCTCCCAAAAAACCAAGACAGAAATTGAGAAAATACCCATTTCGGCTTTTCCATGTTATGAAACGCAAAAATAACCAATAAAAATAGCTAGTACAAGTATATATTTATTATTAAACCTATTTTCCTGTAATTTAGGTACTTGGAGGTTACAAATTGTGTATAATCATGAGCGATGGTCGATAGTTGGGATATTCTCTGATAGTTATGAGAACAGCTGTTGAAAGGAACTGAACACATTCCCTTCACACATACCTGTTTCCCACAGGGAAGTAAAAACTGTTTATAAATTTTCATCTGTCGCTGTACTACAGTGGACTGAGATAACTTGAACACGTATCAACTAAAGGGATTGTCGTTGAAGTGTTTTCAAATTTAAATTATTGTCTGTTTTCTACCAACCGGGTGTATCTACCACCCACTAGTAATATGGTTACGAATAATTATTTAATTTTATACAATAGGTTTTGGCGGAGAACCGGTTGAAATTTTGCAACGTACCAAAGAGTTACTGTCGCGGACATAAATCCTGTTTGGCGCGGTGACGTAGGCCGGGTTGGCGACCGTATGGTATTGCGTCAACCTAGGTCTGAACTTGGAGCGGTACGAGGTACACTGGAGAGTGGAGATTGGACGGGAAGAGTGCGTCAGCACGTCGGAGTGAGAGAGAAAAGAAAATCGAGAGCAGGCTGTGACTGGCAGATTAGTTAGTTAGTTTTACTGAAATTTGACCTACACAGGAAGGTATTTTAAACCAAGTATGAATGAGAAATGAGTGTAACTCGATTTTAACGCGATCTTGTAGTCTCGTTACCGTCTAAGTCTGACATATCCCTTAGACAGAACTGTTAATTAATAGCCTAAAAGTCGATGACACATCTAAAGTTACATCAGTTTAACATGGAGTCCGAACCACTGCCTCTGCGTTACAAACTGGTCTAATTATGAGGATAGTCTTTGCGGATTAACGAAGTATTCAATAGTACGGACGTTAATCCACACAAGAGAACACTACACCAATCGGGCATCGCTCACAACTATTCACAATTCGTGACCTCCGAGTAGCTAGGTGCCGGTGGTGGTGTTTTAGTATTGACCTGGTAGTAACGATATTTATGTCGATATCAGTATCGGTTTATTAGTTCAGTATTGAAAATATATCGGATTATAAGTATCGATTATTTTGTTACATTAATATATTCAGCAACGTGAACATTAGAGAACAGTTTGGTTGCAGTAGGAAACTCGAAGAGAGGGTAAGAAAGAGAAGATTAGCATTGTTTGGACTTTAAAAGAGAATGGAAAAGGGCCAAAGTGTGGCTAGAGATGGAAATTTATGGGAAAATAAAAGTGGAGAGACATAATAAAAGGATAATCACTGCAGCAGGTGGAGGAAGAGCAGCTATACAGAGACAGAAGAAGATGGATGAAACTTTTCAGCACACCCGAGAGGCTGGAGCTGTTGAACCAGATGGTTAATAATATACTCTACGTTTTCATTAAGAAATCCCCCCCGCTATAAGCCTCTCTTTCATATAACCATATTTGTGTTTTGAGTATCAAGCACGATACCTTAAACATGTTCCAATTTAATAATTCTCACCCGTGAAATCCAGCCATAAAGTCCCATCTTATTGGTTTATTGTTCATATTTAATTATCTGTTTATGGTACCGAACAACGAATCCAGAATGTAAGTGGATTCATCTAAAAAAATACATGGGAAGGTGGAGTTTTTGGATGGACTACACTTGAGAGTCTGCCTTAAGACGAAATATTTTGTTTTAGCACGCAATGTAATGCAACAATGCTAATTCTGTCGAAAATTATCATCGTTCTAATGGAACTAAAATCCAAAATAGTTGAGGGAGGTTAAGAATAATGTCAATTTTGTCAAATCGTTATAACCTTGATTTGTGCCAGAAACCCTTATACTTGGGGTCATTTTAAGGGGCATTAAAACGTCTAGTGAGTTTTATGGAATTTAATTTTATCATTCACTTATTTGGTACATGATAAATAAATATCTAAAAAGGTTTGTATTTACTTCCCTGTAGTAAATAGGTTAGATCATGGATATGTCTAAAGGTAATGTTTTCAGTTAATCGTAAACAGCTGTTCTTATAACCAAACTATGACATCACTCACCAAACGACGTCACTGTTTTAAATTTTGGTCTCGCAAATTGCCAACACCCCCTCCCCGAGAGATGTCATATCCATGTCAAAATTAGTCGTAGGAAAAATCTTTCGATCGATACATTCCAAAAAGGTTTGCTATTAAGCGACTTTTATATACATGCATTAGAGTTAGAGACTCTTATTGTGTGCTTGTGGTCTGTTAGCCACAAACATGGTAAATACCACAGAAAGCAAATGAATTGGTCGCGGTTGTAGGAAAGGCACAGGAAACCACAAATAACGCGTCTATAGATTCCAATTAATCATCATTTTCTTCAGAGGAAAACCGGTTTAAATGCTCTGTGGTTGTCTGTGTGTTTGTGTGCCGTTCAAGGACAGGACGTTCTGGACAATCATTGCTTAGGAATTTAAACTACTTTTGTATTAGCCTCAATATAAGTAAATTTACTGATTGAGGGGACTAGGAAAGCCCTATACTGCCATTTTATTCTATTTTTAGGTTAGTGTATTTATTTTTTGACCATGCAGCGTCGCAGTACTCTATTTTTTAGTAGTTGCTCATCTAAACTTTGTGGACATCCCGGGAATCGAACTCGTCACCTCTTGCTCTGAAGTCCGAGACGCTAACCGTTAGGCTAGCAGATGACCATTACTGTCAATGTTAAATTAATCACTTAGGGACACAGTGTTGCTGAGTAACATAAGAACGATAAAGACTTAACTCTTTTTTTTATTTAAGGGTACATTATTTAGAGCGAAATGAACATAGAGTAATCAAAAATAATTTTTGAAGTGAGATATAGTTTTTTTTACGTAACAAGTAAATTGTTCAAAGTTTTTAGTTAAAACATTTTATAACTTTAAAAAATGGTACAACTAACGTTCTACTCATATTATAGAGCATTTTTAAGGGCAAAATAAAAAAGACTTTAGATATGTTACTAAGGGGAAATGAGTAGCGTTTTTCAGAATCCCAGGGATCTTCGTATTTATACCACAACATTGAACGTGCAAAACCTTTGAAAAATGCTAGTATTTTTTATATTTTGTTAAAGAAGTATAATTTTAGTGTTGAAGTACTAGAAATAAATTTGGAACCAAAAATGTAAAAATTAACATTGATACTTTTGACTCTAAGTGTGTCTTAGTGGGGATACTCATGAATATACCACGAGATTGAACATGCGAAGCCATGCAAAAATGTTAACAACTTTCTTATTTTTGCCAGAGAAGCATAACTTTATTGTTGAAACACCCGGAAAATTATATAGGAATAAAAATTCGAAAAACATAAAAATCAATTTTGACATGGATGGATATGTCGTGGCTCTGGTGGGGGGGTTGTTGGTGATTTTTAAGATGAAAAACGTGTAACAGGTTTCATAGAAACTACCAGAGCTTATTGTATTTAATTTTTAATATAAAATAATAAGAACATCTGTTTAGATTAAATGAGACAATTCCCTTTAGACATATCCATGATCTAACCTATTTCCCACAGGGAAGTCAAGACAAACATTTTTCAGACCCTAGGGGTGTGCCCAGTCCCCTTAACTAAACGTCTCAAAAATAACCGTATTAATAAACATCCCATTTATATTTTAAAGCATTTTTATGAATTGTTATGATGGACGAGAATGAGACGGCCAATTTTGTTACACTGGTTGGTCATTTACAAGAAGATTAAAATAATGGTAGGGTTTAAATCTTATTCCAATTGAAGACAAAAAATTTTGGTTAATTTAGACTAAATTATTTCTTTTTTAACATACCGATTTCGCCGATAAGAATAATTTTCTATGATATTTGCTGTACGTCATATTACCTTTTGAAATGGCAACCTATCCGGGTAGGTATTTTGATCCAAATATGAATGAGTAATGAATGTAAAGGCCTGTTTTATGCACCAGCGACAGGCAGTAATCCAATGTCGCCGGGCGACAAAAAATTGAGACCGGAATCGGTTAGGCGTATGTTTTGATGGCTGTTTTTAGGAGTAGTTTATGGAAGGAACTTGTCATCTGCTTGATGGACCTGGTATGATGTTCCTGTATCGGTATAGACCTTGCAGCCTCCCCAACGCCACCTGGGAAAAATGAGTGATTCATTCATTCGAAGGGGCGGATTTTTACCAAGGCGCTTCAGCTGTAGCGGCTTTTTGCGTACCCCTAAACTTCTCTTTCCTGGATAATCAGGAATCTTCCAAATGAACAGACCTGGAAAACTGCAACAACCTGTCAACGAGCTCACCCGGAGGCAGAAAAATACCCCTTACCAAATTGCCTAGACCGGAGGACCTTACCTCTGGTAGCCCTACACAATCAAATAGTAAATGATCCGCAGTTTCCTCCTGCAGATAAAATTTCCTACACAGAGTGTCTCCGTCAAAGTCCCGCATGCGTAGTTGATGCTTCCTCAGATTACCGCGACCAGTGACATCATTAACAATTCAACGTCAAGCGATCTAACTGTAGGACTATCCGCTTTCAGTGGCACTGGTTTCTATCATTTTGTTCTGTACACCTCACAGGTTAAACGTAAACCAATATAAGTCCTTTCGGTTGTAAACAACAGCCAAAAGCAACCCCACCCCTAAATCTAAAGAATTCTAGAGGGGCTGCACCTGTCGAAAGGCGAGCTATCATCGCCGAGCACCGGGCATGAAACGGCTCCATTTGACTCAATGTATTTAGAAGACTTGGGCGATGTTTTTTACTGCTGCGTTTCATAGCTATGTCGCCGGAGTTTAGGAAACGCGTGGTTTCACCGGCGACGGCGGCAGTACATCAATGCTCACATTTTCAAGACAAGACAAGATAAAAGATCTTTATTGACATGAACATAAAGTACAGTCATGGCGTCAATTGGTTTTCTTGATCAATGGTATGGACTTCTCTCCAGGCATTCTTCAACGGAGTAGAATTCTCTCTCCAGCAACCAGTTGAAAAGAGCTTCTTTAAAGTTGCCTTTGCAGTTCAGTTCTTCGAGTTCAGGTGGAAGTGTGTTGAACAGCATAGTTCCGATGTAGGGTGGTTTTTATCGTAGGCAGTCGAGTGATGTGCAGGAAGTCTGTAGTTGATTCTGTTTCTGGTGTTGTACGGATGTATGTCTGAGAAGCGGATGGTTCCTTTATTAACCGCATAGATAAAACATCACCGATGAAAAGGTTGGCTCAATATAACTCAATATTTAACTCAATTTAACTAGTAACGTATGGCGACACGACCTTGATATTGCCTGTCGCTGACGCTTGTGCATAAAACCGAACTAAGATGATAGTGGCTCGCTCTTGTAGTCTTGTTATTGGCCATGGCGAAATGTACCTTAGAACATACTAAACATCCCTACCGTGAAGGGAGTTCCTGGCCGTCTCGGCTGCGGCTACATCGACCGTTTAGCCTATTAGGGTCTAAAGGTCAAGACCCTTGACCCTCTGACGCGCGGGATGTAACCATGCCTACTGCGGTGTCGTCCCCTGCAGTGCCCTGAGGTCCCGCTGCAATGCTTTAAATGTTGTCACATGAACAAAAACGTGTAAAATAAGTGGTATCAGGGAACTAACAAATACTTTCTTCCTTAAAAGTGAACTAAATAATAGATCTTTCAATATTACTTTGTTTTATGCTTACTAACACAACATTTACAAATCTTATCGTTGAGAAATCTTCATACAAAACTGTTTATAAACAATTAGAAAACTTTAGAGGAATATAATCTTACCCCTCCCCTCACGCCGAGGTAATAACATTTTGACATGGAAATGTATTAGCTCTGGGGGGAGGTGTTAGCAATTTGTAAGACGAAAATTTGAAATATAAGAACAGCTGTTTAGATGAACTGAAAACACTCCCTTTAGGCATATCCATGGTCTAACCAATTTCCCATATGGAAGTAAATACAAACATTTTTGTGTGAGTTTTATGTGATGATGTGACCTTGACCTATACCAAGTTTCATGAAAACTTGGGACTTTCATGAAAAACGTTGAGAAATACGGAAGAAATTAATTGAGCACTCTTAGTCAACTTAATGTGCTTACACAACGTACTCAACATAGTCAATGACTAATGGTTCCTGAGAAAATTAAAATCTGTCTGCGGTAAGCACACACTTACAAGGATCTTAAGGTAACAACATTACATAAAACACACAAACGTTTTATTACCTCAAAAGGGGTGGGGGTGAGATGGGTATCCCTCTAAAAGTTTACAACTTGTTTCAGTTTAGCTTTGAAGAAAGAAAGTATATGTCAGTTCACTGATATCTTTTATTTCATTTGAAGCTGCGCTCTTAAGCTAAAAAATATCGATGGGCTTCTCATTTTCATCTTTCATATCTCTGAATAGCTTGTACATTTTTAACGCTTTTATATTGGGATCAGTCCAAATCATAGCGGTGTTCTCTTTATATTCAAAGTCTATATGTTAATCAATTGATGCTGTAAAAATGACGAATGTGTCCGAGAATCGAGCATCACTTGGACTATGGGATGGAATGTTATTCCTATAAGATAGCACACTAGATAGCCTACACGCTTCACTATAATATAATGCTGGTATTCATGGCGTGACTCCATAATAACAGAAGACCGCGCAAAAACTTATTCCTGCCGACAAGATAATATCGCCTGATAGGTCTATACAACTTGCAACAACGTTCATTTATTCTTTATGACTTTTAATCACAGCTTTTCAATCAAAAACGCAGTAAGCGAAGCTAAATGATTTATAAAGCGAGTTTTGTCGCTGAACGTCAAGATGCGCTATACCGACTAAACGCAGCAGGAAAGTCAGTGAGGAAAATCATCAGTGTAATAAATATCTAAAGAGGTAATAAAAAATTCAAATAACACTAGTGGGTGTTGGAAAACAACACGAAGGTACTTAACGCTGCTTCTGTAATCTTATAAATTCACAACATTTCAGAACTCAGAAATTGGATTGAATATTAGAAAATTTATTGATGTTCATTTATAGTATAACATTTAGTACACTCCAGACTCAAAGAAATCCACTGGCAGAAAAGGACTCGATTTTTCACAATTTCAATTGCCTATAGTTATTACCTTCTCTCCTTAGTATTGTTTTCATCCAAATTTTCTGATTTGAGTTGAGAGTGGATGTATCCGTTTTCAGGCTCCCTAAATAAAAAGCTGTATCAGTGGACTGATTGATACCTAGGCTACTTTCAAAGTCAAATATAAAAAATGTCTGTATTTATTTCCCAGTAGGAAATAGGCTAGATTATGTATGTATATATCTAAAGGGAATGTTTTCAGTTCATCTAAACAGCTGTTCTTATTATTTTATAGTAAAAATTCAATACAATAGCTCTGGTAGTTTCCAAGGAAACCTGTTATACATTTTCCATCTTACAAATCACCAACCCCCCCAGAGCTAAGACATACCCATGTTAAAATACAATATTTAATAAAACTTTGTATGCTTTGTTGTTTATTTAAATATCCTTTATAGATTCATTATTTAAAAAATAATCATCCTATTTCTTAAAATAACATCGAGAGAAAACAGGTTAAAATCATTGTTAAATTTGGGGGGGGGCAAAACACCATCCAAAGTGATACTTAACGTTTTTGATTGCGTTTCGTTGGGTGATATGACTGATTCATGCCAAGTTTCATGGAACATTTGTGAGAAATAATTAAGAAATTCTTTAGAAGAATCAAAACCCACCCAAAAACGTTTGGTTATACCGGGAAAGGATGTAATGCCCTAAAATATTTCTAACAATCAATCTAACTTATTTTCACTTGTTATTAGTTTAAGAAATCGGATAAATATTTTTGGAAAAAATGTTTAATGATATTAATTTAGATCAACTTTAAAGAATGTGGTAGTTTTATTAAAGGTTTGAGTTGGGAAAACATCCTTTTGCGCACGTTTTATCATCGAACATTTATTAATAATACAGTAATTATAATACATAATACAGTATAGTAAAAAACATTATATTCTGTGGAGGAAAACGTTTTTTACATTATTAATTTGTAGATTTTGTTGTATTCCTGCTGTACACACTCGTTAAACTAAAGAGCAAGTAAAACAGTTATTGTAATTTAACATAGAAATTAATTAATTATTCATTTACTTAATTAAATCAATAACTCATCTATTCATCAACATTCCACCTTTGTCATTAAATTTACTTCACTAGATTACAATATGCAAAAACTTCAAATTTCTTGAATATTTGTAAAGTTATAATGGAAAATTCCATAACATATGACAAACAGTAAAATGATATCTTCAAACTGTTTGCTATAAATCATGCATAATGTTTAAATAAATTATTTCATGGATGAGAAAAACCAGTTTGCAGCATCAAATATTAAAAAGGTCAAGATCAAGGGCATACTCCCAAGGTTGCGTTCCAACAGCTGTTTTGGGTCATTATAATTGTCACATCCACTTTTTTATAAACTTCTCTTTTTCTTTATCGCCACAAATCCATACACAATAACATCACACATTGGGGATTCATCAATCAATCAATCAATAAGATCTTTATATACAAATTCATTAAGAATTAATTGTCTGTTGTATGGCGTCTAATTACAAATAAAAGTATACCTTCTTTTCTTGCTTTACAAAGGTTTACTTGCTTGTTCGAAGTATTCCTTCATTGTATACATTGGTCGTTCTGTCAGACACTCTTGAAGTCTTCTTTTCAGCTTCTGTCCTCTTAGAGTTTTCAGATGCTGCGGCAGAGTTATATATTTTCCTCTCTGCATAGGATGGCTTCTTGCTGTACCTGGTTGTGTGGTGTGCTGGAAGGATGAAGTCTGTTGCTCTCCTTGTGTTGTATGTATGTGTACATCACCCCCCCCCCTTTGTAAACTTCATCCACATATGTCACTACAGCAAGAATACAGACCAATAACAGTCAATCGCTTTAGGGACTTGAAAGCTTCCCTGCAGCTGTCCAAATATCTCTCATATTTGTATATCTCATTTACTGGATATACAGGGTGTTCAATAAAGTTGGGGACAAACTTCAAGGGATGTTAGTACTCATCAAAATAAACAAAAAATGTCCTATAAACATATGTCGAAAAATTCTTCTTTTAGCCACTTACCGCCATTTTGTATTATTTACAAACATTGTTACATCTCAAGAACTATTTAATCTACAGAAACCAAACTTTGCACACATCTTTATTGGCTAAAAATAATGTTAGCTTGTTTAATGTTAGCTTACAGAGCTCTTGCACCAACGCCGCGTCCATTAAAAGTCCATTTTCTCGCTTACCCATAAACGGATATAGTTCACCAAAGTATCGTTGGATTAGCTAATAAAGATGTGTTTAAAGTTTGGTTTACGTAGCTTAAATAGTTCTTGAGATTTTTGTAATAGATACAAAATGGCGGCTAGCGGCTAAACAATGGATTTTTCGACATATGTTTATATGAAATCTTTTTCTTTATTTTAATGATTACTATCATCGCTTGAAGTTTGTCCCTAACTTTAATAAACACCCTGTACAGATTAAAGGTTAATAGTAAGAATTAAATATGTTTCATTCTTAAAAATAATAGAAATAGAAGATGCTGTTGGTGTTGTTTCGCGTAGTGTTGAAAGGACCAAATGTGTCACAATTCGTCACCGTTTTCAGCAATTAGCGGTCTGTCCATCAAATCTCTGGAAGATTCTACGGAATGATCTAGGCCTATATCCTTACAAGATTTAGTTAATGCAAGAATTCAAACGATTTTACCATTGCAAGCGTCTTGATTTCGCCGAAGGACACAATTGGTCTCTAATATCGCTATCTTTTACGAGTAAAAAATGTGTATTTTTTAATACAAATATTCTCTACTCTCTAATCTATTGAGGATGTTAATGGAGTTAGCAAACCCCAATAAGCCAGGGTTGTTATGTAAGACATTATTTAGACTTTGAGAAACGTTGAAAGAAATAATACAATTCTTACCGGTAAAATTCTGTAAACACCTTGAGTTCACAATAAGGACAAGGAATGAATTTTGAAATATTACGAGTAAAAAGTGTTTATTTTGGACAATAAATGTTCTCTAAGGAAGAGGGATCATTCAGTTACGGAGTTAACAAACCGCCAATAATGCCACTGAATGAACCCTGTGATTAAATTGAACTGAATGTATCAAATTATAATCCAATCGATTTTTCCAGTACATTATTATTTTATCATGCAATTTCAACCTGTTGTTTGAATTTCAATTGATCAAATAACATAAAAACGTGTTTTCGATTTACTTTCAATAAACCTGTTTATATCGTCTTCACTATGCTGTAATTGCTTCAAGTAAAAAAATGAATGAATATTTGTAAAATGTAAACAAAACTTGCGTAATAGTTTGAGAAGAGTTATGTGTAATGGAAAAGAGCCAAGTATTATTTAGATCAGTTTTAATCATGTAAATAACTTCAGCTCATCCAATTGATTGACAGGCTATTATTGTTTGCAGTACAGTAACTATTGATAAGTCTTCAATATAATAACGATATTTTTCAAATTTATTCATTGAATAAGTTTGTCTTTATTCATTGCTCGTTATATTCGAAGGAGAGTATATATATTTTTCAAATTGCCGGAATTATTACAGTGTATTCAATATAAGAGGCGTGTTTTTTTAAGTAAGTACCGTTTTCAGATTTCGCCGCTGCAGCGCTAAGGTCGGCGTTTTGCGCATGCGCGCTGGTTACCTAAATCTCTTGTCTACGCGCTGACGCAATTACATTACAGTCTGACTCTTCATTGTATACGTTGTTAACTGAGAGTTTAAGATGCCTCCGACAATCGTGAGTCCCGCCGATTGTGAAGTACGGGCTGTTATACGATTTCTTAGTGTTTAAGGAGTAAAACCGATGTATATCCATCGTGAGATCTATAAAGTTTAGGGACAAATTATTAAGAACATTTTCCATTACGATTATTAAAACAAAGTGTCACGACATTTCGAGATCTGGAATATGCCCAAGTCCTCAGGTTAACTGGATCCTAAAACATTTTTGTTTTCATCTGTTTACCGGATTATTTACTGATCTAGGTTATAGCTCACCTGAGGACGGGATAACATTCCAGATCCCGAAACGTTGTAAAATTTTATTTTACTAATCGTGTTGGAAAATGACCGCAATGACAAACCAAGCAACATAAACCCCATAAACCCACCATCACCGACAGTGAATTTATAAAAAAGAAGTTATTTGTAGTTCGATAGCTTGAAGACAACACTTGGCAGAGAATCTGTTTAGGCGATGAAAAGTGATGTTTGAGGCTTTGAGTTTGGGTTTGCGTTGATTTTATTTCTTTGATAAAGGGTTTCGTCTAATAGTTTTGGAGCACCTTGTAGTCATTGTTACTACCTACCATTACCACGCCCTCAATTTTGACCCCGCAAAAAATTTCGTCTAAAATTAGTTATGTTCCGCGATCATTTATAAAACGTTTGTATTATCTTTCTATTTACAATGAAGAAATAGAAAGATAATAAAATTCTGTCGTGTTATTTTCCACATTATATACTCACAATTTTTTTAAATGTTGGGTAATTTTTATTATACCGAACCAAATGAATGAAGGTAAAACATTTGTATTCAAATCAACAGATCGTTAGTTTAACCTTCTTTAGTAAAACGTAAAAACCTTTTACAATTCTTTTATAAATTAAAAATTCAATTGTGTTGAATGTTTCCAAAATAAAATAAAAACAGTTTTAATGAATCCCTCTTGGAAACGGTTATGATGCAAAGTAGAGTCGTTGACCTGACGCGAAATGTTGCTAAAACCTGAATTTACACAATCCTGACGAGTTTTCTCTAGACAACCAAACGTGATAAATGTTAATAAGCAATGATATCATCAGGAGAAATTATTGAAATTATATTGCAGTTCAGTAACCGAAGCCACTTAATAATTATTAGATTAGATTATTTGAAATGGCGACCATACCACAAGGTAAATATTTTAAGCCAAGTATGAATGAGGATTGAATGTAAGATGATTGTGGCGCGATCTTGTAGTCTTGTTACTGACTAAGGCTGACATGTTCCTTAGACAGGACTGTTAATTAATAGCCCAACAGCCGATGGCAACTAATGGACCTACAGTTTAACGTGGAATCCGAACCACGGCCTCTGAATTACGAACTGGTCTAATTATGATGATGGTTTTTGCGGATTAACGTAGTATTCAATAGTGCGGACGTTAATCCACACAACAGAACACCCCACCGACCATCGCTCGCAACTATACACAATAATTCGTGACCTCCAAGTAGCTGGATTACAGGATGACGCCACCATCCCAGTCATTATGAAAACAACTTTATAATGAAAACACTTTGTAATATTTTGTATAGCTATTATCAGGAGTTTAAGACTGTAAAATATATTTTCTTCTCTAAAATTTAATATACAACTATAATGAGCTCTGGTTGAACCAACTTAAATTCTATTGAATCTATATTCATTTCATTAAGGTGTGAATTAGTTTTCAAAGTGGAACGATTTGTTTCTAGATTCCAAACAATTAATTCGGTAAGATTCAAAATATTGTACCAGAATAGCAATATTTTGTGACAATTTATTGTGGCTTTTAATATTCCGTAATAGGAAATTGTGAAACAGAAATATTCCTATTTTCCACGTGTGTGTGTATGTCATTACAAAAGACTATAATTTTTAGCACCACATTAGTTAGTTATTGAAATGACGACCTACCCAGGTAGATATTTTAAGCCAAGTATAAGTGAGAAATGAATGTAAGATGATTGTGGCGCGATATTTTAGACTTGTTACTGACTAAGGCTGACATGTTCCTTATACAGAATAGTTAATTAATAACCCAACAGTCAAAGGTATATCTAAGAGACCTACAGTTTAACGTGGAGTCCGAACCACTGCCTCTGAATTATGAACTGGTCTAATTATGAGGATGGTATTATTTTTCGGATGGACTTTGTATTTAATACTGTACTGCTGGTGTTTTGTTAACGTTAATAAAAAGTCCATTAGCAAATCTTACTATTTAATACATTGTAAAAGATTTTTTTAACAAAATTTTATCAGTCCGGGTATTTACTGAGCGCAGCCCGAGTGTTGTATACAGACGGTCAATTTTAACAGTAAATTAGAACTGTCTGTTCGAACTGATGCCGGGTCTTTATTTTGACTCTGAATTAGGAATTTCTCTAACTATAAGCATGGCCTTTGCGGACTGTAGTATTCAATAGGGCGTTAATTTTGTGTATTTCTACGCCAGATGCATTTTTTAACGTTTTGATGTGGAACGGTCCAAACCTCAGTCTTGTTACTACCTAACGTTGACCTGTTGTTAGGAAGCATCATTTAAGCCCAATGAAAAATGACAACTGGGTCCAGATTCGACCCTTGAGGTATTCGATCCGGCGACCTTCAGTTTTGAAGGCGGCTACTTTAACCAATACACCACCCATCCACATAGGGAATTATTAGGGTTAATTCACACTAAGGAATATCCACTAGGTCATCGATTATAACTATCCACAGTAATTCGTGATCGCCAAGTGGCTGGTTTACATGATACGCCACCGTTCCATAATAATCCAATGAGTAAAAGAAACTATGAGCAATAATAAAATATTGTCTTATCAATTTCTATCACCAGCCATCCAATCTAATATATCTGATTCATGATAATACAGTACTAATATCATAGTTTTCGTTGGTATTCTAAGATAATTAGCAGGAAGTCGGGATATTATCAAAGATGCTGCGGAACAAGATCTCCTGCTTCCTCGTTATGGATGCACACGATGTGTCGTGTTGTGATGTAGATGCGGAGAGAAAAAACAAACTATCGTAGCATCTCACCAAGTTCAAGGTCTGTACGAAACTGGTTGCGGGGGACATTTCACCTCCCTGACCTCCAAGATCACGTGCGTGTATGGAAATTCGAAAAGTTGCTCCTGCAATCTGAAACTCACTACAGGCCTACTTACAATAAATTTCATCTAAATGCGAGAATTTCCAAAGTTTCCTAACGGACACTTAATTAAATTTGAAAATTTGATAGGAAAGTAGCAGGAGTGGCAAGCGGATATTTTTGGTTGCAGAATAGGTACTAACGTTTACTATAAAACTACAATTCACAAAAATCTAAAACACTAGTTACAGAATTTAAATTTCTTACAATATCGATTTGTCTTGTTTATCTAAACTGTTGTACGTAATAGAAACATTTTTATGTTATATTTTTTAATACCAATGAATTACGTATTTTAATATATGTGATTTTGTTTTGGAATAAGAAAAGCTGAGTTCCGTCGTGTCTCACTCAACGATCTATATTCCTCCGTAATCGGATCTAGAGGTGAACTAGGTTTCTGTGACACCGTCAGGTGTATATTAAATCATTTGCGACACTAGCGCTATCTGAGGATGACAGTACCTACTACGTCAATTGGCGGTATGTTGTACCGTCTTCATCCTTAACATGGGCGTGCACTATTTACTGTACCATCCGTTCATCTGTGATGATACGCACCCGCTTTACAGCAGGATGTTGGGGTTGCGTCCGTCAAATTGAAGGCGCCGAGAAAATCTGGCGTGGACGTAGAGCAGCGGACAGCAATATTGGCAGACAGTCACAATCAGAGATTTTAAATAATCCATCAAATATACAGAGCGATTCTTTTAATGCAGAACCAGGAAATTAAATCAAAAGCATTCTTTATTCTGTACATGTAAATTTACAAAGAATAGTCTCAGACATTATTTTTATACAATGGTAAGAGCACATAAAAAGTATACAAAGTAATTAACTTAAACTAGTTTAGTAAAAATACAATTCAATAAAAGTTACAATTTGAGAAAAGAAAGAAAACCCTTCTTAAGAATGAAGAGCGAGAGAGACAGAGAGAAAGACGTTATATTTCCTGTTTACGACAGAAAATCTCGAAGAGAGGTTTTACTCTCTTCCAGGTTAAAAGAGGTCGTTATATTGTTAATATTGTTGTTACACTGACATGGCTGAATTAGTCAAAAGGGTGATTTAGCCAAACTCTGAGAATCTATATTTGTGATGAAATTTAGGAGGGCAGTTTCCGAATGTTCCGTTAGCTGGGCTGGAAAGTTAAATGTATATTTTAGGCCATATATTATTAAAATGTTGACAAATCTCTATACATAAAAATGAATGAATGAGTGTATGCATGTCCTGAATGCGTTGCCGAACTACTCATCCGATTGCCATGAAATTTTAGGAAGTTGGTCTATATTTGTCCGGGAAGGTTTTAGTGAAAACAATTTTTCACTCAAACGTCTTGATTCGAGACGCGCCTACTGTAGCTTGAGTGCCGAGTGTCTCGGATGGAGACGACCATGCTTGCTCGAAAAATGCCAGCGTTACGCTCCAAGACTCTCAGAAAATCTCTGTTTAGAGTATTTAGCAGTGTTTTTATAGTATGTGGCTTAAATTACACCAAACGTTTCAGAAATAATGAGCTTTATTTTTATGCATCTTACTTTATGGCGTAATTCTTACTGAGATCTTGATCGATGAGAAACTATCCAGAGACAACTGCGACGACCAATAACAGAAGACGGCTCATTTTTATTAAACAACATTTTAATAATAATTATTTATTTATTGTCATTTCTAATGATTAATTAGATAATGCATTTTTTTAAACGGAAATTTTTAAAAACGGAATTTTTGTCAGTTTCGCTTATTTGCTAATTTTTTCTTAGTTAATAAAGGAGTAAGAATATGTTTAATACATTATTTCAACTCAATTATTATTGCTATTATTAGTATTATAATATAATGCAGCTAAGAAGCAAATTTTACTTTTAAATAATGTTTTGTTATTTCAAACTTGTATTTTGAAAAATATGTTCATTAACAACCTTTTTTTAATTTTTACTTAAACATTATTGTACTTATATGGTTTTTGATGCTCAATTACACCCTAAGTAAAACAAAATACTCCAGTCGCAGCAGACCTGCGTACTCAGCGAATTTCCACTCATTAATATGTAGTTTTTGGAGCTGATTCTAATGGTGAAAGATAAAATTTGAAATTTTTAAAAATTACATGGGAAAAACGCAAAAACCCAATTTTCGATCGAGACCAAATTTGGTAGAAACGTGTATTTCTACAATTAATTGCTCGGACGAGTTCGTAAACCAGACATATCGGTCATACGGGTAGTTTTTTTGTACAAAATTTTTTTTGCGTTTTTCACATGTAATTTTTTAAAATTTCTAATGTTATATTTCACATTGACAGCTTACTAACAATAAGTTCCTTAAAGTTTTTTTATCTTCAACGGTTAGAGATATTAAAAAATCTAAAAACAGTAGTTGTATTTTTGAGCAATGTACACTTTATGGAGGATTAAAAAAAATTTTTTTTCACTTATTATCATATTTTTGGATGAAACTTGATATTTAGCTTTAATGTGGTTGTTTCCATACATTTAGCTAAAAAATTATAGTTTATGTGTTTATCATGGCAGCAAACCTGCATACTTTTTCCCATGTTAATCATATGGAGATTAGGCAAACTCCTTTATTTATGGACAGATGTTGATGAAAGTTGGTATAAATGTTAAAAATAAAATTTTTGATGGTATAAATGGCTACTTTCAGTGTTCCTTACAGCAGCGAACCTGCACACTCTTTCCCATGTTAATCTTATGGAGAATAGGCAAATAATTCTCACGTTTATCGACATATTTTGACCAAACTTGTCATATATTATTATTATTATATTATTGATTTGGAAATTCGCTGAGTACATTTTATTTATAATTGTTTTACTGAACGTTTGATTTATTTGAGAAAAAGAGCTGGAATTTCTAGCATATCCATCAAAAAAGCCATTCGAATAGTGGCCAAGCTACAGTTCAGAGAGTCCTGTAGGAATGTCTTCAGGGAGATGGGGATTCTTACTCTGGCTAGTCTGTACATACTTGAAACAACTTCTTTCTGCAAATTTAAGTGCATGCCCATTCAAGGTGCATACGTACACGACCACCACACAAGAGGTAGAGAGTTTTACAGACTATCCCAGAACAGATCCAGAGCTGCCTTGAATCTGCTGTCTCAAGCAGGGATTAAGTTCTTGAACAATCTCCCCGAAGACATCAGGCTAGAGGGAAACTCGAGGAGATTCAGGAATCGCCTTAAGCGCTTCTTGGTTTAGGGAGAGTTCATGGACCACACATGGTAGGGTGACTGTGCCCATGGGGGTGTCACTGGGTGAATTAATATAGGTTTTTTATTATTTCGTCTTATCATTATATATTATTATCTGAATATTTATGTATTATGTATGTCTTTTTATTAATATAGTTAAAAATTATGTCAACTTTATATAACTAACTTAATGACGTTTGCTACACAATTGTTTAATATTGTAAATGGCAATAAAAGTATTATTATTATTATTATTATCTTTCCTATGGCTGGCAATTTTTGGCATCTCAGATCGAGACGCTCGGCACTCATTAACTCATAACACTCAAAGGGTGAATATTTTTGTGGTGGAAAATTTTAACACTGACCTAAACCCTCCAAGTGGCAGACCGACATAAAATGTCAATTGCAGGTTGTCGTGAGAAGTCTCTTATTAGGATCAAAATGTATTTAAAAATACAATAAAGCTAAAGAGAAAATGTATTTGATTCAACAATGTATTGAAATTAGATGTAATAGACTGGCTCAACAGCAGGTGCTGCGACGAAGGCTGCAGAGTAGGTGTAGGGGTCTGCCACGGCAACTGCGGGGGCGGGGACAATGCCGTTGTAGTTGCGGGCAATGTACTGGGAGCTGGTGGCGGTGACGACTCCTGGGGCGGCTACTACGGGGGCGGCGACCAACTGTGGGGCGGGGGCGGCTATGACGCACGCTGCCACGGCTACCAGAACAATCTGCAATACAATGACTTGATGAAAATGTGTCCTTATATACAGAATTATTATTATTATTCAAGAAGTTTATACGGGCCAAAATAAAGAGAATATGAAGAGTTACCTTTTTTTCTAAAAACACTTTGTTTAAGTTTCAACCGATCTTATGAAACTCAGGAAGTAAGTTTAAAGATACCTAATGTAGAGAAAACAATTGGTTCTAATCAAAAATTTAAGAATTACATCCATTTTAAACTTTTAATCTGAATTGGCGAAAAACGGTAAACAAAACAGAACACAATCGAGACACATTGAAATGTGTGTTAAAAAGCAGCAAAAATCAATTGGGCTTTTTACAAAAATGGCAGATATCTAGTATAGTAAACTAAGTGTTTTTGGAAAAAGATTGTATTCTTGATTTACTCTTTATTTTGACCCTTATAACCTATGAATAATTCTTTTATTTCCAAATGTACATACACAATTCATATTATTTTTACAAGTTGTTACAAGATATTGATGGTTAATATACTTCGAACAGCTGTAAATTAATTGTACAACCTCTTTAGCAATTGAAGTGTGCTGGCGACTCCCATTGAATTATAAGCAACACTGATTCAAAATATATAGCATATTAATACAAGATATAAAGATTTAGTGCCGATGCATAAATGAAACTTAAAACATGTAACGCTAATGATAAACAAATTCAGATAAATAAAAAACCTATGAAAAAAATATACGAGATATAAAAAGCTATTTATTACAATCTAACACTCAAACTATGAACACTAACAGCCTCCACTTAATATAAAAAGCAAAGTACATAATATAAAAGTAAAAAACCAGCAATTAGTCAGCAATCAGCAAAAAAACATCTTACTAAAAAAAATAATATCAGAAGTGGCAAGGATGCAGAAAATTATTTTAAAACTTACAATCAGCCAATTAACAGTTCTATGTCCCCCTTAGTCGCAAACACCTCTCTAAGATATTTCAAAAATGGAAATAATGTCATCGAAGAAGACACAGAGACAGGCAAGAAATTTAACTACGTATTTAGGAGCCGAAAAAGTATAAAAATGCTTGTCCCAGTAAAGGGTATATAGACACGTTTTAAGTTTTGCATCCTTTCTGAGTATACATTTAAGTTACCTTGCAAATGACAGCCCCCTCTTAAGAAAAAAATTTGAGGAACACGATAACATATAAATTTTAAAGATGAAATATTTTTAAAGTTACAAAGAGTGGAAAGGATGATACACGCCTTCCTGCTCTGGACATAATTCCAATGATCTTATTTTGACAAACTATCAAGGGATTCAAAGTTGAAAAATAAGTCCCAAGTCAGCCAGATAACCCGTATTTAAATTTTGAGTTTATCAAGGGGTGGTACTGGGAGAGGGCATAAAAATTTCAAAAGATAAAATTTTCGAAGAATCATATACATATAACCCTTAATTTTTGAGACGTACTCTTTCCAGTTAGTTTTTTTAACCAGAATGAGACCCAAATATTTAATATGTTCCATCTGTTCAATTTCAATGCAATCGCTACAGCTTTTGCCCACTGAAAAATATAAGACTTACACTTATGATATAAATTAATGTTAAGAATTTGTTTACAAGTTAAAGAGAAATTTATAAATTTAGACTTGATACTGAGAACCATTCTGTTTTTTGCAAACCAGAGTTTTAAAATGACCATATCATTCTGCATAGATGTTTTAGGATCAGGTAATTTTTTTGCTCTAATACATGAAGCTGTGTCTTCTTCAAAGAACAATAAGGATCTAGGGAAATTGCCATTACAAAGACTATTAACGTAAATTAAAAACAGTATTGGTCCCAATACAGATCCTTGCGGGACACCACAAGCAATTGGTAGCTTTATTACTGACACAGTTTCCAAACCTAATACACTGAAAACGATCGCTCAGGTAGCTCTTAAACCAATTTAGAGAGACTCCTCTAATACCAGCACGATAAAGAGTGCCACATAATAGCTCATGGTCAACGGAATCAAATGCCTTGGTGATATCAATAAAAAGTTTTCCAAAGATTCTCCTCTATTCAACCCTTCAAAAACTAGCGCACCTTTTCCCACAGTTTGTTACTTAACTTATTGGACACTCGGTATACTGTATTAAATCGTAGTGTCATAAAAAATTTTACAAGTAGGTTCAAATACGTGACCCAAACTGACAAATGATCAGAATATGGTAACGTCTTAAAAATAATAAATTAAAGTTTAATGCATTCCTTACATTCCGCAATACTGACAAAAACACAAAGTTTTTTTATTATAAAATAAACCACTTTAATGAATTATACACATATACAAAATGAGTAAAAGACATCCGTCACTTACCAATACAGAGTTCATGTTGGTCAGGTCGGAGGAGACTATGATGGTTGAGGCAGGAGTGACCAGCATTTATACTTGGTTCACGCAACTGGCGTGATCAACATGCAGAGCATGGTGACAAGGCTGCTCCTGATAGTCAAGGCTCCCGACAGTGCCAACTGGGAGGTGAGGCAATGGGTGACAATGGGTCGGCTGGGAGGGGTCAATTATTTGGAAACAAATTCAAAATCTTAATTGCACACCCATTACTTTAACTTTCTCTCCCTATACGGAGTATAAGGAGAAAGTATTATTTTCGTCACCATTTTCGAATTTCAGTTTCTGGTGGATATATCCATTTTAGTGTCCCCTGAATCAAAAAAGTTGTTTTAGAGTGATGTCTGTGTGTGTTTGGGGATGTGCAGAAGCCTAGAGACGAGACTATTGGTCCAATTTTCATGAAATTCAATGTCCACAGTACCTCAGGTTTTTTTAATTTTTAATTTTTAAGGGTATGTTACCCCTAAAACCCCCCAAAAAACATGTAGAATGAAAATTTCTCAAAAACGACTAAGGATTTTGATGAAAATTATATGATGTATAGTTCTTTACAAGATAAACAAAATGACACCACCCACACTTCTCAAAACATGGGGTTTAAAATTGATGGGCTTTTAATAGTAAAACAAATATTTCTTTAATTTTCTATGAAAATAATAAAGGACTCGACCTTTAATTTGACTGCCACCATTAAAACCAGCTTAAAACCTTAAAACAAATTAGTATTTTGAATCATTAGTCTACAACTGACGGTTCCAGAGAAAAGTTAAATTTAATGTTGGTGGTAATCTCAGTACATTGTCTGAGAGCGCCAAATGCTATTCTTATGGAGAATATTAAAAAATCAATTTTTCCCTTATTTCCTAACTGTTTTCCATGAAACACGCAGCGTAAGGTAACATCACCCAACAAAATCACTTAAAAAAGCTTGGTATTACTGGGGAGGGATTATTCCCCCCCCATGAAATTCTAACAATTAATTTAATTTTGTTTCTCTTATTATTTTCAGAAATTGGATGATTATGTTTGAATTATTAGATTATTTATAGATAAACGTTAAAGAATATTATGGTTTTATTTAAGATTGTTGTTTAAATTGACTTAAAGGAGCAGTGGCGTAGATACAGTTTTCTCATTGGAGGGAATATAAATATCCCGAGTGAAAACCTATTCTAGAGTATGTACTGTAGGGTACATAAGGGACATTTCGATGAGTTGAATACTATATAAAGATCATGCAATACCTCCACTGCCATCTTGGAGTCTGGCCCCATAAGAACAATATTAATTTTTTGACAACAGTACAGATTAAAATTGATCTAAGGTGTCAAATTAAAGGTAGAGTGATTATCTGGGTAAAGAATTATATTTTTTATTTTGTATTGTAAAAAATATTTACAGCTTGTAATTTTACACTCATTATTTTGTAAACTAATTTTGAGGTAATCATAGTAAAAAAATGGTTTTAAATAACAACGTAATTCCCTAAATAACCTCTTTACCTTAAATTTGACATCTCAACCATCTGTTTACTACTATCGTGTAGATAGTAATCTGTCACAAAATTAACATTGTTCTTAGGGGCCTAAGTCGAAACATTTTGCCAGTAATATCACTCAAAATGCTATTTGTCCCGCAGGCTAACCAATGGGGCGCGATATCTTGACTTGCTACGTGCACCACCAGGAGGAAAAGGGTTTATATTATATGTTCATTCATAAATACACATAATGATTGATAGATTATATTTATATTTTGATTCACAACAGATACTGTAATGTATTTATTTTGTGCTGTTTTCTGCATATTCTATGCTTGTTTTAGTGTGAACAAGTCTACTGCAGTTTCCTTCACTTCGACGGAGGGCGTTTTTTTTTCAAAATCGTAAGGTCTTAGGCTGAATGGAAAATTATATAACTCACAAAGTTTATTCAGTATCACATTCTAATATACTGAAAATGTCATTAAATTGTCTGTTAATGTTTTATTTCAATGTTTCTAAATCGGCTACAAGGAAAAACCCAATTAAATATTAATGATAAAAAACTTGTTTTGCCAAAGATCTCTAACTTCATTTTTTTCAAACACACAAAATAACAATGACATGTAGTTAAAAGGTTTATTTATATCACCGTTAACAATTTTACAATATAACATTTTTTCCTTATATCATTGATGATTTAATTTATATAGTATATATATTTTTCAATGCTTTATTACTTCTTGGAACTACAATTTTGACTAAAGACAATTAATTCTAGCTGTCTCTGGGTGGACCTTTGTCCAAAACTCACTTTTCTTATTGTTTGTTACCAATACCACAATAATCTAGAGCTGTCTCGACACGAACAAAGTCACCGTGAGTTTAATTAATCATTTCAATATTTCTTTTAGATGTGACTTACATCAATTTTTTGTGTTTACGCTATTTATTATAATGAAACAACTGAAAAGTAGATAGAAACACGAATTCCGAACACAAAAACTAGAGCGTACAGAAAATATATAAGATAAGACGTCACACACCACAAACGTCAAGATTTCAACTGTTTAGGTTAGACATACAGTATAAGATTTTGCGGCTGAGCTATCTTGTTGGCGGTAGGGATGACCGGGAGACCAGTCGGGAAGATCTCTTAATTCGAATACTGTACTCTCTTATACTATATTTTGACATCTAACATACAGTAACATCAACACACTGCTTTTTCTATTATTAATTATTGCGTAGTGGTATTTCAGGATATTTTTGTTCTGAAATTATTAGTAAAGGTGATCGTTATGGGGGGGATATATCCCCCTTATCCCCCCCCGTATCTACGCCACTGTAAAGGAGAAAGTATGTGTCAGTGCACTGATACCCTTTATTTACATAGTGTAAACAAAACAGGTGCACTTGTCAACATTTTATAGTCTTATAATAATGATGTCATTGTATCCATATAATACATATACATCAATTTACATACACACACCCACAGCACACTTACATTCACCAGAGCCCCAGTAGTCCAAACTAATTGGGACTGAACCCTGTTCAGATTACCTAGTTGTGCGGATTTTCCGGAAATGCAGTGTATAGTTGCATTAAAAGTACAGTACTAATAAAAGCCATTATTAAAAGTACAGTACTAATAAAAGCCATTATTATAGACCTAAATTGTGAATTTAGACTAGTTAACTTATGTCTTATTCACAAGTAGGTTTGTCCACTACATTTTTTGTCTGATCTTCATCAAGTGTTCTTGCAGGGACATTCTATCCAATATGGAACCTTTTATGGTAATGGTTTTTATGGTTTTCACAGATGTAAAACATGACTCACACATTGACACATAAAAACGAACATTGATAAAACAGTGCTGTCTGTAGGCCTACTTTTTACGTGATCACAGTCATTAGATTAGATTAGATCATTAAAATGGCAACCATACTACAATGTAGGTATTTTAAGCCAAGTATGAATGAGGATTGAGTGTAAGATAATTGTGGTGCGATCTTGTAGTCTTGTTACTGACATGTTACTTAGACAGGACTGTTAATTAATAGCCCAACAGCCGGTGGCAACTAATGGACCTACAGATTAACGTAGAATCCGAACCACGGTCTTTGAATTACGAATTGGTCTAATTGCTGGAGGTGAACTCAAATGTTCGAAAAGTAGTTCACCGAAATGCGGTGATAAAGAATCGGACCGAGAATCGAGTCTTTTGTGACGTACTGTGAGTGTAGACATCGCCATACCTGTCCTTATAACCATATGACATCACTAACCAAATGATGTCACTGATTCAAATTTTGTTCTAACAAACACCCCCTGCCCCAGAGCTAAGACATATTCATGGCAAATAACAAAAACAATTGAAAGATTGCAACAAAATTTAGAATAAATATCATTGGTAAATAAGTAATTTCTTCAAAGCCTAGATTAAGAATTGTTCCACAGACATTTTTATTTATCTTTAAATACATATACGAATCAAATCTGTTAATAAGACAATCACTTCCCCATAACAAAATGCATGTACTTAGACATTAAAATATTTCCATTTGATTTTATTATCTCCTGAAATTTGCAGTTTACAATTAGTTATTTTTTAAGGTAATTTGATCCTTAAAAATACATCTCCGGGGTTGTTTGTTGGTCTCTTCAAACATCTTCGGCAATGTTAAATTGTTTATGTTAGGGATCCATTATCTTGGAAACTAAGCAAGATACAGAAACAAAATTTTGGACAGGTGTTTTGTATTACAATTTCAATAATAATAAAAAAAATTAATAATATACATATTTTACCATAGCCTAAGTCAGTGGTCCCCAAGTGGTGGATCGCAGTCCGTATCCGGACCGCTCCTGGTTTTTTTCCAAACTGCAAGGTCGAATTCACAAACTATTTTTGGCGAAGCTGCAAACCCTGTACTTGCAGGTTTTAGTCCAATAAACTTAATTTGAAGTTAAAATAAACGGTACCAGTGGACTGACACATACTCTCTCCCTTCAGTAAATTTAAAAAAGACAATATGTAATAAAACTATCATGTTCTACAAAATTAATATTCATTTAATAATTTATTGTTTCAAAAATAATCATTCAATCTCTAAAAATAAAAACAAGAGAGACAAAGTTAAATTAATTGCTCAAATTGTATGGGGGGGAACCCCCCCCACCACCGGTAATACCAAGCTTTTTTGAGCTAGTTTTGTACGGTGATTACCTTACGTTTCATACCAAATTTCATGGAAAATAAGGAAATTTCATGGAAATAAGGAATTTCATGGAAACAGTTGGAAAATAAGGAAGAAATTGATTTTTTAATATTCTCCTTAAGAAGAAGAACATTGGGCGCTTTCAGACAACGTACTGCGTTTATCGTGGACAGTAAATTTAACTTTTCTCTGGAACCGTTAGTCATAGACAAATAATTCAAAATACTAATTTGTTTAGTTTTTTAAGCTGGTTTCAATGGTATCAGTCAAGTTACACTTTACTTTTATTCTTTTCGCTGAAAATTTAAAAATTTGATTTTTTTGACATTTAAAAGCCCATAACTTTTGAACCATTATTTTTACAGACATGCGGGTGGTGTCAAATTATTTAGTACTCTGTGCACTATAAACTATCAAATTTTAATCAAAATCGTTAGAGCTGTTTTTGAGAAAATTGGATTTTTCACGTTTTTTAAAGGTTTTTAGGAGTAAACTACCCTTAAAAATCAAAAATTCAAAAAAATGGAAAAAACGCTTGGAGATACGGTGACTATATATATACATGCCGAATTTCATCTAAAACGGACCAACGGGGTAGGCTGTGTCACTGTACACATCCAGACACACACACACACACACACACACACACACGGACGGACAGACATCACGCCAAAACCCACTTTTTTGGATTCAGGGGACCCCAAAACGGATATATCCACCCTCAACTCAAATTCGAAAATTTTGACGAAAACAATACTTTCTCCATATACTATGTATAAGGGGAGAAAGTAAAACACTATGCCTGACCATACAACATCTTATATATGAGATAGTTGCAATAATAAGTTGTTATAACCGCTGAATGCATTAACATAGCGTAGTCAGTCAATGGACGATGCTCCGCCGCGCCGTTTCTCGATGCTTTAAGGTATCATTATTTTTTATGGAATTTAGGTTTTCCAGGATTCTTGAGTTAATCATGTCATTCTCTCACTGAATTCAAGCACTTATTACTACAAATTATTACTGCCAGTACTATGATAGTTATTATTAAATTTAGAGACTGATAAATTATAAAAGATGTTTTATATCTTAATATTCTTAAGATAAACTTAATGTTATGTGTTCCTATTGATGTGAAATAAAAAAAAACTTTATTTATAATTTTGTTTTTTTCTACCAGCAACCTAGTTTTAAAATTAAAATACTGAAGGAAAAGTATAATGTGTAAAATTCAGATAGGACCTAACTTAATATTTAAAGAACAACTATAATTAAACTAAAGCTACTTACAGATAATGTTTGTTCAATGTTAAAAATATCCTTGTCACAGCAGAACCATTATAAAAATATTTTTTTATGTATTTAGATTCCATAATTTTTTATTTATATAATAAAACATTCAAATTTTATTACTGCATTAGATATTTTCAATTTTCTGTATTTTATTACATTTTCAAAATTTATCGATGTTTTATGTTATATCTGAGCAAAGCTCGGTCTCCTGGTACTAGACAGAAAACACAGCCAGTAATCATCAGTGAAAACAATTTTTTTTGTATCAGGAAGAACTATGACAACAACACTATGTCAAAAACTATGTCAAAGTTTCATATGTAGCCTATTCAATCTCAGGTCAAATTTAAAAATTTTTGTGTATACAATATTTTTTCTTATATGAGGGATAAAGTAAAAATCCTAAATTTGTTTGCTAAAATCACTAGATATTTTACCTTCTAAATTACAGTAGGGGCAGAACAAAAATACATCACCGTTATTGTATATGTTTTATTTTACGTGAGGAGAAGTTAGTGTTTAAATATTATACAGAAATATAGTTTTAATGTACAATAAATCTATAAAACAAAACAGTCGAACAGATAAAATTAAACCAATTACAATTTGTACATAGTAACATTACATTACAATAATATAAAAGAGTGTGTGTTGTTCACTTTATACATGGACGAAGTCAGTTCAAGTTAGTTTGTCAGTTAGACCGTAGCCGCCTTCAGAAGTGCCAGTTTGGCTTTCACTTCTCTGAACGTTGGTCTCTTGTCTGGTAGCAGATCCCAGGCCTAGACAAAACAATTATCTCATTATCATTTTTGAAACCAACAATCTCCTTATTTTGACATATTCTTTAACCCTCTGACTGCAATATAAATGTAATGTCTGACCCAGGAATGCCAGCCTTTTTATGTGACTTTGCAGCATTTTATATAAACATCTGTAATAACTTCTAATTTAACACAAACTATAACATGTTATACGTCATTTTATTCAGCACAAAATATTCTCTAAGAAAATGGTATTTATATTCTATTCACTATAAGCTGTTATAGATGAATTGGCTTCAAAACATCCAAAATAAAACTATTAAAATGAGAGTTCGCTCCCCACCAACACACTTAATGGAGTTGTACACAATTTTCAAATATAGCCATTTCAAGATAATTTTATAGGGAAAAAGAATATATATACTTTAATGAACTAAAATTAAAATATTTACAGCGACCTTAAAACAACACATTTGCATCGTCTGCTACGCTGTGACAATGTTTTTACACATGTCTCAGAGCTGTCAAAACTTTGAAATACCTACTGACAGATTTCAGAAGAAAGATCTGAAATCTGCCATTTACACTGATACCAATTTTAATCTAATCACAGTAAAATTGGAGCAAGCAGGAGCAAAATACGTAGTGACTACGACATCAACTCAGGCAAGTTGATCGGCAGTTGGAGGGTTAACAAATACTAAAGAATTCCTAGAAAAATAACCACACAGAGTTGGAAGTAGAATAAAAAGAAAGCCTGAGAAACAAAACTTTTCAATATCAGAGCTATCAAAATTCACATAATATCACTCACATTGCATAAATCTTTCCCAATTACTATTACCCAAGTAGGACTAAAATAATCCCCAAAAGACACTGTTTCCTCATCAGCTCTACCTCTCTCTATCCCCACCACTCATGCCTCGCTTCGTCAAACAATGCCAACCTGACAGCAACTTGCGATGGAGCCTTCGATCGACGTTAACAACATGTATAAAGTGCAGTAATCCTATTTTGCTAAAAACTTACAACCAGTCGATTTCATGGAAAGTTATGTTAAGGTTGTAGGGAAGTGTGTATGGAATTTTTGAAATGTCCACAAATGGGACTTCTTGAAAGACTCACAAACATTTACAATGAACAAAGAAGCGAAAACCATCATCCAACAAAGGGGATGACAAACAACAAGGGATTAGGTTCATGACAATTTTATTCAAACAATTGCAGCGGAAAGGTAAGGGTTATCACAAGGTGTGTTCGTGTGGGTTCCGCCCATAATTTTTTAAACCCACTAAGCAAATGATGTCAAGTATAACCAGGAGTTTATTCGACAAAGGCGAGGATATCCAGGAAAACATGTACCATGAAACATGGTATCATTACACCAACCCGAAATTAAAACTAAAATCATGGGTAACTTGTTACTTGTAAACCTTTAGGCGTGCAAAATCGGATTACTGCACACACTGACTACCTTGCAGTGATGGCAATCGCAGGCTCCATCGAGGATTTGTCAGGCCGCCACTGTTTGACTTAGCGACGCATGAGTGGTGGAGATAGAGAGAGGGAGAGCTGATGAATTAAGACAGTACAGTAGAGCATCGATTATCCGGACATTGGTTATTCGGATGACCGGTTATCCGGACATCTGGTGGGAGAAATAATAATAATATTGAAAAACATGTACGGGGATTTAATATTTTAAATTTCTTACGTAGTACGTTCCGTGCAGTGCATTCTCACGTGCCCTGCTTATTGTTTCAAACCTGAGCCAAATTGTAATACAAAAACTGTACAAATTGAATTACACAATACAGTGTGTATTTTAACTAGAATGTGAATTAAAGATAAGTGAATACAAATCAAGTTACATAAAAAACATACTACTAAACTCTGTAGGCCTAAATTCAAAGTTTTAATTATGTCTCCTCTTTTGAGCTAGGTAAAGTTTAAATCGGTTAAACAGATTATCAGTTATCTGAACACTATCATGCATCAATTAGTCTGCATAATCAATGCTCAACTGTATTTCCAGATTTCTCCCAGCACGTATTTTATCTCGGCGGCATAGGGAACCTTATTTTACAAATACCCCTCGTAAATATAGAACATTGTCACAAAAATTATTCACGTAACGTAACATACCTGTCTCATCATCTCATACACTTCCGGTGGACACCCTTCTGGGGCCTCCATTTTGTATCCCTTCTCCACATGCTTCACAACATCCGCTAATGGCTACAAGAACACGTTTCATGTCAAAATCTTTTATCAGTCAATTCTCAGTAGATTTTCTCTATTTTTTAAACCTTGGAACTGCCCATCAAATTTCTTTAAATGTCAGCGTATTTTGATGCAATTTTCATGTATATTTTTAAAAATTTGTAAAAAATATGTTGAAATGAACAGTAATGTATAAAATAATATAATTTTTCAGGAAATAATAAGGAATACTATGGTGACACATATGTTTTTTATATAATTACATATATATTTACATAGGCCTTATATGTGAGAATTGAAAAGCTAGGTTACAGAGATAAAAAAATCAATGGCATGGGATTAATAATGCACCCAAAATAATACATTTTGTAGCAAATTGTACTTACTTTTAGACAGTAAATTTAATTTACTGATATATAACACCACAATATTTTACAAAGACAACAAAATATATATGTTCAATGCAGAATGTTTACAAGCAATGAAACAGATGCAACAACACTGTTTTACAGTGTTAGCAGGCTGACAACACAATAAAACAGAATAAACTCAGTATGAGTAGGCAGTCAACTCATTGGGTTTACAGTGATACGAAAAATACTGGATTGGTCATAATATGGCCGATGGCACTCTCAAATGCTGCACATTGTTAATCTTGTGTAGTTCCAAGGTTTATTAACATAGTTCCTAACCATAAAATTGTGAAAACATTGTAATATATCACACATAAAAATATTTTATACAACAACTAATCATTGTCTTGTATTATGTTCTTTATTCATTTAAAAAAAATGTTCCAAATTGGCATTTCTTACAATGAAATAAAAATAAATTCAAAACAATAGGTGAGTTCATTCATTCCCTTTATAGATTAATTTATTTCACAATATTTTCCTTTTTGAAAGTGTTGTGTTTATTACTCCACATTTTTCTAACATTATAAAATGATTTAACAATTTTGGATTTTAATGTTAGTACATTAACGTTGATCAGTCTCAAAAACTAACATAGAATTTAAATCCAACATTACATTTATTAGTAAATTGTCATTCGTAAATGAATTAAAATTGAATATCATTCGTCGTTATCGTAAAAATATTTAATGATGTGTACATAAGTGCTAAAGTCATGATAGTGATACTTGAGAAACGGTTCACAAAAGTCGTTATATCTCAGTTATTTGTAGACATAAGGTCATTTATTTTATATAGTATAGAAGAGGAAAGATCGTTCTATCTGAAAACTATTAGTTTAGAGGTCATTGGAAAGAAAATAAAATGTTGGCAGATCTATTTTCAGCAGATGATTTTTCGGACACCATTGTTGGTCTCAACAGTGGTTGTGCGTCATGAACAGGTTATTTTTTGTAACGTTTTAACAAGAAAACCTATAAATGTTACGTACCATTAGAAAGAAGATAAGATTTGGAACATTTTGGCTATCTCAGATTGTTGATTCATACCCTTTGGGTATACTCTAGGATAGAAACCTTTGAGAAATAAAAGAAAGAAATTATTTTCACCATGATTCATGGAGTGGTGTTGGAAATAAAAAGAGCGAATGATCTTTCTATTATTATTTCCATGTAGAAGTTAATATCCTGAACAATATGATATGCTATAAATGGTATTTAGGGTTGAAAATTTTCCATTTTTCAATACGTCTGCGTGACCCCCAAAAAACGGTCAGCGTTAAGACAATTTGCATTAGCATTTGGAGGAACTGGATAAACACATACAAAGATATACTTACTATCCTTGGATAAGGCACTCGACCAAAGGAATATATCTCCCACAGTAGGATACCAAAGCTCCACATATCTGACTTATTTGAGAATTTCTGAAAAAAAATCAAGATCTCCATTACCACCATGAAACCCAAAAAACACTTCAGTTTTATGTAAATATCAACAGTAAAAAGACCACGAGGGAAAATAATGTGCTATTCTTTAAATTAAAATAGACTCCTAAATGATGCCAAGTGATCTACCAGTAATACAAACTCCTTTAACACGGAGTTCTCTCAATCTGGACAACTTGACTGCAAACATTTGTTGTAAGTATTACATTTAACCTCTAAGTGCCATGGTGACAATCTCTAACCATTTGGTTTTCTGTACGAAAATTAACACAGTCCATGGCAGAAAAGTGACGATCCATCGCCACTTCTCATATTAAAATCATTTCTCACAGTACAGGGATGATATGATGTTTTAAGGTGGTGCAAGCAAAAAAATTACTATTTTAAACAATCATAATTTTAACATTTATTTGTTGATTTTAATATGAAAAATATGCTTTAGTATAAAATTTTCAGCATAAACTTTCCGAGTTATAGGGTAACTGATTCGGAAATTTTGTGTTTTTCGAGCAAGAAGAGAGGGAAAATTGCTTAAGTTTTAGAGCTGAAATTTTGGGAACGAGGATAAATAACAGATCTTTTTCATGTAACCTATGTGAAATTTTGAAATAAGAAAAATATTTTCGTATACTACAGGAAATGATTTTTAAAGACACATTTTTTAACCGATAATCATATAAAATATGTCATTTTGGAGGTCTAAAAAATTTATAAAAAATAAAATTGTTGTCTTAAAACAAGTCACTCCGGAAGTTTGAACAAAACAATCACATAATGAAAAATACCAGCAAAAAAAAACAGAAAATCGACGGAAAAATATCGGCACTAATACGATAAGCGACACTAGTGCCGACCTAGCATTTTCAGTTGTCTCTAACATTGCTCACACTGCCTACCAAGCTCCTATATAGTATGAGTAGACATGACGTCAAGTCAACTCATATCATATTCTGGGATATTTGTTCATCATAGCAACCAAAAGTTTGCATTATCCACTCCAAAGATTTATTTCTAAATTGCTACAATATCACTCAACCATTTTCGTTGTTTTTTTCTAAGGCTGTTCAGGATCAGCCGGTTTGTTGTGGTTACGAATCACTTCTATGAGCTAGAGCAGACTGAGCTACATGTAGCTACAGTTTGGGACTCACCCCCTGCTTGAGGGCCTCCGGCGCTGTCCACTTGATGGGCAGCTTGCCGCAGTCCAGGTTGAAGTTCTCTTCGCGTGCCAGTCCAAAGTCTGCAACCTTGGCCACACCTGCCTCGGAGATGAGCACGTTGCGCGCAGCCAAGTCTCGGTGGACCACTTTGCGCAACTCCAGGTACTCCATGCCGCTGCACGTGTCTCTGTGGAACACGATACACCACTGTCAGAAACTCAGTGTTAACCCTATCTGTCACAAGATTGCCGATCAACCTGCGGGATCATCCATCTAACATTTTTCCAAAATAAAGGGCAAGGGTATAGCTACTCTTAAGCTACCTCGACCTGAGGATCTTTTGTAGCACCCTGAGTTATATTAACCCCACAGCTCAAGTCCTTTAACAAAGCCCAGCAGCTGCGAAACTCCGACCCTTATGCCGGGCAGTTGAGCCAGAACTGAGTAGCAAGCTCGACGTCCTCCTCACAGAACCTGCAGGAGTCCAACAGAGGGAGTCTGATGTTCTTGAGGTGTTCCTCAGTGGGCGATGTCCTGTCAGAAGCCTCCACCAATAAGCTAATATCCCCTTTTGGAGACCTAAAGCAGCTATAAGACCATACGCTTTTTGGTTCCCTTCGTATCCTACATGTACCAGGACCACCGACCCATGCAAGTAAGTGCTACTTCCTTAGAGAAGCTCTTTACTGGGTATGTTAAAACTTATTTCACTTATTTAGCTGTTAAGGATTAGAAAATTTGAGTGGATTGGGCTGGAGACAACAGGCTTATTCAGGGAGCCTCAAAACGGATATATCCCCTGTCAACTTAAATTTAAAAAATTTGACGAAAACAATAGTTCAAAACCTGAAGACAATACTCAGTACTCACACGGCAAAGCAGATCTGGTCCCTCTTGGTGACATGGTGGCGGCCGCGGGACCTGAGGTAGTCCACCAAGCTGCCTTTACTCATATACTCGGTGACCAGCGAGATGTGTTTGTCCTTGAACACCAGCCCCAGCAGCTGGACCAGGTTCTCGTGTCTCAGTGATCTGCGCACACCCACACACCATCGTAAAGTGTAAATATGACTGTCTTATTAATATTCAAAAAGACAGGGTGCAAAGGGTAACTCAACAAGAAATATATTTTATTGTATAATTCTATCAGTTTTGAATATCAATCGAATTTGGTCCCAAATAAAACTTAAAATTTCCTAGGTTGAGGTTATATGCCTCTAGAATAACGTTAAACCTTAGATGCCATTGGCTGATGAGCTATTAATCAATTAACAGCCCTGTCTAAGGAAAATTTCAGCCTTAGTAACAAGACTACAGTATTCACAGTCACACTCATCTCTCATTCATACTTGGCTTTAAATACATACATATTTTGTTGTTTGATTTTAGTGCTTTTATATGTTCTATGAATCTTGTTGAAAATCCCTACTGGTTTGTCCAATATAATATTAGTTACTGTCATCACAGTTAATTTTGTATACTCCCTATCTTGTGTATGTTTTGTGTTGTTTTGGTTGTTATTTTACAACTTTGTTTGTTGTTTTTTGGCTTTAAATAAATACATATTTTGTTGTTCGATTTTAGTGCTTTTATATGTTCTATGAATCTTGTTTGAAAATTCCTACTGGTTTGTCCAATATAATATTAGTTACTGTCATCACAGTTAATTAATTGTAATTCCCTATCTTGTGTATGTTTTGTGTTGTTTTGGTTGTTATTTTATCCCTTCAAGGTGGTAGTTTTTTGCTGGACCAAGCTACAGTGTTTTTTTTCAGGGTCAGCTCCCTATTTTTGTAATGATTCATTAAAACCAAGTTCTCTTTGGTATTATACAAAATATCAACCTATCTCTTTTAAAAATTGTTTATAAATAAATTTTCTACAAAAACACCAAAAATTACCACCTTAAACCTAATCTTACACTCCAACATGGATGTATCTACCACAGAGCCCTACATGTGACTAAATTAATTTCCAATCCAAAAAACATAAACTACATAATAACTTGTTCACAGCTTAAAATATAATTAAATGTCACTTTACAACATAAAAATTACAATTACGCAAAGAAAAGCAACGGCAAACTGTTCACATCAACATCGAGCAGATCTCAGAGCTGAAGTTTGTAAACAATATTTCTACCCCTATTGCACTCATAGCAGTTCAAAATCACTTGTAAAACATCAAGAAACTAATGGTTGACATGGTTCATACATCCACAGATTGAAATAGTTTCCTGGAACACCATAGATGCCACTAGCTGACAGGTTGCTCCATGAAGAGCTAGTCTCCTTAAACTGCAGCAGTTTCTTATTTTGCATGACTAGTTAATCTTTTCAAACCATCTTGAACGGTTAAATTCATCCAATTCAGAACCTCCTACTAGCGTAGTCCAGTTAGAAAACCGAAAATGGCTAACAAATGTATAAAATAAATATATAAAAAAGAAACTCACGTCATTAATGAGGCTTCAGTTAGGAACTTCTGTGCGGCTTCACTAGAGTCTTTGAGCATTTTGACAGCGACCTTCTCCCCTCTCAGAATGCCCAGCATAACGTCGCCAAACTCCCCCTTCCCTATTGACTCTTTCAGCTACATGCAAAACAAAGCAGAATTAATAATCAATAATAAATGATAAAAGTTATCTACAAACAAGTTTTTGCCTTATTGCTTCAAAAAAAGATGTTTTAGATACATGTGTTGAAGAGCAAAAGTTGTTCTATTTCTTCCTAGGACTAAACCTATTATTATAATGATTTTTTTGAGTCCTAGACCGCAAAATATCATTGTTTGATACTTTTGATTCAATGTCAATATTCGATTGTTAATAATCGATAAGTAAATGAAACAATCGCTATTGATTTTTTGTGTATTTCGGAAGTTCCGGATATTGACTGTAAAAATTGGTAATTGACTGTTTAATCGAACTATTGAATGGTTGAGACCAAACTAATGATAATAATAACTGACATAACCTAAACAACCAATTGGGAATCAAGAAAGAACTGCTACAACGTAAGTAACATAACAGCTGATTAGTTTATAGAGACAAAAATGGTCTACAGCTATTCATACTAAATCAGGTAATAATTTATGTATTACAAGTTTGTTTCATTTTCTTTGCAGACTGAGGAAAAATATAGTTCATCACATGGCCAGTAATTGGCTTTTGATTTTATGTACTCGCACATTTAACAGCCTCGGCTGTTAACTTTTGCTCTTATCAAAAAAGCCTGTTTTTGGTCCTAGTAGTGAAATATGTATACTATTCTAGTTTTGCTTTCTGCTCTAAAACAATCAGGTGTTTAAAATATCAGAAAAAGTTAAAGGCTACTTTCTACAAATATAGGTACAATACTTATGACTAAATATACAGCAGAAATACAATAAGTGGTTATGGACCACTTGGAAAGTTATAAATAAGCATGCTGACCAGCACTCTGATACATTCCTATTCATCTTCAAGAATCTAAATACTGACTTAGTGATTTTTAAAATCTTCCTAGTGTAGTAAATAATGAAACGTTACCTTTTTTAAAAGAATTTAATGTAGTCTTAGATTTGTAGTTTTTATTTTTCAGCTAAAATATGATTAATTATAGGAAGTACTTAATCAATTAGATTCAATTTGAATTTAATATAATTGATCCAATTAATTAGTTGACCAATAACTTAAAAATATATGTTTTTCTGAGATAACATATTATTTTGAACAAAAGTTCATATTTGAATCATTTTACTATCAAAGCTACAAAAAGTATCTTTGAACATAATAGCAGCCAGTACTGAACAATGCTTTTTAATTGGTGACATATGCTTATTCACAGATGTAATAATGAGTAGCAATTCGACTAATAGAGGTTGAAGCAATTATATATCATATCTGCAAGTCATGCATGAACACTTAATGTTACTCACTTCAAGTTCATATTCCTGTATCACCCATCCAGCTTCTATGAACTTTTTTGTATCCACACAAAATTCTTGTTTTCCTTTTTTAGGTAGACTTTTCGTGAGTTGCGTACAAAGACCATCGGCGTCTTGTTCGTAATGCTAAAATTAAAAAATCCAATAAATTTGTATAAGCAAAAGAGTTTGTGATTTGATACAACTTTAGTAGAATAAAACTAGAACAAATTAAACATCAGTTATTGTTAGGTCTTTTGAGTTCTTAGTTGCCCTGTGTTAGTCAAAATTTATAATTTTTTAATTTATTTAAATTGAGTGGAGTCCAGGTATTATAGTTGAAAGGGTTAAAACCCTTGGAGGGTCACCATGGTCGATCTTGGGGTCAAAGGTTTTTTTCTTAAAAAAAAAACTAATTATTTTGCTTTATTACAAATTTAATGTGTTAATCAAAAATTATTTTTTTTAAGTTTTTATATTTTTGTGGATATAGCCGTCATTGAACCTTTTGGCACATGTTCGGTATATAAATTCAAGTATTTGACTTGTAGGATTGTTCAAATTAAAGTATAATCCTATCAGGCTCCATCAGGCGATCGATGTGTAGCGAGCAACTGACCCGGCATCGCAGTATACAAAGAGCCAAGATCATTATCTCCTAACCCCTTCCCCATCTTGCTGCAAAAACCTTAGAGATAACCTGAAAACTCCTTGCTATTGCTTTATTGACCATAAATCAATAATTATTTACATTAAACATATGTTAATATCTTTATATATAATCTTTCATAGTATTAGTTTGTCTTAGCTTTTATGATAAAACTGTAATTGTTTTTATGTATTATGTATATTATGTATTTTTACTGGATCAATAAAGATTTCATTTCATTTCATATAAACAAGGAAATATATGTTTATGTTGGAACAGTTTTTGAACAAAAACAACTTCATGTTCGCAGCAAAAATGCTGGTCAAAATAAGTGTAGATGGATATAAACGTCGATGACCTGCGAAGTGTTAATACTTACAATCCTTAGAAAGGTTGTGTATTATATGAAAAATCCAACGAATTATATAAAGATCCAAATTTCTTACCTCCACTAATTGTGATAAGTTCTCGAAAAACTCTTCGTCATCTATGGTTAACTGGTTGTCCTTGTATTTCACCCTGTAGTGTTCCACCTGTAAAAACCCCGTCATTTTCAGTTGAGAATGAAAACGATACTGAGTTTGAAATATATGAACTAAATAATTACGCAAAGTATTATCAATAAACAAGAAGGATTAAGAGTGTGATCATATTCTAACTAAAAATTAATTATGAACAATTTGGAAGTCTCTAAAACATTTGTTTTCCATTGATACTCCTTCTTGAATATGGAGGTTAACATTTCATTTCAATGACGTTTCTCTTACACAGACAAAGATTATCAACATGTAACACGTACATTACATTTACTTCCTTAACTAAAACTCTTCTTTGGAAGAGTATTTAAATATTTTCTCTCAATGTTATGATTCATGATAATTCATGAATCATAACAAAACCAGAAAAGGTAGGTCAGGGACCCTCTAGTCCAGCAAGGCCAAGGTTGCTGGATCGAAATCAGTGTCTGGCAACTCCTGTCAGATCATGAGCCTATATGACTCATGCCTGGACAAAAATGATTTGAAAATGGAGCTATAGCCCCGAACATCCATAAAAAAATATTATAGGATTGATTGACATCAGGTTAATAGCCTATATATCTATTTTAGATAATAAGTTAACATTTAACTGGCCAGAAAAGCCACTTAATTAATTTATTAATAATTGTTGGAACTAGCTAGTTTGACAAAAAAGATTGAGCTATCTGTAATAATCAGATTTTAGTGGAAAATTTCCTCCACACTTCATATTAATAAATAACATAAGGAAAAAATTTAATAAACTAACAATTTACTAACTTTAAATAGCATAACAATAAGTACGCTTAAAATACATACAAAGTTACAGTTCTTAAATGCAGAAGGTATAGGGACAAATCCTTGATCATTTTAGTTTAGTTTATTTTAGTTTTTAGTTAATTTCTACCTCTCTTTATTACAGACATTTTATCAAGGTTTTATGGTATAACCAAATATTGATCATTTTAGTTTATGTAAATTTCTACCTCTCTTTATTATGGAAATTTTATCAAGGTTTTATGAGATAATCAAAGATTATCAAAATAACAAAATTCTACAAAAACAACCCGCTACATGTTAGTGACTGAAATGGCGACCTACCCATTTTTTTTACCCATTTTTGGTATTTTAAGCCAAAAAATTAACGAGTAATGAATGTAAGATGATTGTGGCGCGATCTTGTAGTCTTGTTAGTTGTTACTGACTAAGGCTATCCTTAGAAAGAACTGTTAATTAATAGCCGTTGGGCTATTAATTAATAGACAAGGCATATCTTAACATGGAGCCCGCACCACTGCCTCTGAATTACAAACTGGTCTAATTACGAGGATGGTCTTTGCTGATTAAGGCAGTATTCAATAGTACAGAGACGTTAATCCACACAAGAGAACACTACATCCACCAACCATCGCTCACAACTATCCATAATTCGTGATCTCCAAATAGCTGGATTACAGGACACATCATGGTCCCAGTCTATAATTACCAAGCCTTGTACCAGTTACTACAGAGGTAAGACGCACCTTGCCCTGGAAGCAGACGCAAAGCGTGTAGTCTCCAGGGAAGTTGGTAGACTCTCGCACCAGGAACAGTCCATCTTGCTTGGGGCTCAGCAACTGCTCCGCACGGTCCCGTGATATCTTCCCATGGAACCATCTGAAGCAACACAGCACATTCACAACTAAATCATAGTTTGTGCATACCACTAAACGTATTTTATTTGAACATACTGTTTTCAATTCCATTTCCAGATTCAAATTCCATAATTACAAATTACTTTTCATGTGCCTTTCTTTGCTAAAAATATATTTATTTCAGTCTCGAAAACTTACTTTGTTCATGTTTCGCTTAATTTTAATACTATACAATAGGCTTTTGTTTGATTAAATATTAACATTAAGTCAAACAGAACCCGAGAGTTAGATGTGAGTAATATTTTCGGATTGAGAACATGAAAGTTGATGGAAAATTGAATATTTTATGTAACAAATTAGCCAATTCAAATTTTTCCAAAAAAATTCAGTTTTAAATCATCACCAAATGTGTAGATTAGTCCATTACCCCTTAACTTTGACAGCAAAAAAAGTGCTAGGAAGCATGATAATGCAAGACCTTTCCTGAAGTAATTTGCTAACAGTTCTAGACTAGTCCTAGGAGATCCCCACTTTTTTGGTGCGTAATAGCGTTACATCTTCTCAAAAAAAATCCAAAATTTAGCAATATTCTCTCTTTACTCTCTTTATTTTTCCAAATCTTGCAATCTGCAGATTTGCCAGGTTAAGTTAACATAGCACTACCGTATGTAATGCGTGGCTTGGCATACTCACGGCATCGCACTCAGCTTGACCTCCTGCTTGTTGTCCCGCTGGGCGGGGGAGGGAGAGGGTGAGGGTGGTGACAGCTTGTCCGTGTCCATCAGGTCCGAGGGGAGGGTCCAGCCTGGGCACTCGTAGTAGCCCACTGGCTGGAACCCCTGCAACATATGACATACAGCTGTAGTTGGCACAACTGACGAGTGAGCTAATGAAGGGTGAAATAAAATATTAAGCCAATAATTAGATATATGTGAGGGCTTTCCAGGAAGCAGATTACGTTTTCGTTTACGTCTGTGTACTGGTTGTGGCCACTAGTTTTCATTCTTTTCGAAGAAATGTTGACTGGCAGACTAGATTTCTCTTGCTCCATGAATGTGCCATGGTGTCAATTGTTCATTGTTTTATTATTTTGTAATTTGTGTTCATTGTCTATAAATTCGCGACTGTATGTAAGATTATTAAATTTTTTCAAAAAATGACAACCTTAAATGAAGGGATCTACAGTTTCCACATCTTTGACAGGCCTGATGATGGATCCATATAGGATCCGAAACTAATTGCTGCCACCAGCGACATATTGGATTACATAAATGAGGTCTTTAATTTGAATAACTTTTAACATTTACCCCTAATTCGGAAGCTAAAAATCATGAATATAAAGTTAAAAACTGCATCCTCAGAATACTACAATAGCTCTTATGATGTGTGGGAATCCTACAGTTGATCTGTTATGTGCACAACACCTTCGAAATCATATTTTTCTTGTGAGAAACTAACTTGTGACTAATTTGCAGTATCTCAGCTATCTTAAATTGTTAGTACTGCAAGATCAATGTTAAAAACCTGAATTTCACTTTGCTAAACTTGAATTTTCATCAAGATATTTATCAGCAATTTAGGTACAGTAATTCAAATACTAATAAGCTTATTTAGAATATGCCAATAGTATATTTTAAGTATCTGGGGTGTAGCAATACAGTAGAGTCTTGTATAACTTTATTAATGTGGACGTAACAACCTCGGTTATCCATAACTTGGTTAGCACAAACTTTTGTGCTAACCGAAAGTTAGCACAAAAGTGCAACTGATTTAACTGATGTTAAATCAGTTAGTAAGTCATAAGTAATTTTATTGTTACTTAACAATAAAATTTAAAGGTATAAAATAAACACTGTAAGGGAAAATTTATTTATGGTTTAGTGAGTACAATTTCATCAAGGCAACATAATAATTATTAATTATAATAATGCAATTATTACAAAAAACTTGTTTTATGCACCCAGGGTAAGCTCTGGTAGGCAGGGAAACCAAGACTCGACTAAATGGGACTACTCTACTTTATCATACCACTCTTAACCCTTACCGGGCGGCTGACGACATTTCTCGCAGCACAGTGAACACAGCATGGTAAACAAGTTTATTCGCTATCAATCATTTTGCCACATTTACTGCACTGTAGATCACAAAACAAGCTATAGAGTGTATGGTTATGTTGCTTTAGCCTCTATGCACTCTCAAAAACCAATATGGCGGCTTTGTTGAAATATTTAGTGACTGAAATTAGCTGCTAGGCGACTTTTGGACGTATTCATGCGCTTCCGTACTGATTTTAACGAGAAAACTCATGAGTAACAATGGCCAGCTGTTTTCACTTTCGCTAACCTTATTTATTGACATTTTATCGATATGTGTTTATTTTCATTGTGTTTTAGCAATAAATAGTGTAAACTGTGTGATTTTTTTAATGAATAGGATTTTTAACTGATTATTATTAACTGAAATGGTTCATCCAGACAAAAAAATCCTTTTTTCATACATAAAAATAGCCTTAAAATAAAAAATAATCAAAAAATAATTTAAAATGAAGTGAATTTTTATTTTATACTAAATTATAATACTGAAGACCACAGGCACCTGTTCTTTTTGGATTAAGGTAACTTGAATAAACTCAAGCTAAAAGAACATTGGGAAAAATATTTTGATTTTTTTACAGTAAATGAGCGGGGACCCTGATTTTCAGTGGCGCTCTAAGGGTTAAGTAAATGAAAAACATTATTTCTAATAGATAAATGCCACCAGGTATAAGGTTTTCTGACACAAAACAACATGACAGCCATTGTTTAAATTTAACTTTGTTCTTATGGGAAATGAGAAAAAAGACGCAGGGTACTACAGACTCTTAAGAAGTTCTCATTTCTGCTCTTTTAATGTTTTTCTGTGTTAGGTTTTCCAGTGCAAGGGTAAAACCCAAGGATCCTACAAAATAATTCCTTGACTATTTAGATTTTAAAGTTGATAAGATAAACCTACAATACAAATCAACCGTACAGTTGAAATTTCCATTACTCTCATAAAGATACAAATGAAAATATTACTACTACATAATTAACATTAAATGTAAAGAATTGTTACTAAACTGTACCTGTGTGAACGCAGTGCCTTGTAAGGTTTGACTCATAACTGGAGATGCATTTTGCAGACGACACCTCCACCTGGAAGAGAAAAAACAATTCTGAGCAACTTTTTTATATATAGTTTTGAATTTTTATCTAATAGCATGCACCTTACGTTTGAGCGCTCACTACCTCATGCCAGAGAATGGAGTAATTTCCAAGTTGTTGCGTTTCCCGAAAATTAAGGTTTTTAACCCTCCAGGTGCTACCGACGCATAATGCGTTGATTCGGACCCCTTGTGAAGTGCTATCGACCCATAATTTATCGATTCATAAATTCGATATAGCAACTCTGATACAAACCCGAATAGGTTGTTTTTATATAATTTTACAAGAAAATAAATTATGTATTCGGCAGGCAGTGCAAGTTTGACATTGGCATAAAAAAAATTAAGTTTTTATTTATATTCCGTGTAGTAGAAATGTCAGCTGTTGGCAAATTGCGTAATTATTTTTATTCGTGTTTGTTTACCTTTTGGACTAGGTTTTTGCTCAAGTTATTATTTAAGTTAGTGTAATGTGAATAAAATTAATTTTAGTTAGATTATAAATGTATTTAATTTTTTTCAGTTTATAAAGTACTGACTTGTTCAAGTGTGATATAATTCGTTTTTAGTTTATAAAATTTTGATTATTGATAAAAGTGTACATAACTATACATACATATTTTTGTATATTCTGAACATTTTGTAAATTTTGAAACTTCGCTTGAGTGAAAAATAAAAAAGTAACAAACTCCCAAACTAAAAAAATTACTTTTTTATTTTGGTTGTTTTCATGTTTTCTGCACTGTATTTCACCTCGAGAGTGGTAAATTAAAAAGGTTATATTAAATAATTATGGAGTTATTCCTGAACACATTGATATATAATATGTTATGTATTATTTCATATTTATGTTTAGTAAGTTATTTCACAAATATATCTGCTCAGCGCCTTATAAAGCACATGGAGGGTTAAAATTTTTTCCCTGTTGTGCATGCGATCAAAATAAAACAAAAACAATAAAATTTTTATAATCCTTCTGCATATTGCGGCTTTGAGAAGAATTCATGCTAAATAAAATACAAAAACAGAACAACAGAATAGTTTAACAGACAAATGAAAGTTGATTAAAGGACAAAGTGAAAGGACGTGAAATTAAATGGCCACCTTGTCACCAAATGCTAAAAGGACCTAACAATTCCAAATTGAATGAATTAACTGATGAATCACAATCAAGCAGGGTCGTCCTCTTTGTACAGGCGATCAAATTTATTCAGAGATCATCAGAGAAGGTTCACGACTTATCAAGCATGATGATGTACAATTGTCATTTCTTTGTCTATATTAGTTTTATCAATTTCACTGAACTGTTGATGAACTCATTAGCTTATCTGACCGTTCTTTGATCCGATGACTAAGCCTAGAACTAGATGTTTTAATTTGAATATTAACACCTTTAAAATTTCAGTTGGGTTGTCCGTACAAGCTAGATTTGTTTGTTTTAAAATAATGTAACATTTTTAGAACAACTATAAAATAAAATTACAGTTTTGTCTGTAAATTGTTTGGAATTATGATATTTTTGGTTATTTACAGAATACGTTTTTTACTCCAGAAAAGCGGAAATTGATCTTCCCTCAACATCTGTATGACTGGCTCTCTGACACAAGGTCTTTTTGTAACAATTCTCTGAGAAAACAAGAGCACCCACAGTTATAAAACGTTTTTCATTATTATATACATTTTGGAGAAGGTTTTTATTTACTTTACACTGACCCACCCATAATGAAAATAAAATAACAAGCTCTAAAAATCCCATTTTTTGAGTAATATTAGATATTTTACCGAACATGTTTATCTATAACGGGAGTGATTTGATAGAAAGAAATAAACCAGCTGTTTTGACAGCTCATTTTCTCATTGATTTTAATTTGTTAAAATCAATATTAATTTTATTTTAATTAGTTATTGATTTTAAACTTATTTCAAAATCACACTATATTAAACTGCTATCTTAATGTATAACAAATCTTAATACGGTAATGATAAAGACCTTATAATAGTTCAAGTTAATTAATACTGAATAATTTAGGTTTTCTTTGAATTTGTTTAAGACATCAAATTTATATTTTGTCATGATAATAATGATCTTGTTGATTAAAAAACAAGACCATAAAAATGTGAAGCAACTCTACCGTACAGTTGACTATCGACTAAATATTAAACTTTTAATTAGTTAGCGAATTAGTTAATTAGTGGTAGCGATTAATCTTTTAAGAAGTTTTATAATAATACAAAAATTATTGTTATTTACTGTCCGCAATATTGAATGCGGATCACATTGTATGATTAAAAATACAAGCCGAACAAAAGACAGGCTTACTGCTAGTTTAATAGATAGAATGACTACTGTCGGAATGTAACATAGCTTAAGCCAATTAACCCTTTATGGAGTGCAGACGTCCTATGACGCCCAATTTGGATTTACCTAGAGGAGTGATGTTAAGAGTCTGCATCAGTGGTAGCCGTCTTGAATTTTAGTCCCGTAAGAGCAATGTTAAATTCTTGCGGAACATACCTTCACTTTGGCGTGTGTAGTGGCGTTAATTATCAAAGTATCAATGTAAAACTTTGGAAGTACATTAAAGAGATGTGGCTCAAGGGCATGACCTTTTCAATATGTTCAAAAATTTAACATGATATAAAAACAAAAATCCAGGAATATTTTACAAAATAAATCATTATTATTTTTTTATTGAGAGCGAAAGTAAGAAGTTCTGTAAGGTGCCCTGGAGGACTGTAATACCTTTAATTTGACACCTCTTCCGTTAATTTATGACAATAGGTCAAGGAGATATAGGCGCCAGAATTTAACATTGCTCTTACAGGACTAAAATCCAAGATGGCTACCACTGATGCAGACTCTTAAAAATCTAAAAAATTACTGTAGAGGTGAAAAATTAAAAAACTAAGTTTTTTACAAAAACTTGTTTATTAAATATAAATAAGGGCAAAAACTTTAAATAAAACATTTCTTCTTTTAATTAATGTGTTATTACAATAAGTTTTTTTATATTTTGATTACAATGTAGTACTTTTAGCACTCTCGTGAAAGGGTTAAATAAATGCAAGAAAACATAATTTTTACATCGGTACAAGTAAGAAACCATATACACCTTTTCAAATAACAAACTGATAGAGGAATGAAGAATCACCTGTAAAGTGGATTTGCATGTTGGCCTATTGCCGCTGCATGACTCAACAAAAGATGAGCATGTTTGTGACAGACTGTAGCTGCAGCATTGAAATTTAAATACAATGACACAAGACCTTGTGCCAGCTCCCCTCCCCACCCCAAATTGTTCACATTCCCGGTTAAACCTGGATGATGTATTGCAGTGCCATTCTAATGTTTCAGAATAAATCTACTGATTTGATACTGATATTTGATTTGATATGGTATAAATGAGAATATCTATGAAGCGAACATTACAACTACTTTAGGAGCACTAGGAATCCTATAGATTAGTAAAAACGTTATTTTCACACCAAGCCTTGATCATTTACAAATTATACTAACTTTGACCCCACAAAGGGGATCATATTTCATTATTTAAAATCTCTTACTTGTCTAATTATTACTCTTCTACTCTTACTCTTCTATGACAATTCACAACACCTGAATGAATCTTCATGTTAGGACTGTTAATGACCAATTAATAGTTGTTGAGGAACCTGACGCACCAAAAATGCTCCAAAATATTTTTAGAATTATTGAGACCACTATATTATATTAAACCTGTAACTTTACTATTTTTATATCCAATGAAGAAACCGTGTATTCCCTTAAATTGACCTTATTAGGTCTTTTTTGGGTCTTGAGAGAGCATAAACCAAAATTAGTCATGAAAATGTACACACGGAAAATTTATTTAGATCCCATGCTAAACTGTAGGTGCCTTAGACAACATTGGCTGTTGGGCTATTAATTAACAGTCCTGTCAGATTATTGAAATGGAGAGCCTCCCACAAGGATTGAGTGTAAGATGATTGTGGCACGATCTTGTAGTCTACTTGATACCAACTAAGGCTGACACATCCTGAGGGACCTAAAGTTTAACGTGGAGTCCGAACCACTGCTTCTGATTTACGAATTGGTCTAATTATTAGGATGGTCTTTGTGGATAAACGTAGTATTCAATAGTGTGAAAGTTAATCCACACCAGAGAACACTACACCCACCGACCATAGCTCACAACTATCCATAGTTCATAACCTCCAAGTAGGGCCTAGCTGGATTACAACACGACGCCACCGTCCGAGTCAATGTCAACCTTAGTCAGTAACAAGACTACAAGATCACACCACAAACATCTTAAACTCATTTCTCATTCAAACTTTACTTAAAATACCAACCTGGGTTGATCGCTGTTTCAATTAAAAGTATTAAAGCATATTTTACTTTTCGAATCGCCTAGCAAAAGCCAATTAGACAAGGAAAACTCGACACGAGGAAGAAGTCAGGCCTCTATTGAGGGATTGTATGCAGATGTATATGGTGTTCCCACGTTAGTCCTTCAGGTTAATTACTCTAATGACTGCACTTGTTATATTAGTCTTACACGCCATCAGTCATAACTCTATTGTGGTGCATCGCTTTCCCTCGCGCTAATTGAAAACGTTGCACACTTTCAGAACCAAGGTTACACGGTCGTAACCTGGAATGACAAAATCCTCTCGTGATCAAACCATATTTTGTTAAAAATCTACCTAACCTATTCTAACCTTACCCAACCTAGGATTTAATTATTAATCAATTATCAATTGATTTTAGTGAACACTAAAATTAATTAATTATTGAATTAATGTTAGTGAACACTAACATTAAAATTAAACCTATGAGTATTATAAATCGAGAGACTGCATTGATGTACCTTTTTAAGCTTAGCTAAACCAAAATCACTATAAAATATTAGGTGTATAATTTATTAATAAATTACCCAAAGGCTCCCACAATGCATTAAACAGCTTTAAAACAAAATATATCAGTGACTGGTCCTCAACAATTTGTAGAACATTGAGAAGTCTTTCAATTTATGTTTTTAATATGTATTTTTAATTTGTTGTTCTAACTGGACCTCGCCTGAAAAGACACCAAACCAAAATTCTATATTTTTTCTTGACAGGTGAAAATCGAAAGTGGACAGTATTGATTAATTGATTTTACACACTAAAATGTTTTTTTTATTACCAGAGCTATTCTACTTAATTTTTAAAATATAAGAACAGCTGTTTAAATGAGCTGAAAACATTCTCTTTAGATACATCCATGATCTATCCTAATTCCCACAGGGAAGTAAATACAAACATTTAATTTTAGCTGCTTAGAGAAATTTAATTCCATGGTGATCCTATAGAATTATTTCAGTAATACTTTTCAGTAAATACTCTTTGAATAGTCTATTTGACAACTCAACTACTTACAGCAAATGATCACTACTAAGTAGTAGAGGAAATGCTTAAGTTGTAGCATAGCCTAAGTCAAATTTGGCAACAAATTATCTGAACAGCAGTTAGCCCAGTAAGTCGGGGGGTGGGGGTAAGTCAGTCACTTAGGTTGCTCAAAACCAGTGGCCGGTGACTCCTGTCAGATCATGAGCGGTCACCTCTGGCCAGCCTATGTGACTAGCGCCGCTACGGTACTTAATTCACCGCACATGCCCTAGGCCTAAGGTGATGGGCAGTTAAGATTTTTAAAATAAAAAATAAAATTGTATGTCTGTTTATTTTAATATGTCTGGAACTAGATCACAAAAAGCCACTCTAAATCAAAATGGCGACGGTTAGAAGTCAACCCTTTTTGAGTGTGTAGAGTTTCCTATTGAAGATTTTCTTCTAACTCCTTGTCCACATGATGTATCAAGAAATTGATAGTTCCTTCAAAAAGTAGATTTTTAGATGTAGTGAATATGTACCAAATTAATCATTGATTAATCTGTTATCAGTCAGAAAAGATCAAAACAAGTGTGTAACTGTATATACAAGATAGTGTGTGAGCTGCAGAGATTCACAGCATCTCAGTGTTTGTTAAATGGACCTGACGTGCCACATGGCCTAACAACAGACGCTTCTGACTCAGTCACTCCAACACAGAGACTCTTGTTGGGGATTTGAGTGCATCATTAGCCTTAAATTAAAACCTATCTCTGATCTAAAGTTTACAGCTTCCTTCAAAACCAAACTTCTAACAATGGAAAATCCGTCATAATCAATTTTTACTTCCTCCCCTTATCAATAGTACAGGGAGAAATTGTTGTTTTCATCAACATTTTCAAATTTGAGTTAAGAGTGAATATATCCGTTTTGAGGCTCCTTTAATACAAAAAAGTAATTTTTGGACTAATGTCTGTCTGTCTATCTCTCTGTGTACAAACCCCAGGACCTCACTGATTGCCCGATTTTCATGAAATATGGTACATGGATGCAATTGAAATATATCTCCAGACTATTTTTAAATTCATTATTTTTTTATTTTTAAGGATAGGTTACCCTTAAAAATGTGAAAAAACTAATTTTTCAAAATCCGCTCTAACGATTTTAATTAAAATTTCATAGTTTATAGTTATTAAGGTCTCAAATAGCACACCAACATGTCTGGAAAATAAATTGTTCCTAACCTATGACATTGTAAATAAAAAAAAAATTAATTTTATAAAATAATAAGAATACTGCATTTGAAACCAGCTTTAAAAAAATCAACAGATTACTATATAGAATACCTGCAATTAGCGTACGATTAACTGTTCTAGAGTAAAATTAAATTTTATGTCTGTGGTAAATGCAGTACGTTGTCTGAGAGTTACCTTTGTTATTCTTGTGGGGAAAATTAAAAATCAGTTTCTTCTTTATTCCTCAACTGTTTTCCACGAAACTTAATGCAGTTGAAGGTCACACTACCCGACAAAACCCACTCAAAACAGTTTGATATTACCAAATAGGGGGGTAATGTCCCAAAAAATCGGGAACAGTTAATTTAACTTATTTTTTCTTGTGTTTAGTTTAAGAAACTTGGTAATTATTTTTGGTACCAATCAATTTTAAATGATATTTGGAAAAATTGTAAAGAATGTGATAGTTTTATCAAAGGTTGTATTTTTAAATTTAATTAAGGATGAAAGTATGTTAGTCCACTGATACTGTTTATTTAACTACATAATATGGGATTTGATTTTTAACAAAAAAGTTGAAATCTATATATTTTTTTCTGTAACTGTAGTTTAGATAATGGATTTGTAAAATGGGAATGTTTGCAGTTACTCTAAACAGCTGTCCTTATAACCATATGACGTCATTTCCATTTAAAATTTTGGTCTGACAGATTTCCAATACCACCCACCCCCAAAAGCCAAGGTATATCCATATCAAAAAATATTTTTATTTACTTCCCTTTGGGAAATAGGTTAGATCATGGATATGACTAAAGGGAATGTTTTCAGCTCTTAACAGGTCTTTATTATATATATATTTAAAATTCAATACAATTGCTCTTGTATGGAAACCTGTTACATATTTTCCATCCTACAAATCACCAACATCCCACCCCCCAGAGCTCAGATATATCCATGTAAAAATGTTTTAATCCCATTTAAAAATATTGTATTTACTTCCTTGTGGGAAATACTTTATACTTTATACTTTTAACTGAAATGGCAACCTACCCAGGTAGGTATTTTAAGACAAGTATGAAAGAGGTATGAATGTAGAATGATTGTGGCGCAATCTTGAATAGTTAGAAAATAGGTTAGCTCATGAATATTTCTAAAGGGAATCTTTTCAATTCCTCTATAAAGCTGTCCATATAATCAAATGATATCACTGTTTCAAATTTTCATCTTACAAATTGCCAACCCCCGCGTGCTAAGACATCGACATATCCATGTCAAAAAGCGTTTCCGAAAAATATTGACGTCACGTGGAACGGACGTGGACTGTAACGGCGCACGTCTGACGTGCGAATAGTCTCTGCCAATATTCCAGCTGATCGCACAAACGAGACCCGAGGCCGTTCACCATTCACCCAACGGTCTGGTCTAGGCGCATAAAACACGACGCCGACACTCCAGTATTGTAAATAGCAAGTTGAAAAAGAGCCAAATCCCGGTAGAGAAGGTGTGAGAGACAGGAAACCGGAAACGAGACCAGTCGGCGTGACGGAATGCCTCTATTGTGGTCCGGGCACTACCGCCGTATACTACCACCACTGCCTCTGGTATACCACCCATGCCATATATATCAGAGGCTACACTTCCGAAAAGGAACTTCTATAGATGTCGGGGTTTTTTGGTGTGGAATTAAAACTCTCGCTCAGACCTATAGGTAGGCTTACCAGACGTCGGTTATTTCCTCGGACATCCCTCTTTTTAAACACCTGTCCGCGAAAATGTTTGCTGTTATAAAATGTCCACGTTTTATATGTCGTAATTTTAAAAATTTGAACTAGAAAGAGGTAGACTTTATGTGACAACGTTAAAACAACTAATTTTACAAAATAAAACTGCCAAAAATGTATTGCACAGAGTTTTATGATCGTATCAAAGGGAACAGAGTACAAAATATGTTACCAAGATGATGGAAAAAAAACTTTGTAGTAGCTGGTCAAAGCACAGAGAATTGATGTAAGTAAATGTAACAACAAACTCATGTTTTGAAACGTAGTTTGTTTATTTTTTATTAGGCCTATAGTAGTAATTTATATAAATTAACAGTTTTTTAGGTTTCAGAGCATAGGCCTATAAATTATGTTAAAAATCTGTATAATACACATAGCTTACTTAATCATAAATTAGTGTTTTTATTGCATTTATACCAAATCTTTGTATACTGATTTAAATTCAAGACCAAACTTAGGAAAAATAGGTGTTCATAAAGATTTATGCTTGAGTACATGAGTAAATATTTCAATCTTTATGAAAGTTCGTTCAGTTGGGCTTCCCACAACCTGACATTAATTGTTACCTCTTACGTAAGGATTTGTGGATAGAACTATATAGTCCAGACATTTGTACCATTCTGTACGACATCTCATTCCTCGATATGATAACAATGTAGCCTACACCCCCATATGTTGGCCTCGATACTCTTCGATGTAGATCGCTCGTAGCCACATACAGTAGTGACAAGTGCTCCACATTCTCAAAACAGACTTAACTTTCACTCTGGTGACATTAGAACGTGATAGGATTCCTACCACTGCGTCGTTGACTCAAGGGATCGTTGATGAATGATTTAAAGGATCGTTTCATATTACTTGAATTCCAATAGTTCCGGCTGGAACATAAGGACATCAACGGTACGTCACCAGTCCTGCCTTTCTCCAGTCATTCTTCTAAGCTTCCCGAGGTCTTTCCCTCTGAAGCTACCTCATTCTCCTCCAGGTGTTTCTTATCCGACATTTTCGCCTTGCTTCTTGATTATTTCATGTAAGGGCTTTCTTTTCTATTACACCATCTGGCTTTCTCAGGGCATTCCAATCCAATTCCATTTCCTCTTCTTTATTACCAGGTGGATTGGCTTTTGCCCAATTCACATCAAACGATCTTCATTTGCAACTCTGTCCAGCCACCATATTCTATAGAACCTTCTAAGGGATCTGTTTTTAAAAACCTTGTATTTGGAAGGTAATTTTTCTGTCTACTTTCCATGTTTCACATGCGTAGAAGGAAACCACTTTAACATTCGTATTAAAATCCGGATTTTCGTGTGTAGTTCTGTTCTTACAAAGAGGTTGAGTTTAACAAAAGCAGCATTTACTTTCCTAATCCCTACTTTAACACCATCTCCAACCTTTCCTCCTACATATCACTAGGTGGAAATAATTATGAAGCTAGCAAAAACATAGTGATTACTCAAAGTGTAACTAGGCTACATTCAACAGCAACTCTCACACTACAGAGCACAACACACACATTTATATTGATAGTTATAGTACAGTGTGTGATAAACTACAGCAATACAACACGAAGGAACACTTGGCAAGAGAACAACAAGAGAAGTATATAAATTTGACAAGAAATAGTGAAATAAAAAAGTGAACTTGGAACGTGTATATACAGAGAAACACTAAGAAAATTCAAACACGAGATGGTAGGTGGGTAACACAGACATGCGCTTAAATAAAACATGGAGTATGTATTAGTATGAATCACTCACATCATCTTTTCACCCGGCATGATCGCACTGCATGAAAACAGGTCATACGCAATGAATTAAAGGTGAACAACCACAACTGAACAATATGTAATTTGAGCTCATTGATCTATTGGTATCAACTTACTCGAGTGTGGAAAACTATTGTAAAATCAATACTGTTACTAAATGTCAAAGATTTGACCCATGTACAACCAAAGCAGGCAGGGCTTGTGACAGATCTCGAGGCACAAGAATTAAAAAATAACCAAAATGATGAAAAATTACCAAAAAATAACCTTACATAAACTAAAAATTGTAAAAAAATTCGAAATATTATTAGTCGAAGTATTAATGGAAGTTTTATTGGAAATTTCCCTTAAAAACTGAAAAATTAATCAAAATAAAAAATACAAAATATAACCTGTTACAAGCCCTGCTAAATAGAAACAATACACTCACAAAAAATAATAATTAAGTATTCTAGGTGACATGTAACTAGTGAAAAGGAAGGGCATGATAAAGAAAACACCACTTAATTACTGGAACTCAGATAACTAACACCTGATAAGTGCTGTACAATACAACACCGCTCGTACATTACAAAGATGAAAAAAGTAACTGAAACATATATAATGCTGTATTTAGAAATTTTAGTTTTGTAAAAAGTTCACGTCGGTACCAACAAACATGGTAAACAAAAATAGACAGAGAACACGCGACGTTCGGAAGTGAGGTTTACAAAAGGAAGCGGAATTAACCTTCGACCTTGGGGGAGACGATGCGACGAAGACTAGCTCAGATTCTGCAATTTGAGGTGTGATAGTCATTCCAGGTGTGTAAAGTAAACGCTTCCTTATTACACGGAGTTATTTGATTACCTTTGTGCCCATAACTCTATCGGTGTTGCCGACGCGCGACCTAGACAGTTACAAAAATGTATTTTTGGATTCATTCGTAACAGTGTAACTGGATTTTGTATATTTAAATTATTATTTTTGGTTTCCTCATTACACATTACATATCTTGAGGTTCAAAAATAACCTAGAACAAACCAGCACTCTAAAAAATTCTAAATGTCGGCGTTTTACTGGGATAATTACACAGATAATGAGATTTAAAATATTATGATAATGATTTAATACTTCTAATTTTGCTTATCGGCTTTGAAAGGCTACTGAATTAAGCTGTTCAAAAGTATTTTAGTTTCATCCCAACAGCGATCTTAAGTATGCTTTCTGCTGAGCTTTCCTCAGAAAAGATCCGAAGCGTTTGGATTTTCAATTGATATGAGGTTCTAAAAGAGTAGAAACCCGCACACATAATGGGCATTCATTGTAGAAGCAGATTATCTTTAATAAAAACTCTGCTGTGACGTCTGTGAACATACTCTTGACTACGATCAAGTTAACAGTGAGAAGCGTTGCGTAGATTTATTTGAGCCAAGCGAACAATACTAATAAAATAAAAACAACCAACTATTTAGGAGAAATCATTTATTAGCTACTAATGTAAAATTAAATCTTGACGAGGACGCAAACACTTGAATATAACTCAACAAATTACAAAATGTTACTAATGCATGTCAAAAGTCACTAAAGTCTTTTGAAGCTTTCTTCATAGTAAACCATATCTCTCTGTAAACCAAATTATATCAAAAAATACTAATTTACACGACAAACCTACACTACAGTTACTTATTTTAGAACTTGATCAGTCACTTATAGTTGCAGAGCCTTACTAGGAAGTTATAGTTTGCATTTTGAACGTATTAATTATAAAATTGCAAGCATAGTTATACACCAACATGACGAACAACTGTAAATTTATACATTTTAAAATTATATATAGTTTTTTAATCATCGTTTTGAACCTTTTTTTACATCACATAATGATCACTATAATAAAAGTAGCCCTACGCAATTACTTGATAATTTGCTCGTTAAATGTTATTGTATTGCGAAACACATACGTCGGTTCATAATTCAAATAGCTACACGTATTTCAATAGAATATTTATTTACTGCATTAAAGGTTTCTCCATTGACAAATAGATAGGAAGTATAATATTACCTGCAGCAGTTTGGATGAGAACCACTCCGTCACAGTCCGCTCCGCACCTGTAACAAGCGGATAGTGAAACTACGGGTCCCGGCCGGCATGATGCTTATGACTATGCAGTAATTGCTAGTTATCAGCCGACAAGCTGCACCGGTGCACTGTATATACACTATACAGTATACGCTGCAATCGTATGCCACACGCTACACTGTGGTGTTACATACAGGGTTATCATAATAGAATGGTGCGGTTTCGGTAATTCATAAGAAGATTTTAGGGACATTTCTGGATGTTATGTTAGCATCTCTGAAAGCCTCCAACCCAAGAGTTTGTTTATAAGCCCTATAAAACCTAATAAAATCCAGATACTGCAGGAATTAAAACGCAATGATAGTGTAAACCGTTACAATTTTGCTGTTAGAATGTTGGACAGAATAAGTGAAAACAAATTATTTTTAGATGATATAATTTTTACAGACGAAGCTACTTTCCATGTCATGGATGTGTTAATAGACACAATTCACGAATATGGGGCTCTGAAAACCCACACGCAATTGTTGAGAAAAAACGTGATTCGCCTAAAGTTAATGTTTGGTGTGGTGTGATGAAAAATCGCATAATAGGGCCTTTCTTCTTTGCTGAAAGAACAATTAATATGGAGTTGTGTATCTCGACATGTTAATCAATTATTGCTTTCCTCAGCTAGATGAACTCGAAAACATTCATCAACTTCATTTCCAACAAGATTGTGCTTCCCCACATTTCAGTGCATTGGTGACGGACGCTTTGAACGAAAAATTTGGAGATCGATGGATAGGCCGGCAAGGACCTATGCTGTGGCCTCCAAGGAGTCCAGACCTGACACCTTGTGATTTTTTCTTGTGGGGTTACATAAAAAACATTGTTTATTCACGAAAAATTCGCGACCTGAACTACTTAAAAAACCAGGATTAATGAAGCAATGACAACCATAACCGAAGAAATGTTAGCAAATGTTAGGAGAAAAATTGATTAACGTTTTGACATTCGTCCAGCGACTAAGGGGGCACATATTTAAATTTATTGATCATGTAAAAAACTGTTTGAGACGACAAAATAGATGAATAAAAAATATTAACTGAAAGTAATTTGGTTTTTCTTTAAACCATGTTCGAAAACGCACCATTCTTTTATGATAACCCTGTACTGCATCTATGCACTGTAGTGCTGTACACTTCATTCTTGTGCCACACGCTGCAACGTCGTGCCAGATTCTAGCTTCAACTCTTCATCAGTTTTCACAAGCAACTCCTTGTTCCTTTACGCTACATTTGCTCACATAGCATTCACAGTACGGTTGTGAATTATGACAAATTGTTAATACATGGTGTCTGGCAAGTCATTATTGGGAAATTCCCTAACTTTTTCATATTAGATGCAGCATTTTCCCTGACTAAAACGTGTGTAACTATCGGCTTAATTTTAATTGCAACATGGAGAAACCATTAAAAAATAAACACAAAATCAGTATCTATTCAATGATGTCCTCAATGAACACACAAAATCAAATTGTTAAATTAAAATGTACAAATAAACAGAATCATATTAATTGGAGAGCGAACTAGAAAAATACCCGGCATACATCGACAATCACTATTCATTCACTTCCAAACTGGCTCGCTGATGAGTAGAAAGAAGAAAGAATGGTGGCCGCCATCTATATAACTAAACTCACAAAGTCAGGTTTTCAATGCTGCCAGTTTTGCCAAATTTGTAAGTTCTGAATCCTTAACAAAATGGCGATTTCCTTGGGCGGTTTCCCTGACCAATGTAGAAATGTCCTGACTTTTTAATACAGTTTTAAATTCCCTGAATTTTCCCTGTTGCTAGACACCCTGTAATACAATATACATATATGTTTTAAGAATATATTTACTCAGAAATCAAATTAATTTTCGTTCGATGTTTTAGTTTTACGTCAAAAATCCGTCAAACAGTTTTTTAATAGATGTAATCTTGACTATTCATAAGTAATACCAAGGCGTTTTAGGTGTGTTAAGTTGTGTAAATCAGCGAAATGTTTGTGTTTTAGGAGGGAAATGTAATATAGTACCTTATTAAATTGATAAATGCTTAAACCCAATCAAAATTACAACATCAATTGAAATTTAAACACAATTAGTTTTGTATTCCGTTTTACTTTGTCTGTGCGAAATCACAAAGTCACAATACACGCGAACGCGAAACAAACGCATTAGACAATGTGTTTCGCGATAACGAAGTTTATCACAAGCTATCGACCCACTGTGGTGCGTCACGGTTGATAAGATGGCAGATATCTGCGGCGGTGATAGTGACTCGTCAGGCCGCTCCAGGCAGGAGGTCGTGGCCGGGCGGCGGGGGTGGTGGGGGGGAGGCGCAAATAGAATGACCAAACCACAAACCACGGCAGCACGGCAGTGACAGTGACAGTGCGTGTAGAGTGTACGGTGAATGACAACTGCGACTATGCAGCATCGATTGTGCGGCGTGAGGCGTGAGGCCTAGAGCGCAGGCGCGACAATCGAGTACTATGCAGCCTTGCCCCGCCCGCAGCCCGGTCATGATTCATACCCGCAGGTCGCAGGTGCCTACTGCCACTGTCTACTGTCTAGCTCACCGTTGATTATATTGTGTCATCCCGGTATCTACCATACCAGTAGGAACCCTTCCTACACTGGGACCGTGGCGTGACCTGTAATACAAGCGATGGTCGGTGTATTTTGTGTTCTCTTGTGTGAATTACGTTAATCCGCTAAGACCATTCTCATAATTAGACCAGTTCGTAATTCAGAGGCAGTGGTTCGGACTCCACGTTAAACTGCAGGTTAATGTTGGTGACCGTCGTTGCTATTTGAGCTTATACGATTAGATCGAAGAGATGTAGAAGTTTATGATGATCGCGTAAATGGTTACAGAAGAGACGAAAGGCTTCCTTGGTTCTTGGTCAATATCACTCCAAATGTGATCTTGTTAACACCATCACTACCAGCACAAAAACTCGTTGATGATTTTATTTCAGCACATTCATGGCGATAAACCTGCTTAAGGATCTAATTCCTTACATTTTTTTTATCAAAACCGCATCAGCCAGAGCGTTTTTGTTTCTATCGCAATATTCTTTGATTTTATTTGCCATATGCAGATATAATATAAATCTACGAACTTATGAGAACGTGTATCAAATTCATGCGATGCCATGTCCGTGCACTACACTAGAACTAGTCAGCGTCAAAACACAGGCTGAGTGCGGAAAATTCGTCCGACAAGTCGGCCGTCAACAGTTCCTTTTCAAAATCAGTTTCGTAACCTCTATATGCGAATTTTAAGTGGACCGGCTCGTACATTTTCCGTTTAATTTGTTTACCACAAACTACTTGTTAAAAGCATCGGCGTAAACACATATTTTGAAATATCGGCCGTCACTCGACTCGGGTAAACAATCCTATCTGTATTCCGCGGCCGGTAAAGTTTATGTTGTTTTGTCAAATTCTTGACTCGGGTCCAAGTACGAGTACGCGCGACGCGCCCAGCGGCTGAGCCTGGCCGTCTGTAGGTGAACCGCTTCCACTTCCACGCCGCAACCTAGCAAACCTATGATGTCGAGAAGTATCATCATCATCATTCATCATTCGAAGGGGCGGATTTCCCAAGGCGCTTCAGCCGTTGCAGCTTTTTGCGCACCCCTAAAATTCTCTATCCTGGAGAATCAGGAATCTTCTAGATGAAGAGACCTGTAAAACTGCAGCATCCTGTCAACGAGCTCGTCAGGAGGCAGAAAACTACCCCTTACCAAGTTGCCCAGAGTGGAGGACCTTACCTCTGCCAGCTCTGCGCAATCAAAGAGTAGATGATCTGCAGTTTCCTCCTGCAGATAACATTTCCTACACAGGGGGTCGCCGTTGAAGACCCCCATACGTTCCTCAGATTACCGTGACCAGTGACGATACCTGTGACAAGTTTGGCATCCTTCCTGCCAAGTTTCAGGAACCTCTTTGCAACTTGACGAGAAGGAGAACGAAGATTAAGCTTACTAACTCTATGCAGGGAAAGTTCAGCCCATCTCTTCTTATGACAATCCCTAGCCCAGGAATTGATAGTCTGAAAAACCGCAGCGCGGGAAACACCACAGAAGGGTTGAGGACCACAAAGGGGGGATGATGCAGCCCTATTGGCCAGCCCGTCTGCCACTTCGTTACCATCCACCCCTGAGTGCCCTGGAACCCAACAAAGGGTGACTTCATTGTGTCTGCCTACACAGGACACAAGCCTAAAGCAGTCCCACACAACCCTAGAGTTGAACTCTACCGAGTCCAAAGCTTTAAGGGCCGCCTGACTGTCAGAGAAAATATTGATAGAAAGGCCCTCATGACCCAGCATCAAGATGTCGAGAAGTATTCCAAATAGATTTCTTAGCTGGCTAGTTTGACCTTAGAAAATCTTTAAAAAATCCTAAAGGCGTCGTCCTGAAATCCAGCTACTTGGAGGTCACGAATTGAGGATAGTTGTGAGAGATTGTCGGTGGGTGTAGTGTTCTCTTGTGTGGATTAACGTCCGCACTATTGAATACTACATTAATCCGCAAAGACCATCCTCATAATTAGACCAGTTCGTAATTCAGAGGCAGTGGTTCGGACTCCACGTTAAACTGTATGTCTCTTAGATATGCCAATGACTGTTTGGCTAATAATTAACAGTTCTATGGAACATGTCAGCCTTAGTCAGTAACAAGACTACACGATTGCTCCACAATCATCCTACAGTCGTTTCTCATTCATACTTGGCTTAAAATACCTACCTTGTGGTATGGTCACCATTTCAATAATCTAATCTAAAATATGTATAAAAATATTGTAGGAAAAAAACTCCCCCCTTTAATTTAGGTTGACAAATAACATAAGCCAAAGAAAAAAACCATTAATAATTCAAACAACTCATTAACTTTAATTAGTATGACAAAATGTATGCATTAAAACGTACAAATATTTTATGTGTTTTTGAGGGTTCAAGTATTTTTTTTAACTTTTTAGTGTATAGTCGGTTGACCAGAACATTTGAGTGAGACTTTATTCATATGAATGAACACATTAGGTATAAAGACAAGAACATTAATCCATGACCAAATTGGTTTAAATTACGAATCTTATCGCTCGTCATTGGGGGCATTTTATAAAAATTATATGAGATTTACCTAAATCGGTCAAAACCTAATTCCCTAAAAAACAAAATCCTCCTTAAAACCAAAAATAAAAAAAACCAAGAGAAAAAAAAACAAAAAAATAACAAGCACTGCAGTATTAACAACACATCTATATTGGAACCATGGTAGGAGTTAAGGAGGGGCAAGGAAGGACAATTCCCCACAGACCTCTTAAAAGTTTGTATTTATTATTAATTTATTTACTACAGATTTTAACAGTTCTATTATATATTTTTATTTAATACAGATATTTTGATGAGGTTTTACTGTGGTTTTATCTTAGGTTTAAGTAAATGTTTGCTTTCCTCTATTTTAGGCTATACCGTTGTATTGTGTCATTTCCCAACGTCGACAATGATTGAAACTACATTGGCTTTTTTTCGAGCCAATTTCTAAAGTCGAACACTCGATTTCCCGTTGGCAATGATCGTTGAGTTTCCCTTTTCCCCACTTTCCCTCCCGCCCTGGGTGACTCACGGCGAAGGGCGCCGCCCCGGCGGGAGGGCTGTGCTAGGGCGACACATCTCAAGGCTCGAATAACACTTGATGGATGGTTCTTTAAGTGTTCTGGCGTCGAATTTCTTTAACCCCAAAATGTAAGTTGTCTGGTACGTCCGAACGACGTGTTTTAAGGCTGGTTCTGTTGTAGTAGATTCTTCGAATAAATCATTCGAATTGTCTATTCGCACGTCGAAATGTATATACATGTACTCAGGTTAGGTTAGGTTCTTTGTATAGTTATAAAAGATACCATCAACCATTTGGGCAAACAAACATCTCCTGTTTCTTCATACTAGTTTTTCTAAGAAGTATATAGGTAATGTGGAACGGACGTGTGCGGTAATGGCGAACGTCTGACGTGCGAATGGTTTCTGCCTAAATACCATAAAGTGACACATAAAGAAACGTTTAAAAAGTTGTTAATTGGTTGGGAATTTACAAATTTGCTTCCCTTGTTTATGAAATTCCTGCTGTTCAACTAACTTCCAGCGTTTCTTCGGGACCTTCCTTGACATCTCAAAATGCATCGACTTTCTCCGACATTCCTCGAGCTCCCAGATGTCATTTGTGGATCACTTGTGGATAACCTAACCTAACCGGACCAACGTTCAAAGTCATTGTGTAGGATATTTAATTCACATAACTTTTTTACCCTTGATTATTGCGTCACAGTTCCAAAACTACTGGTAATTTCTTTTAAACGTATAAACAATATTTTATTTTTTTAACTAACATAACACTTAATTATAGTTTCGCTGTTTTGTAAAACAAAAATTATAATATACAAAATACTAACATGAAATAGTAAACAAAAATAAACAGCATAAAAAATAAATTCTAAGCTCAATGATTAATAAATGTAAAGAATAATGAAGATGAATAATCATCACGGAGAAGTGTTACAGAAAGACAGACAGAAAAAAGCTCGGATAAGACCCATATCGACTTTTCAGGGGTATAAAACGTAAAGATGACTAAAAATATACACAATTTAAGCAATGTACTGACAAAACTGTAATTCTATTTCTAGAGGTGTTGTCATTCGTATGATACAGGGATAGTTGTAAACTAGTATGATTTAGTTCAGTTAACGAAATTCGAGAAGCAAAAAAAATTAGCAAATTTATTCTACAATACTTTAACATTTTAAAAATTAAACTATTCCTTATCCACGCCGGAAAAATAAACGAGTTCAATTGTGCACATTCTATTTTTGCCCCTAGCCCCTTTTTAACTATTTATCATTTAGAGGTTATTTTTGTATATAAATATACTGACATGGAATTGTAAATATATAATATACACACTGTAACCTTCAAAGGTATCTAAATAGTGTACAAACTCACACCGCAAAACCGTAATAAACTTAACTTCGTACATACACTTTTAAATAGCAAGCGATAAGTGAAGTTAATATTCGTGTCACGATTCTCCTCATAACAAATTAGCACATTTCGTGTAGATAAGAAAAATGACTCATTGGTAGTCAATATCAAAACAATCGTGAGCACGACCGGTTGGCCTACTGAACCATAATGGAATTAAAACATAAACAAACAAATATAAGCAAACATTTAATCGATTCATAAAACTGCTAATCAGTTTTAAATTTAACAGTCGCCACCTGTTGACCTACTCGAACAAGCAAGGCTTTTGTTTAATTTTATATTAGATTATTGAAATGGCGACTCTATCACAAGGTAGGTATTTTAAAACCAAGTATGAATGAGGATTGGGTGTAAGATGATTGTGGCGCGATCTTGTAGTCTTGTTACTGACTAAGGCTGGCATGTTCCTTAGACAGGACTGTTAATTAATAGCCCCACAGCCGATGGCAACTAAGGGACTGCAGAGTAACGTGGAATCCGAACCACGGCCTCTGAATTACGAATCGGTCTAATTATGAGGATGGTCTTTGCGGGTTAACGTAGTATTCAATAGTGCGGACGTTAATCCACACAAGAGAACACTACACCCACCGACCATCGCTCACAACTATCCACAATTCGTGACCTCCAAGTAGCTGGATTACAGGACGTCGCCACCCATGCACTATAAAAGTTAAGTAATGAATTCTAAAAAAATTCTATGAAAACATAATTTTAAGCATTATACAATATTTTTCTTATAATAGACAAGCTTTACAGAACATGTAATGTATATAAGTGATTTTATTAAATTAAAATCCATATTAGTTTGTTTGCATTGATAATTTATTTTAAATCTAGTTCAAATACACTATATTAAAGTATTATCTTAACGAATAACGTATTTTAATAGATGTAATGATAGAAATTTTCAAATTTAATGCTAATAAAAATAAACTCAAGCTCAAAATGTATTTTCCCTTCGTAATAATTTTTCATGATAATAATTATTTTTCTTCCTTCTTTTTTATCTACAAAAGTGATTCAATAGAAGTAAATAACCATCAGCTGTCAGGCTAAAATCAACATTGTTTGTTTACATTAACCATTGATATTAAAACCATTTCAAAATTATACTGCATTAAAATGTTATCCTAATGTGTACAAAAGCTTTCTGCTAGTGTATAAATAAATTTCAAAACATTTATTGACAAACACAGGGTGTACCTGGAGGGCGGCGGCAGGAGTCTTACGCGGCTACAGCTACTACACTGACACTGGGGACCGGGTGGCCAGAGTAAGCTAAACACGGGGGAAAGAAAATCGATGGTCCTGCGCAGACTCCCTGCGGCAGCCCCGGTCTACTATGGTCAACGTCCATAGCGTAACCCACCTTGGTAAACAACGGTACACTGGCACACGGGACGATCCAGGAAATGGTAAACTATCAGCTCACCCCTAGTAAATCCCCGATCAAAGGTTTTGACAACGGCTAGGCTTGTAACAGATCTCGAGGTCAAAAAATAACCGTGGATAATCTAAAACTCGCGAAAAATACAAAATATCGGCGTTTTATTGCGATACTAGCCAAAGTAACCGTTCTTCGCACGGGTAAAAAAGGCTGAGAGGTGTTCGTAGGCTCTACTGATACATTTACGTTATTGTTAATTAATTCTTCATTGTTTACAAAATGACAAAACACGAGTGTCTACAACATGACAAAGTGACATCTGTCAAATATTGGGAGAGGATTAAGGATTAACGTAATAGAGACAGTCATCGCGAAAAACCAAAAATCTACCATTGCACTATTTCGAACTAATAATTCACTAATTTCGATCCAGCAGTTTATTTGAAAAATCAATTATATTTCTTCTTCTTCCCGAACTGTCAAAATATAGTGCAAACGGATGTTGCCATTAGAAAATGTAAACATCGAAACCTAGGACGGTCACGGCAGCTTTTTCTTCTTCTTCTTCCCGAACTGTCAAATTTTAGTGTTCACAGCTGTTGAAATTCAAGTAATTTTATGTTTTCATTCTTTGAAAGTGTAAACATTCAAACTTATGACGTTCATGTGGCGTAGCCCGATGGGATTTTAAGGGAACTAATATGCCTATGTGTTGCATGAGTTTAAGATCTACCTTTCTGTAAAATTTCAAACCGGTCGGTCAAATTTCGCGATTACTTGCCACAACAAACCCACAAACATACAGAAACCACCTCTTATTTATAATACAGTATTATATATTAACACAACTAATGAGAATTACAGAATTTTATAATAATGATTTAATACTCTACTTCAAATTTGGCTAATTGGCCAGAAAAGCTACTGAATTAAATAAATTATAGAAACTGGCTAGTTTGACCTTAACTACAATCTGTAATAAACAGGAAACGGGACATGGTTTCTGGATAACCGCGACTTATTCACTTCTATAAAACCCTACATTTGTCGTTCAATGTGATGTTTTAACTTAAGAGGTAGCAAATTGTGGGCAAATTGTCGGTGCATGTGATGTTCACAGGTGTAGATCAATGTCCGCACTATTGAATACTACATTCATCCGCAAAAACCATCCTCATAATTAGACTAGTTCGTAATCCAGTGAAAGAATTGTGGTTCTGATCCCACGTTTAACTGTAGGTCCCGTAGACTAATTAATTAAATTGGCTATTAATTAACAGTCAGGTCTAAGGAAGAATGTCAGGCTTATTTAGTAACAAAATCGTGCCAAATCATTTCTCATCCACACTTGGCTTAAAGTTGGCTTAAGGCTTACTTGGCTACGAAGTTCGCTCTACTCACGCCAGCGTGCTGTTTGGGATCTCGTTTCATCTACCAGCCAGCATGACGCCAGTGAGACAGTAAGGCACGTAGAAGCTGTATCAACCCCTGGTCCGATTCCTGTTTAGGGTTATCTTGAAAAATGACCTATCGAAAAATGTATTTGTGTCCTTGCGGGGAAATTGCTTAGATCATGGATATACAGGGTTCATTAAAGTCGGGGACAAACTTCGATGGGTGATAGTACTCATCAAAATAAACAAAAAATTTCCTATAAACATATGTCGAAAATATTCGTTTAGTTCGCTATACACATTTTGTATTTTTTACACGTTATATATCAAGAACTATTTAAATCAGAAACCAAACTTATTTTACACATATTTATTGAAAAAAAAAATATTCACAAATTAGATCATTAGTTTGTTTAATATCTTCAAAATGGTGGCGTATCTTTTAATTAAAATAACAAAAAACCTTTAACTTACAAATTCTACATGAGATAAAAATATAAACAACTAAAAAACTTTGAGAATATTTCTTTCTTTTCAAAAATATTGAGCAAAAGTTTTTCTGTATCTTTGTATCTTGATATAAAAAGTTTATTGTATAAAAAAACAAAATGGCGCTAGCGGCTAAACAAAGATTTTTCGATATATGTTATAATTTTTTTTTATTTGATGAGTACTACCTTGTTTGTTTTTAATGAACACCCTGTATATTGAGGGCAATGTTTTCAGTTTCTCTTAAGCAGCTTAGAGTGTCACTCCGTTACAATTTTTGCGTCTCGCTAATGCTACCTCCCCCTCCTAAAGCCGCGACATATCCATCTCAAAAATGTAAAATGATATAATGAATAAGAACTTTTTTATCACAACTTTTAGACAGAAGGATACAATTTGATTTTGATTGACACACCAGATTAATAATGCACCTCCTCCATACGGTGTAAACTGTACAGTACAATATTTCAAAATTAACACGATACCTGAAATAACTTTGGAATGTTGTTTTCACTTAGCTTGTTTATCACAGAATTCCGTAAGGCCGAAGGTAAATCAAGATCCGTCTATGGTGTGTTTTAAATCTACTGTATACAGTAAATTTTAAAACCTTACACAAACATAACTGGACTCAATTTTAAAGGATACTTAAAATAAACTACCAGATAAGATAGATCGGCGACCGCATCTCCTACACACAATTTATTTGCAACGAGAAGACAAACGGAACGGAGAAACATTTTCCGAATTCCAAATAAACACAGGGTGAAGCAAGGGAGTAGAATATTCCCCTTCTTATTTAATAAAACCGAGAGCAGTTCGCAGAGACTTCACAAGTTGAAACGTACATATTTGCAACGTTAATTTGTAAATGTTGGTTATTTTGTGAATGAAAAGGAAATGTAATAAAAATAATCTAGTTTGCAAAAAAGTTTTCGTCTGTCTTCTTCACATAGAAAACCACTTAAGAGTTTGCGCAGTACTCCGCAATCTTGGACAATCTTGTTCCTTAAGAACAATGTTAATTTTGAAAATAACTATAAAAATAATTTTAGGAAATAATTTTGTGTCGACATTACTGACAACTTGAAAGACGTAAAACTATAGTTGAGGTATCAAATTTAAGTTAAGAAATTTTAGTTAAGTGGTTATCTAAGGAATTACATTTTCCTTTTTAGCGAATTTCCCATAGGGAAGAAGCTATTTCCGTACGTACGCCTTTATCAGTACACTTTATTAAACAATTGTATCGAAGTGTCTTTTCGCACGTCTAAATGTACATATTGATACTCGGGTTAGGTTCTTTGTATACAGTACTTATAAAAGACTAGCTTCGCTAGCTGGAGGCTCCGCCCCCAGGCCCCCGTGGTTGTTGTCGCCAGTCCTTGTAATTGAATACAAATAATGGCGGTGTAAGGAATGTGCGTGGGAAATTCCATACCATTATAAACTAAAATAACGTAACACAGTAGCAAAATGTGCAAGAATAAGTCACAGTTAAAATGTAAACTGTTTAGTCACTCGCATAACCTCAAAACCAAAATGTAAACAAAATAAAAGCATAAACAGATGCAAGTGCTTCGATCTGTGGAGTATATCTTCAACAAACCGATATAGTAAAGCAAACAGCTGTTCAAAAAGAAAATAGTTATAAGGTAAACAACGTTCTGGTACCACAGTATGGGATCCTTTTTGGGCTTCTAGGGTGAAACCAGATTGAGCTACAACAAAATTGATGATCCACAAACCTTCTCCATGAAATTCTATCTAGGAGTACCATTTTCCATGGCTAATCGTCCAACGGTGTCCGAGCACATAAACTTCAAACATACAAATATATATACATATATACAAACATCCTCTTTTATAGATATAGACACCATCATCCATTACGGCACCCTCTACTGTTCTTGAATACTAGTTTTTGTAAGAAATATTGACGTCATGTGGGACAGATGTGTGCAGTAACGGCGCACGTCGACGTGAGGGTAGCCTTTGTCAAACTGTATCCAAGTCAAAACTTCGGCCAACCTAAAATAGTCACCAATTTTCTAAACGGAACCAAATTCCTGCGCGGTATTTAACACCTGGAGTTCCCAAATCGGCTCAGAGCCATTCATCATCGCACTAACACAAATTCCGAACATTTAAAGAGGCCGGGCAGCTCGGCCGGAGCCAAGGTCACAGGGACCGGCGCGGAGACCGACGGCCTTGGCAGCGGCTACTGTGTACGCTACAGCGCGTCCTCCGAGGCACGACCCCCGTTACCCTATCCGCCGCAAGATGGCTCCAGCTACTGACTGGACCAAGGATCACTTTCACTCATCTGCGGAGCGCGGGACGACAATGATTCACTAGAGATGGAGCATCGTGACTCTCGTCACTCTAGAGAGGACTACAGTTTCAACTTGGCGGGGGCTATTCGCACGTCAGACGTGCGCCTTTACCACACACGTCCGTTCCTTATCGGTCAATATTTCTTAGAAAACAAGTTTTTTTTTAGAAAATTCACAAAACATGAACAGTAGAGGTTTTCCCGAAACGGTTGATGGCATATTTTATAATTATACAAAGAAACTATTCTAACCCAACCCGAGTATCAAGATCTACATTTGGACGTGCGAATAGACACTTAGTAAAAATCTACGAAAGATAAAAACAAAAAATGTACGCAGATCGAAATGCAGTAGCGAAGCCAGGATTTGATGTGGGAGAAAAAGATTAATAAAGAATCGCAGGAATTGGTCTCTAGACGGAGTTATCAAAGACAACGTGTATATCCAAAATATATAAGACAAAGAAAAAAAATCTTGTCAAAACAAAATGCCAAACAGAAAAAAAAAATAACAACTCGGACCTGAATGAATAATTTATAAATTTTATTTTTATAATTTTAATTTTTTTTTTTAGTTTTTTTTTTTCATTTTATAAATTTTATGGCTCAAAATTTGGAGCAACTAATATTAAATAAAAAATATTTCAGTAAAAATTTAATTTTTTCCTAAATGATTTTTATCCTTATAGTAAAATTAATTTTTTTATAATCTCCTGATTAACAGAATCAAAAAACAATATTGTTATTTTTTATATCTCGGTAATTGATAGAGAAAATATACTTAATTGTTTGTTATTTAAGCTGAATGCTGGTGAAATATAAATTACAAATTTTTGATAAATACGAAATTTTTTACAAAATAAACTATTATTATATTTCTGGACAACTCGTCGGCATTTTGTAGGAATACACGTCTCACCAAATTTCTCGATCGTTTTTTTTTACGAGAGTTATCGGTTCACAACACATATTTATACAAAATATAATATATACATATATATATATAATAAAAATAAACTATTAACGACAATGGTCTCGACCTAAAGAAGAAAAAAAACATGTACGCAGATCGACCATAAGCCAGATAGCTCACTGACGAAATTCGTAATAAAGAATCGCAGGAATTGGTCTCTAGACGGAGTTATCAAAGACAACGTGTATATCCAAAATCTTACATAGTTGAAAGCGCATTAGAAAAAACATCGAAAATTGTCAAAACATAGACTCATCTGCCAAAGAAAACTACTATAGCCTGGAACTACTTATAAACCAAGGAAAACCCCGACTTACGTCAATGATTATGTACCTCCGAAGTCCTGAGAAAGAAGATATGTCATAACCAGCTGATTTTTATTTTGTTTACATTCTTGTATTGTTTCACTATAGTTTTTTTTCTATTCTTAAAGTAAGCTTGTTTTGCAAGTTTGTTTTATAATTTTATTAAATGATCAATAAATCTATCTAGTCATTTTAACAGAAAGCTACAAGCTATGGATCCTTAAAAGTGGCATTAAGTCTTTTTTAAGTAAACATTTTTAATGTTTAAGTTAGCCCTGTTAAACATAACTTGTATCTGATGAAAGTAGGCTACAACACCCTAGTTTGTTTATTTTATTTTTGACAGGTATTAGGTAAACAAAAATACTTTAATATGTTTGGTTATTGAAAAACATTTCACATACCGGACCCTATGAAATGAAATGAATGACGAGAACGGTGTCACGGCCCGGCTGACGTATGGCCGACCACTCAACGCCTGACACAAATTTCCGTCCGAGTAGATTTATTCCTGCGTATTCGAACCGCTTGTATTTTAAGCCGAGGGTTAACCAGCGGAGCCGAGTCCAAGGAGGCGTTCGTGTTTAAATTAATCCGGCAGTGATACGACCACGTATCGGCTCAAGGTTGGTCCTCATCAGGCCGAGACGACAACGCACAACCTCACTGCTACGACTGTCGGTAAAAACACGTCAAAAGTATGCTCACTACTACGACATACGTAACTCGACACGTCAAAAGTATGCTCACTGCTACGACATACGTAACTCGACACCACAAAAGTATGCTCACTGCTACGACGTACGTAACTCAACAGGTCAAAAGTATGCTCACTGCTACGACATACGTAACTCACACGTCAAAAGTATGCTCACTGCTACGACATACGTAACTCGACACGTCAAAAGTATGCTCACTGCTACGACATACGTAACTCGACACGTCAAAAGTATGCTCACTGCTACGACATACGTAACTCAACAGGTCAAAAGTATGCTCACTGCTACGACATACGTAACTCGACAGGTCAAAAATATGCTTTCTGCTACGACATACGTAACTCGGCACGTCAAAAGTATGCTCACTGCTACGACATACGTAACTCAACAGGTCAAAAGTATGCTCACTGCTACGACATACGTAACTCGACACGTCAAAAATATGCTTTCTGCTATCACCCACAATAATTTCTCCAATCCTAGTCTCCGACATATGACTTCTTTTTGACATAAGCCAAACATTTCATTCTGTAGATTGGGTTGAATTCAGGTATTAATTGAAATCTTTTCTTCTTTATATGGAATGTAACATTTTTGAAGATTTTTTTATAGCAATAGTCAATAATTTAAATTAGTTTTGACTTAAAACTAATTAATTTTCCAGATATAATGTAATCTATTTACGACTTGTTGCCAATGTTATTGTTAAATATTGTTACTGTTTATAAAAATAAAAGAATTTTGAATTTGAAATATTTAAAATTTATAAATACATCGTCTCGAAGTATAAATTTGGTCGTGTCAGACGTTAACGTTAATTGTTTTTTTTTCTTAACTAAATCTTATTACTTCAATACCTTTCGGCAGCACGGCCGGTTTAGAGCACAATAAGATCATAACATGTGTATCACATGATCCTGGTTGGACAAAAACAGACTTAAGTGGGGATTATACATTACCAAGGACAATAAATAACTGTTTGAATTGGGATCGGCGAATCTAGACACACTTCGCGTACCCGCTTGGAGTTGTCGCGTTTTCCAAATCAGTTCGGCCCAGTCCCGTTAGGGATCCACAAACGGCCAAATTACCAGCCGGCCGTGTGCGCGCATCGGCGGACATTCCGCCACGCCGCAAGCACAGGCACCAGGCACCATGGGACCGACTGCCGAGCGTTTCCGATCAGGGAGGAGTTTCAGGACGAGCCGACAATAGAGTGGACCAAAATACTAAAAAAGTTTTGAATACCGTATCGAGTTCTAATAGGGCTCAAAAGCTGTGTACTCTTGTGGTGATTACGAGGAAAATAATTATAAAATACTTCAGTTCGCGCAAAGGGCTTAAAATTTTAACATAAGTACATTTTTTACTATTTAGGATAAAAACCTTTTACAGTGTTATGATTGATGAACACGAAATTTCATGAACACGAAAGAGATGCCATCATAGTATGCCTTTGAACCAAACTTTATAGAAATATGACAATAAGTGTGGTATAGGGGTCAGTAGAAAAACATACAACAGTCCCAAAACCACTTCCGTTGTCCCCGAAATTCCCTGTTGTAGATTAGCGTCCGCACTATTGAATACTACGTTAATCCGCAAAGACCATCCTCATAAATAGACCAGTTCATAATTCAGATGTAAAAATTGTGACAAGGATCCCACATTACACTGTGGGTCCTGTAGATGTCATTGGCTATTGTGGCTATTAATTAACAGTCCTGCTTAAGGTTTATGCAACGAACTATACAATGTAGTGTAGTTCGTTGGGTTTACGTCAGCCAAAGTCAGTAACAAGACTAAACAAGAACGCGCTACACTCATTCATACTTGATTAAAATATTTACCTGGGTGGGTCGTCATTCCGGAAAGGTAATAAATGTAATAGTGAGAAAGATTTAATTCTACCACCACAATAATTAAGTAATCATCCAGCAAACATTTCCAGCGCGGTCTTAATTAACGTAAATTCAGTTTCACCGTATTACGTAAACAAACCGGAAATAATGATAATAATAATAATTAGTAACGGTAGATCTAAAGTTTAAAGTGAAAACAGTAGGAATAACTCTGTAACAAAGGCATCAAGTATCAAACATAAAAGTAAACAAAATGTGATTTGAGACAACACAACAATAAGTCACTTATAATATTTAAATAAAACAAATTTGCCAAAAAAAATAGAAAAATAAACCATTGAGAGAAAAAGAAAAATAATAGAAATAGAATAGAAGGAAAAATGAAGAAAAAAACAAAAAGAACAAAAAAGAAAAGAAAAATATAAAATAGACAAATTGAAAAATAGAAAATTCAATAATTCTCCATGACGTACGCTATAACCCAATCAAAACCCTACCTTAAGTGGTTTTTGTGGAACAGAAGACAACAGTCATTCATCAGTCTAACTGCAGGTACTGGCATATTGTGTTGATGTTACCTAACTATGTTTACCCGCACTGTACACAAACAGCCAATCAGAGATAAGCAAAACAGAGTTCATACACTGTAACCAATCACAACACCTTTGCAAAACAAACAAAATTTACTGTTATTATGGCATTGTTCAAACGTTTATGTAATTTTTACTTTCTCCCCTTACATAAATTATAATTTTTGTCAAAATTTAAGTCGAAAGTGGATATATCCGTGTACAGCATCACTGAATTCAAAAAAGTGATTTTCGGATTGACACTGTCTGCGTACAGACCCCGAGGCCACACTGATCGTACGATTTTTGTGAAATTAAGTACACGGATGCATTTTGGCTATATCTCCAGACCACTTTTAAGGGTAGTTTACCCCTAAAACCTCTGAAAAACTTTAAAAATAAAAATTTCTTAAAATCCTCTCTAACGATTTTGTTAAAATGTCATGGTTTACATTTATTTAAGTCCAAAATGATGATAACACCATCTGTATGTCTATAAAACTAATGGTACAAAAAGCTATCGGGTAATAAAATCCAGTAAATGCCAGTCACGAGAAACAAAACATCGTAGGTTTATCATTTAACAGTAAATACGTGATATTCCCCATCTCTGAAGCATTCAGAGATGGGGAAGTAAATGCCCGCCACAGCGAAATAACTGAGCCCTTATGAATGTCTATTAGACAAATTTCCTTTACTTGTAATATACAGCGCGATTCATGAAGAAACGGAAAAATTTAAGGACTTGTTCTACTTATAAAAATTATGAAAAAAGTAGATATAAACATGGGTTCGGAAATACCTCGTTAGCGAGCTACGGCTAGCGAAAGATTTCGCTTACTATAGCGTTTTTTGCTATATCTATTGTGTACGGAGTGTTTCCGGGTCCTTCCTATGTTATTCTTATTGGATTAATTTTCTTCCCTTGGTAATTAAAAGTGCCTACTTTTCCTCCCTAGGTACTAAAAGTGAGTTCCGCGAAATGAAAAGTGGTACTTTAATCGATTTCAGAGAATAAAGTACAACTCTGCATTGTATTTTTTAAAGTTTTCTGTAATTCTTTCATCAAAAAGTATGTTTTTGAAAATGGAAAAAATCGCGAATCGAAACATTTTACTATTAAATTTATTTTGTACAGTATCTAAATATAGTCAGATTGCCACAAAATTACATATTCTTATTCAGAATAAAGTGCTTTAGAAAGGATTATTTTTTCAAAAAGTAAAAAAATTACCCTGTGGATAGAGGCGGATCCCTTAACGGGAGCAAGAAGGGTAAAATGTTTTTTCTACACATGTTTTTGTAGTTTTGAAATATGTATTTGATTCGTTCCCTTTAAAAAAATGTGTACTTTAAATGTTGTATCCCACTAAAGTTAGGTAAAAAAGGCAAATTGTAAAGTTTAGCACGACTCTCAGCCAGTTAGGCCAAGTTCTCCATTGTAGTTTTGTTAATGAAATGATATTTCCCGAAACTTGTGTTTTTTGTTTAGTAAGGTACATTTATCTCAGGATCTATTCAAGCTAGTCATGAAATTTTGTACATGTTGTAACCATACTAATTATTTAGACCCAATTTCATAAATATAGCTATATTAAATTTTAAGTAAAAAAACATAAAATTTTACTATATTTTCAAAAACTTTTTTTAATTAGTAGTTTACCTAAATTTATATAATTGGGTCTAAATACACTTAAGGGTGTAATAAAGATGTCCTAAGTATTGGAAAGCTATAGCTCAAATACTTTAGTAAAAAATTGTACCTAAAGTTACTAAATTTAACATTGGTAAGATATACCTTTCCCGCTCCCCTTAAGTTCCCAATTTTCGCCAATATTCTCTTTTCTGTTTGCTCTCTGGCACAATTATTAACGCAAAATGCGTAAATTGTTATATCTCCACCGACATGTCAGTAGACACGTCCCCTTCACTTCACTCTGTCCTTTATCGTAATGTCGCTGCTTGAGCCGTCGTCCCACAGGCGGCGCCACCGGTCGCAGGCGGCAGGACAGGTGGATTCCAAGCCACTTTCCCCAACGTGTATTGCATCACCCGAATATGGCACACTAATCTTTTCGGGGTCTACATACACAGATGAGTCTCCTCCACAGAGTTTCGTAAGCATTTTCGACTGTTCGCTGACATTTCTCATAATTAGACCAGTTCGTAATTCAGAAAAAAAGTGGTTCGGATCCCACGTTAAAATGCAGGTCTTTTAGATGGCATTGGATGTTGTGCTATTAACTAACAGTACTGTCTAATGAACATGTCAGCCTTAGTCAGTAACAAGACTACAAGATCGCGCCACAATCATCCTACACTCAATCCTCATTCATACTTGGTCTAAAATACCTACCTAGGTAGGTCACCATTTTAGTGACTAACTAACTGAACTGTAAATCCCTTGGATGCCATTGGCTGTTGGGCTATTAATTAACAGTCCTGTCTAGGAACATGTCAGCCTTAGCAACAAGATTTCAAGATCGCGCCACAAATCATCTAAAATTAATTCCTAATTCATACTTGACGCTACTACTGTTCTCAATGAATTAGTAAGTAAAGTATTTTGTCTATTGTATACTTGGCTAGGTCGCCGTTTTTGAAAGTACAGTAATAGCGTCGAACACCCTCGACCTCATAATCACGGGCCCTAGTTAATTGTTCGCGAACTTAATCCCTAGTTAATCGTTGGAACGCACCGGATTCATCCTTAGATTACCCATTTCCTCCCAAAAATCAAAGGCTGGACGTTGACGTTACCAAGCCCCAGGTTCACCAATAATAGTAACACACAGTAGTTCAATAGTCTCATTACATCTACACCATTAGCCGTCGTTTGTACGGGTTGTATGATTCTGTGTTAAAAGCAAGATACTTATTAGAATAACAATGTATAGACCTGAAATCTTAAGGCGGTGCGAGCGGCATTAGGGACAACTGAAATCCGCTAGGTCGGCGCTAGTGTCGCTTATTCGTTACGCATTTGTGATTGTTTCATGCAAGCTTCCTGCGTGACCTGTTTAAGATATCAATTCTATTTTTTTGTACATTTTAAAACAATTTTAGTCCTCCAAAATGATATATTTTATAAAATCATCTGATAAAAAATGTGACTTGAAAATATCATTTTCTGCAGTATATGAATTTGTTTTACTTCTTTCAAAATTCCACATAGATTACGTGAAAAAAGGTTTGTTATTTATCCAAGTTCCCAAAGGATTCAGCACAAAAGCGTAAGTAGTTTTCCCACACTCCTTGCATGAAAAAAGCCAAATTTCCGAATTCATCGCCATGTAACGCGAATATTTTTCACTAAAATCTTGAAAAAGATTATTGCAAACGATTATTGCAAGATAAATGATACTATCAACAAATAAACGTTAAAATTAGGTTTTTTAAGAAAGTCGATTTATCGCTCGCACTACCTTAAACTTGTTTAAATTAAGACAACATTTAAATGTAATATGATTACAAAATAGGTTTAAAATAAATGCTCAATGTAAACAAAGTAAAAATGATTGAAATTTAACAGTCATAGTTATTTCTTAGTGCTTATTAATTTTAAAATACTATACATGTTTGCTAAAACAAACAAAAATTGTCTAATTGTCTGATACCTCCAAATAATGAAAATATGTTTAAAAACTAAAGTGTTTCAAATGAAACTAAATGCTCTCAAATGTTCCGGTTCTTGGATAAGCTTTACAGAAAACCCGACCGAAACTAAGATAAGACCCTTTTCGACTTTTCTGACACATGGAAACGTAAATAAACGGTACCAGTGAACTGACACATACTTTCTCCCTTAAGTAAGTTCAAGAAAGACAATCTGTAATAAACCATCATGTTCTTCAAAGTTCATCTAAATAAATACCATTTAATAATTTATTGTTTCAAAAATAATCATCCCGTTTCTGATTATAAAAACAAGAGAGGCAAAGTTAAATTAATTGTTCGAACTGTATGGGGGGAAACACCCCCCCCTCCACCGGTAATACTAAGCTTTTTTGAGTTGGTTCTGTTGGGTGATTTGACCTTACACTTCATACCAAGTTTCATGGAAAACGGTTAAAAAATAAGGAAGAAATTGATATTTTAATATTCTCCATAAGAATAACGTTGGATGCTTTCAGACAACGTACTGTGTTTATCATGGACAGTAAATTTAACTTTTCTCTGGAACCGTTAGTCGTAGACAAATAATTCAAAATACTAATTTGTTTAGTTTTTTAAGAAGTTTTTAATGGTGACAGTCAAATTATACTTTACTTTTATTGTTTTCGCTGAAAATTTAAAAATTTGATTTTTCTGACATTTAAAAGCCCATAACTTTTGAACCGTCATTTTTACAGACATGCGGGTGGTGTCAAATTATTTAGTACTTTGTGCACTATAAACTATGAAATTATAATCAAAATCGTTAGAGCCGTTTTTGAGAAATTTGGATTTGCACGGGTTTTAAGAGTTTTTTAGGGGGTGGAGGGGGGGGGGGGGGGTGGGGGGGGGGGTGGGGGGGGGGGGGGGGGGGGGGGGGGGGGGGGGGGGGGGGGGGGGGGGGGGGGGGGGGGGGGGGGGGGGGGGGGTGGGGGGGGGGGGGGGGGGGAAACTACCCTTAAAAATCAAAAATTCAAAAAAATGAAAAAAACGCCTGGAGATACCGTGAATATATACATACATGCCAAATTTCATCTAAATCGGACCAACGGGGTAGGCTGTGGCACTGTACACATCCACACACACACACACACACACACACACGCACACACGGACGGACAGACATCACCTCCAAACCCACTTTTTTGGATTCAGGGGACCCCAAAACGGATATATCCACCCTCAACTCAAATTCGAAAATTTTGACGAAAACAAAACTTTCTCCATATACTACGTATAAGGGGAGAAAGTAAAAATCAAGCAATGTGCAGACACAACTCTAATTTTATGTATGTAGATTGAAAATCTTTACGTTTTGAAAAGAAACTGCTTGTATTTCCTCTCTAGTTCTAGCTGCGTGGGCTAATAGAACCCGTATTACGCGGTGAACAATTCCGACCACTACCAGTAGAACACAACAGAAGTCTCAAGACGTGGGCAGCGAGCATGTCGACAGGTAGGCCTACCGCAGGAAGTGCACGGTACACGGTACACTTCCCGCGGGCACCAGTCGACCTGCAAGCGACACGACGACATCCGCGCCAACGACCATCGACCCTTGGTGTTCGCGGGGAACAGCGAGCACTGGAGCATTCGACACATTAAAAAGCTTTATACCAGCATGTATCGACTAGTGCCGTAAAAGCACCTTGCAGTCGGGGACAGTAGTGGCATCTAACAGACCTAACCATTAATGGCGGTCAGTAGCCTAATTGTCCGCCTACTACGTCAGATGGGATTAGGGATCTCAATCCCGGGATTTCGGGATGGAATAAAGCCGATCCCGGGATTGCCGTTTTTATAAATCTGGAATGTTTTGTTTGGTGAAGACCCTCATAAAAGAGTTTATGTACTAAAGTTGTAAACTATCAAACATTTCATCTTATAAAATCGTAAAATCATGTAGCTTTAGGAACTTTATACAGTTGTATTGAAGCCTGATCATCTATCAGATGATTAATAGCAGACCATTGTCAGCAGCGCACTTTTCGATCGTCTTTACGGATTAACGCAGTATTCAATAGTGCGGACGTTAATCCACACAAGAGAACACCACATCCACCAACCATCTGTCACAACTATCCACAATTCGTGACCTCCAAGTAGCTGGATTACAGGACGTCGCCACCGTCCCAGTCCCGTCCAGATTTATGGACGCTCAGGTAGCTGAGGGTCTATCGGCCAAGTTGGTGTATACAGACTATAGTGGTCGCCAATAGGCCTAAAAACTAAATTGTTCGAGTTTAGTGGCCTTTAACATAATTCCCTTTAAGTTCCTCTTACAATTAATTATTCACTCAAACAATAGACTGCTTAAATTTTTGTTTTGCGAATTAGAAAATCTATTACATTATCAAAAAGCCCGGGACCATGTTATTTTTTCTTCTTTAGGTGCCCAGAGTCCAAAAACAATAGTCGTGAAAATTTTTATATATATATTATATAAATATAAATTATATGTGTGTGTGTGGTGTGTGTATTGTGTGTCGTGAACACGTAACTCTCGTAAAAAAGGTCCGATCGAACCAAATTTTAGAGACGTGTATTCCTACATGCTCACAGTAAAAACCAACATATCGGTCAATGGGAACGAGTTTGGGGGGTTTTGTACCCCAAAATGGGGTTTTTTGCGATTTTCACATGATATTTTTAAAAATTTCTAATTTTATATTTCACCATTGGAAACAGCTTAAAAAACTACACATTTAAGTTCCTTAAAGTTTTTCTCTATCTTCAACGGTTACCGAGATATTAAAAAATCTAAACACAGTACTGTACATTGTATTTTGAGGCTCCAATGTTATCTTAAGGAGGATTAAAAAAAAAATATTTTTCACTTATTATCTAATATTTTTGGATGAAACTTGATATTTAGCTTCATGTGGTTGAGATCCATACATTTGTGCTAAAAAATCATAGTTTATGTGTTTATCATGGCAGCAAACCTGCATACTCTTTTCCCATGTTAATCATATTATTAGGCAAACTCCTTTATTTATGGACAGAAGTTGATGAAAGTTGGTATAAATGTTAAAATAAAATATTGATGGATGGCTACTTTCAGTGTCCCTCACAGCAGCAAACCTACTCACTCTTTCCCATTTTAATCTTATGGAGAATAGGCAAAAATTCTCATGTTTATCGAGATTTTGACCAAACTTGTCATATATTATTATTATTATTATATTGATTTGGAAATTCGCTGAGTACGCATTTTATTGGTTAATATTCTAATTTTTATTATTTTAGTTTGACGCTACTGTTATATTTCCATTATTATTATTACAGTACTTCCCATATTATTATTATCTTTCTGGAATATTAAGTACATCATGAACTCTTGCCACTAGGTCAAACGATCAATAAAGTACTATCTACAAGTCACCGCGGTTTGCGTGAAGCAGTGCAAAGAAAACGTCCGGATTTGTGCAAAAACAGATTATTGGCTTTTACATTACGATAATGCAACCGCTTACACATCGTTGTTTGCTCGTAGTTTTAAAAAATAACACAGTAATAATTAGGTTATATTATAGAAACGGCGACCACACTACAAGGTAGGTATTTTGAGCCAAGTATGAATGAAGATAGAGAGTAACATGATTGTGGCGCGATCTTGTAGTCTTGTTGCTGACTAAGGCTAACATGTTCCTTAGACAGGACTGTTAATTAATAGCCCAACAGCCGATGGCAACTTATGGACCTACAGTTTAACGTGGAATCCGAACCACGTCCTCTGAATTACGATTTTGTCTAATTATTAGGATGGTCTTTGCGGATTATTGTAGTATTCAATAGTGCGGACGTTAATCCACACAAGAGAACACTACACCCACCGACCATTGCTCACAACTATCCACAATTCGTGACCTCCAAGTAGGTGGATTACAGGACAACGCCACCGTGCCAGTCAATAATGCCCTCACATCCATATTCGCAAGAAATAGATAACCCGTTGTAACTTTTCCTTTTTTACAAAAATAGAAAAAACGTTTACGTGTCGTCCGTTACACAAGCATAGATGACATTAAAAGTTAAAAAAATTAAAACATTAAAAAGAGCTCTAAAATAGATCCCAAAATTGAGATTCACAAGTGTTATGAGAATTGGAAAAATCGCCGACACTGGTGCATAATATATAGTAGGGTCTATTTTAAAGGGAACAACATCGATGTACATAATTAAATAAATTTTTTATAAAATAGAAAATTCCGGGTATTTTTTAACACTCCCCATACTATTTACCAACATGAGTAAATCTTTTAAGCCACTTAAATCTCACTAGCCTTTAATTAAAACTGTCCAAACATTAATTCCTTCTAAAACGTTTATTTTTATTTTATTTCAATTAAATTGTTTACATAATGGCCTCGATAAGTGAAAACAAATACTTAACATCGAGGACCATGTTAACTTAAACACTATCAATAAGTTATAACAAAAAAAACAACAAATATACTGTAATAATTACAAAAATTGAACTTATCCAAAAATATTAATATGTGGCATGAGGTGGGCTTAAAGGCTGTAACTACAGAAAACAAAGGTGGCAAAATATTCCTGTACATATAGTGTATTAAGAAAAGAAAAATGCATTGAAAAAATGGTTATTAATTTGTCACAGTGGCAGCCCTGCAGCTGCCACCTACGTCAAATTTCACTCTCTCCCACTCCCACACACCCAATAATTATAGTTGAAACTTGAAAAATCGACCCTAACCACAAAGTAATTGAGATGACATGACATTTTTACGGAATTTACTTAATGCATATTCATCAAGAGCAAATACAACACAACCTGATGGCTCATGCTACATTAAATAATAAATCATTATGAAAAATTTTATCCTACCCTATGTGGAATGATTTTTCCTAGGCCTATATTTGGTGTTGTGACTAGTGAAACTGATTTACTAATATCTAACAAATTTTTATCTAACAACTAATATATCTGAGATGCTTGTGTGGTGGTGAACAACTAATACTAATTTATGTGTGGTGAACAACTAACAACTAATACTAATTTATGTGTGTTGGTGAGTAACTAAAAACTAGTTCCTATGTGATGGTTGGTAACTAACAATTTAAACTAAAACAACTTTTCCAATGTGTAAGAAGTGGTGAGTGCAACAATACAACAATAACAACTATAAACTATATGTAAAATGTAACAATAGCATTACCTATAGCAAATAAATAATTTAGGCTTTTTCAACAAAAATAGGCCAGAAACATTTACAGTACAACAATAACATAACAACAACAGTAACAATAACATTGCAACATATAACAATAATTCAGTTTTAAATAAAATAAAAATTAAAGATGCCAACAAGTATAATAGGCCTTCCAACTGCCACAAACTGTTGGCAATTTTCTATAGGCCTAGCTGTTTCTAGGCAGGACTGAGAGACTTCAGATTTTAATCCTAATTATAATTCTTTTAATTAAGCAGATTTTAATTATAATTATTTCTATAGCTCTACACTCATAAGCCAGTTATAGACTAATATTTTAAATTGTTTTGTTCTTTTCAAACACAAGGGGAGTAATAATCATAATTGGCGGCAAAGTGGTAGACACCCTCCTGCTGACACAGCCTGTATGAATGAAACCTCAACCTCATCAGACCACAGCGGGGTGTGAGCTGTGAGTGTGAGTCGAGTACCCGCCGCGCCCCCTCGCTTGTTTCCTTTTCTTTAATTTTCAACAATACCACACCAAATAAGAAGTTTCCTGCTTACTGTATCTTTATTTAAATAAATATTCAAATGTAGAGGTAGGCCAGCCAGGTACTTATGTTAAAGTTTAGTACCTGGTGACCGAGCTTAGCTCGGATAAAATAAGACATGTATTAAACAAGATGATTTGCAAAATGAAAACACATTTATTACTCAACTAGCAGCAAGCCCGTCCTTTGTACGGGTTGTAGAATTCAGTTTAATGAAGAAAGATAATCATACCAAAATGTAAACCTGATATCCTAAACAAATCAATACAAAGAAAATAAATCGATACCCAGCTTTATTATTGGCTTTATTATTAATAGTTTTTTAATATCTGTAGTATGATTTCGAAATGGCTTTAAAATCAATGACCAATATAAACTAATATTGATTTGACAGCTGATTGTTTTTATTTCTATTAAATCAAACTACGACACTGTTTATTATAGTAGTTATTCATGAAAAACTGAATCAAATGCGAGTAATATGTAAAGTGGGTTTTTAAATGATCGTTATTTACTTTTCAAGAGACTTTGGAATCGGTTCTCCCGTTTCTTCGGAGAAGACGGCGTAAAATGCCTCCTGGAGCGTCACAGACAAACAGACAAAAATTGAGATAAGACCGGTTTCGGCCTCTCTAAAGCACGAAAAGTAAAAATAACTAAAAAATGAATAATTCTGAGCAATTTACAGACAAAACTTTAATTTCATTTATATAGAGATGAAAACACTTATGTGGTTTAAATAAAACCGATTCAAACACACCTTAATTAATATAGCATAAACACAGAACAAAAGTAAAGCCCCAGATGGGGGTCGATCTCACATCCTTCGACACGTGAAACATAAGCGCTGGCACTGAGCTACGGCGCCGGCCAAATCATAGCTGTCGTTTAAGGGTTTTTGGCCGACCTGAATTGTTTTAGCTGATCTTATACTGTATTTAATTATCCATACAGTTATTATTAGCCGGTGATCAACTGATTTTGTTAGAAAAGGATTGAGGATGGTGAAAAGTCCCAGAACGGCTTTATACAGGGTGGATACGAAAGGTGTCCAATATTAATTACAGACAGACCGTTGGTCCTACAATGATGAAATAAAATTCTTTCCTATTAACTAACCCATTGAATAACGTAAAAATGGTTAATTTTTTTATATAGCCTAGAGTGTTCCAGAAAATGAGGGTCACTGGTTCGAATTTCGGAAATATCAAATACAAACATACATCGTGCACCATATTAAAGCTCTCGCAAATACAAACATTTTGGCACAATCCGATTTTAAAATCTCGATCTCGTTTCAAAATAGCAGCCCTTTTTTCCAAAATTTTTGAAAACCCTCCATATTTTGGTATAGCAGACGATAAGATATATCTGACCAATAAAATATTGATTAACGGAAAAAGGCGGATGAATGTATCCCCATTATGTTAAAAACGATTTAAGAGAAGTTAGAATTAAGACCACTGTTTTGTAAAAATGTTAATTTTAAGTTTTTTCTGTAACAATGTAATTTTAAAAATTCTAAGTATATCTGTATTTCTTATTAAAAAACTTTAATTATAATAGGACTGAAGTGATGTACCATTAAAATAATTAATTGAAGCCTAATTGAATTCACTGATTTCATTAATTTATTTTGTGAATTTCCCACAGTTAAGAAGCTATTACGTAGGTCTCATATAACTTGGTAATCCGGACGTATCGGTCAATCGAAATGGGTAGTTTGGAGGTCTTGTACCCCATAATGTATACATCTGAAAATTAATATAATAATTGAAGTAGATTTTCTATTTTTTAAATTTAACTTTCTACAGATAACAAATAAAAAATGATTTTACCACAGGATATGCATTTAAATTATTACTTTGCAATGTTTACATTAGAAAAACCAGTAAACAGAAGACTTGTAAAAAACTAATATAAATACCAAAGATCCTTATTTTTTAAGATGATTATTTTAAAGTCTAGAGAAAATAAAAATAGAACAATCCTCAACCTAAGAAAAAGTATTATTCACTAGAGGATTTTAACATGTTTTAGAATTAATTTTTAATTTTCAGATAAAAATAACAAATTATTATCGTGGATTCGGCGATTAATGTAATGCCATTCTGTTAGTTTGAGTATTTGTAGGGTCCTAATTGATAAAACTATGTTCTGTTAAAAAAATAAAAATAACAAAAACCCCTCTAGTAGTCTGTAGTGGACTGTTTTTAATATTAAAACATGTTAAAATCAAGTTGGTGAGCAGAAAACACAGATCAACATCTGTTTTCATTCAAGCTTTCTTTTACAATGAAAATTCTGATGTAGAAGCAAAATCTTAGCCATAGTAAGGAAGGAGGGTGGAGTGATCGTTAGGCCGGAAGGGTCTAGACTGGTGGTCACAATTAGCTACTTGAAGGGCACTCCTCACTCCTGTGTAAGGGCCACTCGTAGTACGTCCCCGCACCACGTACAAGAGTTTGCGTACAACCTCGTTCATTATCCTGCGGCACTCTCAACGACACGACACCCACTACAATGGCGATTCAGCATATTTCAAAATGGCTTGTCCATATGTACATATGATATCTCTCTATCTTTAGCCTATTTCCTTACTTAGGAAGACACTCTGGCAAAATCAGGAAATACGGGTCCAAGGTGCCTTCGCCCATCAGGGTATTATTAAGTATTATACCGATGAACAAGAAATCACCTACTCCACTTCAGTGAGAAAATCACGCCAGCTATGATTTTTAGCATGTATGTATGGTTCCTAAACTCATGAAGCTAAATACCAAGTTTAATCCAAAAATATTAATTATGAAGAGAAAAAAGTATTTTAACTTATCCTTCTACAGATAAAACATTCGTGATGCAAAGTACTGTGTTTAGATTTTTTAATATCTCAGTAACCATTGGAGAGAAAGTAAAACTTTAAAGTAAGTACTAAATTGTGTAACTTTTTGAGCTTATTCTAATAATAAAAGATCAAATTGTTATAATTACATAAGAAAAACGCAAAAACCCATTTTTGGGGTAAACCTCCCCCCAAACTACCCGTTCCATTGACTGATACGTCTTCATTACGAACTTGTCTGAATAAATGCACGACTCTACCAATTTCGTTGGACTTGATCAAACACAAACATAATTTTAAATAAGTATACCAAGCACCCCTTAAAATAATTTTTTCCATGTTTCGGGAACTCCATTATTAATGACACAATGTTTCTAATGGGATAATGCCAGAAACCGGTCCAAAAAAAATTTAAAGGATACTTGGTATATGTGGGCCTAATCCAGCTACATGGAGGTCACGAATTGTGTATAATTGTGAGTGATGGTCCGTGGGTGTAGTGTTCTCTTGTGTAGATTAACATCTGCACTATTAAATACTAAGTTAAGACCATCCTTATAATTAGACCAGTTCGTAATTCAGAGGCGGTGGTTTGGATTCCACGTTAAAATGAAAGTCCCTTAGACCATGCCATTGACTGTTGGGCTATTAATTTAGTAAACAGTTCTGTCTAAGGAACATGTCAGCCTTAGTCAGTAACAAGACTACAAGATCGCGCCACAATCATCCTACACTCATTTCTCATTCATACTTGGCTTAAAATACCTACCTTGTGGTACAGATGCCGTTTCAATAGTCTACTTGTTGTGTCTTGTTCTACTTGTCTACTTTGTATGAGACCTTGCCATGAGACCTACGGTAATAGGTTCTTCCCTATGGGAAATTTGCTAAAAATGAAATCTAAGTCATCCCATAGGCCTATTATTAACAAATCATTGACATTCAATAAAATACACAACTCAGGGAATACAGTTTTTTAAGGTTAAGAGTTACAACAGTAGCAAATGGTAGTCAAATGAAAAACCCTACTTCAGTACTTCTATAATTAATTCATCCTTCTTCATCACCTAAAATCAATTACTGGCAGTAGGCCTATAAAGCTTTTATATTGAACCCAGAAAGGTTGTTTGTACAACCTTGTATTAGAGCTAGGCCTATAATATTGATACAAAACTATTCCTTGACATAGAATTCACTTTTGAGAAATTACATGGGGATTAATTTTAACCAGTGTCAGTGACACTGTGGCCAGGATATACCGTTTGAGAGGAACGTATTGTTTGAGAGTGAGGGTTTGAATTACATGGTACTTAAAATCACCCACTTTATATTTTACATGTAAAACAACTAGGCCTAAGGCAGAGTTTTCTGAGGTAAAATAACAAAATAAAGATTAAAGAATATTGAAGAATTCATCAAGGAGTTTTTACAAGAAATAGGCTACTACTTTCAAGAAATAACCTTCGAATGACTATTAATAGGCAAAGTTTACGATAAAACGAAGGCCTAATGGTATGTTTTTTCAAGCAATACATTAACTGGAAATTAACAGTTTTAACCAATGTTAAAAGGGTTAATGCCTTTCTTCATGCTGATATTCATTGTGATTTTATTTAATCTTACAAGTAAGTTAGCTGTAGGTTCTATATTTTCTAGCGACCAAGAAGCCCAAGGCCACCGTAAAGAAGCCGAAAACGCCCACGAAGACCTACCAAAAATTATTCAGTGGTACAAAAAAAGTAGACTGCTTTCAGTAAATTTGTTAACTAAAACAGTAGGTGATTCATTTTTAATATATATTCAGTCTATCACCAACAGTGACGGGTTTAAGATTTTCTACTCCTAGTACTCGACGGATGCATGCTTGGAGTTCATACGTCAGCATCATATTCTGCAAACATCCTCACACCAGTTTTCAAGAGTCTCAAAATCCGAGTCCAAAACACATACACACACGAGACAAAGTACGGGTCATGAATCTATCGCATACCGTCCTGGGTATGGTCATTCAGACCGCTGACAACAAACAAATCTTTACATTCAAATAAATAAATAACCCAAGCAGTCTGTGACACTGGACCAAGGACTTAAAGGTTTAACCTTCCAAAGTCAGGTTAATTATTGAAGATTAGGGGCTAGTGGGTTCCTATCAATCTTAAGTAATACTAGGTCTATTAACTGACGCCACTAGTTATGGGCACTGAATACAACCAATGGAAACTAGAGTTTTTTATAATGTATCCACCTTTTGATCAGCTGAGTCTATCGTTACATATCATAGTGGAGATATAAAAATTGAAACAGTAGATATTTAAATAAGGTATGTACCAACATTGTTGACAGTGTCACCTGTCAGTGCCATAGTATTGTGATTTTGCCATATATGTACATTGGCTTTTAAACATATCAAAATCTTTAATTAGACCAGATTGAATTATATTTGGGATATTTTAAGGTTTGTAGTTTAAGGTTAGTGTTTTTACGATGAAGAGACCATGTAGACTACATGACAGAGGCAACTTATCCTACTTGACTAACTGAGATATTAAATTTATGCAAACATAACTAAATTAATATTTACGTTATACGTTCTGTTATGTATGAAACTGCTTTATTCAACCATTTTCGCTTCCATTCCATTTCCATTTATAGTGCAGACGTGCAACAGGCAAATATAGCCTGCTTATTTGATTGCTACAGATTCATTATATAGAATTAGAAATACATTATTAGAATTGAGAAAAAATGTATAACTTACGTAGATTACTGTCTACTGACAATTAAGAGTGAACACTGATATTTTAACACAATTGCTTCACTAAACGTCACTTCGTTTCAACGCACCCACTACTCTCACTACACTGTCAGCCATCTTGAAAATATTTACGTTTTATCGTAAAATAGTACAGTCAAATGAAGTTTTAACAATATATATTACTTTTCTCAAATTTCAAAACGTTTAAGAAAAAATTGTATTCATAATTTTAAATTAAAAGTTTTATTTTTATTTTTGAACGATTTGTCCTATAAATTAATTTGAAAGCTATCTTGACTGATCATCCCGGGAGGTAAAATTAGAGCAGTTTGAAAGTTAACTTTCTTTATTATGAGTTTGTTTTCAGTTTAAAAAAATAACTAATGTATTTTATATTGTTTTTAGAAAATGGATTTAGCGTATATTAATTTTAAAACAAAAATTGAAAGAAAAGAGTTAATTCAATTCAGTTTTATATGTTACATGTTGTTATATTTTTCATTTTTTTTATTTTAAGAGCAATAAATGAATTGTATAAAAAATAGGTAAGTTTTTTTTTTAAATAAAAGTCTAATTAATATTAAAACAGATTAAATAAAACCCCTTAAATTTACAAAGGGGTTTTGAAACATTGGTATCTATATGGGTTACTTGGGTGTGATCCTTCAAATAAGACTCTATGTCCAATTCAATGAGTTTGTCATCAAATCCAAAGTAGGTACTTAAGTTTCATCAAAAGTAAATCAAAAGCTTGAAAGCAGTCTAGAAAAACCAGCGTACTGCAATCACCCTTATCTTTTGTCTCAAAAAGTTCACTAAAACTGTTTAGAAAAGCAGTGCAGGTGCTATAAATCTTTGCGGAAACCAGTCTGGAATTCAGAAAATTTTCTCAGTTTCAATATTATGATCAATCTGTTTCACTTCAATTTTTTCCAGAACTTAAGATAGTGCTAGTAGCACTAAGATAGGCCTTAAATTTTGAACATTGGAAGATGTCTTAGTCTTTGGTAAGGGACGCACTATACTGCATTTCCAACTACATCCCATAATTTACAAAATGTTAATTGATCTCATCTACGCCAATGGTGATTGAATCAATTTCAACCTTGTCACTTACCAAAACACACTGACATAAGAATGACTAAAATACCTTGGGATTTTTTGCATTGAATATCTTGTTCATTACTTTTTTTCTTTCTATATCAAATTCAGTTTATTTCTGACGACTTTATATCCATCCCAATCACTTTTGTATTTGTAGCGCCACCTTAGTTTGTTTTTGCCAATCCTTGTATTTTATGTGTTCTCCAAGGAGCTCTTTTCCTAGTTGCGCGTTTCACAACCGTTGGAGCGCATTCATCAAAAACAGCCCTTATTATTAGATGTTAGATATTTCCCAATGAAATGCACGTCTTTAATTTCTGTTACCTGATTCTGAACTGTACCACTAGAACGCAAGAGTCGTTTCAAATACCTAGTACTCTGACATGTACTTGACATGAGGTCGATATTCACGTCACCCAGAACAACTACTTTATAAACTTCAGGTGCAAAATCCGTAAAAGCAGACTGGAATAACGAATCAATACTCGTGTATGCGACACTAGGAAGCCTATACACTATACAATCTCCAAGTCTCATATGTTTGCTCTTAACAACTACAGAGAGATGTTCAATACCTGGGTCAGTATCAGTCAACGAACGTGCAGTGTATTTGGTGGTTTTTTTATGTACAGTGTGATCAGCCCTTAAAAAATTGTTTTCGGACTGATATTCGCCTGTCTGGCTACAAATCCTGACACCACACTGATCGCCCGATTTCTAAGAAATTTGGTACTTGAGTGACTTTGGCCATATTTCCATACAATTTCTTTCATTTTTAGAATTTTTAAGGGTAGTTTACCCCTAAAAATAAAAAAAAACAAATTTCTTAAAATCCGGTTAGTATGATTTTAATTAAAATTTCATGGTTTATATTTCTTAACATCCCAAATAAATATACTACCACCCGTCTGTAAAACCAAGAGTTTAAAAGTTATGGCTTTTAATTGAAGTAATTTTAATTGTTTATAAGATTATTTTACTATCACCATTGAAACCAGCTTAAAAAAGTAAAAAAATATTATTTTGAATTTGTAGTCTATGATTAGATTAGATTACCATTTGAAATGGCGACCTACCCAGGTAGGTATTTTAAGCCAAGTATGAATGAGAAATGATTGTGGGATGATTGTGGCGCGATCTTGTAGTCTTGTTACTGACTAAGGCTGACATGTTCCTTAGACAGGACTGTTAATTAGTAGCCCAACAGCCGATGGCAACTAAGGGACCTACAGTTTAACGTGGAATCCGAACCACGACCTCTGAATTACGAACTGGTCTAATTATGATGACAAATGGTTCTAAAGGAAATGTAAATTACTGTCTGCAGTAAGCACAGTAGGTTGTCTAAGAGCACTCAATATTATTAAAAATCTATTTCTTACTTATCCTTATCTCTTTCTTCCTTTTGTTATTGATTGTTTTGTATGAAACCTGGTATAAAGAATAAGGTCGCATTACCTAACACACCCACACAAAAAATTTCTTTTATAAGACACTTGGTATAACTATTTAAAAAATGTTAGATGTCATTTTATTAAGAATATAATAATGGTATAGTTTAAAAAAGGTGTGTATTAATTTTTTTACATTTTACATACTTAGAAGAAAGTATGTGTCATTTCACTCTGATACCATTTATTTTTTAATTTGAATTATTAGACCTAATTAACTATGTGATAAATTAATGCTAAAGTAAAAATTTCATTCATGAATCCTGGAAGAAAATCAATACAAATCTTTTACACCTGGTCTGTTTTCTGAGCTCAATCAATCACCAGTTTAGTGATGTTGTCATGACAACCAATAACTTTCCGCTCTCTCCTCTGAAGATTCCCTCTCACCTTTGTTGAAAGTGGTAACAAACAGTAGAGACAAACAATTAAAAATATGACCACAGATCTAAATTACTCAACTATCAAATTAGCTCATCAAGTCAGAGATTTCGTAAGTGAGATTATTTAGTTTTATTTGTGGTTAAAACATTATATAAATATTTTGAATTTACTAAAATTTGCATTGCAGTTTTCTTTATCTTTTGTATACAAAGGGCAATTTAGATATAAACATTGAATTGTAAAATATTTCTGACAGCAAACTAACCCAAAATTATGGAAAATATAATTTTAAAGTATAACTTACATAATAATAATGCTTCAATTTGTTTTTTAACAGATTTTATTTATCTTATGTGTTGAATTGTCTACTAGCCACTACATCAACAACTCCGTTACATAATGTAACTCCTGTTTGTAATCAATTTGATCTTTGTGTGGCCGTATGTTTATTTAAATGTTCAGTTGAAATTTTAAGTGAAAACCATAAAAAACTTCAAGCTAATGATTTATATTTTTCTTATTCAATAAACTGAAACATATAATATTACAGGAAGAAAAAAGACTTCAAGATCGTAAAAAACACACACTATACGTGGTACATCAGTATTTAAAAGATGAAGGGTGAGTTGAATAAAATATTGTCTATATCAAGTTTAAAATTAAGGATCAAAACTTGAGGAAGCATCATGTAGCATAATTTTTAAAATTATTTTAAGGGTAAATAAATATTTTATACTTCATAAAATAATATTAACTCTTACTTACAACTAATTAAGTGTAGTCTTCTTAGAATCAAAATTACCACTACTGTTTATTACACTATGAGGTAAAAGCTTAAACGACCACCAATAATTTCTTTTATTATTAATATAGTAATATTTTCATAAGAATGAAAATATTAATTAAATTTACTAATGCAGATCACTCATTGCCAAGTGAAACGATCTGCTGCGATGAGGGTATTTTTAGAAAAAAAATCTCCTCTACCAACACGGCCGGCCGGTATCATGTATTTCCTGTCTGTCAAATTTTGCTGTGACTTTTATAGCATATTTGGTAAAACATAAAACTGAAAGCAATAATAGCTTTGAAGGTCAGTTATTTGCTCCCTTTGACAAAATTGCAAGTATGGGTTATTTATTTCACACAAAATATTCAAGGTTTTGTCCCCTTAGTACTTTCAATGATATTTTACAGTTAGTTTATTTTTTAATCAAAAATTATACTTGTCACTGTACTTTACAATATGAAGTAAAATATTTCTGACAGCAAACTAACCCAAAATTATGGAAAATATAATTTTAAAGTATAACTTACATAATAATAATGCTTCAATTTGTTTTTTAACAGATTTTATTTATCTTATGTGTTGAATTGTCTACTAGCCATTACATCAACAACTCCGTTACATAATGTAACTCCTGTTTGTAATCAATTTGATCTTTGTGTGGCCGTATGTTTATTTAAATGTTCAGTTGAAATTTTAAGTGAAAACCATAAAAAACTTCAAGCTAATGATTTATATTTTTCTTATTCAATAAACTGAAACATATAATATTACAGGAAGAAAAAAGACTTCAAGATCGTAAAAAACACACACTATACGTGGTACATCAGTATTTAAAAGATGAAGGGTGAGTTGAAAAAAATATTGTCTATATCAAGTTTAAAATTAAGGATCAAAACTTGAGGAAGCATCATGTAGCATAATTTTTAAAATTATTTTAAGGGTAAATAAATATTTTATACTTCATAAAATAATATTAACTCTTACTTACAACTAATTAAGTGTTGTCTTCTTAGAATCAAAATTACCACTACTGTTTATTACACTATGAGGCAAAAGCTTAAACGACCACCAATAATTTCTTTTATTATTAATATAGTAATATTTTCATAAGAATGAAAATATTAATTAAATTTACTAATGCAGATCACTCATTGCCAAGTGAAACGATCTGCTGCGATGAGGGTATTTTTAGAAAAAAAATCTCCTCTACCAACACGGCCGGCCGGTATCCCTTTGACAAAATTGCAAGTATGGGTTATTTATTTTACACAAAATATTCAAGGTTTTGTCCCCTTAGTACTTTCAATGATATTTTACAGTTAGTTTATTTTTTAATCAAAAATTATACTTGTCACTGTACTTTACAATATGAAGGCAAAGAAAACATGAACTCATTTCAGACACCCACCTTGCGCTCTTATCCCCTATATTCATATAGATAAGACATAACTATATGGTGGGAATTTTAAGATGAATATAACTAAAAGGGTGAGTGTATGGTTTTTGTGACATTTGTAGCTTTTTTATTGACAAAGACTAGCTGATTCACCAAAATGTAAATTAACAGCTGATTCATTGCTGACCAGCAAGTTGTATGCTTACTTCGGACATAGTTTTAAAGATTTACTAGCTCCAAGAGGCATGGGGCACTGCTGGGAATTAAACCATCTAACTGAAGAGTAGCCAAATACAAATTACTAAAGTCTCATTGGAGCTTCAATACTAATGATCGCTTCAAGTTGCTAATAATTCAATTTCAACCTTTGAGCTAAAGAGATATAGGATAGTCAATTACCCCGAAAATTCATCACAAATTCTTGTGAAATAGTATTCTTTCACCTTTTCACCGACTGATAACATTGAGTGGCATGTCCTGTAATCCCGCTACTTGGAGGTTATGAATTGTGGATGGTTTGAGCATTGATCAGTGGATGTGATATTTTTGTGTAGATTAATATTTAACACCCACACTATGTAATCCCACGTTCAAAAGCAAAGACCATTCTCATAATTAGTCCAGTTTGTAAATTCTGAGGTATAAGTAGTTTGGATCAAAAGCTAAACTATAGGTCACTTAGATCCTATTGGGTGTTGGACTATTATATAACAGTCCTGTCTAAGGAACATGTCAGCCTTAGTTAGTAACAAGACTACAAGATTGCACCACAAACATCTTACACTCATTTCTCATTTTTACTTGGCTTAAAATTCCTACCTGGATAAGTTGCCATTCCAGAAAGGTAATAAAGGTTAACATTTTGACAAACAGGTATCACAGTTCGGCTCAGCAGTTTGAGTCAGAGGCCAGCCTCAGCAACCAATTCACAGTATGTGACAACATTGACCTCTACACCATCTTACAAGAGTTTGAGTCCTACTACTTCCTAAGGTTCCAGAAATACCCAAAGGTGAAAGTTCAAGATTTTTTTTAACTAACGCAAAGTTAAATTTATTGGCAACTTGCAGTATAAAGAAGTTATATAAAACTCTAATGTCTCTTCTTATTGAAGGTTTACATGTTTTTTTTTCACTTCATAAGTACAAATCTGGAACGTCCATGGAACTTTGTCGCAGTTAGGAAAGCTTTCCGTTTTTTCTTCACGTTGTATTTTTTTGGCACACTTAAAGAATGTACAAATAGTTATATTTTATTGATACAAAAGTATAAGAGTACAACAAACTATCGATTTTTACATGTGAATGACTTTCATCTAAAATTTATTAATAGAGAAGTTTTCCCTCTCAAACTAATATTTAGCTTAATGCCCTACGAGCGGCGTTAGGGACAACTGAAATGAGTTAGGTCGGCGCTAATGTCACTTATTTGTTATGCATACAAGATTGTTTCATGCAAGCTTCCTGAGTGACTTGTTTAAGATAACAATTCTATTTTTTCTGTACATTTAAGACCTCCAAAATGACATAAAACATAAGCAGTTTTCCTAGTAATAAAATATACTTCCTTTTCATCCTTATGCCACAATATTGAATTGACGAATGGTTTTGGAAAAAAATTGTCCTCTTTTCAGCAATTTCTTTTAACAAGCAAAAATTTAATTCTAAAATTACAAAACTGTAAAAATGAATGAAGTTTTTTTTACATAATTGTAACAAAGATTACAATAATCACAAGGAAACTTAAATCCAATGTGAATTCTCATTTCAGATATGTAAGAAGATACTACCAGGAGGGGGTGATGGAAGACCGAAACAACAATATAAATCGACTGAGAATAGTAACTTTGATTGTAAGCTACTTGCTAGCTCACTCTCTTGTCCGAAACAAAATAAAACTTCTACTAAAGCTGTTGGTAACTCAAAAACGAGGAACAAACCATTTGTATCTGACTTTGATATCACGATTCTTCCGATCACCGCACCCAACCCAAATGTGCACTTGCAGCCAATAGAGTCTGACTTGTCCTCTGAGCGAATTGTCAAACCGATATCTGGTTTGGAGGGATATTCTGGTGAAATGAAGGAGTTTGCCGATATAATTTCGAAGGTAAGATGAGAGTTTTTCCTTTCTCCCCTCATTGTTTTTGACAAAATTTTGAATTTGAGTTGAGAGTGGATGTATTTGTTTTGGGTCTCCCTGAATCCAAAAAAATGGTTTTCTGACCAAAACCACACTGATACTAGTACTAGAAACTTGAATACTAAAGATACTTGTACTAGAAACAAATGTTTATAGAATTCTAAAAATGTTAAGGACTGACACTATAGTTCTACATTTTAATACTTGCACACCTTTGAAGCCCTCGATGTCAAATTACTGAATTTTTATTTCAAGTAACTGATCCCCAAACATGGTGAAAACATATTTTGAGTATTTATGCTTATTGCGCAATAATTTTCCTTTTTTTAGGAGATCTTTGTCCAAGACCTGAATGTGCGCTGGGAGGACATCATGGGTCTGGAGGCAGCCAAGAGGGTCCTGAAGGAGGCGGTGGTTTATCCGACAAAGTATCCGGAACTGTTCACTGGGATCCTGGCACCGTGGAAGGGGTTGTTACTGTATGGTCCACCAGGCACTGGTAACCTTCAATAAATATAGTAAATAAGTATATATAAAATTGTAGTTTGAAAATTATAATACAGATCTACTAGGTTTTTGCTAGTTCAGTGGTCGAAATTTGTTACAAAATTTTGCCTTCTATATGGTGATGACACCATGATAATAACAAGGTGCAGTAACATCAAAGACCTGATGATAAGGGCGGTAAAAGACCTGGAGGAGACCATGAGTTTGTTTCATTCAATGTAATAAGCTCCAACTTAATACAGATAAAACTCAAACTCTGGTCTGTAGTAATAAAGAAATATGTGGAGATGTGGTGCCAGCTCCCTGTCAAGCTAATAGCCCTAAATATAGATTGTAGGCTGTCTTGGTCTGCTCCCATCGATGGCAAGTGTAAAAAGTTGGTCGATTTCCTCTTGAGAAAACTAAGGAATCTGGTGACTGTCTGCATACTATGCTCTGTTTCATAGCTACCTTTTATATGGCCTTGTTTTGTGGGGTCACTCACCAAACACCCAAATAGATCTCCTACATAAGAAGGCGGTGGTGAGGATTCTGACTTATATACTGATATTGGGATATTGACACTCACACAACTCGTGACCAGCATTACAATATTAGAAGCAGCAGACCTCCTGTAAATATTTGAGAGCTGCTTGAAACCAAAAGATTTAGTTGTCTTTTTATGCAATATACCTTGTGAGGGGCCTTTAGTTCTTGAGTTGAATGTGGTTGATTTCCTCAATACGTATTTCACCACGGATGTGGCATCTTCAGAAGGAGTTTAGAGTCACTTATCTACACTTAGGCTTAATTCATCATCTTCATGGTTGTTCGGCGCGACACAACTTCGTTTGAGAGGCTGGGGTCAGGGTGGGTTTTTCAACATTGTCATCAAGGAAAAAACCTGAACTTATTTAGAGATTATTACCCTTAATGCCTTAATTCTGTGAAGAGTAAAAAAACTTCCACCAAGCGCTGCTGGCAACAATCTAAGTGTTGCTATTTAAAAAAAATCAAGTCAATTTAATTATGATAAAAATTAGTTTATTAATAAACCTTATAAAATTTCTCTATAAACAATATTCGAGTATAAATACGGTTGTCTCGACGAAGTCGGCCTTGGTGTTTTTCCATTTTTAATAGACTATGAGTCCATCAAATGATCGGGCTCTACTTGCTGCGACATATAGTTGGCCGTGACCAAACACCGATTCTGGGAGAACTACTCCAACCTTACCCAAATATTGGCCCTGAGATTTGTTAATGGTCATAGCAAATGCCACAATAATCGGGAACTGTGTGTGCTGGAGACTGAACGGTAACAGGGTATCGCCTTCCAGTCTCCATTATGTCGAACGTTTAGCTTTTTTTTCATAGGTCACCGTTCTTTGAAAAACTGTTACTTCCGTTGTGTGTCGAGCTGTAAACATCAACTCACGCAATGTTTGTCTCGAGTGTTCTATTTACTCATCAACTGCACAATATATAACTACATTAAAATAACTATACTTAGAAACTAAGTTTAGATTTTCCCAACAGATTTTCATTTTGGTTAATTTTTTTGTTTTGAGCAAATAAAAACTGGTGTTTTATTGCCAGCTGTACGATGATGTCTTCATTAAACGAAAAAGAAAGAACCATGTTTAACTGTCAGATTTAATTTGTTTATTTAACCACTTCCTTAAATAAACAGCTGATTTCTCGATCGTCGGTGTTTACTTCTATATTAAGTTTATGGAGAAAATCGCGACTTTGACATTATTTCCATGTCCACGGTGAATTTTCAATTTTTTTTTAATTGATGGCAAAACTACATGCTAAGACCTTTATAAACAATTTATAGGTAGCAAGCTCATAGAACACAAAAAAGCTAGATTAAATATGATTACCCTTAATGCCTTAATTCTGTGAAGAGTAAAAAAACTTCCTTTTTCCCAAGGAAAGACGCTGCTGGCCAAAGCTGTGGCGACCGAGTGCAGGACAACCTTCTTCAACATCTCAGCTAGTTCGATAGTCAGCAAGTGGAGAGGAGATTCTGAAAAGCTTGTCAGGGTGAGGCATGACTGCACTATCAGTAGAAGTTTAGTTAAGGCATCAAAAGCATGACTTGCATATCATGTTAAATGGTGTAAGGCGATTCAGTAAACATTATCTATCTAATGTTACTAATATAGTAATCTATTGGATTGTAAAATATTAGGTATTACTTAACTGGATATAAAGATAAAGTCAACATTCTTCATTGGCTTAAAACATCAAACTATTAAAAACTAAAAGTGTTTTAAATACCTGCTTTATGTATTCCAATCTGTTGATAGTGGCGGCAACTAGTTCATCTTTAGTCCTGTCATGAATGTATGGACATCTTCATCAGGCCTGATGATGTCTTTATTTGGGAGGAACCGATACTAGTTGCCGCCACTAGCAACAGGTTGAATTATGTAAAGTAGGTTACTACTTAGTATTTACAAGTAATCCGAAGGCTAAAAATCAAATACTTAAGGTCATTTATAAATACAGTTGACCTTTATAACATATTGTTGGAAAATAATAGTAAACAAAAGTCAGAATTCAATGACATGAGTTTATATGAACCACATGAATTGATTTAAATTAGACCTGAAGTTTCTATTGATTTTATTAATCCTAGTATAGATATGTACAGTATGTGTAAAATTTGCTCTTACATATTGGCTATGTCCTAAATTATTAACTATTTTTACATACAATAGACAAGTTCTTTATTACATAATCATTAAGATCAGTAAGGGTGTATAACTAGTAGGAAGTAGCAGTCACTCCCTTCATAGGAACACAGCCTTACTGTGGGACCTTGCAGAACATGGTCGGAGCTTTTCCTTCTGAGAGACTTATTCTCAGAACTCTCAGTTTTCCTTCTGTGTGGATTGCAGAAGACATTCTACGACTAGGCAGGTCGGAACTAAGACGCATCATAGGTCTCATTACGGGCCATTGACATATGAGATGCTTGGGAATCTAGATTGGATATCCAGTCTGCAGATGGTGTGGAAAGTTCGAGAATATATTTGATCATCTGCACTGGACTCAAAGGTAAGTTAAGGCGACCCTTGGAACTATGGAGAGGGACAGACAGCTACCACAGGAGGAGCTGATTGGTAGGTTACATTAGTTTGCCAGGCTCTTAAAACTGGAATAAACCTGAACCCTTCATCATCATGAACTTCCAGGATTATGTGGAAGTGGCAGCCTTCTTGTCCTGTCCTCATATGTGAACAGGTTATCAGCCCAGCTGTTAGCATTGGGTCGGTGGTGGGGCAATGCACAGAGGATAAAGACAAATTGCTTTTCATATGTGTTATAGTTGTATTTAATATAAGTGGTTGTTTATAGTTTGTTGATTATTTATATAGTTTATTTTATTAAATGTGATATTGTTGAGATACTAAATTATTGGCCAATTAAAATAATGTAATATTTTAGAGTTTTCCTCTCAAATATTTTGTAGTTAGAGGTAAAATATGGCGCTACTGGGTACCTTATGTATTTGATGAAAATAAGCCAAATTGAAATTTAAATCATCAGAGGTTACACAAAAAGTCATAATCGGCTGATGAACTTAGAGACTAATTTCTGCCCCTTTATCTAATGTAATACAATATGTAAAAAAACCATACTGTGTTCATAAAAATATGAATTTACCAATTTACGATAACATGGTGTAGGTGATGTTCGAAGTGGCTAGGTATCATGCACCCTCCACAATCTTCATTGATGAGTTGGACGCCCTCGCAGGGCGTCGTGACAATGTGGTCGAACACGAGGCGAGTCGTCGGCTCAAGACGGAGTTGTTGGTGCAACTGGATGGACTTGCTGAAAGTGATGACCGGGTCTTCCTCCTAGCTACATCCAACCTTCCTTGGTCAGTTTTGTGGATATGTAGATTAATTTAAATTTTTTTTAACCCACCTAACAAATAAACCATTCAAGTACTCTCAATCTTATGTAATGTTGGAGTACTGTAGTCCCTAAATTTGATGAAGTAAACAAATTCTGACTAAAATATCTGGGATGCCAACACAGTAATTAACTCATGTACAGGAACTCTGAATCTCAAATTTCACGTGACATGCTCAAAATCTTCATTGGTAGCAGCCCAAACAGCTGAGCCACAATGAATTACTACATTTATATCTTAGCTGTGTCAAAAATATATTCTGGGTTGGATTCTTTAGTAAATTACTATATGCACCTTGATCTACTTTTGGTCTTTGGTTGGTTTCCTGACAATTTCCCTGTTATAGAAGCTAACCGATGTCTTCTCATATTCTCTAAAGTCTGTTTATTGTTATATTAATAAAAACTCACTTCAAAAATTTAATTTAGGGGCATAGTCCAGTTTCGATGAAACTTACTTATAACCTATTATTTTTTTTGAAAAAGGTGACTTGCCCAGTTAGGTTTAAAATACTCGTACCTGTGTAGCCAAATTATGATTGAGAAATGAGTGTAAGGTGATTGTGGCGTGATTTTGAAATCTAGTTACTGATTATGGCTGATACATTCCTTAAACAGGACTGTTAATTAATATCCCGACAGCCAATGGCTTCTAAGGGGCCTATAGTTTAACGTGGGATCCAAACCATTAATGTCTGAATTTTGAAGTTGTCTAATTATTAGGATGGTCTTTGTGGATAAATGTAGTACTCAATAGTGTTGATGTTAACATATTCACTACTGGAACATTCGTTTAGCATGTATTGCTAAACGGGGTGGCCGTCACGGAGACAAAGCGCGCCAAAACTTGTGGCAGAACACGTAAAACGTGGCAAATAGATCAATGTTTTCAGTACAAGACTGAGCTCACACTGAAGCCGGGTTGTTGACATCGCTCTAGGACGATATTTCCCACCCCACACTAGCGGTGCCGTGACCGCTGCCGCGAAAGGACAGTGTTAATCTACACCAAAGAATTTCACATCCACCGACCATAGCTCATAACTATCCATAATTAGTAACCTCCATGTAGCTGGATTACAACTTATATAACTTAGTATCTACTAGGCAAAATTATGCAATACTAAAAACATGTAGTTTTTGCTTTTAAAATTTGAGGTCTGTGCTTCTTTAATGTGTTTAGAAAAGTTTACGATATTAATTTTTTCAAGGAATATACTAGAAATATATATAAACTTAAACCTTTTATATAGACATAGTTAAAGTTTAAAATGTTTTAGAAACATAAGTATTAAAAATGTTAAACACCTCTATTACTCATTTAAAAATGGCAGTTTACTCATTGCTACACTAGGGACCTGGACCCTGCAATGTTGCGGAGACTGGAGAAGCGCATTCTGGTGGACCTCCCAAACTTAGCTGCACGACGAGAGATGATCAAACAGAACCTGCCTCCCATCGTGCTTGAGCGACCCAAGCTAACTGCAGAGCTTGACTATGAACTGCTTGCTGAGGTGCCAATGCATTAGAAGTGATTCTTATAATACTACAGTAGAACATCGATTATCCGGACTAATTGGTGCATGAAAGTGTTGGGATAGGGATAACTGATAATCCTGATAACCGATTTTAACTCAATATTATCCTTGCAGATTAAAATTAAATGTAGATGTAATTAAAATTTACAGTTAGGCCTACAGTATTCAGAAGTTCATGTTGTAAGTAACTGAATTGTATACACTTATCACTTATTCACATTCTATTTAAAATACACACCATGTTGTGTAATTCAACTATGTATAGTAATTCAAATCTTTTTTTAGTACTGCAGTTTTATTGCGGTGGACCAATTAGCCACTGGAAGTACACAATAGGTTAGGCAGAATAGCTAAATTCAACAACAGGTAGCAGCAAAAATCAAGAAATAGCAGAAAACAGTGTTACCAATCAGAGGACCTATTAAAAAAACTATGAAATTTAATACAAAACTTTACTTATGTAAATTACAATGATTTACGTATGTAGCTGTACATTATTCAACCTAAAGGTTTAAGGATTCTGACAAAATGAATCAGATATTTTTTTCATGAGACCACTGACATGTTTTTTGCTGCTAAATATCTTAGACTGTTTAATGAAAAACTCTGAATTGTGTCACACTCGGCTTGACGCTACAGCCACTTCATAGCTTTTGAACCAATGAGCAATGAGGTCACATGGGAAATTTAAAACATTGAACTCTTGCACAAGTTTTTTCCGATCTTATCATCCGGTTAACCAATGTTCGGGTAATCTTAAAAAATTCTGGTACACTGACTTATATTTAACAAGGGTTCCGAATTACAATTTAACATGGGTACCGAACTACAATTTAACGTGGGTTCCGAACTACAAATATTTTGTCTCTGAATTACAAAACTGGTCTTATTATGAAAACAACTAAATGATAATTAATTTGAAAAATTTACGTTTCAGAAAACTGCCAGCTACTCGGGTTCAGACATTCGGCTGGTATGTAAGGAGGCTGCCATGCAGGCAATGAGGCAGGCTTTCACTTTACTGGAATCAAATACCAATGGTAAGTACTATTATTGCCAATTTATTATTACCTGTTATTTACAGTTAATTATTAACCTTTATCGGGTCCATTGATTTTGAAACGCTCTCAGGCGCATGTGGAGGTTACCTCCACACTTGGAAAAATAATAAAGGTAAATTACTATCACAATTATAGATTTATACCGTAAGTGTTAAATAACCTTTATTTTACTCATATAAAAAATATTTTGTCCTTGAATTATTGTAAGAAATAGCATTATATTGAAGAATTAAAAAATCATGAAAAAAAGAATAAAGCATATAAATTTAACATTAGTTAAACAATATTTCACAGATTCAGGCTCACTTTTGTCTTCTCTATCACTATCGGTAAAAATTTGATGATTTCTAGGCCACGAAATAGCAATTTAAGAACAGTTAAGGACTAAAAAGCAAATAAAATTGTATACACATTACACAATTAATTCTTCAGGTGTCCACAGAAAATGTGTCATTCATTTCTCTGACAATTGCTTTCCCTGACTCACGAACTTTCCTTGTCAATTAAAATACAATATACACTAACTAAAATAAACCATAAACATTATTAACTGGTTTATAATAAGGAATTCTAAAATGTGTTTAAAAAATTACAAGCCAAAATATAAGACAATAAGTTGAATTGTACATTTGTGCAAAGTCTTTAAAAATGCTACAATATTTGGGGTTACCGCCAACTAGAGCATTAAAAAGGCTATTAATTTTATTATTGCCTCCTGAAGTGTTGTTGAGAATTAACTAGGTTACTAAACTTATCCATCTTAACAGTTCTTATCATATTATGTGACTATGCGCATTACAAAGTCAAAGACTTCAACTTCAGGTCATGGATCATGTCAGAATGTACAAGGGATATTTTTTAAGTAAGAGCTGTTTTATTGTAAACACTGGTAGTTTCGTAAAAAGAATTTGCTTGCGATCAGGCTTCACAAAAACAGGACTCTCAAACACATTTACTTATGAGTCTAGATCAGTCCTTTACAAAATTGTTCCTGGAAGGGCTTATAAAGTTATTGAAACTGTGTTTACGTTGGGATCCAAAACTGCTACAAAACAGAGCCCCACAGAAACCACCTTGATCACCTTTAATCAAAACGGCAAAATGAGTTGCATATTACAATTTAAGAATTTAAAAACTTTGAATGGCCCTAAACCTTAACCATGTTTTACATTCAGACAATGAACTCGGCAAACTGCAACTGAAGCCAATGACAACAGCAGATGTAGAACAAGCATTGTCAAGGACTAAACCCTCAAACTCATCCCTCGTCGGGAAGTATCGCAAGTGGCAGACAGAGTTTGGCTCTACCTAATTTCAAACTGCATCAAAACTTACAGTTCTCAAGCAATGAAATTGCAATCATATATTTTCTACTGGGTGATCAGTGGGTACCTCAACTGAGATTTGTGTAATTGTAACTCGCACCAAACTGTTTTTTGAAAATAATTTTAAGTATATTTGTTCAAAATTATAATATTTTGTTACCATTTGTTTGATGATTATGAATTTTTTCAAGAATGGATAATTACTTGGTGTTAGTTTATGTGGATGGTCACAGGATTCTTACATACATCCTTTATCGTCCCGGTTTTCTCTGGATCTGGGCAATCACTAGCCTTCTCCATCATCGTCTGTCCCTCTACATTTCCTCTTCCTCCACATATGCTGTTGCACTCCTCTTGCTTACACATCTCACCTCACCTCATCAATCCACCTTTTTTCTGGGTCTGTCTCTTGGTCTTCTTCTGTTCATTAGAAGCACTAACTTTTGGGGATTCTATTATTTTCCATTCTTTTTAAGTGGCCGAACAATCTCAATCTTGATTTCTTTACTCATTCTCTCAAACTTCCTTGAACTATTTCTCTTCTCAACTCATTCCTACATTTCTTCATTCCTAATTCCAACCAATCTCGTTTAACATTCAAAACTTCTTATAAATATAACTTTCCCCACCTCTATTTCGATACTCCAATCTCTCTCTTGTTATATTCCAAAATTCTGCACCACATTTCTACTATCTGTATATGTTAGCTTTATGCATGGTAACTTTTGCAGTCTTTGCTATATTTTTATCGCAGATTAGATTCACAATTTCCCCTCAACGTTCACAAAGCCATAGAAAACCAATGAATTTAAGAGTGTAATTAAAGTTGTATGAATATCTCATATAATTCCACCATTACTTTATTCATCGATAATCAAATGTGAAATCAAAAAATACACATCCTATTAATCCATGTAGTTTAGCATTTTTACTCTTATTAAATATAATGTAGAAGAGAAACTATGTTTGAATATTAGATTTTAAATGCTATATCATTGATAAAGTTCTTAATCACATTTTTATTAAACTTAAAAAGAAACTAATGCCACACTTATTTTTTTTATCAATAATTGTATTTTGGCAGGTAACTAAATATCGTGGATTGTGCTTCTTAGGAGAATATTAAAAACACTAGGGAATAAGTATGTTGAATTAAAAATAGTTGTTTAAATTTAATAAGTTTTAAAGACAGTTATGTGAGTTATGTTATAAATTTACACAAATTATTAAAAACCGTTTTTGAAAAAAAATTGAATAATTGCTTATTTTAACCTGAAAACACTCTTCTTCTCTTAAGGTATTCAGTAAATATTTGGTCTCAAAAAACGTTTTATTTACAAAATAAATATTTTAAAGAGGCATGCATAGTACTTAAGTTTGTTTATGTAGTCCTGGGATCTTACTTCAATTTTTCCAAAGCTGCTGACCTCTTTCATACAAACCTGTAATCATGAATACAACTAGCTCACTAGAGGTGAAAATTTTTGATGTTTTTAAAATTCAATATTAATATTATATTTTTAATATTTACAGAGGCTAAGACAGTTTACATAGATAATTATTGTGATAAATATGACACTGTTTACGTTTCTGTTAACCCATTCGAGTCTGAATTTCCGCGAGACGCCTGAGGCCCTCCTGTCTAAATTAAAATGGAGCCCTGTTGACCTCAACTACACTGGAACAGCGGACACTAGAGAAAAATTATAAATACGATGATTTAAAGAAAACGACAACACCATCTACCAGATGAGAAATGAACTAGCACACCAAATGGGAAAATAAGGACTACGTCAAAATATAAGCAGGCAACGCACATTGTTTTAGTAGACGTACAATGCTCGTCTTCAGACATTTGTCTAGCACAATGCAAGGATGTATAATGTATGTCCTTAGACAGGAATGGGTTAATATTGGCTCTATAATATTGCCAAACGACCCTTTTATGAATATTTCTCTTGCTACATTCGCGGCACATTGTATTTTATACCCTTTTGCGGTAGCATGCCGTTTCGGTGATTCAAAAAAACAGTACTTACTATTTACACAAACATAATATGTTTCCATAGAAACGTGTGAATCAAAAACTGACACCACCAAAAATGAAAGAAATGTACCTCGCCACAAGCGAAATAACAAAGACAGGTACCGGAGAGGTACTAGCAGCTCACTGTCATATTTAAGCAACCATGGCAACAAGGTTGGCAACGATCGTAGCCTCATACACCTGGGGAAAGGCCGCAGCGAACGTATTAACCCTTCCCGAACTACAGGCGGATATATCTGCTAAATTTTTGGGCCTAGCGGATAGTCAGTTTATTTTAGCGAATTTAAGGGAAGCTATACCGTAGGTCTTGGTGAGACTTAAGCCCGGACCAGTTATTTTTTTCTTCTTAGGTGAAGTCCAAAAACAATAGTCGTCATAATTTATATATATATAAAATATATGTATATATGTTATATATATAAATATGTGTCTGTGAACACGATAACACTCGTAAAAATGGTCCAATCAAGACCAAATTTGGTAGAGACGTGTATTCCTACAAGTGCTCGGACGAGTTCGTAAACCAGACATATCGGTCAATGGGAACGGGTAGTTTGGGGGGGTTTTTTACCCCAAAATGGGGTTTTTTGCGTTTTTCACATGTAATTTTTAAAAATTTCTAATTTTATATTTCACCATTGGAATCAGCTTAAAAAACTACACAATTAAGTTCCTTAAAGTTTTTCTCTATCTCCAACGGTTACCGAGATATTAAAAAATCTAAACACAGTACGTTGTATTGTGGGGCTCCAATGTTAATCTTATGGAGGATAGGGAAAAATTAATATTTCCCATATTAATGAATATTTTTGGATAAAACTTGATATTTAGCTTCATGTGGTTGAGATCTATCCATTTATGCTTAAAAATCATAGTTATGTGTTTATCATGGCAGCAAACCTGCATACTCATTTCCCACATTAATCATATAAGGAATAGGTATAACTCCTTTATTTATGGACAGATGTTGATGAAAGTTGGTATAAATGTTAAATAAAAATTATGGTAGAAATGTCTAATTTCAGTGTTCCTCACGCAGCAAACCTGCACATCTCATGTATCTTATGAGAGATAGGCAAAAATTTCATGTTTATTACAGATTAAAAACTTGCTATATTATTTTTAAATAAAGGTCGCTGAGTTTCAGTTCTTAAGTTTTTTTTATTAGATTCTTTTTTTTCTTAAAAAACTATTTATGGTCTGAATACAGTTTATTTCAAGTATTTTCTAATAACTAAGTTATAAACTCAGAAAAAAAAGAAATTTTTTCATCTGGATGAGCCATTTCAGTTAAAAATAATCTATATAAATAAAATTAGAGTTGTGTCTGTACATTGCTCAGCGTTATTCATTTTGTAGTTATTTTTACATTTTGTGCTTTAGAGAAGCCAATACCAAGTCTTATGTCAATTTATGTCTGTTTGTCTGTGACGCTCCAGGAGGCTTACTTAACTTATTCATGTAACTTATTTATGCATTTCCACATTCCAGAGGTTTTTTTAAAGCTTGAAATTGTTTGCCGCCCCTTAAAAAGTAAATCACGAGCATTTAAAAACCCACATTTTACGCGATATTAGTCACATTCTGCTTTCAAATATCAATTTACCACCTACTGCCTACTGGTAACAATCAGCTGTTTTTGATTTTAAATATTCAAATGAAAGGAAAACAAACGGCTGTCAAATCAATATTTGTTAGTTTATATTGGTCATTGATTTTAAACCTATTTCGAAATAATACAATATTAAAAAGTTGTTTTAATGTATAACTAATTATAATAATTGTTTAATTGTCAAGTAATGCTAAATAATAAAGCTTGTTATTGATTTATTTCCTCTGTATTGATTTGTTTAGGATTTCAGGTTTACATTCTGGTATGATAATCTTTTTTCTTTAAACTGAATCCTACAACGTACAAAGGACGGGTTTACTGCTAGTTAGTGAATAAATCCTATACATTAAAAACATTTACACAACATACACTATTTACTGCTAAAACACAACAAAAATAAACACACATCGACAAATGTCAAAAACAAGGTTAGCGTGAGTGAAAACAGCTGGTCGTAATAACTCGCGTTTACAAGCACAAAAAGCAGACTATGAGGGGGGGATAAATACTGGCCAATGTCGCCTAGCAACAAATTTCAATCACTATATTCAAACAAAGCCACCATATTGGGTTTTCGAGTGCATTGAGGTAAAAGCAACATCGGCACTCCATCGGTTGTTTCACAAACTAGGTACATTGTAGTAATTGAGGCCATATGATTGGTCCCGTCCATAGGCGCTAGCCGCATTGTGAGTTGCGACAATATTCTGTGCTGCATTTATAAGCGCTAGGTGCACAGTAAGGGTTAATTTTTAATGTCATAACAAATTAACTAAATCGTCAATAGATGCCACTATTTTTCACTTGACATTTCAGGATAGAAACTAACGATGATAGCACTAAAAGTCCATAGGACCTTTTTGGCCCTTAGAACTAAAAGGGTTAAAATCTGACTATATCTGTACATCTGTTTTTTTATTTATAAGTTTACCTGTATAGTAACCGCACATGTACCAAGACATCAACAAAGAGTGAAAATCGTCCTCTGGTTTCACCAAGTCCTGCATCAAAATAAAACTAATTAATTATATATTTAATTGACAAAAATTCTATAAGCACATAATTATGTATGAAACTCTAGGTTTAGCAATTATTTCTGTTCATGAATGCAAAGAACTCAACCTAAAAAAAGTGACCTTGCTGCTAATTTATTTAGGAATACATTCTGGAACAATGACTGTCCAGAAATAAACAGTAATAACTAATTAATGTAACTTCAGTATATCAATTAGTTATTCAACTTTAAAACATTCATAAATAATCATGAATCCTCAGTCCCACATCACATTCAATCATTCAATAGGTTAAAATTCAGATTACTCAATAAAATGTCAGGTTACTTAAACTAAAACTCTACTATAGACTTGACTTACACTAATCATCATTCCCGGAGGGGCTGGTGGTGGGGGTGGGACAGGGAATGACATCGGCAACCGTCTTATCGATGGTCCAAAACTTTTACCGGGCCTTTTGACAAATCTCGGCATCTCTTCAGAAAAGCTTTCATTTTTACACTCAGGTTCAGGCAATTTATCTTCGTACTTAAATTCATGACTTTTGTTCTATAACATCAGAAAAAAATTAATAAAAATATTCAAACAACATTAGGTTATTCGAATGACAAACAATACATTTAACACAATCTATTTTTCTTACCACATCATTCAAGCTGTTGGCTGCCTCGATTTGTGATTGGATAACAATCTTGCCAAGTGATGGAGCTAGATCTTCTAACAAAACTTCCTCTTCATTTTCATAACCTGTGAACATATTGATTGATTAGGTTTTTAGTAAGTTATTGTCCCTTTACTCCTTCTGTCTTTTGCCGTCTAAACTTTGACAGTCAATCTATGCTCCATATAAGGATGAGTGATAAGTCAAGTAACAGAACTCAAGCATGATACCAAGCCCTGAGGACTGAATAGCTTAATAGTGTTCCCTGTTCCTTCTAAAGTGATCCAGAGTATCCTTGGAATCATGACCGACTAAGGCTGTAATGTAATTTGTACATTTTTTCAGGTATACCCATGTTTCAAAATCTGTGTACGTGTTTACTAATCTGGCCACGTCTAGTTTCAATGTATTCAGTTCAAAGTATTATAAATTTGTGGTGAAGCCAATTTTTTCAGCCCACTAGTTGATAACAACAAAGTTAACACAAAATTTTATATATTTGAAATTTAAAACCAATATTTTTAAAACGGTTTTAGACTTTCAGGACATGTTTCTTACAATCACAGATAATGCCCAATATAAAATCTTAATATCTACTAGACCATATACAGGGTACCATGAAAAATCCAGTATTTGGTTTTTATGATAAAAGTAGAGGTTCGTGTAATCTTCTAGCCAAGGTCTAATGTCAGAGTTTTCAGGCCGCACTAGTGCCTAAACCTGAGGACTACTTTTGTAATTTGTTGAACATTTTATTTTTATGTTTTATACTACAGAAAAGGCAAAATCTGTCTTACCACCAATTTTCTGTCTGTAAAGCTTCTTTTTGGAAACGAGAGCACCCACTCTGATGGAACTTACTTTCCCTTATTCTATACTATTTGAAGACGGGAATACTTTAATTGAGCAAAGAATTCTTTTATATTTGTTAATGATTGCAGATAATCATTTGGTCATAACGATAAGTATTTGCTTCTTACAACTAAATCATACAGCCCATACAAAGGGCAGACTAACGGCTAGTACTTATCTTACATTTTCAAATTGGTTTCAAGACTCTGTTAAAGACTCACCTACATATCTTACAATACACCAATTGCTGTCAAGAACTTTTACAACAACAGCTTCATATTCTTCTCCGTCTTCTGAGAAAACTGCTCGACAGGAACTTCCCACTTTCCACTATAAAAACATTATTTTACTCATTGGTTAGGAAAATAAGTTTTCCACCAAAGATTGTCATGAAATAATGCATTTAAAAAACATTCATTTTACTATTAGAAAAAAATATTGTAAGCGGATCATGATCCTAAGAGATTAATCATGAATTTATCATTGTCAAGGCCATTAATAACATAATAAATTCACATTATTAAAAATTTACTTCACTTTCAATTTTTTTGTTTTTTTCTTATTTTTATCCTTCTTCTTCCCATTCTTATTTGGCTTTGACCCTGGTGACTCTGGGCCACTCAAGAACTCTTCAACATCTTCATCTTTTAAACCTAACTCTCTTTGAATTTTCTTTGTCAACTGAAATAATAAATTTCAATTAATTAAAGAAACAAGTAAATTATTTTACTAACAAAATAGGGGACAGATTTTATTTTCTCTCTTTAGTGACAATGAATTACTTAGGTAGTTAGTTCATTGAATAATTTTATCCCAGTCTGCCTCCGGAGGAGCTGGTCGGTAGGTTGCAGCAGTCTGTCAGCCTCTTAAGACTGGAGTGAACCTGAACTTCATCACAACAATCTAGGGGTGCGCAAAAAGCCGATTTGGCTGACACACCTAGGGACTTGTCTTCGCCCCTTGAGTAATGTAGATCTTCAAACTAATTCATGGTACTATAACCAGTGAAAATTGGGCATGTGGGAACACACACGTTGCGTCGTTTGCATATAGGATGGATGCGAAATGACATGTTTACTCATGATTCGCATTGAACGTGTTAATTAATCAAATAAAGTAACTAATATAATATAAAATGACAATGATTGATGTAGTAGATATGACAGAAAAACACTTACTTTTCTTTTAACAGCTAAAACAGCCTTATCATAAGCTTCGATTATCTCAGAATCATCCCATTTTTCGTCGTAGTCATCAGAGTCGTCCTAAAATCAGAGTAACTCCAATAAACAAAACATTTACAGGACTCTTTGTTTGAAATTCATTATTGGTGATGGTGGATTGATATTATTTAGATTCTTATTGCGGACACATCACGATTTTGTTTTGCATGATATCGTGATGGAAAGTGTCCGCAATAAGAATCTAAATAATATTTACAGAACTACTTTGATTTATATGAGCTGCAAGTTGAGAGGAGAATCCGGTATAGGTGAATCTTTTCTTTTGTACGATCTTCCTCATAGCGGCTGTATACTGTATTTTCAGGGAGTAGCCCTACGAGCTCAATTACAGTAATAGTTTGGTAGTGAGGGATCACTGGTATTTTGTTACACAGCACAGTATTGCATCAGCGCCCAACATTATTTTAATGATTACGATCAACTCTATCACAATAGTTCAAATGATAAAAAGACTATTAATAAATTATTCATTATTATTTTATTATAAGTTAGGCTATTCATTGTTTTTAAGCTTTATTTACATCACACTAGTGGCATGAGCGCTGCCTACCAGTGAGACCTTTATAAGTAAGAAGTTTTAGAGAACTTAATATAGTTTTTAATAAATAATGTTACATAGACTATTATAAATTAAAACAGATTGTTTAGGTCACAACAAGATTTGTTTAGGATCATATTAAATCATATAAAAGTGATCCTAAATCCTATGATCATATATATGTTCACAATAAAAGTTTTAAATGTTTTACAACAGGCAATGAATTTGTGTATATTGCATTTTATTTCTTTTATTGAATAAATAGCTTACAATAGATAGGCCTTTTAGATGTTTCATTGCAATATTCACAGTCAACATCTTAACATAGGATTAAAATGAGGGGTATGATGGATGGTGTTGAATGGTTGGTTGAGTTTTTAAGAGTTGGAGATTAAAGAGTAATTCCTAAGCGACAACTGTAGCAGCTAGAGCCGTACGGCTGTAGTTGCTACAGTGTTGGCGTATCCACCCGATATATTCCTTAAGAGTGACTCAAGCAGTTGCGTCTTGAAAGTCATGGCAGAATTGGCCCATTGCGTAGGCCTATTGGTTATTGTTTGATAATTTTCCTTCAAAAAGGTAGAAAAAAGGAAATGAAAGAAGACATTGATGGTTTACAGTATTTATAAATAAGCAAGGGTAGTAAATGAGCCATCCATTCATTGTAATTTTTAATTTCTTTTAACTTAAAACTTTAACTTAAATATTTTTTACAAAATAAGCTTAGTATTTCATTTGAGCATTAATATACACACCGTTTTTGGAATAAAAGGTCTAAGGAAGCTGGATTTTTTTTTTAAGTCCCACCTTCTCATACCACAATATTGTGAACTAGGTCATCGCCCGGAACCATTTTGCATATTACTTCAGGCTAGACCTAATTGGTTATGACATTATCACATAGCGAATGCCTTTGGTAATTGGTGGAATTTGAGCCCGGGACCTTGAGTACCAAAGCCCCGTGCTCTACCCCAAGACCAGCCCGCTCCTCAGGCAGCTGGATGGTTAAATTAAAAAAAAAATTTTTATAAATTACAATTGCAAAATAAGGGTTCAATGATCTTTCCTAGTCTATCATATGAAATGAAATTTTAGGTTAGATTTGAAAGCTATGATTAGGCTACTGTATTTCATAAAAAGAGAAGTTGAGACCAAAATTGTATAAAATTAATTTTAATTTAGTATTGAGAATGTATATTTCAGCTGTACGGAATAAATTAGTTTTATTAATTTAATCAAAATAAAAAAACTTGCCTGCTTCCTCAAGAAAAGGTTAGGTTCATCGGATTCGGACATATTAGAAATCTCTAGAAGACACAATGAGTATAGTCGGAAGATTAACGAATTAACATTAGAAAATTAGCTTAAAAATTTCGAAACAAAAGATTAAATATCGTGCAAATAGTTTAAATATAAAATTTAAAATTTTGGTTTTAAACGTTGAGATATGCTCCGCCGCGAGTTCCTTTTCCTTTCATTCCCAATTCTCATTCCTAAACGTTTAATTCATTCGTTCCTTGTTCCTTTACATAAACACTGGTCGAAAATTGAAGACCCACCTTCATCCAATACTATAATACGAGCAAGGTTTGTATATATATATATATAGCGTAATGTTAAATTTTTTGGTTTTAAATGAAATAATTCATTTAAAACCAAAAAATTTAACATTACGCTTATGGAGAATGAAATGTAAACACTACAAACCAAAACATCTGTCTATAACCGTTTGACAGTTCTTGATTGAAGACGGCGGGGAACAATTTATGCGAATAGAGGTTTTTCATAAATATTTATTTTATATAACATATATAAAATAAATGTAATAAATGTAAAATTATCAGGTTACTAAAAAAAATAAAAACTTAAGGGTAACATAACTGTGCAAAATAAAAGTAGAAAAAGTATTTCCAAAATCTTCCGTGTTTTGATAGAAAACGTATTCATTGTATTGCTTGAAGCCACTGTAACAAACCAATTAATAGGTGTAAATAAATTTCTCTTTTGCTTTTCAATCCTCATTCAGTTTCTAACAAAGTCAATTGATCACAGGCTAATAATAACTGTATGGATTAACAGTAAATGATCGGCTAAAGCAATTGAGGTTGCCTAAAAGACTTTAAACGGCACCGCTCATTTGGCAGACGCCGTAGTCCTGTGGTAGCGCATTAGCCTTGGAAATCAAAGGTCGCGTGATCCAATCCCGTCGGGGCAATAATTTGTTCAGTGCTCTATTACTAACATGTATTACTATGGTGTATTAAATTGGTTTTGTTTAAACCACATTGAGAAATAAATGTGTTTAATTTTTCTAATTCATTTTTATAATACATGTCTTATTCTACACGAGCAAAAGCTCGGTCACCAGGTACTCTTAATAATAAAAGAGGAAGTATTTTATGACGTATTGGGTATATACAAATATGTTTGTTTGTATTTATGTTATCAGAGTTCGTAATCCAGATATATCCAAACTTGGTTTACGGTCAAAATAAACATTTTTCATGGTAAAGATACCTACTTCAATGTTCCTCGCGGTAGCAAACCTACAATGTAGGTATGTCATACTCTTTCATGTGTTAATCTTATGGAGAATAGGAAAACTCTCTTATTTATTGACAGATATTGATCCAACTTAATGTTATCATCATATTATTTATCATATTTATGATAGTATTATAATTTATTATGTTGTCATATTATTGATTTGAAAACTCTGAGTATGCAGGTCTGCTGTAATGGGGGGTATTATCACTTATTATGTTTTCTAGTGCCTTTAATATATCTGAAGTTACAAATTGCTTTGAGAGCATAAGCTCAAGCAGACTATGAGCTGGTAATTAAAAGTGATTTGACAACTGGGAATCTATTTCTGAGAATGCAAACTGCAATAAGGACATACTTCTCCAGTTGAACTGGTTAAAATTTTGCCTAAAATTGGCCTAGTGGGAAGTGCGGCACTAGATGTAGTACAGTGACAGCTGAAATCTACTGTATCTGTACATGATGAGACGAAAAAATGTCAAAAATATTTATTACTGGAAATCAATCTGGTCCTTTGCCGCCCAAGCAAGGTGACACATCGTAGCAGCGGTGTTGTAAGATCGAACTGCTGTGGAGACAGGAAATGCTGAAATGCCCAGGTTTTCCAGGATGGTATGGAATGTGTGCCTCAAAGCAAGGTATCCCACAACCAATGGGGGAATATGTTAGCTCGGATGAGAATATCACACTAGCATTCACAGCGTTTCGAGACATCTGTCTCTCTCTCATCAGTTGCGTGTAGAAGCATAAGAAGCTTTTGATCATTATAGTGAAGTACTGTGTAATTTGAATCGAAATACGACATCAGATGTTTATAGTAGTGAACACTTTTTGCAGTGGTGTAGTGCTAAAAAAAGTTGTGCCGGAGCGGTGTGTAGCGTAGCGGTCCTTCCCAGGATGGCTATTATTCTTTGGGGGTGGGTGTTAAACAAAGCCAGACACTCGTTTCGGTCGAGAGAAACTCACTACACCACTGACTTTATGTACGATTATTTGTAACTATTACTGACACCTAAGCTCTTCTCCATGAATATGTGAATAAAGAATTATTGTCCATCTTCTAGTAATGTTGCAATCTTTTAATAAATTTGTACAAGGTAAAAATTTTCCAATTCCTAAAAATAATTTAATAAATTCAAATCTTATAAGGCTTACATCACAATGAAATTTATGTCATATAATCAGTATCACAAACATTCCCAACAGAATTTTTATTATATCCACATAAATATTATCATTACTGTTATTAGTTCAAGCTTGTCCTGCTCCAGAAACAAAGTGTGATCCTAGCCCGCCTTTGCCAGTCTTGACACCACTGAAGTGCATTAATTAAATAAGTTTTCATAACCAGGTACAGCTGTATAGCTTTTTCACAATAGAAATTAATTGCAACATTCATTGTTTCTTAATTAAATAAGTTTTCATAACCAGGTACAGCTGTATAGCTTTTTCACAATAGAAATTAATTGCAACATTCATTGTTTCTTAAGATGGAATAAATGACTATTCATTTGCTACATGTAAACATAATTATTTCTCTGCTAGGGGGAATTAGTGCAACATTACCATGTTTGAGAGGTTAGGGCTCAAGGTCTAGCTGGTTATACCAAATTTCCTAGAAGTCGAGGGCCCAGCAGAGCGGGAGCCTACTTCTTGACTTAGTGCGGTGAGCCAATCGATGCCTGGGGTATTTTGTTGTATGTCCCCGCATTTTCAATTTTTGTACTGTTGAGCCATACAAACAGCACACTGTGAAACATTTATTGAAAAATGCAGAGACATACAACAAAGGACCTGCCTGTCCTCATCCATCTAACCCATCTCTTTTCTTAGTTTCAATCCTATTATCGTATTAAAACTGAAGGCATAGTGATACTGGAAGTCTCACTATCCTTACAGTGGGTCACAAAAAAACTTCGGATCTGATGAGCACCCATAGACTTTTTCCTCAGTACACCAATGGAAACAAAACAAAAAAGAGATTTTTATGAAAATACAAAAAATTTACTGACATTAGTACAGTATGTTAATATATTAAAATTAATTTCAGGAATTACATATGTAAATAACAAGATAAGAACACAATACACAACATTTGACTAGTTTTTAGTAAGTATGTCTATTAAAAACAGTAGTATAAAATTACTATCAATGAAACGTGAATGTTAGATTCAATCAAAGTTATGTATACATGTTTCACACAACTTCATTAAATCTATTTCAAAATTCCTAGGATACAAATATATCATATTATATTTTTGAGACTTTTAATAGTATTTTAAAAGGTAATAATTAGCAATAATTCAAAGTTAAATGAATTGATCACATTGTATCGAATAATTTTTACTATAACTTCTATACATAGTACTTGAAGATAGTATTGTTTTTGTCAACATTTTAGAATTTGAGTTGTGAGTTGATATATCCCTTTTGTGTCTCCCTAAATCCAAAAAAGTGCAAACAGCCTAAACAATCGTTTTTCGTTCAAAACAGAAAACAAGCAGATGTTCAACCAAACACATTATACAGTACTTATTTCTGGCTAGAGCTAAAACAAAAAAAACCATCCAGAGTAAAAGAAGACACCAGAGCAATCTAAAATTAAATGAGTCAGATTAAGTATGTACCAGTCAACAAAAAATTATATGAAAAACTACTAGCTGACAATATATCGTCAGCAGAGTTTTCGCACAACTAGCTACAGTGTGGTCTTTTTAAAAAATAATTATACTGATGATATATCTTCAGTCGGTCTTCAAAGGGTTAAGGGTTTTTATAGCTAAAATACCCTTAAAGTTAAATCAAAAATGGATTGGTGATGTAGCCAAAATGCATTCTTGTACTAAATTTTGTAAAATTGAGATTATCAGTTGTCTCTGGGTCTTTACACGGACAGACAGACATAAGTCCAAAAACAACTTTTTTTATTCAAGGGAGTCTCAAAACTGATATTTACACCCAACTCAAATTGAAAATTTGTTGTTTGTTCTTAAATTTGGTATTGATTGAAAACAATACTTACTTCATATACTATGTATACGGGGAGAGATTAAACATTGCTGCTTTTGTAACAAAAAATTAACCACAAAACATAAATTAACCGTATATTCAATCATAATACAAAACAGTAGGTGATTTAATAAATATCTCAGCTTTTCACTGTTAATTAAACAATGCACTTTTATATTACACATTTTTTATGATTTAATATTAACTAATTGGACTTCACCAATGTATTTTGAGCTTTTCAATGTCTTTTGTTTTGGTATGTCAGGATTGTAAGTCCCTGGACCTAAGTTTACCATTCACAGGCTTCCAGGTTCCAGTTCTGCTAATTGGAGGCAGAATGTAGTGTCTACAATGTATTGTTTGTAAGTTTTTGTTGTTGGCAGTTAGGTTAAGTTGGTTTCGCTATAATTTTACTTATTTTAATATAAACCCGAGACCCAGTAATCCAAACTACATAATGGGGAAAAAGATTACCGAGTTTAAATTCAAAACGAAGCTAAGCAATCTGAATTATAACACTTTAATATACAGCACGGTATCATTAATTGTACAGTACTACACACAAAATGTAAATTAAATACAATTACTTACTTTTTGAAACAAAATAATGCAGTTATCGTCATTAACAGATCGTCATGTAACAGAGAAATCCTGTTTACCAATGCAAAGTTGTGTCATCGTCTCATAAACATCTAGTATACGGATGTAGCAGTACACTGCTGTTTGAGATAGTGTGGGCAATGTCTAGCTACACTCAAAATACATCAAAATAGACTCGATTTTCACGTTCTGACTCTTTCTCATTGCTTTTCAAACATTTAAGTTCATCTCCTGCAATGACCGCGATCCAATGTAAAAGTAGGCCAACAGACAACATGGTTTTATTATTGTTCATTATTATGTGTCAGTGTGTGTGTCGTGTTTTATATGTCTAATGATGGGTCAATAACGGATAGATTGTCTCTGCAGGAATAATTGATGCAGTTCAGGCAAATTGTGTAAAGGACAAACCTATATGTGAACTGTGATAAGACGTAAGTTAATTGATCTAAATACACAATTTGGGTATAAAATAATGGATTTTATTAGTATTTTTAATGCAACATACACTGTATTCCCGGAAAATCCATACAACGTGGTAATACGAACAGGATACACTGTCCCAATCTCAGTTTGAATTACTAGCACTCTGGTGTACTTCTTTTCTGAGTGTATATTTAGTAATATATGAATGGGTAAACTTTTACAATTCATTTATCAGGTGGGAATAACTTTTCAATATAGATGTAGATTTTAGCTACGTGAAAACAGAGGGAGTTTCCAAAAGTGATGTGCGGTTTAAAAATAAAAGACACATTAGATAAGTCTAATTAGTTGATATTAAATTAATTAACTTGTTAAGTTGTATTGTAAAATAATATTTATGTTCATTGAAATTTTTGAAACTTTGTTTTTATAACCATACTGGTTACATTATGGGACAATGTAATCAATGTAATGCAATCTTGTGAAGTCCAAGTTTGTGTATGTGCGTATTATTATCTTAAATAGGAAAATTTGTACATTTGGGCCCAAAACAAAAATTTATACTTATCGAAACATATGAACTATGGTAGGCCTATCTCAAACTGTTGATAAGCTGGTTTTTTTTTATAAAATCATTTATTTTGAAAAAACGAGAAATCGTTCAGTGTTTGGACTAAAAAAGAATAGTCACTTGCATGAAAGTAAAGATTCTTTGAACCTCATAAGATATTTCTTAGTGAAATATGAACAACAACAAAAAGGACAAGAGGGTATTGTGGTAAAAATAAGTACATGGCTTTACTTATATCTAAGATTTCATCTCACCTTTACATCTATCACAGATTTTTACCAGCACGAAAACATTAAATTTACCAATAATGTTCTATTTTTTGTGCTGTTGTTTAAACAATCTTTACATGAGAATGTTAGATGACTTTCAAGAAAAGTCTGTTTCCGGTTTCCTCGCCTGAAACAAGTTTATGTACCTGCTTCATGTGGCGGGTGTATTTATCCTTCCGTTTGAACGATCCGTTACAAAGATCACAAGTGTAAGGTCTTATATCGATATGGATTAAATTGTGAACCTGAAGTTTATCTTTCCGTCTAAATGTTTTTGCACACAAAGTGCAACTATATACTTTTTCACTAGAATGAACAAGCAGGTGACGGGTGTAATGTTTTTTCATACTAAATTCCATTCCACACATTTCACACTTCAATGGAGGGTCTGTGTGCACTTTAATATGAGCACGTAGTGTTCCCTGAAGTTTAAATTCTTTTCCACAAAACTCACAAACATGAGATTTCTTGCAGTCATGAGAATCTACATGATCCTCAAGCTTAGCTTTGTCTTTAATTACTTTTTGGCACATGTCATATTTGACTGGGAGTGCCCTTCCATTTAATTTAGAATGAGTAGAGAGATGAGTTTTCAATTGTTTCTGGTCAGCAAACATTTTAGAACAAACCCGACATGGGAATTTGCAGGCGTTAGGGTGAATCTTGATGTGACGAAGCAGCCTGTCATTTCGACTGAATGTCTTTTTACAAACGGAACACTCGAACGGTTTCACATTCAAATGAGAAAGCTGGTGACGAACCAAATGGTCTTTTCGAGAAAACGAGCTTGAACACATATCACAGTGGAAGACTTTGGAACTGTTTTGACTCACTTTGGTAATCTGATCTTGCCTTAAGAAGTTGCATGCCTCGCACACCTTTACAACACTCGCTTCGTTTTCACCAATATTTATTGTTATAATGTTATCGATTGCACCACACGAGACGCATTTATCTTTCCTACCTTTCAACCGTTTAGCATGCGCAAGTCTCATATGTTCAGTCAGTTTGTCATGTCTTTTATATGATTTATCACACATTTCGCAGGAGAATGGCCATCTTGCTGAGTGTGAAGCTTTGTGTCTAAATAGTGCATCTTTTTTGACAAACGTTTTAGGACAAATATCACAAGAATACTCAGAGGAATCAGTTGAGTCATACACTGCAGCAACAAGGGGAGTGATATAATACGAACAAGTCTCACACGTTGAAAGTAAAGGTTTGTGAGGTTCAGAACTAACAATTTCAAATGCTTGAAAAAGGTTACCACACACTTCACAAGTCTTATCCACCAGCACTGACTCCAGTTCTCGGACTGCTTGGAAACTATTTTCCTCTTCCGAATCACTTGACGGTTCACAATCCTGAAAAAAAGTACATAGCTCATTGTTCTGAACATGAACTACTTGTTTATTTCATAAATCATTACTTTCTTAGAGAACAATGATTTTTGTGAGGATATTTTAAGAAAAATATCTTGTGGTATGTAACACTTCTAACACATTGATAAATTTTTAATCAACACATTGATTTTCTTTTACCACAACCATATTTACATGACCGAATATGAAAGGACTAGACATATGTACGGTATGCTCTTTGGCAGACCAAAAATTTGAAATAATGAAACAAAAAAATCTTTACAAAATATTGTCTGAATGACATGCATACAAACAAAATATTCATTACCCTCTGAGTGTTCCATAGAATACCCCAGAGCGTTACACTTCTTTTCAACAATTTGTAGCGCCTGACATAAAACACTGTAAATATTATTAGGTTTATATTAACTGTATTTTATTATCCTTTTGTTATCATCCTTATCGGCTACAAGGAAATAATACAATTAAATCACTTGACATATCTTGGTAAGGATGAAGTCATCTTAAATACCTACATTAAATTATAGTTTTTTTATAAATTATAACAAGTTACAACAAGATTAAAACATACAGTCGCTACATGAGGTTAGTGGCAGACAACTGTTGCTGTCTATCCCGATGGTTTATTATGCACAAATAGAAAATTACTAATGCAGCCAGACTTTGAGATTTTTAACTTTTAAACATGTGACTTAATTAAACAAAGTTAAAAATATAAATAATCCCCAAAGACTATAAAATATTAACGTAGTGAATAAAAACTGTACATATTGTACAGTACATATTTAATTTATTGGATAGTAAATCATATTGCTAATGGAAGGTAAGCCAACAAATGTAGTCAAAGAAATCAAAGGTTTTGACCATTTGTAAACAAACTTATTCCCCAAAAGGTTAATATTATAATTTTCAAACTCCATAAAATGGGAACTAAGGAGTTTACACAAAACCACCCCGGAAACATATAAAGGAACTTCCTAAAATTTTATTGCGATTTTGGCAACACTTAACCCAAGAAGTGGCAAGCTTTTTACTCTTAACTGTAACATAAAAATACTTACTAATATCTTCTTGAATTATCAAAGTTTAAATAAAAAAAGTATAAAACATGCCCCCCCTTATTACTACTAACCACAAAAGCAAAACAGGTGTCCGCTGCAATCCCAATTAAGCCTACAAATGCTGTCACCTTCCACCCAAGCCAGCCACCGTTTATTTAAGGTGGGCCCCCCTCTCCGCTATACCACACATTTGCAAGCCAAATTGAGATTGCTCATGGTCGGGATTCGAACCCTAGCACTTCCGAATGGCTAGAACATTACGCTCGTCAGCATAGCGCGTTAGCCAGTTCAGCCACTCAGTGCATAGGAGTAGAAAGCGCTTGGTTATAGACATGCCTGGTGGTAGTCTAGTGCACTACGAGAGCAGGTTCGGATGCTTGCCCACAGAGAGCAACACGGTCACGTAGGCGCTAGTGTCTAAAAAGTTCACTAAACTGACGACAGATGCCTCCACCTGCCACTTCTTATTGAATATGTAAATGCGTCGTGAACTAAGAGATTGCCAGTTCTAAGGTTAAAGGACATACATTCAGATTTATATGTAGAGATAGTCACGGTTTACTTATATAATGTTCCTCAAAAGGTGAAAGAAAGCAAAAATATTCACTTACTTCCACTTCACTATCAGCAATCTCTAATATTTTCTCAGACTCCTTAATTTCGACCTCAGGTTCGACGGGAAACAGCCAAGAAGAGGCAGTTGGGAATGTCTCCAGCTGTATAAACAAATTGTGTGATATTCATGGCTAGTTTTAAATATCTTCAACTGTAATTCACAACATTATTCTTAAGACCCGTTTTCCTACCTCCGCAGTTTGTTGTGCAGCAGCTCCATGATTAAGTTAACTGTGTCACTATAACAATGACCATCTACATTGAAATCATTTGAGTGCACGACTGGCCGCTATCTGCGGAGGTAGGAAAGCACATCAGAGGTTGTAACTCTGTATTCATATTAATATGAATAAGTTAGTAAGCTCATTATTAGCAAATTTCCTATGGAAAAAGCTATTCTTCTAGTTGCCTAAGAAAAAACTCATACAAAATGTTTTTTTATTATGTCGATAACTTAGCGACATAAACCAATTTTCACCTTAAGAACTACGTGGGCAATGAGTAGGTGGATTTGCTACTGAAGGAAACATCAAATTTGGGTTTTAATGGATTTAACAAAAACTTAACGATGGACTTGCATACCAAATCTTGGAAGAATATTTAAGTAAATATGTGAGTTATTGATTTTTAGCTATTCTCCATAAGATGAACATTGCACAATATACATGCTTGCCCCCAGAGGGCAACACGGTCATGTAGACGCTAGTGTCTAAAAAGTTCACTAAACTGACAACAGATGCCTCCACCTGTCACTTCTTATTGAATATGTAAATGCGTCGTGAATTAAGAGTTTGCCAGTTCTAGGGTTAAAGGACATACATTCAGATTTATATATAGAGATAGTCACGTTTTACTTATATAATGTTCTTCAAAAGGTGAAAGAAAGCGAAATATTCACTTACTTCCACTTCGCTATCAGCAATCTCTAATATTTTCTCAGACTCCTTAATTTCGACCTCAGGTTCGACGGGAAACAGCCAAGAAGAGGCAGTTGGGAATGTCTCCAGCTGTATAAACAAATTGTGTGATATTCATGGCTAGTTTTAAATATCTTCAACTGTAATTCACAACATTATTCTTAAGACCCGTTTTCCTACCTCCGCAGTTTGTTGTGCAGCAGCTCCATGATTAAGTTAACTGTGTCACTATAACAATGACCATCTACATTGAAATCATTTGAGTGCACGACTGGCCGCTATCTGCGGAGGTAGGAAAGCACATCAGAGGTTGTAACTCTGTATTCATATTAATATGAATAAGTTAGTAAGCTCATTATTAGCAAATTTCCTATGGAAAAAGCTATTCTTCTAGTTGCCTAAGAAAAAACTCATACAAAATGTTTTTTTATTATGTCGATAACTTAGCGACATAAACCAATTTTCACCTTAAGAACTACGTGGGCAATGAGTAGGTGGATTTGCTACTGAAGGAAACATCAAATTTGGGTTTTAATGGATTTAACAAAAACTTAACGATGGACTTGCATACCAAATCTTGGAAGAATATTTAAGTAAATATGTGAGTTATTGATTTTTAGCTATTCTCCATAAGATTAACGTTGCACAATATACATTTTAAATATCTCAGAATCCAACTGACCTAGAGTCGTGACTCTAGGTCAGTTGGAATCATGATTCAAAAATTGTGTGTTTAAGCTAAAGCCAATGGTAAAAAGGAAATTTAGATTTTTATAAAAATTACACATAAATAAATTGAAAACCCCATTTTTTACAAACCCCCCAAAAAGTGTAGTTAATGTAGTCTGATTGTGTTGCCAAACAAACTTGTCCAAGATACAGTACAGAAACAAACAACTCCATCATTTTACAATAATCAGACAATAGTTACGGCCATTATTGTGTGGACACATATATATGCTTATGTATATTATGAGAGATGAAATAAGGTGGGTATGATTTAATTCTTGTTTAGTTGAAGTTTGAATCTTTGTGCCGGCTGAGGCCGAACAGCTTAGCCCTGTAGTGTTTGGAGTGGCCTCGCGCTATGGCACCAGTGGTGGTAGGGGAAGAAAAGGGGAGCTCTGGAGAATGGGTACGGCCAAGGGCACGGACCAAATTCACTCTCGGGCTTGCAGGTTGTAGGAATTTTGCTCCCCGCTGTGGTAGACCAAGGGACATTCACTCTCAGGCCTGTAGGTTGCTAGGTATCCTGCTCTCCGCTGTGGTAGACCAAGGGGCGACGTAATCCGCGGTATAGTAAGTCTGGGATAATGCCCTTGTTTGACAGCTTGTTTCGATTAATAAATTTATTCAGGATTATTTTATTTGTCCAAGAAAGGAAACTTTTTGTTGATTATCATATTTGAATTGATTCCCTTAGTAGACAATTCGAGTAGGCTTGTAGGCCAGAAATAAATTCAGCTAGTGTATAAGTTAAGGCTGGAATAACCCTGAGGAAACATTACAGCTAATTGGACAAAGTAATAGAAATTCTACAAAGTATAAAAGTTTTTTCAAATTTTTTAGGATTCGTGGGGCGAGGATGAGACAGTCCCTCTGAGGCCTGAGAATTAAAATGGTACAGGATTTCTGAGCTTTCATGAACCACATCAAATCAATTAGGATTTAGGAAAATTAAGAACGACCCCAAACATGGTTATCTCAGTATCCCTGAGACTATTTGTGGCTGAACTCCGGGGGGTTGCACCGTTACAAAATATATGTATATAATTTTGAATTACCACCCAAAACGTATCCAAAGGGTTGAGCTATGAACTATTATGTTCCTGGGCTTAACTGACACCATGTGAAATAATGAAATAAATATGTGAATAGCTCACTTTTCTATAGGAAATTTGCAAATAATAGTCATAATAGTAGTTGGTAGTAGTCTCCTACTTACGAAATGATTGAGGAAGTCTTTATTACATCTTCCATCGATATATCTATATCTATAAAAGAGGATGTTTGTATATATATAAATTTGTATGTTTCAAGTTTATACGCTCTGATACCATTGGACAATTTGCCATGAAAAGTGGTACACTTACGTAAAATTTTATAGAGAAGGTTTATGGATCATCAATTTTGTTGTAGCTCAATTTGGTTTCTCCCTAGAAGCCTAAGAAGGATGCCATATACTATGGAACCAGAAATTTGTTTACATTATAAATATAATTATGCTACAGATTGAAGCATTTGCATTTGTTTATGTTTTATATTTTGTTAACATTTTGGTTTTAGGGTTATGCGAGTGACATTTTAACTGTCACTTCTTCTTCCACATTTTGCGACTGCGTTACGTTATTTTAGTTTACAATAGTATGAAATTTCACACACATTCCCTACACCGCCATTAACTGTATTCTAATTACTAAGGACTGCTGACAAAAACCAAGGGACGAGCGAAGCTAGTAAAGAAGAATTAACCTATAGTATTTATAACTGAAATCCACTGAGTCACAGGCTTGGAATTGAAATAAACTCCAAGTAAAATTACAGTACAATTCATATCAAAAATAAAATTATAAACACTTTTACCACATTTATATAGACTTAAAAGCAAATAATGTCAATCAGATCACTAAAAAATAACATTCATCCTCTAATAAGTAGGACAAAAACTAATAAATGAATTGTTTTCCTAATGGTAAAAAATAAACATCAGTTATTTGAGAAACATGCCAAAAAGGAGTCCAAACCACAAAAAAATCTATAGAAAATCACTATCCAATTATAAAATCAGCCAATAATCTCAGTAGATCTGGTAGATTACAAGATGACCATACTATTTAGAGCTACTGAGCTTTTACCTGTTTTGACTGGTCCGATTACTATTCTAGATCTAATAGCAATGTAAGGTATTTATTATAATTGGTAATTTAAAAGACATTGAAAATTTTAACTTTTTCTCTTACCTCATCCTGAATGAAACTCATTGTTTTGGAACCTGAAATATAAGATAGTATAAAAGTACAGAATAATTATAACAGGTTTGTTAGACGTTGAATAACAAACTTGATGCAACTAACCCAAAGATTAAATTCAAGATAGGAAGAAACCAAGCTAGGAAGCTACTTATCAAATTATTTCAGTATCACCGAAATACAAAAGTTAAATTTGATAAATAATTCAAGCAGGGTGAAAAAAACCTCTGGATTATTTTCTGAATTATTTCTATACAAAAATTAAAACTGCATAAGTATAGCCTATCTAGATAAAACGCTACATTTAGTTTAAGTTGTATATTTCCCAAATTAGATACTGCAAACACACATATTTCATTTGTAAGTTTGAATAATTTTCAACTTTAATTTTTTGATCCAATATTGACTTTGATTACAACAAAATTCACAACCCTTCATGATAAACGTTAATTATGTTTACTACACTCTTTGAAATTATATTATTATCAATAAAACAAACCCAAAAGTATACGACGATTCTTGTTTTGTATATATATTGATATATCAACAAAATCAATAGTTTTTCATAACGGGTGAGTTTTACAAGAATACCAAACCATATATTTTTTAAAGTAGTAAGAGGGTTCGGGATTAGCTACCCTATACAACCTCGACCTAAAGATCTTCAGGTCGAAGTAGCACCTTGATTGAGCAACACCCAGCTCCTTATTCCTTAGGGTTTATAAAGATTCTTCGAAGAATTTTGAGCCGGGTTCTGCAGGTCCCAAGAACTCCATATCCTTTTTAACACCCATAACATGGGGTCAAAAAGAGAAAGAGGTAGGGCAAGATTAGCCCAGAAGAGAACAAAGATTGTGAGCTAAGGCCCAAAAGAGAGAAGTAGGCCGTTGCTCTGGGAGAAAGAAGAGCTGCGAGCTGGACAGTTTGTCTACGATACCTAGGGATTGCTTACCTCCCCAAAAGGAGAAACCTCCCGTGTAGTCAAAAGACCCTGAAGGGAATCCATATCAGCGAGATACAGATATACAATAACCCTTTGGAAGTTTGACACGATACTTAAGACTCTATGTACTCTGATACAGGCATTAGCCAAACAAAACAGCAAGCTTAAATGGCATCTACATGAGAACTTGCCCAGTCAGTGTCTGCCGCTCCAAAATAGAATCGTTCTCTTTTTTAGACAACAGCCATCCAAACTATTTTTTGAATGATCTTTCAACACCCGTTGTGTTTAATGCTCCATGATTTGGCAATATTTATTGATTAGCGCTCAATGTGGTTGAATAGTTAACATATTGGTGGCGATGTCCCTGGCTGATTGAGGCCTAGTCCCTTGATAATTGGAGACGGTGTTTCTGAATGACTGATAGCTTAGGTCCTGTATTATTTGAGGCGGATCCTTTGAACAAGTCTTCGTAGAATTGAAAACCCCTAATTTGGTAGGTTATATTCACTCATTATTAAAAATGATCTGTTTTTTTCCTATAAATTTGTGTATATGTAGAGCAAAAAATGTGCAATAAATATGTATGTATATGTAACACACATGTAAGAAGATTTAGGGCAAGCGGCTCTAAGAATTGGAAACTTAACCTGTTTATTAAAGAATGACTTGATTTTACATATCTAAAGTTTCAGTACTGTAAACAGTAAGGCCTATTTATAAATAAAATATCTCAATAACTTTATAGTTTTTTTATTAAATGTTGATAGATGAAAATATCTGGGTATACTTGATGCATTTAAAGTAAAATAGAGTGATTAGAGAATGGAGTAACTTAGGCCTACCTGAAGACACAAGCCTATAGGTCTATTGACAAAACTAATATTGTGATTACAAGCTTTTCGTTGTTTTAAAGAGTGTCTGTTTAAGTGACTTACATTGTGCACTAATTTACGTAAATAATAAATAAAGACAACACAAATTGTATTAAAGCGGTTTAAATAGACGCCAGTAAGATTTAGCATAAGTTAGTTCCTATAGTGCATTTAGTGACTACTACAACAGCCAGCGATCCAGGACTAAAGTGACAAATTAATTGACAACTGAAATGACAGTGACAAGTGACAATCTGTGCTTCTGTGGACTGGGGCTGTAGAACAGCAGAGCGCACAGCAGAAGACTCCGGCTATAATACTCCTCTTAGCTTACTCTTAACTCCCTACTGTCTAACTCCGATTGAAAAATTAAGTATTCAACGTTTTCGTCGGAGAGCTATTTAGTATACTGTACAGTCTTTTATTATTCACTAGGTATTCTAATGATTATTAGATTATTCTGGGTATTTATTACAGGTTATACAATTCTTGTTAAAGTACGTATTGTACAGTTTCACAAAAATGTAAATAAAAACAAAAAAGTTGTTTTTCAAGAGTGGTTTTTAACAAGTGTGTAGAGTGGCCAAACTTTTTTCAGTCTGGGCATTTCTCTAATAGACTATGAAAAGTGTCAAAATTGCTTGTTGCGGTTGCGCCCTGACATCTAGATTTAAAAGGTGCCACTTTGGCAACATGGTACTTTGTAAAGTACCATGTTAATATTAGATTAGACCATAGCTTATTTGAACACGCTGTACGGATATACGCACGCAATAAATTCTTAATTCGTTAAAACAAAAGCAAAGTTCATACCATTCCATACTAATAAAAATTAAAAATGTATTTCATTTATAGCGTTTCTTTGCTACACCTGCTTTTCAGAGCATAATCAACAAATCAGCAATAAAATGTAATAAGATCTAACAATAAAAAACAATTTTAACTCTATAACTATTTAGGTAAACCATGCTTTTAAGTTTTTTTAATGAAATCATACCTAGTGTTTTAGGCTATTAGGGGGGGGGATTTTGTACAATTTCCATTGTACAACCGAGGGCCAAAGTACGAAAAACATTTTCGAGCTCAAGGTTTACTTTTGGGAAGTGAAGCCTCCCACCATGGCGAGTCTTGTGCTGAGAAACCTCGTCGCGGAAAGAGACTAAAGAGAGCCAGCCTCTCGCAAAGCTAGTCGGGCTCGCGAGATTTCAAAATCTTATGAGTCATGCAGCATGTCAGCTTATTATTTAGATTCTTATTGCGGACATTTTCCATCACGATATTATGTAAAACAAAGTTTTACGACGTTTCAGGATCTGAAATCTGATCCCGTCATCAGGTGAACTAATATCTAAAACATAGCACAATTAATTAACATATAATCCGGACCAAACCGGTATAAAGCTGAAAACATAAAAGTTTAAAGCAGTCAAAAAAACTTACAAACGAACCATACACTAACCATTACACACAAAAGAAACCAAACACGTCCGCTCGTCAAGGAGACTCAAAGACAACTGAGTCAGTTGTCTTTCACGTGCCACGGATCAGATTCCAGATCCCGAAACGTCGTGAAACTTTGTTTTACATAATATCGTGATGGAAAATGTCCGCAATAAGAATCTAAATAATATCAATCCACCATCACCAATAATGAATTTCAAACAAAGAATGTCAGCTTAAATCCCAAAATCAAGTTATTGAATTTATTACTCAAGTTTTATTGTTGTATTTTTTCTGTTTTCCCCCTAATTCGCCAATAAAAAACTGATATCTAGGCTTAAAACTCCATGTAGACCTTTTCTCACTAACTTGTGGCAAAAAATTGAGATTTTTATTTGTTGTTATTATTGTTTTTTAATTTCAGTTTTTATTGTATGTTTGACACGGAAATAAACGATTATTTCATTTGTAAATTATCCTCTCTCACATATGCATTTAGCAAATTACCAAATTGTTATTTACAGTGTTTGACTTTTCAGAGCTCTCTTCTTCTTCATCAACATCTATATCAGCTGAAAACGTAAGCTCCAGCAGACTGCAGAGAGCTACGGAAAAAGCAAGGTATGAAATATCAAAACAATGGAATTATGTCAGCTCAGCTGTGTTTGTTTGGCCACAACTGGATGGTGATTTTTCTGTTTTATTAAATTAGATTAGGTTGTATGTTGGTTTATCTATGTGTTCAATCATAAATACTCTTAAAGATCACAAGATAAAATGTTGTTTTGCTAAAATAAGGAAGGAATACTGGACGTGGTATAGCCTGACTCAATTTAACTAAGGCATAATAACCTAAACAATGCCAACGTAAGGAAAACATTCAGGTATTATATTTAAAATTGGGAAGTTTTAAGCTAAAAATTATGTAATCTGATCTCATTTTTTTAAATTGAGATAACCAATCTTCATATTAAGAAGTAAGAATTATAATAGGTGTAAAGTGGGTTCATGGGGTCAATATTTGTATGGATAGGTCTTATCTAATAGTTTCTGTGTTAATCACCCATTTATATATATATATATACAGTAAACCCTCTCATATCCGGACTAATGTGGCAGCGGCCGATCCGGATATGAGAGGGGAGTAAAACATCCAGATATTAAATTTTAAAAAACACTTTAATAATATCAAAACTCAAAAAATCACGTAATACAGTGCAAAGTGGTACAGTACTAGAGTAATACAATTTTTCCTCCATCGTAATGACAACCCTTCTTCTTTTTCCAGCCTTAATAACTTATTCCTACCCGAAACTAAAACGAACCGTTACAAGAAAGACAAGGTCACTGAAGCAAAACAAAGGCGATACTGACCACGGAGGCGGATGTTGTCACTACAGTACACGTAATGCGTTGGCTATTGGGGTGGGTACGGACAGGTGGGGAGGTTTATTGTTTCGTAAGTCAGTGACCTTGCACCAGATAGCACAGAATACAGACAGTAGCGCTGGAGACTCAGGTACTCGGGACAAGGGTGACTCATCGTTTCCTCATTGTGCTTTTGAACATTACCGCTGTCCACATGGCTTCAACCCCGCGTTCGGCGACTACTAACCGGCCTACAAACATCTTTCGCGTCTACTGGTTTAACAAACATTGACCTCCTAGAGTAATTTTAAATTTTTGCATTCTTTCAAAATCACGTCCGGATATTGGAGGGTTCGGATATGAGAGGGTTTACTGTATATATATAGAGTTGATATATATGATCCGTTAAATGTGATACATACTATCCCGTTGCTCTCTTAAAATCAATGAGTTTTAAATTGCACCAGTTTCATTCAACTTCTGAGTTGCAATCTCTACCTTTGAAGTTAAAGGAGATTTAACCATGTATAGTAAGCCTAGGTCTACTTTAACTTTAATTACATAATTCATAGTTTTACTTTTTTTGTCTTTTACGTTAAGAGACAGAAAGTATTTGACAGTTCACCGAGTTTATTTTATTCTTTTCCTCTTCAGCACTTCCAACACTTATTAATTTTGTATCCTAAGTTAATATTTTCATTCTGTTATTTAATTTATTTTAAGTAATATAATCATTGTATTTTTTCATAGGTTTTAAAAAATGGAGTCTCTTCCAAAACTACCTTTAGATCAGATTTTATCATACTTGGATGTTTTGGATCTGCTGGCTTGTTCTTTAGTGAGTGTCAGATGGCGGGCTGTGGTCAATGATGACCGTATTTGGAAGAAGATTTGCTACCAACAAAGTAACAAACCTACCATTGAGTATCTACAATCTGTTCATTCCAAGGTGTCTCCTGAGTTTGAAGAGCCTGAGTCACAACACAAACGTTTGGAACCATTGTGTCATTGGCGTGTTGTCTTCATGAAACTGAAGCACGTGGAATGGAATTGGCGAAGAGCAAAGCATGAAACATATGGTGTTACTGATCTAGCATGGAATCATTTTGATTTAAAAATAGACAACGATGTGCTTGTCGCAAATGTGAATGACAACCAATGTGAAGTGTGGAACATTCGAGGAATTCCTCGTAAACAAGAGACTATTGTGTGTGCACTGAAAAATGCAAGATGTAAGTGTATGATCCATTTGTGTGAGGATAGGCTTGTAATTGTACAAGACACTTTGCTACAAATTTATTGCAAAGTGGGGAAGAAATTCAATTTTTGTTACAGAAGGTTATTCAACCAGCCTGAAGTTGACTCACAGAACATTCCTGGCTCACTAACTATTGATGATTGGTATAAAGAAATTGTACCACGAAGACCGACTCATCTGCTTGCTTTCCATGTGGGTAAGTTTTTCATTGGTTTGGCACAGAATGGAACTTTTGAAAATGCATCTTTTCATGTGTGGGATTCTTCAACAGGAACTAAATTGAAAGAAGTGGTGGTTAAAGACATTTCTCCTGAAATAAAAGAACCAGTTCATAATGTGAAGTTCTGTCCACAAAAGTCAGACATGAGGAAAATACTTGTATGTGTACAGCATATTAGACAAAGTGGAAATTTTGGTGATGATGTTTTCTTCACTGCATTGTATATTTATGATATACCGTCTCTAATCTTTAAGAAACTAAAAGTACTTAAGCCACATGTTCCTTGGATCTATTATGAAGACAGTTTAGTACTGACAATTGGTCATAGTCAAGCAAAATTGAGTATTTATGATTCTAATAGTGGTGAAAGACTAGTGTCCAAAAGGTATGAAGAGATAATTAATCCTGATAGTGTTCAAGTTCATGGGCATTATATAGGCTTCACAACCGGAGGGGATCTTGTTGTCCTGAATGTGAAAGATTTTGATCTCGTTTTTACAACAGGTATAGTAAAGTTTTCTTCAAATCTTTTTGGATTTGATTTTGTGTTCCTTGACTGGGATTTGGTATTAATATCTCGTTGGGATAAAGTTAATAAAATCGAAGTATGGAGCATCAAAGAAAAATCTTTCCTTAGCACGTTACATGCTAGTGGACTTATGTTTCCTTGCAGTAATTCGGCCAAATTTTTTGTGTGGAATGAAATGATAACAACAATTTATATGTTACAATTTTGGTAATAACGCAAATAAGCACCCGCAAATTCCTGTAAAGCTTTCAGAATCGATATCAACTTCATCAAGCTTATTTTATTATGATTTATCTTCAAATTATGAATAAATTATCCTGTGAATAATTACATTTTGTAGTAAAAAAACACCATTTCTATAATATGGTTTTACGTTATAGCTATTATAGGCCTATAGCCGAAGTGATTCTGGTATTTCAAACTTTTTGCTACATCTACATCATGATCAGAATCTTTTTTATTTATAATCTTTGAGACTACCTACATAAATAGTGTCAATTGTGTAGAGTAATAATAGGGTGAAATTTAGTTTAAAATCATTGTTAATTAAGATCTATTGTAGATCTAGCTTAATAAATCTACCAAACAAGATAATTATTTAAGTTAGTTGGAAAATATGATCAGTACTTAGTTGTTTCAATAATCGTGTGAACTAAATAAGCTACTGCCTTTTAATTTAATACAATAGATGGAAATTTAAAATTTGGCTGGGGAAGACCACTTACCACCCACCTATAGTAAGCCAGCTGGTTTCAATCCCATTTGAATGTTAGGAATATTGGTGACAAAATTATTCTTTATTTTTATTTATTTAACCTAACCCACCATTGGTCAAGGTCACCTGTGTTACACGGATGGTTGAGGAATGAGCTCACCTTTTAAACGCTTTGATAACAATTTATATTTCACAATTTTCAAACATTATATCATACCAATTTTGTTTATTTATTTTAACTATTTTCTTACCTTTTATTATATTAAAACTAAAAATAACTAATTTAACAATAAAAAAAGAGATTTTGCAAATACTCAGTCTATTTTAACAACAACAGAATGATAAATATACAAAACATGATTTATTAGACATAACCTATTAAATTTTGAGCCTTTAACCCTCAAGAGGGCGCTTGCGGAGTTTTCCTCCATTTGTGTAGTTTTTGTTAACATAAACACGCATATCGGGTATCAGCAGATGTGTCAGGCTCTGTACCTCATGCGCCTCTTTCCAGGAATCCCCCGATACTATTTACAACCCCCACATTCCTTTTGTTTCCTTTTGAGTTGCAATGTAGTGAAGCGATGTCAATTTGCAGAGGCTTTCTCTAAATGTAATAAACACATACACGTGTGTGAACCAAAATATAATTTGGTTTTTATTTCATTTATAATACTGTCATTTAATATATTTGGTTTACATCCATGTTCAATTTTATTATTGCGGAACAATACTCCGCATAGGCCGTCTCTCTTAACACCATTTTTATACTATAAAATAACAAACTACAGTAGAACCTCGATTAACCGTCACCCTCGGGACCGTGACCATGACGGATAACCGAATAGACAGATAACAGAAATAATAGAAGCGCCGATACAACTTAGAACCTGTGTTTGGCGTGGCAACATCGAAATTCACTGCCTTGCATGTTATAACGGGCGCCATTGTAAGTCCTAATTAATTTTCATGATTACTGCGCGGTCCTTAATGTGAATTTATTTTAAATAAAAAAAAAAACAAAACTACGTCAGTTCAAGTGAAAAATACTGAAACAATGAAATATCAACTGTACATGAACGTACTTTTACTCTCAAATGTACGTTACCGGTATTTCGTTTTTAAAATAATCCGTCATTTTCTTTTGTTTCTTTCCCCGTCGAGCTTTTCTGGTGGTCATGTTTCTAATTTTTCTAAGAAGAAGCAACAGCGTTTAATAATTTATTGTTTATTGTCGAGTCCCAAAACTACATGTTTCCGTTTCTCAGCCATAACAGAAGAGCATTACACACTACATATAAACAACACTATCAACAATAAACGGTAAAGCACGTAAAACACTAGTAGGCAGTGCACTCAAAATCGCCAATAACTTCAGTTCACTGTAGCCAAGCACCATACTGAACTGAAATGAAACAGTAGCAGTAGAATGCAGAAGACAGTGTAATGGCTTAACCAGCTGGGTCACTATCCTTGCCGCCAATGATTCACGCACATTGCAGGTATGAAGTACAGTTGTCACTACTCATCATAGAGCCTCAACAGACGATCCGGCTCAGCGCTGACGCGGAAACTTTTTTTTTTGCGCTAGCGGGGTGGCGGTTAATAGACTGACGGTTAAAAGGGTGACGGTTAATCGAGTTTATACTGTATGTTTATTATTATGTTTGTTACTAAAATTTTATAATTAATTAATTAAATTAATGACGGAACCTTGTATTTTTCTAAAAACAAGTAAGATGGGTTGAATTTATGTGATTTAGCGTTGCAGAGTAAAACTCCGCATGTACCCTCTCACGTTTCACTGGTGAAGCACCCGCTCAAGAGTTAAAAGCCTTTTTAGTTGTGGTTACTACACTGTAACCCATCACAAAACAAAGGTGCGAGACGGACTGAAGTCGCTTAACCTCCCCCACCATATCCCCCCACTGCTGACATCCCAAACAACAGGTAGGGCCTATTCCGAGTTTCAGACCAATATATTAAAAACTCCATGTTTTGTAGGAACTTAAAATGAAAAGTGAGCTCACCCCTCGACTATCCGCGGTATAAAAAATAGATATTGCAACATATTTGTATAAAGGAAATTATTCACTCTAAGCTAATGGTCTTTTGTTTGTTGCCAAATGTTTTCATTCACTCAACAGTCTCACTGTATAATTTGATATTTCGAAGCTAGACACATTTGTTTCCCTGTATTTTCTAAAAAAAAAATAATTTTCATAGTATATTTAATACCATTTATATATGTATTTATAACATTTATTTTATTAGTTTTCTGGTCTTGTGGCGCATAATGTGTTACGTAATTTAACATAAAAATTCTTTACTTTGGTTTGATTAAATTAACATTTTGTAGTTTCATGAATTTCTTTTTTGGACTGTTAACCTTAAAACTATTATGCTTATATTACTTATCTTAGAATTAATTGTTAATGGAGAGGAGCAAAGCGTGCAGTAATACTTTATATCACTTAATCTATACTTTAAACTGAACTGTGTCAAAATGTTTTATTTTAATGGATAAACATGTTAGCAATACTTATTTTGAATTAATTATAGAAATTCATTTTTTTACTTTTTACCCATCACATATATGTAGGCCTAGTTTGGATTTTTGACATGGATATGTCTTAGCTCTGGAGGAGTGTTGGTGATTTTTAAGATGGAAATTATGTACCAGGTTTCCACAGAAACTACCAGAGCTATTTGTATTGAATTTGAATATAAAAAAATAAGACCAGCTGTTTAGATGAACTGAAAACATTCCCTTTAGACATAACCATGATCTAACCCGTTTCCCCTCAGGAAAGTAAATACAAACATTTTTTTGCTGTCAGTTCTACAAATGTAATAGATTTTCTTTTCTTTATTTACTGGTGGTAAAATAAATTACATATTATGTTCATAGTATGGCGATGTGGTCTCTAGTCATATCCTGTCCTATCCCTAAGTAAATATAACAGATAAAATTTGCTTATTTTTGCATTTAAGACTTGTTTCTGGTTCAATTGTTACATCATGTACAGAAAGTGTACATGATGCATTTATAGCTGAGTGGGTAGTAAAATCAAGTAATAAGTAAATAAAAATAAGTAAATAATTAAATATATAATCACATCATCATCAAGCATATAATGTCACAATTACATACTTAGTGACGATTAAAGAATAGGTTAGCATAGGTCAATTATATACATTATAGCTCTTGGTTTAAAATTAATTCCAGGCAAAAAATTCATTCAGGGTCTAAAAAGGATATTTCACTTTTGAAATGTTCTCCTGCAGGTTTCTCTTGTGATTGCACACATTTGCAATAAGAATGTGCTGCATGTTTCCTGCTGTAGTGCTGCCCCATACTGCAATCCTGCAGTGAAGATGTGACAGATGTGGTAGTCTACAACTGGCATACCACCCAATAGATCTGGCCTCAATTCCTGGTCATGACACAAAATGTCTATCTCAGACCGCCACAAGGCTTAAGACATGTTCAGGCATTGATCCTTACGACATAGGTAGTTGATAGGTCATATCACTAGTGAAATCTGGGAACTCAGACTCTAGATCTTGGACAGGAACATGTGTTAGATAAAGTAAAATAATTTTTGTACTGTGAAGAAGCAAAAGTTGTTTTGGCTATTGGGGCTCCATCGCTCATAAACAAGTTTTAAAATCATTGGGAAAAAATAAAGAAACAATTTAGGATTTATTATTTTTTGTCGAAATAAATATGGTCTTCTGATAGTTTGTCTTGAGATACGGAATGGAGTGGGCTGTACTAAATTAAAAGTTATGAGAAAAAAGTATTCAAATTCATTTTTTTCTTTCTTTACTGCAAGATTATAAATTGCTCAGATAACTGTTGTTAATTAATTGTTGTTGTGTAAACTCAAACTACTAAACCAAATTCCACCCCACATAGCCCAGATTAATAATTTTAAACAATTCAGACATGAGCTCAATAATTTTTTAATTGAACAGTGTTATTTTGAACTCCCTTTTTACCTTACCTAGACTGATTCTCAATCAGACCACAAACAATCCATAACCCGGCTTAATATAACCCAACTAAATCATTTTCCATGAGTTTTTCCCTTCTCTGCCTACTGCTGTTGATACTGGCAGAATGCATCAATAAGATGTGCATATAAAAGAAAATAATGAAGAATAGAATCCACATATAAGAAATTTGACTGGTCCTATGCCTAGCTAGGTAAACCGGGTTGACGCAGGATATGTATGTTAACTAAATTTTATAATGTAATATTAGTATACTTTATATAGGTGCGTTATTACTGTAATAGAAATATCCTCAGGTAGATAGTTTAGTTAAGTCAAGTACACATAGAGTATTATAAACAAAAATATATCAAGCTACATAATCCACGTCTATTTAAGAATATAAGTAAACAATGTTCAATCATTCAACAAAACAGCCATGTATGCAGATTTTGTTTTAACATGGATATGTCTGAAGGAGTTTTAGTAATATTCGGAATGCAAATGTGTTACAAAAGTGACATCATATGGTTTTGAGAACAGCTCAACAAGTATGCAGAACTGTGGTCTCCGGAAGAGCTTGTGGCTTAGCCGCCACAAGCTCTACTGTGGGAGGTACAACTTTTATCCTAGGATATACAAAAACCTGTATTTTCACCAAAGACAAAAAGGAAAATGGAAGGAAGCCGTGCATTGGCAAGTACAGCTTTCGTGAAATATGATTACTCCATATTAGATATTACTCCATTCATTGAAGCCGATTTAATGTAAAACATCCTTATGATAACGTGATTTAATACCAATTTGTGATACAGTAGTTATATTTTAATCTTAGTTGTAAATCCATGGAAGCATTCTTTACAAATTTTACAGTGTAATTTTATAAAGTATAATATTTTGTTATTTCTATATATGTCCTCTGTGATACAAATTCATATTAACAGTAACAGACTACTGTAACTACATAATAGAGTTGGACTAGATGATATAGACCTGTGTATAATGATCATTGTTTAAATAAATAAATAAAAATGCCTTTATTTATAGGGTTTCTCTGATAAATTACCAGGTTTTCAGAACAAGTATAGTCAACCATACAAAAAAATATATACAATAATACATAAAATAAAGTACATAAAATACAGGATTCATAAAACACATACCAAATATTTACAAACTATCTAAAAAACATTTCTTTTATTATTTTCTTGAACGTGTCAGAACTTAGCTCTTTTAAGCTATTGGGGAGCTCATTGTGCACCTGGGGATGAAAGTATGAAAAACTCATGCTTACTCTAGGAAAGTTAAGTTTGGAAACCTCGCTGTGGGAGGAGATTCTCTCGCAAAGGTAGTCGGGCTCACGAGATATCAGAACTCTGCGCACTCAGATACTAGTCAATGTAGTGCAGATACTTGTAGTGCGAGTCATGCAACGAGTCAAAATCCTGCAAACAGTCTCCAAAGGCAACAACTTGACCGCTTCACAGTAGGGCGTTATATAGTCGGAGCTATTCAAGCAGTGGATTCTTGAAGCTTTTTAATCCAACCCAAATCCTCCCTAAAAAGGCTGTTGCCATAAGCAGAAAAGCAGTAATTGAATAATGAAAGAATCAGTGACTGCACTGATGCAAATGAATGATTAATTCACTTTGATGCAAAGACTTCTGAACCTATACAGACTTTTCAGCCTTCTCAGAGCTTGTCGGGAGGCATGTGTGACATAATGTGTGAAGGTGAGACCTTATCAAGCATGACACCAAGAGTCTTGACTTGGTCACATACTGTTGGACTCTGGCTGTCAAGTGAGATACCCACCCCCTGATCTTTTTGTCAGTACTAGGTCAAGTGGTGCAGTGTGCAAAACAGTGCACTTATTGGAATTGAGCTTGAGGCCATTATCAACAGACAATACTAAAATGTTCTGCAGATCAGTATTGGTTTGACTGAATGCCTCTAATATAAGCTCAGGCCCATAACACTAGCTGGGAGTTGTCAGCATAAAAGTGAAACGTGCAGTATTTTACACAGTTGAGGAAGTCTGCTGTGTGAAGTGTGTACAGAATGGGCCCCAGACAACTGCCTTGAGGAACCCCCCGCCATTTGGCAAGAGTTACTGAAGTTTCACTCCCCAGTCTGGTGATCTGAAGCCGGTCTTTGAGATACGATCGAACCCATGCAGTACCCTCGTCACTAAAACCGAAGTACTGTATCTTTGCAATCCACATGTCGTGATCCAGAGTCAAATGCCTTTGAAGAATTGAACATCACAATAAGGGATCTGCTGTCCTTGTCTTTGTTGTCAATAATGTCTCTAAATAAGTTAGTAAGGGCAGTGCAGTTTATACATGGTTTATTTTAAATACGCCAAAAACTGAGGGTTCTTTATGAGGTCAAAACAAACAAAAAATGTCCTGGGAACATATGGCGTATCTCGCTCCATTCGCCATTTGTCGGTGTGTATGTGTTTTTTACACAACTTGCTATAACTTTAGAACCACTTGAGGTTCCAACTTCAAACTTACCAACTTACAACCTTTTTTCGTGTATAGTATAAAATTTCTTCTTTGTATCATTTCGAAATGGCGGCCATTTCAATTTTCCAAACCTCAATAACTCAAAAACCTTGACATTAAAAAACCGAGGGCATAAAAGTTATTGCAATTTTTAACTTTCTTTAAGAAAATGTAAAATTCTTATAGGGTTATAACACAGACAACAAAGAAAATTGAATTTTTGTAAAGTTTCTACTTCACCAAATTTCCCATTAAAGCCCAAAGAGACAGTTGTACCTTTAGAAAAACGTATTTTTCTCCATTATTTGTTTTAACACCCTATTGAATTCTTAATTTTTCTTAAATAGAATCAAATTTCGCAACTTCTTTTTTTTAAATTGAAATGGCGACCTACCCAGGTAGGTATTTTAAGCCAAGTATGAATGAGAAATGAATGTAGGATGATTGTGGCGTAATCTTGTAGTTTTGTTACTAACTAATGCTGACATGTTCCTTTAGACAGGACTGTTAATTAATAGCCCAACAGCCGATGGCAACTAATGGACCTACAGTTTAACGTGGAATCCGAACCATGGCCTCTGAATTACGAATTGCATGGTCTAATTATAATGATGGTCTTTACGGATTAACGCAGTATTTAATAGTGCGGACGTTAATCCACACAAGAGAACACAACATCCACCGACCATCTCTCACAAATATCCACAATTATTCGTGACCTCCAAGTAGCTGGATTACAGGATTTATACACTGGATTCGTGTATAGAATGTTATTTCACCTCAATGGTACAATGTAGAAATTTGATACTATGCACAAAAACTGGTCCTCATTCACGTACCAAAGTTGGTACTTCCAAGTGGTTCCAAAGTTATAGCAAGTTAATGTAAAAACACATACACACCGACAGACATAAATAGGAGCGAGATAGGCCATATTTTCACCACACATTTTCTTTTTGTTTTGACTTCAGACACAATTCTCCAACGTTTTTCTGTGTAGGTATTTCAGATACACCCTGTTTAATGTAGTAGATACTAATAAGACAAGAAACCACAACTACAAGAACCAATTCTTGGTTACATAAAAGACAATTAATATTTTATATTAAATGAATTGTTTTTGGTTACATGTTACATCCGTCACTTGCAATAATTAAGTGTCAAGCAATAAAAGGTTATAACGTTATCGGTGTCAAATGTCATCACGATAATGACAGTAAATGTGTCTGATTATTATAAAATTTGGTTGAGTAGTTCTTTCCCGTTACAAGTATGTTTAGCAACACGCAATCGGACCACACTAACTATACTTTTAGGGGGAGGGTTTGTACCCTGAAAATGATCTTTTTAAAATTGTTCATATATTACATTTAAAAAATCTAATTTTTCTTTCTATTATTGGATTGAGCTAAAACACACAGTTTACTATTTTAAATTATGGCTCTAGGTGTATCGGTTACTGAGATATTCAAAATGGTATTCAAAATGGTAAACACAGTACGTTGTATAATATAATTATCTCATGGGGAATAACTAAAAATCAATGACTCACTTATTCACTTAAATATTCTTTCAAAATTCGGTATGGTATGCATGTCCATCTTGTTAAGTTTTGTTGATGCATCCATAAAACCAGAGAGGAACGGATCCGTTCATCTATGATAAAATCCAAAGTTAATATTTTTTACAGCAGCAAACCTACGTACTCTTAATAATTTTATATAACTTACCAAAAAATAAAAATAAAATTAGTATTGAACCTGGAATACTTATATCTCATATAAGACAGGAAGTAATGTTATAAAATGAGAAATGTTAGTTTTAGAATTCCAATTTTAGGTTTATGAGGTCATTTCAATACTCTGATAAAGTACGATAACAAAATTCCGTAATAATATTCTTAATATTCGCTGGTATTGGTATTAGTGGTTTTGGATTTGGATTGACAGTTAGTTGGCTTTCAAGTTTTGATTCTTGATAACAGCTGTCACACCACAGCAATCGTTGAGTGAATTTGTTGTGAAATAAGACATTTTAAATTTAAATTGGCTAAATTTTTACTACGCAAAAGGTAAGTTACATTTTATTGTGTACTTTTTCTGGTTTAGTTTAACTTGTACGGCGTCTTAAAATTTTTGGAGACAGTAGTTAGCTTTGCATTGATCTGTTTGTATAATTTGTAACTTTAGTTAACCAACCAATCAGATTCTGATTATTTTGAATCTTTTAACCCTAAATTTACGACGGTAGAAATGTATTAGAGTTTCGTGTTTATGTTCTTTTGGTACCTTTAGTCATGGATTAATGTTTATTCTGTACAAATATTGTGTCATTTTAATGAAAAGTACATAACTTAACCTGAGTACTAAAACAGAACTTTAGTGTGAACCCTACTTGAAATATAATGGCAGTGTGAGTTTACATAGTCTAGAAAAAAATTAAAAGTGCCAAACTATATATCAAATGTTTTTAATTCAAACATTGTGCAGGGCCAAACATAATTGGAGGACAAGTACCCTAAACATTCTGAAAATCATGTCTACGCCAGACACGGGGGATAGAACTTGGGGACACTTAGCATCTACAGAACATTTTGGCAGAATCACTGACTCTTCGGATTACATACTAGTAGAGAAGGACAACCTGAAGAATGATCCATATTTTGGGAGTACACAGGCCAGTCACTGTTTGATTTTTGCTAGAAATGACAAGAAAACATTTGGTGTTTATAACCCTCGAGCGGCCATACTAGTAAGTTATACAAGCAGGCTACCTAAAGTTGTTCTTATTTTTAGGCTGTATTATTTATTGTGTTTATTTGACCCTTTGTGAAATTGTTTGGCAACTTATTGCTAGGATTCAGGACCACAAAAGCGATAATTCTGTCACTTGGGTTAAAAAAGTAGGTACAGTAATCCAGGTGCCAATCACTGTAATACAGCATGCACATCACTGTGATGTCCCTAAATTACTTGTACCCCTACCTCTCACTCTGTGAAATTATTCAGAACCATTTATTTTGATACTTACATTATTTTTACTTACTTGATACTCGATATTGTACCACTAGTATTGCTCCTGTGACGTGGTCGTCAGAGTGGTATGTAGACATTTTGGGCCAGACTCTTTTGTTCATCCACTTTATAGCAGGCCGCTCCACATAAATATTCTTTCAAAATGGTTTTAAATTTTTTAAAGTTTTGCTCTTCTCAGGAATATATTTTGGCAGTTTGTTACACATCTTTACACTGCTTAAGTATGGGCTCCTGCTGGCCAAAGCCAAATTCACCTGAGGTATGTGTACTTTGTTCGCACTTCTTGTGTTGCACTGGTGAACCACATTGTTTGGAAAAAGACATTTTCTTATTACTTTTAACCAGAATGGCAGATTCAAGAATAAATAATGATGAGAGGGTTAATATTCCCAGGCCTTTAAACAGGGGCCTACAGTGGGCAAGGCGTTAAGCACCACACATCCTCCTAATAATTTGTTTTTGGAAGAGGAAAATCCTGTTTGCCGTGGTACTACCTCCCCAGAACACTATTCCATAAGACATTATACTATGGAAACATCCATAATAGACTCTAAATAAGATGTCAGTCTGGACCAATTTCTGGAGCCTAGTAATTAAGTAGATTACAGATGTTAATCTTGATGCTATGAGTTAACATGCTCATCCCACTTAAGATTTTCGGTAATATGCAGGCCAAGGTACTTATTTTTTTCACAAGAAGTGAGAGCGACCCCATTAAGCATCAGTTGAGGAAGAGGTTAAGGTTTTTTCCTGTTATGAAATTCCAAATGTTAAGTTTTATCAGAGTTCAAAATCAAACAGTTTATGGTACACCAGTTTTGCATCTCATTTAAACCAGATATTTATATTCATAATTCCTATGGATGTTTTGGAATTTTCAGTTTTTGGAAGATTAAAAAAATGTTAGAATAAATATTAGCCTATTTGTTTTCCATAAGATCTAAAATTACATTATGATTAACTCTTTCAGTGTTAGAGATTTTTTTCAGTTTAAATGAAAAGTGCTAGGGGAAATGATTGTATTGTATCATACATCATCCCAAGAGTGCTAAGCCAAAGTTACCCTTTAGTAGATTTTTACAGAAAAAATCATAACTTACTTAAATTTATAGGTAATGGAGTGATTTTATTTCTTTTTTAGGCTAAGGAATTGTGCTGTCTTTCATAAAAATACTCCTATCTAAAATTATGGTAAAAAGTTAATACTAAACAAATTATATATAATTTTTTACTTTTTATGAAAATAGATATTTGCCAAAAGCCTTTTAATTGGAAAACTTAAAATATTTTCTTAAAGTAGGGTACCCTACACATTATTATCAAAAGCGATTATATTGACATTTTCAAACAGGTACCTTTAATTTCACTGATGCAAAAGCAATCACACTTGTATCTCAATAAATCCCACTCAAATATGCTGCTAATTTCAATGGAGGGGGTCAAATTGGGTTTCCAGCCTCTTAACTCCCAACCACACACGCCAGGGGAACTATGCGTTACACGCAGGTGAGCTCAGCGCTCACCCCCTCTAAGACAACATTTGAGTTGAAATGCTTTTTAATGACATTTAAAAAAATTGTTATGCCTACCGGTATTAATCATTAGTGTACTTAATAATCTTTTGAGTTTATATACAGATTAATCATTAATATATCAGAAATCAGAACTTTATTGTCATTTAACATTGTATAAAAATGCATGGACAAATGTCAAAAGAAGTGTCATACAAATTTACACATATATAATAACAACAAAAATACAACCTTAATCACCTTATCACCTTAATCATCAAATTCTTCCTTTCTTTGTTCTCTATGGCAGATCACGCAGTATATGTCAGAGTATGTTTACCGTAGACGGTTTCCGCAAACGGCACAGTGACTCTTAAATTCAAAAAATTTCTCCTAGTGAAACGGTCCGTCTGGCCTTTCTAAGAAGGTCTCTATTGTTTGGACCACCAATAATCAAGTATAGTCAGGTTAACCCCTAAACCGCGATGCTCGAGTTCACTCGTGCAATGCTCTTGTTACGGCAACCGTGACACTCGAGTTAACTCGCATTTGACGTTCTCAGCTGATTCTCTCATGAGTTCAATTCGTCTGCTAGTTTTTTTTAAGGTATGACTGTTACATTGACCATGAGAAGTGACAGACCATTTGGTGCTACACTCTAGTAGATTTTTATGAAACTACATCCATACCACATGCTCTGCAGTATTAAATATGCGAAGCTGCAAAAAACCATGCGCTACTGAACTGCGGCACGCCAACTTACGCCGCGGTTAAAGGGTTCACTAATAAATGTGAGCGCCGCACCACGATCATCCGCGTATATTGACAAGTGTGAATACGCAACACAACGTTTTAAAATTTATGGAGGTTCTTTGCTAATACTAAGTTCACTTTCAGATGCAGATGCGTTTCGATGGAAATTTGGGCTTTCCAGGAGGTTTAGTTGACGCAGGAGAAAACCCAATCGAAGCTCTTAATCGAGAACTTAGAGAAGAAATAAATTTAGATATTAAAAAACATTGTGTCTCAGAATCTGGCCATATTGTCTCTCATTGGAGCATAGCAAAACGGTTGTGTTTACACTTCTATGCGTTAGAAGTCAGTTTGGACGAATTACGTGAAATCGAGAAGAACGCTCTTATAGCAAAAGATTATGGATCTGAGGTAAGTGGGCTAGAGTTTTTCAGCATAATAATTATCTACTCAATGAAGAAATAATAGATGCATAAGTAAACAAATCTTATTGCTTGAATAATTATTAATTCAAAATTCTTTGTTACTGAGATGAAAATTCTGGTATTCGGGTGGAAGAATCTGGTAAAGTTATTTAAGGTGAAGATTAAGCTATTCCTTGTTAAGATGGTTATGATGATTTGGTAAAGCCTGAGGTTAAAAAAAGCAGTCGCCAACCAAATATTTTCAGAGTTGGTGTTAACCCATTCCCGTCGGGCAGAACAGTCAACGCCTGAGGCCACCCGGGCTGAACAAAAATCGAGCCTCGTTCACTACGACTGCGCGTCACTATTAGCGTGGAAGTCTTAACAGTAACTTCATGAATGTTTCATGATGAAGTTACTTCATGTTTTGATTTCTTTGCCCTGTTCCTCTTACCCTTTAACTGCGTATACAATCACTTTTAGCAAGAAAAAAATTATTACTATACTTTTTCACCTGTTCCAAGCTGTAGACTTAGAAACAAGTAGGTACTTTTGTTTCCTCAAATCTTATTTTATTTTCAAAAGATTCCTTTATATCACTTGGCAGATCTACTTTCAGTTACCTGCAGTAATAAATAGTTAATGATAATAAATAGTTAATCTTTAAAAAAGAGGATGCCAACACCATCTATCGGATGAGAAATGAACTAGAACACCTAACGGCGGAAAAAAGAACTACGTCGAAATATAAGCAGGCAACGCACATTGTTTGCTCATAACCACCCCGCGGCCCGCGCCGCGGCACGCACGGCGCACGTCATTAGGCATCTGTCTAGCGAAGTACGCGGACATACAGTGTACGTCATTAGACGGGAATGGGTTAATAAGCACTCATCATGTAAGTGTTACTCAGGATATTTCTGAAAATATTGCACAGTTGACAAAAAAAAACTCACAACTCATACAAGCATTCGTCCCTCTCTAATTCCTATTGAGCAAACATCTGTTTAATTTTAAATAAAGAATAATTGTAGTGCTCCCACAATTTGCTTACAAACACAAACCAACTCCTACCAAGGAAAACAACCACTTAAAGCAATGGAAACATTTTTATAAGTTAAAGCGTTTAGACTTTCATTTTTAGGGTTAACAGTTTGCTATTCATTAATTTGGACTTTGATTGCTTGATACCTAAGTTTAAAAAATACTTTCCCCAAATAGGCTACTATGTAGTGAAGAAAAACCGACTATGTTCCGACTGTAGTTGATCGCCACTAATTGTGAACAGTATGTAAGTCAGACTTACTTGTAGGCCATAGATATATTTGAGCTAATGTGTGGTATCCCGTGTAATAATTTATCACTTACATGGTCCATTTCTTTGACAAAGCCTGGGTAATAATTTGACACTTCATCTTCCATTTCTTTGACAAAGCTGTTCAAAACGTAAAGTACAATCCTAGAATTTTAAGTTATAACAATTTTATATCACAGGTACTGGGTACAATTCGAGTGCCTCTCTACACGATGGGTGATGGTTACCGAGGATTTCCTACATTCCTGTCTAATGCTTTCATCGGTAACTCCCGTCTGCAGCTTGTAACTGCTCTCCGCCACCTCAATATCCTTACAGAAGAGGAAATACAGTTAGCCCAGAAGGCGGTGCCATTACCATTAAAATCTTGATCACTGCCAATTTATTATCTTACAAGTCTTGTTAAAGGTATTCACTAAAAAGTGGTTTTTACATTTTTGACCTCATCGTTTTTCTTAGGTAAAACAAAATGAAATCAAAAGTATAAACTTTATTTTTGTTTATGTTTAAAAGAATATATATGAATAAAACTATTATTGTAAATTATTTATTGTTATTTAAATATATCTTTGTTTTAAAAACACTGTTGAATTTTGATGAAAACCTTTAATTCATAGAAAAGTAATCATAGTTCTCCTTGAAACCAAACATTTTCATATTCTTTTCCTGAAAATAGTCTTTCTAATTAGATTTGTATATGGAAATAGAGAAAACATGTTCAAGAGCAGAAAAGGAATAATAACACTAAGCTATAATACTGACTGATTTTAATCATTGATCAGGAAAACTGACTTTGATTAATTTCAAGGATACAATCTGAAATTATCGGCTAATGTGAATAGATTTTATGACATTTCTACCAGCCTATAAAATTTTGATGTCTGTTTTTCACTCAAGGGCTAGTCATGAAAGTATAAAATATTCGTATTCATTATGTAGGCTTATTTGGAATTTAAAAACATAGTTCTGTACTAAATATATTCAATATCATTAGGCCTAAGTAAGATTGAAAGTTTCCTTAGATCACATTGTTGAGCCACTAAGTATTGAATACATCCCTAATAATTTATAGGAGATGCAATAGTAGTCGTGCCTTCATAAAGACATTGTACTAGGTAGAAAGGGTTGACCATGAGCTCAGACGACGTTCCCCTCCACGTTATCCAGATAGATGCGCGGAATTCTGTGTAAGGTAGACTGTATAGTCTGAACCTGTACCATGGAAATCCTATACCACCACCTAGGCAGTCCATACCTCCTGTAATATAAGGAAAATTACTTATTTATTTTACCTAAAGAATCCACACAAAAAGAAACCTTTAAAAAATCTAAAGACCATACAAAGCCTTAAACTTAATCTTCTCCAATCCAAATTGTCCAAAAGAAGAGACATAAGGCTATATCCCTTCAAACTGGCCATGGTCAGTTAAAAAAATACCTAGGCTACAAACAGTTTTTAACGTATAAATAGTTCTTGGTGACGATATTGTCTACCCTCTACGCTGAGAAGAAGAAACCACCGTCCACATCTCTTGACACATGATCCAGAAACATTTTTGTCTTGAAAAACAACATTGTATTTACTGTTGGAGTTTTAAGTTATATGATCTTTAAACAAAACTTAAAGAGATTTATAAAATTTCATTTATTTAACTAGGACACTATTCAAATATACATACAAACATATATATCTCAATGTATAATCAGGAATAAAGGAATTAATTGATTCGATTTGATATTGTTTCTGATTATGTATGTTAAGCTTAGATTTTTTTAATTTTATGTTAGCTGTTTGATAAAAGTTTTTAAAACATTAATGTTTTAAACATGTTCTTATGGTTTTTCAAAAAAAATGTTATAAATTATACTGATTGAAAATTTGGAGAAACTTTTTATCTCATATGTAAACAAATTTTGAGATCTGTTGGAGATAGGAGTTCTCATGTGGTAGACTTGTAAGATAGGCCACACATGGTTCAAAGTTCTCTCGTAATGAGGGCTGGTGTTAGAATATTATTCTTCTGACCCAAAACTAGAACCTAATAGTATTTCTTACCTTTTAATTTTAACACAGAACGTTCCTTCTTTGGGAAACCTACAAATTCTTTCTCCTCACACATTACTATTACCTTTTTAATGACGATCTACCCAGGTAGGTATGAATGAGAAATGAGTTGAAGATGATTGTGGTGCGAATTTATGGTCTTGTTGGTGACTAAGCCTGACATGTTCCTTAGACATTTACTGTTAATTAATAGCCCAACAGTCAATGGCATCTAAGGGACCTACAGTTTAACGTGGGACCCAAACCACAATTTTGTCTCTGAATTAGGAACTGGTCTAATCATGAGGGTAGTCCTTGCAACCATGCAGACATAGATCCACACAAGAGAATATCACAAACACACAACATTCGCTCTTAACTTCCAGTTCCAGTCTATAACTTGACATAGATAATAAAAAAATTGTCAGTATGCATGTCCAAGCTTTACAATAACCAAACAAAGTCACACAGAATAGTCTTACCTGAGGAGATAATATCGATTCTGTCGATGTTCCATGTGTAAGGCTCGTAGCCGAACCGTTCTCCACCATTAGTCATTCCTGGGTGGTTGAACGTGCAGTCTAGATTCTTCTTGTAGTTTTCTTGGTACACTTGAATATAGTTGTACATCAACTCAGATCTAAAAATAAAATCACTATAAAATGAGGTAAAGCTTCCATAGAAAATGTAAGAATTTTTCTGTTTATATGGTTGATATCTTAGCGTTTTAGGCTACTACCAGATGCCTAGTTTTAAGCTTTTCCAAAGGCTGGGTCTGTTAATGCTATCGTATGTTTTTTTTAAATCTATAAATATTGCTCTGAAGTTCTGATTGAACTAATATTTTTAAATTGCTGGTTTTAGCAAAAAAAACTTATGATCTAATTAGGAGCATAATACCCAAAACAAAGAAACCCCACATCCAAAGTGGCCCCAATACCTAAAAAAATATTGTCATCATAATATAAATTTTGATGAATCTCTAAAAGTTCTAAAGGCCTGTGATAATGTCCAAAAGTGAAGAATATGGAAGCAGTATTTTATTTAAAAAAATGTCTATTGGGAAAACATAATTTATTAAATGTTTTTCTGATAAAGTCACCTATTGCCTGTACAGCAGACTGGAGGGGGGTGACATTATGAGTGATAACAACAGCTGATTGAGGAGCATCTAAGACAGGAAAAGGTGGATTGACCAGTAGGTTGTGCGGTATCGCGTGTCATCTCCCGCTCGCCTAATGTACCATTATGTGTATATATGTATGACAATGGTCCTAAAACGTATATACAGGGTGATCATTGAAGTCGGGGACAAACTTCGAGGGGTGATAGTACTTATCAAAATAAACAAAAAATTCCCTATAAACATATGTTGAAAAATCCTTCTTCAACCACTAGTCGTCATTTTGTATTTTATACAAAAAATGTTAAATATTAATAATTATTTAAGGTACAGAAACCAAACTTTGCACACATATTTAATGGCAAAAGAGAAAAATATTCTTAAAGTATCATTTAGTTTGCTTTTATATTTTAAAAATGGCGGCAGTTAAAAATCTTGTAATTGAAGTAACAAAAAACCATTAGCTTTATACAATTTTTACAATTAATAAAAAAGATTGCAATTTTAATTTCAAATCGAACGGTACTTTGGTGAACGAAATCCGTGCACGTATAAGCGAGAAAATGCACTTTTAATGTTAGATTACAGGGCCCACAAGCCACCGTGGCGCGGCCATGGCGAAGAACTTATTGTTGTGCCAGCCGCTTTTTCACCACACCCGCGCCATGATGGCGCGGGTGTGGTGAAAAAGTAAAGTGAGCGTCGCTCACCCCTCGAGCACGGTTAAAGATGTAAAATTTCATCTGGTTTATTTGTTTTAGGAAATTTATCTAAATATTTTTCTTGAAATCTTGTTGAAAGTTTATCACTCCCATATTGATTCTCATATCAGTTTTGGTATAGAGCTACGTGGTGAGACAGCTAATCAGAATTAAAAAAGTATTTTAACCCTTCAAAAAAAGGCCATAAGAATTATGTTAAATTTTGACAGTAAACAGTCCAAACCTTTTTCTCAATTGAAAATTATAATAGTATATGTAAAATACAATTGTTTGTGCAAAGGAAGGTACACTTACTAAATTGGGTACACAAAAATTAGCCATAAATAAACATAACCTGAAGTTTTAAATTAAAATACCCCCGTCGCAGCAGACCTGCGTACTCAGCGAATTTCCAAATCAATAATATAATAAAGTAAAGTTTCGTGTAACCTTCTGGCCAAGGTCTGATGTTTTGTGATGGTGTGAAGTTTTCAGGTCGCACTACTGCCTCTAACGTGACCTAACGACTACTTATGTAGCCGGGACCAACGGCTTAACGTGCCTTCCGAAGCACGGTGACAGTCTGAGAAATTAAATTTCATGTGTCATGACCGGGAATTGAACCCGGGTCTTTTGGGTGGTAGGCCAGTACTCTACCCACTCAGCTATGACTGCCACAATAATATAATAATATTTGACAAGTTTTATAAAAATCTGTCAATAAACATGAGAATTATTTGCCTATTCTCCATATGATTAAAATGGGAAAAGAGTAAGCAGGTTTGCTGCTGTGAGGAACAGTAGAAAGTGTTTATTGTAGAAATATAAATAATTTTTATCTTAACACTTATACCAACTTTCATCAACATCTGTCCATAAATAAAGGGTACCACAACTATGGATCAATACTACAGACACAACACTGATATGTTTATAACAGAAACACTATTTTTGACTTTTAATCTGTTCACAAGAAGTATGATTAATAAATTATATTACAGTCTTAAGGAAAATATACTTACGTGAATTGTTTTTTTCCAACATGAAATGTTCGGTTTGTCATCTCCTGACCATAACACGGGATAGCCTCCTGCAGTTCTTCTGATGACCACCATGGACTCAGCTGTTGGGCAAAACTGAATTGAAACATTGTGAAATATACCAGTAATGTAACGAACCTTTCCATCGTTCAGTAAGTGTGGTGACCAGTGTTGACTCGCTTCAAAGGAGTCAATTATTATTCTGGGTGTTGGTTTGGTAACAATGGGAATGTCAGCTGATTTTAGATGACAAAAGCGTCAATAACTATGAATATTTATCTTTAATGCATTTACAAATTTCAAAGATTTGTCACATTGAAATTTGATTTCAATTGTTAGAATAGCTTGCAGTAAGACTTCTAAGCTCATACATAGCCAAAGCTAAAAACGATAGGAAAAAGAAGATTCCGATAAAAACTTTCTTTTACATGTATATTCAAAAATTTTAAAAGCTTAGAGATGCAAAACTGCCTCCTTTCAAAATACCGCTCAATTTTTTATTGAGCTATAATATAAAAAAATGCAAACCAAGTTTCACGAGAAATAGTTGAAAAATTAGGAATAATAAAATAATTTTGTTGTTCCTCATAGTTAGCACATTGTATTGATGTATATAATTTTATACTGTATTTGATTAATTAATCCATAATTTTTATTTGAAATTGACGTATACTGTATAATTTATCACTGTTTAGGTAATACGTTTATACACAGTATGTTTATACTGTGAAAAATATTTAATCACATTTATATTTTTCAAACAGATTAGGTCTCTAAATTACATACAAGAGTTAATGTTTTAGAATTGTAGGACAGAATCCACAAAAATCTAATTTTTAAACATTTTTTGGAGTAAACATACACTTTTATAAGGGAACAATGAAGAGTAAACACCAAAATTATCAATAATGGATTCTAATATTAAAACAAAAAATAGAATACCAGAAAAAATTAAATAAATAATCATTAAATATTGTTACATGTGACACTGATGATTTTTACTTTTATCCAATAGAGTTCTGCAATTATGGTCACTGAAAAACGGTTCATTTGAATGGTTTACAAGCAAAAAAAAATAAAGATTTATCTCCGACCTGAAAATACAATGACTACCACTTTTCCTAATATTTATATCTTGGAAATTAGGTGTAAACAATGACTGGATTTTTTTAAGGCCAAACATGAGTGAGGCTGCAATTTGTTATCTTTTGAAACAGATAAAACAGTTTGAGAGACTTTAATTTAGCCAGTACTTGTCTTAGCTCTAAGCTTGGTAGTCTAACTTGGTACTGGTAAGTGTTCACACTTTATTTTAACTTTAGTTTTCAACTCTTAGATTGTTTAAACTTATAGAACGAATTGACTGTTTTAGCGAATTTCCCATAGGGAAGAAGCTATTACCGTAGGTCTCATGGCAAGTCATAAGCCCAGACCATATTACTTTTTCATTTTGAGATGCCTATAGGAAAAAATAGTCGATACAAATTTTCTGAGTAAAGCAACTAACTCACTCACACTATTTTCACTGCGACCCACTTCATTCACAAACAACATATACAAACGTTCTGTGCCTCACGTACAATAGATTCAATTCTTTTTCAGTTCAGTCAATTTAGATTTTTTTTGAGTTGAATAGTAAAATAACTTCTTGATTAGCATTATAAGTGTTGGTTTTACTATAAGATGAATTAAAAACTCACGTCTTCCAACATTTCCTAATATATTTACACTTACATTGTAATTATATACAAACGGTAAATATATACAAAAGTTCCCACCATCCTAAACGGATGGTCTCCGTTTGGGCCTGATGATGTCCGTTGTGACTGGACGAAATTGATCGCCAATTTAACAAAACTTTTGTATATATTTACCGTTTGTATATAATTACAATATAAGTGTAAATACATAAGGTAGTGTTTGAAGACGTGAGTTTTTAATTCATCCTATGATAGTAAAAATGTATCTCATACTCTTGTTTGTAGTTTAGAAGTATGAAAAATGTATGTTACTTCTTTATTTCTATTGTTTAATGTAATTTTACTTTTTAGTTTTTGTTTTTTCAAGGAACACATTACTTGTATTAAAGAATGTGTTCCAGCACACAGGCCAATACCGGCCCATGCAGGAACATATTGACTTTTTTAGCGAATTTTCCCATAGGAAGAAGCTATTATAGGTCTCAAAATAGACCATATTACTTTTTTTTTGTGCCTAAGAAAAAAATAGTCGATAAAATTTTTTAAAGCAACTAAATGTATTTTTTTTTATTTTAAACTTAACATATACAAATTTTTGTGATACGTAAAAATTCGAGACCAATTTAGAGACGTGTATTTCAAATAAAGTTCGTAAACCAGACATATCGGTCAATAGGAAAGTAGTTGGTTTTTATACAAAATGGGTTTTTTTTGCTTTACGTGTAATTTTTAAACATTTTTCATTTTATATTTCACCATTGGAATCAGCTTAAAAAACTACACAATTAAGTTCCTTAAAGTTTTTCTCTATCTCCAACGGTTACCGAGATATTAAAAAATCTAAACACAGTACGTTGGGGGAATGTTAATCTTATGGAGGATAAGGAAAAATTAATATTTCACTTATTAACTAATACTTTTGGATAAAACTTTATATTTACCTTTGTTGAGGTTCATATATGCTTAAAAATCATGGTTTATGTGTTTACCATGAGCAAACCTGCATATCTTTTATTTAATCATATGGAGAATAGGCAAATTTATTTACTGTTGATGAAAGTTTGTATAAAAGTTAAAAATAAAATTTTTTATGGTTATGTGTTCAGTTTCTCAAGCAGCAAATGCACACTCTTTAGTTAATCTTATGGAGAATAGGCAAATAATTCTCATGTTTATGACAATTTTAGAAAAGTCTAATTATTATATTGTTTTAAATTCGCTGAGTATTACGTTTTAATTCTACAAAATTTTGTAAAAATGCATATATATTTTTTGGAAATAAAATGGATTTGATTTGATTTGTGTCCGTGAATACGATTACTCTTGCAAAAATAGTTTGATCGAGACAAAATTTTGTAGAGATGATTTTTACATTTACTCAGATGAATTTATAATCCAGATATATCGGTCAATCTGAACGGATCGTTTGGTGGGGCTTTGTACCCCAAAATAGATTTTTGCATGAAGTTTTGCATTAGTTACATTACATGAGGTAAATTATTAAGTAACATTAGGTGCATAGTTTTTTTATGTTTATTACAATTTTTAGGGTACCTTTAATAAATTTGATAGTTAATCTAGATTCACCTTCATTAGTCATCTTATCAAGATGGTTTCGTAGCTGTAGGTCTGTCACATGACAGAGATTGTGTTACTCTTACATGAGACACAAACAAACTACTGAAGGCCATATTTGGAATTTCAAGAAAGAATTAGCTATGGAATATGTTTACTAACCTCCTTCTGGATTTTCAATTTTGAATACCTTATTATTTTACTTTAAGTGTAGCATACAAACATAAATTCACTTTGAGTAATGGTCTGATTTCAAAGCTCCAAACTATTTAGACTGGGACTAATTTAGTGTAACAAGGCAGTAATAATCATTATTATGTCCAATTGGATGAGGAACTGTCTGTGGTTCACTGCTGACAAGAGTGTACTGTGGGACAGAGTTGTTTTAGGAACAGGTAATAGAGGAATAGGTTTTTTTCCAGCTCCTAGCTGATTGGTATTATAGTCAGTAAATGCAATGATGATGATGTGATATTTTCATGAATTAAATAAACTCTTATTGCAATACTGATATTAAAACTATACATAAAAATGAAATGTATTTACTTCCCTTTGGGAAAATGGCTTATATCCTGGATATATCTATAGGGGAAGTTTTCAATTTCTTAATAGTTGTCCTTATAACCATACCATGTCTCTTCTCGTGTGCAAAGAATGTTAACAACCCCTCCCCAGAGCTTAGTCACATCCATGCAAAACTTCACGATGTCTAAATAACGCCAACAATCTGTTTATATGGTTAACAAATTAAAATTAATATCTGCATCTTGGAAATTTTCTGGCTATTATTGGTCTGAAAATTGTATGTTTATACACTTTCTGGTTACACATGCAACATAAACTAATTAACTCTGATAAAATAAGTAATTAAATTATGATAAAAGGAAATGAAACGAGTTGTAACAGTATTTTAAGTAAAAGGCGTAAATATGCTATCGGTACTCATAAGAAAAAGTAAGTTACAACAAAATAAAAAAATTTTTTTTGGATAAAACCACAGATTTATATTTGATTTTTCAGAATCATGGGCCTCATATTAGAAGATTCGTTTAATTCTGAAGTGATACTTGGAATTTTGCTTTTATTTGTGATGATTTATATGTCAATGTCAAAAACGTACGATTACTGGAAGAAAAAAGGAGTTCCATATATTGAACCTTCATTCCCTTTTGGAAACACGAATGATGTTATTTTAGCTAAAAAACAGATTGGAGAAATGTACAACCACTTTTACAAACAGTTTAAGAACGAACGGTACTTTGGAGTATACGATGTTCGCAAACCAGTCTTTGTTGTGAGGGATCCACATCTTATAAAACATGTTTTGATCAAAGACTTTCATCACTTTCAAGATCGTATGAACTTGGATGCCGTGAACAGTAAAATTGACTATCTTGCAAAACATTTGTTCAACTTGGGAGGCCAGGAATGGAAACACATGAGGGTGAAGTTATCTCCCACCTTCACCTCTGGCAAAATGAAGTTGATGTTTAGTTTGATGGAGGCTTGCGGAGACCAATTAACAGATCACGTTACACGGGAAACAGAACACGACGCAATCATCGACGTCAAGGATGTCCTTGCAAGGTTCACATTGGATATCATTGCGTCCTGCGCTTTTGGATTGGAAACAAATTCCTTACAAAATCGTGATTGTGAGTTTTATCAGAAAGGTTTAAAAATCTTTGACACAAATTTATTTCGACGAATTAGGCGTCTTGTATTTGTTCTGTTGCCAGCAAGCCTAATAAAGAGATCTAAGATTCGTTTGGTATCAAAAGATTTGACAGAGTTTTATACAGGAATTATCAGACAGTCAGTTGAATACAGGAGGAAGAATAATGTGACCAGAAATGATTTTCTGAATATCTTAATGGAAGTTGGTGAAAATAAAAACAAAAACGGACTTGAGAAGGAACATCTCAATGGACACTCAGTGGAAGAAGGCAAGGACAACAGAGGTGAGTGAAGGTTGAATAAGTCATTATTACTGAGAATAATAAGAGATATTGGACATAGGTACTTGCCGTTTAATATAATCTTTTTTATCTACCTTAATAGGTTTTTACGAGCAAGATATAGAGCTTTAGTCATAGTCAAAATCATACAATCTTTATTTTTTTCATTGAGAAATAAAATCGTGTCAAACATAATAGAAATTGAGTACAGTATTGAGAAATTGCTATTTTTTCATTGAATTAGAGATTCTTCAAAATAAAACATCTTTCTGGTGTGCAGAATGCCCTGCTCCAAGAGCAGCGCTATCTTAGTCTTGGCTTCAAGAGCCATTTTTCTATTTCCTTTTTAAAGTTTATTTTCTTCATTTATTTCCTCCTGATTGATTCATATACAACTATATCAACCCACCTTGGCAGATATCTTTAGGTGAATATAAGTGAAGGGTGAGTGATAAGTGTAAGTGTTTGATGATATCACATAGCTTTGTTACTGTCAAAGACCATCAGCTAATGCATTTGTCAGAATAACTAAAAGTGTAATGAACAAAGGTTGCTGGGTTCATGATATGGGTTCAAAGTATTAAAAACATTTTGATAGATTTTTGCTTAGGATAAAATGGACAACAAATTTAATTAAGTATTAATAACTTCAGTGTTTGTCTTTTATTATTTTAAGGTAGTAGAAATCATGTCAACAATCATTTTCAGCTTTTACAATAGAAGAAATGGCAGCCCAAGCGTTTGTTTTTTTTGCTGCTGGATTTGAAACGGCTTCATCAACTATGTCATTCTGTCTCTATGAGCTTGCTCAAAACCCGGACATCCAAGACAAACTGTTCCAAGAGATCAAACAAACCTTGGCGAAGCATGGAGGGAAACCAACATATCAGGCTTTGCAAGAAGTGCCTTATATGGACATGGTTATAAATGGTAATAATACACCTTATTTATCAAATATATTTCCAGTTGTCATATACTAGTAAAATAAAATCCTTTTGTATACACATTCCTTACAGGAATCTTTCCTGATAGTTACAGATTTTTTTGTAGGTTTAGTACAATAAACGGTATGTTAACCCGCAAAGACCATCCTCATAGTTAGACCAATTTGTAATTCAGAGGCCGTGGTTCGGATTCCACGTTAAACTGTAGGACCCATAGTTGCCATCGGCTGTTGGGCTATTAATTAACAGTCCTGTATAAGGAACATGTCACCCTTAGTCAGTAACAAGACTACAAGATCGCGCCACAATCATCTTACACACAATTCTCATTCATACTTGGCTAGGTAGGTTGCCATTTCAATAATCTAATCTGATCTAATCATGTCAGGATAGCTTATTGTTCTTCCCTGTTTTAGTACCAGCTTTCTAGACCGGGATGCACTACTGAGGTTGTAGCTTCCCAATTGTCTCTCGGAGTTGGATGACTTCAGGGGGACTTGAGGCTGCATATTTGTTACTAACTGCCACGGTTGGCATTTAAAGGTTTAAATGCCATGGTTATAGGTATAACCTCAAGCTCTGTAAACCGGCGATTTAGACCGCACAGCCATCCAGGTCTTTGTTTCTTCAATGAATGAGTTGTAGATGGTTAAAAAGTTTATATTGCACTCTAGAAACGCTGAGACGCTACGCCTCCCTCGCCATACTCAACCGAGTTTGCACAGAAGACTACAGAGTACCTGACTCTGATCTGGTTGTGGAAAAGGGCACTCCTATTGTGATTCCAACCTTCGCCATCCACCACGACCCCAAATACTATGAAGATCCCTTCAAGTTTGACCCTGAGAGATTTACTCCAGAGAAAGTAAGAGAGAGGGATCCCTTTGTCCACCTACCCTTTGGAGAAGGCCCACGAATGTGCATTGGTATGTTATTATCAATTGTTCTAGTAGTACGGCATGTTATTAAAATATGGAAATGTTATATAAAATGGAAATACATGCTAGGATATTTGGTATCAACCGTTCGAGGGGCTTGATCAGTGACAGATAACCTCCTCTCCGAAATAAATGAATTTTTTTAACAATTTAGTGGCTCTCAACATATATAACAAACACAAAACAAATTTGTTTACTTAACAAAAAAACAAACCTCAATAATCCAAGGGATCTTGGTATTTGATAGAATTACTGTAATATTTTTGGGATTACACATAATTTCAGATTTTTTGCTTTACTAAAGCCCCTTCAGTTTCAACTGTCACTTCTAACAGACAAGTAAAACTGATCGTTTGTATGCAAGATTCAGACTGATGGACTCAGTCTTTATTAAATGGGCTGACGTTAGACAAAACTAACACTGTGGAGGTGATTGGAGCCTTCAGGTAGCAGTTATATAGAACATAGACAGACCTGGAGTTAGCAATTAAAATGGCATGTTGAGTACTACTGTATATTAGAAAAAGTTCACATAGAATCAATTTCAGCCCATAAGATAAGTAATTTGTTTTATTTATGAAACATGAAGACATAATATTATTCGATTTTTATTTTACAAAAAACAATTTTTAAATTAAAAAAGTTTAAAATCAATATATATTTTTACTTATTTAATATTTTTAAAATAGGGGTTATATTCTCGTATTTATTGGAATACCCTTTAGAACCACCTAAACTATACGTTTTCTTAAACTTCAAAGTACATTTTACACAGAAAATAAAAAACCTTGCATTTAAAATAAAAAATGTATTTTTGAAAGATAAGATAAGAATAACAACCTAAACCCCGTAGTCTACCGCTTTGACTATCACTATCAGCTTACAAATCAAACATTGTGAAGTGTCAACTCAACAGGTTATCCAAACGAGCAAAACAATATTTATAAAAGGTTTGGGTGTTGGGGAAATTTGGAATGAAGTAGAGAAATACCACGTTACCGATTTGAGTCTGTCTCATGATGTGGTATTCAGTCCACTGGCGGCTCTACAAGTCAGGCTTGTGTGTCCACCCTAATGTATTTTCTAGCAGAGACACAAAACTGATTGTCTGTAGGGGCGGATTTAATGCATTTTATAATTGTTATAAGTGTGGTTTTAGACATAGCTCCTAGTCGCAATAAGTATATTGCAATCTAATTTTTATGGTGAGGAGGGGGTAATGTTATGCAAACCTAAGGGACCCCTCCATTGCCTGAACTACCTTCTGGATACAATGGTGGAATGAATAGATCAGAAACCATGCTGTACCGTAGTGGGGACAAATCAGCAGCAGAGATAATTGGTCAGTTGGACACAAATGAGTTTTTCCATGACCTTACATACACAGGGTGTTTAGCATACACAGGGTTGAAAGAAAAGAATTGAAATATACTAAAACATTATATTTCTCCCAAATTGACAGTGTTTTGGGAAAAAATAAAAAGAATATTATTTACTATCAGTGTCTGAAGAAACACAGTTTTAAATAAATAAAACAAATATCTCTGCAGCTTTGCAAATGAGATGAGGACCTCACCATCTCAGGGGTCGTTTAGCAGCCTTAGACATTTTATTTTTGAAAATATAATATTCTGTATAACCAATAAAACATTTTATCTAATTATTATTTAACTGATTTTCTTATAAGTAAAAGAGTCTTAAAATGAAATATTAAGATAAAAACTTGTATTAATTTTCCAGGAATGAGGTTCGGCCTTTTGCAGACAAAGATTGGATTGACTCATATGATTGCGAATTTTGAATTCGGATTGACTCCACAAACGCAAATTCCAGCTCCTCTCAATACAGTAGCATTTGTAACTCAACCCGAAAAACCAATTTTATTACGATTATCAAGAAGAGTGTAAATTTTATAATAGCGACCTGACAAAGATGGAAACCTGAAGAGTGAATATAAATTTGTTGTGTTCATATTGTAAATCAGAGTTATCTAGTTTATACGGTGTAATAAGAAGAGCATACACACATTTTTGTAGATAAAAACTATTCTCAAGTGTGGGAAAAGACTGTGGAATGTTTTAGTTTATTTTTTGTTTTAGTAAAAAATTTCAAAATATAATTTTTATATCATTTATACAGTATTAATAAATGTTCATTAATACAAGGGTGATATTATGTATTTTGTTTAATTGGGTCCTGCTCTTCTTTTTCACGGTAATGACATGAAATTAAGATTGATTAAAGACAATGTTGATAAATAGAAGTAATTTTTTTCTGTTTTAATTTTGTTCAAAAAATAAAGATTTTTTTAGTTAAATGTTTATATTTTATATATAAAAATATCTATATTTATATTTTAAAATTAAAATAGTCACAATTTTAAGATAGTAAATCTATAAGATCGATAGCAGTGCAATTCATTTTCAAACAATTACTGGGGCAAATAAAAATATAATATTACACAACGAAACATCAATTAAGTGACTGAAGTTAGTTCTTTCGGTAATGAATTTCATTGTGAATTTAGCTGTTATAAAACTGATTGATTTTAACCTTATATAGCTTTGAGTGTATGTAGATATCCAAATGATAATGTTTCTTAATTTTTAGAAAATTTTGAGATTGTTGTAAAAGAATTATGAAGTTGTATAAAAGTTGTGTACTTCAAAAGACTTTGTGTAATAAGCAAATTGATCAGTCTGATAATTTTTTTGGATTGATCAATGGAATGTTGTATGACCCTGAATAATTGTTACTAAGTTTATTATTTCATGTTCCGGTTTTCAACAGCAAAACTATGTGTTGGTTTGCTGTACCCTATGAGCGAAGGTTGACCTACATGACATCTCTTTTGCACCGGATGATGTGATTATATAATGAAATGTTAGATTATGCTTATTTAAATAATATAGTTTTAGGTATTTTTAATACAAGTGAACTTAAATTCAAAAATATTATTTTGATGTTAATTATTCAACATAATGGTCAATTTTTCCTTGTTAGAATATATCTTATTTTTTGTTACATAAATTTAAGTTTATATTATTTGTGTGATTTTTAACTATACTATAATGTTTTTTATTTGGTCAGAGGAATGAGGCTCAGTTATTGTTGATTGATTATTTTTATTTCTCCATGGGCATCGACACACATAGCATCACATAGCTTTATATTTTATTTGAACAGTATTGTAAATTGGGCTTATCCTGTATGTTTGACATGTAAATAAAAATAATTAAAATTTTTAATCTTATTGGGAATTTAGTATAGAAATTAAATCTGTGATTAAACAGTCATCTATCGACTTTTGAAATATATTGCATAGTCTTAATTTATTATGTTCCCACTCAAAGTGTATCTTGCATAGATTATTGTAAATGTTTTTTAGATTTATTTAAGATTAATATTGTGGGAGGATGTTTTGCAGATCTTGTTCCAATACTTTATAGGTTAGATCACGGATATGTCAAAGGAAATGTTTTCAATTCCTCCAAACAGCTGTTGTTATAGCCATATAATGTTACTAAGCGAATAACGTCACTGTTTCAAATTTTGGTCTTGCAAAATGCCAACACCCCCCAGAGCTAAGATGTATCCATGTCAAAAGTTTTTATATGGTGGCAAAATAATAAAAAACATAGACACCTTTTGCAAACAGCTATTCCAAGAAAACTGTTATATGTTTTCAGATTATTATAAGGGAATTATTATAAGGGATTATTATTACCTATTAATAAAAAACTATTCTTTGATATTTTTTAAAAAGGTTGTGGATCCATGACATTATAGTTCTCCTCTCATTAATGTTAAACTAAATAGAAATTTAAAAAAAGTAAAATGGTACTCACGAATCAAATCAATAATATTAAATAATATATACAAGTTATAAAAATCTGTACAAAACATGTATTTGCCTATTTCCATAATTAAATGGAAATGTGCAGGTTTGCTGCTGTGAGGAACACTGTTTTTATTTATACCATAAATAATTTTTTTTTAACATTTATACAACTTTCATCAACATCTGTCCATAATAAAGGAGTTTGCCTATAAATATGATTAACATGGGAAAAGAGTATGCAGGTTTGCTGCCATGATAACAGTAAACTATGATTTTTTAGCTTAATGTAGATCTCAACACATGAAGCTAAATTTCAAGTTTTACCAAAAAATATTTCATTAAATTGAAATATTATTTTTTTATCTCTAAGATTAACATTGGAGCAAAATACAACGTACTGTGTTTAGATTTTTTATATCTCGGTAACCGTTGGAGATAGAGAAAAAATTTAAGGAACTTAATTGTTATTTTTAAGCTGATTCAATGGTGAAAATTAATAAATTAGAAATTTTTTAATTACTTGTGAAAAACGCAAAAAACCCCATTTTGGGGTACAAAACCCCCCTAAACTACCGTTATGACCGATATTTGGTTTACGAAATTGAGCATTGTAGAATTATCTCTACCAAATTTGGTCTCGATCGGACCATTTTTACGAGAGTTATGTTCAGACAAATATAATTATATATTTTTATACATATATAATATAAAATTTTTAACGATATTGTTTTTATATGGGCACCTAAAGAAAATATATAACATGTCAAAGGTTAATCTCCATGAAATTTTAGTTCTATAAATTCGTAATTCAGGTAAACCCAAAAATGCTAATTAACAGACAAAACATAAAAAACAGATGCTTGCTTATTTTGAGTTGCATAAGGGATTATTTAGAACTAAATCTTTCAATGTAGAAAGTGTTTGTAGGGTATAAACTAATGCCCTAAAATTGCAATAAATCATAAAATGTATAATTAATTTCTTTGTTTTATTGATTAATTACTAATTTATTGTTTGTAATATTAACTGTAAAAAAGTGTTTAATTATGAGTTAAAATTTGCAAAAATGGAGGCTTTTGAAAATTAGATTGAGGGAGCTACCAACAGATTCAAAGCTGCCTGAGAGGTTATTTCTAATGAAAACTATCCTACATCAACTAAACCAGTGCGGATCAACTAAACGGTCATTTCATAGACTCTGTTATTGGGTTGGAACCAATTTACCAGAATCAGAAGGACTGTTTTTGACTTCTTGAGTGATTCCCAGAGGGTCTAAATTGTCATTGGAAGGAAGTAACAGCAAAGGAGGTTGCGGCTAGTTTTTCAAATTCCAAAGCCACAGACACATTGGCTATAAAATTAAATAATTAAAAAGACAATTAATTTAATAAGTTGATCCCTTTTCTGTTTTGGAAAGTATATAGATAGGTTACTTCTGCGATTCCCTGAAAATCCCTAAAATTACACCTGTATTTAAAAAGGGTGATACAAATCTTCCTAACAACTCTCACCTTATTTCAATAGTACCTATATTTTCTAAAAATTTGAATTAAATAATATTTTTGCAACTATCCAGTTCTGATTTTAAGAGATTGTGATTTTAAGAAATCCACAAGATTGGCTGTCTTAGATGTAATAACTAAATCCCTAAGTGCTCTGGAGGATAAGGGAATCGGTTAAATTTTATTTATTTTATTTAACGAGGTCTTTTGATTGTATGCCTTTTGAAATGTTGCCCCAAAGGCTTGAATTTTATAAAGTCAAAGATACCAATACCTAATAGTACCAAATCTAATTTAAGTGAACTGAAATGTAGGGAAAACATTCATAATTAAAACACCAGAACTAAATCCAAGCTAGATATTCCTATTCATAGAGTAGCCAAAACAAGCTACTGTCATAAAATCAATGGCATAAGATTCTTTTAATAAACTCGACTATTTAGCAAAATTACTGTAGTTAAATTAAATAGATTTTAAGTTAAATTGAAGGAATGGCTCGTTGGAACCCATTTCATTTTTTAATCCAATACTATAATACGAGCAAGGTTTGTATTATATATTTGCACACGGAACTCGAAAACGGCACCGAGGATTTTCTTTAAATTTTGGAAATAACTAATTTCCGAGTAGAAAATAAGTTCTAGAAAGGTCTAATGTCCAGGAAAATTCGTGTTTTCTTGTAATATTAAGTTTAAAATCTAAAAATTTAACATTACGCTTATGGAGAACAAAATGTAAACAATACAAACCAAAACAGCTGTTTATAACCGTTTGACAGTTCTTGATTGAAGACTGCAGGGAACAATATAGAGGTTATGCATTAATATTTATTTTATGAATTAAATAAATGAAAAATTATCAGGTTTCTAAACAATTTGTAAAAACTTAAGGATAACATAGCTGTGCGAAATAAAAGCAGAAAAAAGTATTTCCAAAATCTTCCGTGTTTTGATAGAAAACGTATTCGTTGTATTGCTTGAAGCCACTGTAACAAACCAATTAATTGATGTAAATTAAATTTCTCTTTTGCTTTTCAATCCTCATTCCGTTTATAACAAAATCGGTTGATCACAGGCTAATAATAACGGTATGGATAACTAAACAGTAAATGATCGGCTTTGGCTAAAAGACGTTAAACGACATCGCTCAATTGACTAACGTCGTAGCCAAGTTGTAGCGTGTCGGCCTCAAGAACTATAGGCCGCGAGTGGCGCGAGTTCTATATTAATTATGGTGTAATAAATCGGTTTTATTTCAACCACATAAATGTTTTCATTGAGTAATAAATGTGTTTTAATTTTTCTAATTAATTTTTATAATACATATATTATTCTAAACGAGCAAAGCTCGGTCACCAGGTACTAAATTCTTAACAGTTATTTGTGTAAATAAACTTAGATTGGATCAAGAGAGCTCACCGATTTTTATTTTTATATCATGTACACCTGATAAATGTTGACTATGTCTATTCCTTGTAAAAGGTCAATGTTGTGACTTGCAAATATAATGCACGCATGATAATTTGAATATACAACTTTATTATAGATTAAAAACATAAATTAGGTACATTTTTGAAAACTGGAAAATAACTGAATTGAAAGTAAACATAAAAAGATTAACATCATCTGTTTTGTATCACAGCTGATAATTATATTTTAAGTTCATAGAGATATAACAGTCAACAACAATAAAGCTCTACATTCTTGATTCATACTAAGTTACACAAGTCAGTTTTACCTCTAGGTTTCTTATGAATAATGAACTAAATGAAAACAATAACATAGCCACAGATTTAAATCTGAGTGAAATATAAGTTTTTTGTTAACACAAATAATATCCTAAAACTGTTTAAAGTGTTGTTAAAAAGGTTGTAAAGTATCCTAATTTGTATCCAGGGCTGCCCCAAGGGTTCTGTGAGATCTCAGAGTGGAAATACCCGTTTTATAAAGGCTGAAATACTTTTCTATACATTTCTATACCTACATTTGTAGACTTGCTTGATAAACAATTAAAAGAATTTGTGTACGGAATCTGTCATGTTTCTTTAATGGCCAAATATTGAGGGGGCTCAAATCAAAAGATCGCCCAGGGTCCCTGCTTGTATGTGATAAGGAGAAAAGAAAGATTTTTCCCTGACTTTGAGTTATTGTCAAACAACCTAAACTATTGTTGATAATTTTTTTTAACAATATTAAACGCAGGAAAGCCTATTTTTGAACCTCAAATGTCCAGCACTATGAGGCTAAGGCCTGTGTGATGAATTAAAGTCAGCGAGGTACTGTAGATTAGATTAGAATATTAAAATGGAGACCATACTAGGTATTTTAAGCCAAGTATGAATGAGGATTGAGTGTAGTGGCATGAGTTACATAGGCTTATCAGAGGTGACCGCTCATGATCTGACAGGAGTTGCCGGCCGCTGGTTTCGATCCAACAACATTTGATTTACTTAACCAGAGCGTTACCCTGAGCTTCCGTGTCAGTTAGCATGGCACATTGTTTATTTAAATAATTATACATTAGTGAAAACAGGGTTTAATGAATTGTAAATTCTTAAAAAAAACTGTAGAAGTAGTAATTTTTTTATTTTCAAATAAATTTAACTGGATACCTAAAAAGGATTCCAAAAGAGTTTAAATATCTTCAAGTAACTATTGATAGTGGTATGTTTTTGAACATAACAACCTGTGTAATTAGGTTGAGGTCACAGAGTTCTGGGGTCTCTGAAGGTTAATTCTAGCAACACTGAATTTTTTTTAATTTGCACACCAAATAAGATTATATCAGAAATCGTCTTGAAAAACTAAACTTATTTATACACTAATATATTTTTAACGAGGAATAAAAATAGCTTGGTTAATCAATTATTTTAGTCTTCATAAGTTATATTTTCAAGGTATTTTCTATAAGGAATAAAATTACTTGGTTTATCTATAAATTTAGAATGCATAGTTAAACTTTCAAAATTATCAGTAAGTTCAACAAATATTTAACCCATTTTATAAGGAGTTTTTAAAGTCACTAAACCATTAACGATTACTTAGTCATACTTTACTCATTTTGCTTGTAAATACTCATAGATTAAGGATAAAATAAATGAATGTAAATATCTGTTGGTAGATCCTTGGATAAAGTAAAAAACAAAAATTAAAAAAATGTTAAACCATTTTTCAATAGAATATCTCTGCTGTGGTGACAACACTTTTTTACCAAAAACCCAAGATGTACAAGTTGTAGAGAATTCATTTCCTTATGTTAAAGGTAGAAAAATTGACAGCTTTTATTTTAAAAATATGGGGAAAAATCTAAATCATAAAAATAATGTATCAAAAGTGTTACAATAATATAATTTTGTGATTGTAATTATTGTAAATAAATTAAATAATAATTTACTTAACAGTAGTTACAATATTTTATGATTGACCAAATGTAATTTTGGGGCACCGACAACTCGCAGAATTGAGCTGTTTTCAAAAATTTTCACCAGCTTGTCTGAAGTAATAACAAATAGGAATAGAGGGAAGATAATTTTTTCCCGTGGCAGCAACAGTTTCCAAGTTAACAGTCAAAATTACCTATACAATGATTTTTTGAAAATCGTGTACTTTTTCTGTGTGTGTGTGAGTGAAATGTTCTTTGCAGCACAAAATCTTATATTTCAACAGTTTTCAAGATAAGTGTATTCTAATCCATTACAAACTTTGAATTGAATAACTGTTTGTAATTGTTAAATATTGGGACATGCGATACTGATGATTTTTCTTTTATACAATAGCAATCCTGCGATTATAGTCACTAAAAATGTTTCGAAGAACGGTTTACAAAATAAAATTTAACTCTAAATTAAAATTATCTCTAATGCAATGATTACTGAATTTCCTAATATTCGTATCTTAGAAAATAGGTGTACAACAGGATTCCAGTAAACAATGACTGGTTATTCTTAAAGGCCAAAAAAGAGTGAGACAGCAATTTATTATCTTTTGAAACAGATAAAACAACTTGAGAGACTTTAATCTAGCCAGTGTTTATTGTAGCTCTAAGATTTGTAGAACTTTGTAAGTATTCAAACTTTATTTAACTTTAATTTTTCACTTTTGTAAATTGTTTCTATTTATATAAACAACTAGACTGTTGTTTTTAATATTGCTGTATTATAATTTAAATGCTCAATAATTGGATTGTACCCATTATACAATCAAGAATCCACAGTCAACTTTTACAACCAGTTTAGAAGTTAAGTTACATTTTCAAACTTAAAATATTTAATTTATTTTTAATGTGTTCTGTAATAAAGATTTAATAAATATCCCTGTACTAGCAGCCCAGAATACTCGAAAACCTCTTGATTTATTAATTACATGAGATAATACAATTACAATTGAAATGCTTCCTGACTTGTTTCTGGATTTTTTATTTTGAATCCCCTAGGTAATGGAGAAATACGTTAAGTCCCAGCTCCTAGCTGATTATTATTATAGTCAGTTAAGGTAATGGTAAATGATGTTTTCATGAAAAAAATGAAAACTAGGATTTTATTATAATATTGGTCTTAAAATCAAACCTAAAAAATGGTTTGTATTTACTTCCTTGTGGGAAATAGGTCAGATCATGGATATGTCTAAAGGGAATGTTTTAAGTTCATCAAAACAGCTGTTCTTATTCTTTTATATTTAAAATTCAATACAATAATAGTACTGGTAGTTTCTATGGAAACCTGTTACATGTTTTCCATCTTAAAAATCAATAACACCTCCCCAGAGCTAAGACATATCCATGTCAAAACTAACATCAAGTATAAATAACAGCAAGCAATTTTTAAAAATTTATTTGATAAGTTAAAATTAACATTTTCATCTTATAAATTACCTGGATACTGTATTGGTGTAAATATTGTGATTTAAACACTTCCTGGTTTCACACGTAATATAAGATGATTAATTTAGAAAAAAATACATAATTAGATTAAGATAATAATTTAAAATAATAATCTTTATTGTCATCAAAACATTTTGTGCTGTAAACAACGTTAAAGCAGTGTTTCAATTAAATAATACACAGACCTTAATCTAATGAAATATCTTTGGGAGAAAATTTAAAAATGTTCTCAATGTTGCAAGTAACGATTCATATAATATTTTTAAGGGTTTTAAATGGCTGGGTGAGGGTTGATAGACAGTTTATTGTAACATTTAATACCTACTATAACATAGTTGGCCTGGTCTTTATGCAATCTCTTGTAAGGTACTTCAATTTTAATATTATTTTGTGTGGAGTAAAAATTAATATTATTTCTTAATCCAAAACTCTTTCAGTTATTTTGGATATAATATGAGATCAAAGGTAGATATATCGATTGTATATTGTTAAAACTTTTAGGTGTTGCAGTGAGTCTCCCATGAGGAATTTCGTGAGAAGTATTGTTTTTGAATCAAAATCTTATTGTGAGCCTAAGATGAATATATATATAAAAAAATAGTCATTAATTTACTAAATCTGTTATATCTGTAACAATAACAAGGCATAACTTAAAAAAATAAAAATATTTACAATTTTTGGACTGAACCAGTTTTTGGATGGGCTGGGCTGATGCTTCTAAGTATCGAATGAGGTGACTCTCAAAACTATTACTATTTTCATAACCATTGTCAATCCACATATTTATATTTAATTTTTTTTCAGAATCATGGGCCTCATATTAGAAATTTCTTTATTATTTGAAGTGATACTTGGACTGTTGCTTTTATTTTTGATGTTTTATATGTCGATTACAAAAACATTCGAGTATTGGAAGGAAAAAGGAGTTCCATATGTTGAACCTTCATTCCCTTTTGGAAACACGAAGGATGTTCTTTTATCTAAAAAACAAATTGGAGAAATGTACAACCACTTTTACAAACAGTTTGAGAACGAACGTTACTTTGGAGTATACGATGTTCGCAAACCAGTCTTTGTTGTGAGGGATCCACATCTTATTAAACAAGTTCTGATCAAAGACTTTCACCATTTTCAAGATCGTATGAACATGGGGGCCGTGAACAGTAAAAACGATTACCTCGCAAAAAATTTGTTCAACTTGGGAGGCCAGGAATGGAAACACATGAGGGTGAAGTTATCTCCCACCTTCACCTCTGGCAAAATGAAGTTGATGTTTAGTTTGATGGAGGCTTGCGGAGACCAATTAACAGATTACGTTACACGGGAAACAGTACGTAACGCAAACATTGACGTTAAGGATATTCTTGCAAGGTTCACTTTGGATATCATTGCGTCCTGCGCTTTTGGATTGGAAGCAAATTCCTTACAAAATCGTGATTGCGAGTTTTATCAGAAAGGTTTAAAAATCTTTGATGCAAATTTATTTCGAAGAATGAGGCGTCTTGTAGTCGTGCTGTTGCCAGCAAGCCTAATAAAGAGATCTAAGATTCGTTTGGTATCGAAAGAATTGACAGAGTTTTATACAGGAGTTATCAGACAGTCGGTTGAATACAGGAGGAAGAATAATGAAACCAGAAATGATTTTCTGAATATTTTAATGGAAGTTGGTGAAAATAAACACAGACATGAGAAGGAACATCTCAATGGACACTCAGTGGAAGTAGGCGAAGACAACAGAGGTGAGTTAAGGGTGAATAAGTCACTATTAATGAGAATAATAAGAGATATTGGACATAGGTACCTGCTGTTTAATGTAATTGAATGATTTTATCACAATCAGTGTGATAAGTGTAATGGAATTGATGATATCACATAGCTTTGTTACTGTCAAAGACCATCAACTGATGCATTTGCCAGGATAACTAAAAGTGCAATTGTACAAAGGTTGCTGGGTTCATGATGAAAGTATTTACAACATTTTGATAGATTTTTGCTTAGTATCAAATGAGTCAACAAATTAAATTAAATATCAATGACCTCAGTGTTTCTCCTTTATATGTCATAATAGTAGAAATCATTTTCAGCTTTTACAATAGAAGAAATGGCAGCCCAAGCGTTTGTTTTTTTTGCTGCTGGATTTGAAACGGCTTCATCAACTATGTCATTCTGTCTTTATGAGCTTGCTCAAAACCCGGATATCCAAGACAAACTGTTCCAGGAGATCAAGGAAACCTTGGCGAAGCATGGAGGAAAACGACATACCAGGCTTTGCAAGAAATGCCTTACATGGACAAAGTTATAAATGGTAATAATGGACCTCATTTATTTGCTAAATGTGAAATTAGGTAATATTTAGAAATTTAAATCATTATATATTATTAATATTATCAATAAATTTCCGTTTGAATTAAACTTTTCACTTGTTGAGGATTTTTTTGATTGTATCACAATAATTATTTTGTTCAATGACAGATGGTAGCAACAGAGGTGAGTTAAGGGTGAATAAGTCACTATTAATGAGAATAATAAGAGATATTGGACATAGGTACCTGCTGTTTAATGTAATTGAATGATTTTATCACAATCAGTGTGATAAGTGTAATGGAATTGATGATATCACATAGCTTTGTTACTGTCAAAGACCATCAACTGATGCATTTGCCAGGATAACTAAAAGTGCAATTGTACAAAGGTTGCTGGGTTCATGATGAAAGTATTTACAACATTTTGATAGATTTTTGCTTAGTATCAAATGAGTCAACAAATTAAATTAAATATCAATGACCTCAGTGTTTCTCCTTTATATGTCATAATAGTAGAAATCATTTTCAGCTTTTACAATAGAAGAAATGGCAGCCCAAGCGTTTGTTTTTTTTGCTGCTGGATTTGAAACGGCTTCATCAACTATGTCATTCTGTCTTTATGAGCTTGCTCAAAACCCGGATATCCAAGACAAACTGTTCCAGGAGATCAAGGAAACCTTGGCGAAGCATGGAGGAAAACCGACATACCAGGCTTTGCAAGAAATGCCTTACATGGACAAAGTTATAAATGGTAATAATGGACCTCATTTATTTGCTAAATGTGAAATTAGGTAATATTTAGAAATTTAAATCATTATATATTATTAATATTATCAATAAATTTCCTTTTGAATTAAACTTTTGACTTGTTGAAGATTTTTTTTGATTGTATCACAATAATTATTTTGTTCAATGACAGATGGTAGCAATACTATGTCTTGTTGATTCTGTATGTTAAAATAAATGTGCATTAATCTGAATACAATACAATATTGTCTTAACATCTGTTATACTTACATTATACTTATAATTATAACTGGAACCTGTGTAAAATAGGGACACAATAGGAAACTCAAACAAAATCAAAATATTTCCAATTACCACACTTTGACATTTAGTGGAACCAAAAAGTCCAATGTTCAGGGATTATTTGACTTTTTCATTCCTCACATGAGGCTTGAACGCCTACGAAGACAGTCAGTCATTTTTGTGTGCATGTTTTTTACGAGTTCCAATCATAATAAGGTGAATTTAACCCATTATAACAGACATGGAAAATACCTCATCTACACACGTCAAAAATAAAACAAGATTTTTAGATTTTCATTGGGATTTGACTCAATGTACAAGGGTGAATCATAATGTTGGAATGGTGGCCATAATGTTGGAATGGTGGCATACCTTTTAGTTTTTACTAAGGGAGGAGCTAGTTTAATCTTAGTTTCAAAACAATTCAACACATTACATTATGTAAAGGAGCGGAGACTAGTCTCTAGGCCCATCAGCCAATTTGGCTTTTTGCGCACCCCCTGATGATGGTGATCAAAGAGTTCAGGTTCACTCCAGCCCTAAGAGCACGGCAAACTGCTGTAACTTACCAACCAGCTCCTGCGGTTGCAGGTGTCTACCGCTCTCCATAGTTCTAGGAGTTATAACCCTAACCTCACGAAGTCCTGTGCAGAAAAACAGCAGATAAACAGCAGTCTCCTCAGACTGGCCGCACCATCTACAGGCTGGATCTCCAGTGTAGAATCCCAACCGTGCAAGATGCTTTCTCAACTGTCCGAGTTTCATTCATGAGTTCCCTGATTGTGTTTGAACTTACCCACAACCAGAATGGCAATTTTGTCCGTGTATCCTACAGCGATTACACCCGAATCATTGAGACGATGAATGAGGTCATCCGCCACCAGGTTCCACAGCAATGGTGAATAGGTACGAAGTGCATTAACCTTAGTGGTTTATGCTCCCACTTCTTCTTCACTTTCTGCAATTCAACACATCCACCTATGATGTATTGAATTGCAGCACACTCCTTTGTTTGTATATTTTCAAATAATACCAACAAAATATATGTAGGAAGACTTTAGCCCTGTATGTAGTCTTTTGTATGCTACTGTGTTCAGTTGAAAAATCCTAGGGAACGATTGGGTAAAATTACTGGTTATAAATATAAAGAGAATGAAAATGTTCTGATGTGCGGTAAATTCTAAGCTATCGTCTATTACAAGTCTTGTTGAATTTTACATTACTACTCCTGATTTCTTAGTCTCTTTCATTCTCCTTGATCTATCTATGTCATAGACAACACCAATGCCTAATATCTAAGGCCACTGATGATCATGAATTTAAAAGCACTGATGAATACAAAACTCAAGTACAATACCTATACAATTTTGGGGAGATAGTTTTTTATAATCTATTTGTTTACATACAGAAAAAATATAAATTCACAATGAATGTGTTGTACACCAACCCTTACTCCCACGGCCATTTATATCGGAGGTGATATTTAGCAACACTAACAAATCTTTGATCTCTGCCACACTACCCAGTCCTCTGCAATCTCCTCTGCATTTTTCTCTACTTCCCCCATTATCTCCATGTCATCTTAAACCTGTTTCCACCATCTCTGCTTTGGTCTTTCTAAAGGTCGCCATCCATTACATAGCCTTTTAAAACGCTTGTCAGTTGGCAGTCTTCATTTCCTTAACGAGTTTCTTTAATTAATGATTTAAAGGAGGTTAAAAAGTGAAATTCATTCCAGAAACCCTGAGACGCTACGCCTCCGTTGCTGTCCTGAACCGAGTTTGCACAGAAGACTATAAAGTGCCTGACTCAAACTTGGTTTTGGAAAAGGGTACTCCTATTGTGATTCCAACCTTCGCCATCCACCACGACCCCAAATACTACGAAGATCCCTTCAAGTTTGACCCTGAGAGATTTACTCCAGAGAAAGTAAGAGAAAGGAATCCCTTTGTCCACCTACCCTTTGGAGAAGGCCCGCGAATGTGCATTGGTGAGTCATTTCAATTTTTCTCTGGTAAAAACTTTATTTAATAAAATTGAAAAATAACACTTTCTAGGATTTTGGAATTAAACATTCGAGAGGCTTGATTAGTGACTAAATAACTGTTCAAAATAACTAGGTTTTGCTAATGTGTACATGTGTTGCCTCCCATTACAAACACAAACAAATTTGATCACTTTACAAAAACTAACATAAATAATCTCAAGAGTTTAAATATTTTATACATTTATCCTAATGTTGGAACACACAATTAACTTTTTAACAATTAACTAACTAACTATTTGCCTTGGCAATACATTTTATAAATTTTATAAGTGTGATTTATAGATAGCTCCTGTTTGTTTTTGAGTGACCTTCTGTTTAAGGTCTAGTGTTGGAATTTTCAGTGCCTCCTACGTGACCTAACAACTACCTACGCTTGGGGTGGCAGTCTGAGAAAATAAATTTCATACACGTCGTATTTGGGTGGGCCAGTTGTATGCTACCCACTCTACTATCATTGCCACAAAATAGCTCCTAATTACAAAATACTAAAACATAATACTTCTCCAAAAATTGCCAGTTTGTTTGGAGAGCAATAAAAAAAGGTTATTTACTAAAAGAGTGTCTGTGTTTTAAATAAATCAAACAAACCCCTCTGAGGGGTCCTAAATGATATAAGGACCTCACCATCTCAGGGACAATTTAGCAGCCTTAAAGTTTTTCTCTTTGAAAATATGATGTTCTGTGTGAAAAATATAAAATTTTAACTATCATTTGATCAAATTTTTGAATTAAAGGATATAATTTCAAGTAAACATTTCTTGTTATAAGTAAAAGAGATTTTCAAAGTGAAATATTAAATTAAAAACTTGTATTAATTTTCCAGGAATGAGGTTCGGCCTTTTGCAGACAAAGATTGGACTGACTCGTATGATTGCAAATTTTGAATTCGGATTAACACCACAAATGCAAATTCCAATTCCTCTCAATAAAGTATCAGTTGTTACCCAACCTGAAAAACCAATTCTATTGAGATTATCAAGTAGAGTGTAGCTTTTATCCTAGGTATCTGACATATGAAGACCTGAACAGTCAATGCAAATTTTTTGAGTCAGTTATTGTTAGAATTTACACGTGTGATAAGAATAGCATATACACATCTTTTTAGATACTAAACTTAAGAAGTGTTTTCTTTATTTTCTTAAGAAAACACTGTTGAATGTTTGAGTTTAAGTTTTCCTAAACTCTAAAACCTATCAAAATGTGTTAAGTTTATTATTTGTATATTTATAATATTATTTTTTATTTCACTTATTTCACTGGGTCTTGCTCATCTTTTTCACTGCAATGTCATAGAAATTAAGACTGAAAACAAGTAAAAGATAAGGTTGAAATTGTAAGTGAAATTAATCTAGTTTCATTTTATCTAATAAAAGATTAACAATTTTCTTAGTTATGTATGTTTAACCTTAATCGTTTCATAGTATTCTTTTTAGCTACAATATTTTAAAATATTCAAGAAATATGTTTATATTTATATCCTTTAGAGATTTATTTAAAAAAATTAAAATATAGTCACAATTTTAAAATAGTAAATCAAGAAATTTTTATTTTATATGATCAATACTATTATTATGAAAAAATAACTAAATGAAATCAATAACATATAGCCACAGATTAAAATCTGAGTGAAATATACAATTTTTAGTTGCACAAATAACAATATCATGAAGTTTTGTTTGACAGTTCTAAAGTAAACTTCTCTTGTATATGATATGGAGAAAAGAATGATATTCCCCTGACTTTGATTTACTTTTCAAAAATGAACGTTTCTTAAGCCACGTCACCAACCGAACATGTTTGCCGAACTACCTATGGAGAAACATTCAACGTTAAGTTCATCTGTCTGACGAACATTTTCAACAGCCCACAGATAGGCGAAACAATGATTTGCCTTGAAATTAAAATGTTCGTTGTAGTAGCAAACTTTTGCAGGTAATGTTTTTCCGCCACTACTCCCATCGCAGCACTCAAAATGTTCGAGAAGGTGTCCCCACCAAAACAACACCGTACAATGTTTGGTTGGTGGAGACATGGCTAAATATGTCAAACAACCAATACTGTTGTTGGTAAATAGTTTATTTACAATACAAAACGTGGAAAAGCCTATTTAAAGTGTTAAATAGGCTAAACTTGGGTTAAATGTTAGGGGTTGAACAAAAACAGGATTTAATAAATTAAATTGTAAATAACACTGTTATTACAGGTGTGCTACAATTATATCAAATGAGTAAAAATAAATGGTCTCGTGGTATAAATCACCAGTTTATGCAGCCTATTGTTACAGGTTTTAATTGCATAGATGACAGATTAGTAAAATAAATGTTTGTATTTACTTCCCTGTGGGGAAAAAACTTTCAGACCATGGATATTAAAGTATTATTAAAACACCGTAAAATATAACACCCATAAGTTCATCAAAACAGCTGTTCTTATTCTTTTATATTTAAAATTCAATACAATAATAGTTCTGGTAGTTTCTATGGAAACCTGTTACATGTTTTCCATCTTAAAAATCACTAACACCCCCCCCCCAGAGCTAAGACATATCCATGTCAAAAAGTCACTTTAAGTCCCTGGGATTCACCAAGCTTTGTTCAGTATATAAAAACACTACCAACTATTAAGGTTTTAAAAATACCAAGCTTTACTTACTGCAAAGTATTTATTTTCCATTCATTATAAACAGAACTTTTTACACTTTATACAAGCCTAAAAATTCTTCCTACATCTTCTTTTTTCTCTACATTCTTCTGAAACTTTGCCATCAGGTTTTAAACCTCAATAAATAGTCAATAAATAAATTAAATAAATAATTAGTCATAAATTACATTGTAAAAGTCAATCAATTAGTATTTTTGTGAGCCTTATGAATCAGTAACCAAATAAAAAATTTTGTACCAATTTTGAAAGGCAAATAAGTTCTGCATATGTACATTGTTGGTATATAAACCTAATTCACATTACATTACATTGCCAAATTAAAAACTTAAAACTAACACAAAAATCTCAGTTTTTGACATAAATACATAAATAAGTCTAAGCTCAAATCTAAGCTCAAACACAAATATTATACACGGGCTACTATTTACTTCATGACTAGAAACAACATCATTTACAGACACCACTTTTATCAATATGAGGAAAATGTTGCACTGTTCGAGAGAATTGTCTCTGGATTTTTCTCGTCAAAACAACACTAAACACTCATTTTTGCGAACAAGTGGTTTGAACAAAACAAGTTCTAGAAATGATAAACTCAAGTGTCTGCAAGTGTACTTTATCAGACTTGAGAGAGAGCAAACCCTAAGCTTGGAAAAACACGATAAATAGTGTGCAATACGCAATACTGGAGGTACTGAGTTTCTCTCACACTAATAGAATGGTTTCATTATGGGACTTGATTTTCTCCTAGTCTTTGAGTCTGTGTGGATCGTGGGGGCTCTTGGGCTACAGAAGGATTTTCGGTTTGGTCTTGGTGTTGCGTGTGACAGTCTGTCTATTGGAGCTCGAGAGGAGCTCTGAGAACTCGAGCTCATTCTGTTATTCCAAGTTTCTGGTTGGTCTCCGTCACTGGACGCTATTCCCGATGATCGGTTACTCCTCGGTCTTCTCTCAGGGGTGGTTAACTCTTCCATTGATGTTGTAACGTTGCTCGAAGCACCACTTGACTTGAAACTTGCCTCACTAGATATGGAACTGGATCGGACAAAATTCTTTGCAGTTGTTTCTCCTGAAAATTGAAATTTTTCTTTGGAATCGCTTTTGTCTAATTTGTACTTATTGTCTTTTACCATTTGAGTTTTTTCTGTGTCTAAAGGTGACTTGGTGATTTTACTAGGACATTTAGAATCAGGTGTTTTACATTCAGAAGATTCTTCCTTTAGATCCTTGATGGGTAATTCAGAGTCATCAGTAATTTTTGTTTCCTCCTTCACCTCATCCATAGACTTTGGTGCAGGTCTCATTGTTGGCTTCTTTCTCGCAGTTCTCTTCACAGATCTCAGTGCGATATCAATGTTAGGGATGAAAAGCCTAAGTGCATTAGGACCAGTGGGGAATTTCTTGTTTGGAGTTTTTTCTATTAGCGGAGGTATTTTCTCTTCTAGGTGTCCAGCGTTCATAGTTACCTCAAGGGAACATTTAGTTACTATTTCTTGATGGAGATTATATGCTGATATCAATTGAGCGACTGTATACCTTGGTTCATCCTCTTCTGAGTAAAGGTCGCTCGTTATTCTCTCCAAACTTCCAGCATCTTCATCTGAGATTTCAGAACCAGAAGTACTTGTGCCCTCTGTTAGGGATAGGGAATCATGGTTGGTATCTGGTGAATGTGGGTCATCATCAGATTGAATTAGTGACAGCTGTTTGGTTAATAATGGAGAGGGTCTGTGTTTTTCTCTTTTTTCAAAAACTGATTTTTCACTGTCTAAATTTTTTTCTTTGGTATTTTCCAATTCATTATCTTTGCTTTGTTGATCAGAAACATTTTCTTTGTTGAACTCCTCATCACTTACATTCTTCATTGGTTCATTAGTAATGCTGTTTTTGCAAATGAATTTTAAAACGGATTGTAATGGCTGGACTTCTGGAGGAACAGAAACATCCTCTTCAAAAGATTTATCAAAATTGTTTGATTGAAGAACTGTACTTTCTGTTTCAGTTGCTTGCTGCTTTTCTCCCTCATCCTTTTCCACCTTAGTATCAGAATCTTTTTGACAATTTTCTTTATCACCAGTCAACGTTGAGATTGTTGTAGCTCTTGTAAGCGTCTTCAAAATTCCACGGAGCGGAGAAGATTCTGGTACCTTGATGTCAGAGTTGAGAGCGCCCACGGTCTTACACAGATTCAGGACTTCATGAGACTTGGAGAGACTTCTCAGCCCATAGAGCTTCTCTCGAGATTTATGCAGTCCGGGACTCATCATCGAACGCTGATCAGATATAAGACGCTCCCGAGACTTGGAGACTAGAGACATCTGACTCTCACACATTCTTCGAGTGCGTGACATCAGTGTGGACTTTCTCAAATTCTCCTGAGGAAGGTCTTTGGAGCGTGATATGACTTTTTCAAACAGTGCCTCTCTGGACTTGGATAGGTATTTGCGAAGGTTCTTCTGGTTGGTGGAAGGTGGGCAGGAGGAACACCCTACCCTGCGTGATGTGTCTGGCGGCGAGACAGTCTCTGGGCGATGGGAGGATTTGGCCGAGGCGGTCTTGCGATTAGACGCTAACCACCGGTGTCTCAAACACTCTCGGGCTGTCATTCTTTGCCTGTAACACAAATAGAATTCAAAGGTTTTATTCTCAGTTTTTCTTTCAACAATTTTCCTTATTGAATGTCAACACAGTTTTTCAAGGCCAGTCACTATATGCATAATAATAAACAACCCGTGTTTAAGTTTATAACTGTTATCTCTGTATTAAAATTGGATATTCACTTTTTACTATATCTAGAATTTCACAAGCTATATTTATTACCCTAACTTTGATTCATTTAACAGATTTCTGATATGGTAATGGAGGGTGTAAAATGTAGAGATGAATGTGAGTCCTTGGATAATTTTGACAAATGTCAATAACTATGGCATAGTAAAAAATTCTCAAAATTGAAGTGAAAAACAGATAGTTGTGAGATAGAAAAATGTAAGATAATTTGATTATTTAAAAACGTATGTAAAGTAGTCTCTAAATTATTTTATCTACATTACTTCTAAATGTGTTACATTTAAATAACTTATCCAAATATAGCTAACCCAAAAAAATTGTACAAGATTTACCTTCCTGTGAAATCATGGGTATGTCTGATGGGAATGTTTTCAGTTAATCTAAACAGTTGTTTCCATAACCATAACACATTATATTATATGAAACGACAAACCTCTTGTTTCTCTAGTGTGAAACATGGGGTGCATAAATCTCTTATAATTTCTTATGACAGAAAGTGAACTGCAAGGTCACATGTATTATATCAAAAGAGTTATATTTTCATAATATACAATACAATTTTTTTTTAATTGACCGTACCCTTCCCCTTATTGTTTTTTTAATTCCGTTTTTATTGATTATACAGGGTTGGAAACCCTAAGTTTACCCCATTACCATGTCCTGCCCCCTTTACTGGGAGGAAATATCTTTATTATCATTATAGGAGTGTTAGAAACATTAAAACCTTAAAATCTTATTAAATTCCAAAATCTAAATTTGCCAAAGATTTCCTGTCTTTATTTTATATTTTCAATATATAAAAATGTTAATTACAATGAGCAAATTTGCTCTAAGGGGTAACATAAAGAAAAATAGAGGTAAAAATATGCTCATCAGTCTTCCTTTTTCTTCTGAATGGTTTTGACATTCAAGAAGATCCCATATTCTGTGTTGGACGTCTAGCAAATTAAGTCTGAAGAGATCTTGAATAAGAGGAAATGACCATCGAGTGTAATAAAGAATTTTAAACAGTGTTTTTTGGCTTCTTCAACAAGTTTCAGGTTGAAGTCTATATGAAGGGTCTTATTACTAATATAATAAGGATCACCAGAAATAAAACGGAGAGTTTTCGGCTGACAAATTTTCCTCAAGTTGGTAAATTTTACTGAGCCAAAGATCTGATTGTCGTATGTATATATTGGTTTTAGGAGGGTTTTGTACAATAGAAGTTTAGTTTTAAGAGGTAATTTTTATGTGAGTAAAATAATTAACCATCAAGATTACATAAAAATTCTAAAAAAATCTAAATATTATGAAATAAAGGGTTTAATATAACACAATAGCTGTATTTATTTTTCATACTTTCACTTCAATAAATGTAGGCCTAATCACTTACTTGGGATCCCTGACGAGAAGTCTGCGGATGAAATCCTTAGCGTCGTCTGAGATGTCCTCAAAGAGTTCATCAGGGAAGTCCAGAGCTGCCTGCGAGATGTTGAGGAAGGTCTCTTGGTCAGTTTCTCCTCCAAATGGAGAGAACCCCGTGAGCAGGACATAGGTGGTTACCCCTAAGGACCTGGAAGTGGGGTTTTATGATTTATCAGGTAATTTTAAGCTTTTAAATATTATGACGTGGTTAACTCATCCCAATCCTTTTGAATACAATTTTATTGCACATCAAATATTCATATATGTTTTTTATAGGCCTACATTTTAAAATAAAAATAATTAATCAGTTAAAATGTAAATTATTCATAACAAAACTAAAATTTGCTCAAAAAGTTTGTGATAATAAACAGATCTTGAGCTATTAACACGGTAACGTGGCACAATAAGTCAAAGGTTGCTGGATCGAAACCAGTGGCCGACAACCCCTGTCAGATAATGAGCAGTATCTCTGGCTAGCTTACATGACTCGTGCCACTATGGTACCTCACTGTCTTTAATCGAACAAGTTGATAAAAACGTTACATAGTTTGTACAAATATTGTATATCTAATTGGAATCGGTTCCCCACATGGACTGAAGTCTGTGTGTGGGGAAACAAGCCTATGGTGATGGGCAATCGAGGTTAAAAAAAAGGAACAGGGGATTATTATCACCCCCTTAATTAATCTCTGAAAATAGTAATCTATCGGAGTACTTAGAATAGGTTATCCATATTATTATCAAAGCCTGTGGCATTTTTATCTTTTTATCGGAATTGAGGTTTGGCTAATTTCTGATCTTGGTACAACCTAACCTTGACTTATTTGTGAGTTAATGTTAGCTTTTAGTTTTTCAAAATCCTCAACTGCCCATTACCATGGGCCTAGGGGCTGTGCGGTGAATTAAAGACAGCGAGGTACCACAGGGGCGTTGAGTCTCTGGCCACTGGTTTAGATCCAGCAACCTTTGACTTACTAGGCCAGAAGTGTTACCCCTGAGCTACCGTACTGGTTGGTTTCCACTGTTCTGTCACCTTAAATAATTGAGTAGTCTTTAGTATAGTTTAATATATAATGAAAGAAATTATACATATATTGGGGCAGTCACAAAGAATGAGGATAAAAATCACATGAAAAAATATCATAATCCATAAAACCAATTAATTCTAGGCGATATAGTTTAGTGTATGTGTATGGTATTAAGTTAGCATACAACAGTCTATTTCTTGGCATAATTACAAAATTATATTGGTTTTAAATAACTAATTAATTTAGTGAAAATGAGTTTTAAACCCTTACCACATATCAGCAGCTAAAGTGATCGGCTCATAATGTAGTATTTCAGGGGCTGAAAAACAAATAGCAGATAAAGTATTGTAAAGTAAATTCCAATTCTAGTTTTAAATATTGCTTTAAATGAACTTAAAAATAAAGTTTACCATTGCTAACGATGTAGGTTATTTATTTTGTAGTGTCAGAGATTGCAAAATACACATCTTATTTAAACATTCCAAGAAGAACATTAGTGAAATAAACGGTATCAGTGGACTGACACATGCTTTCTCCCTTAAGTAAATTTAAAAACGACAATCTGTGATAAAACTATCATATTGTTTAACGTTTATCTTAATATCATTTAATAATCTATTGTTTCAAAAATAATCATTCAATTACTGAAAATAAGAACAAGAGAAAAAACGTTAAATTAATTGTTGGAATTTTATGGGAGGACTCCCGCCCACTGGTAATACCAAGCTTTTTTTAGTGGGATTTTTGGGTGATATGATCTTACGCTGCATACCAAGTTTCATGGAAAAAGGTTTGGAAATAAGGAAGAATATTATTTTTTAATATTCTCCATAAGAATAACATTGGGCGCTCTCAGTCAATGTACTGTGTTTATCACGGACATTATATTCAACTTTTTTCTAGAACCGTTAGTGGTAGACTAATGATTCACAATACTAATTATTTTTTTTAATCCGATTATAATGGTGATGGTCAATTTATTTCATAGAATTATTGTTTTGCTGAAAAATAAAAAAATAATATTTTTTGACTCTTAAAAGCCCATAACTTTTAAATGCCAATGTTTTGGGGAATGCGGGTGGTGTCGATTTGTTTATCTCATAAATTTCTAAAAACCATATAATTTCATCAAAATCGTTAGAGCCGTTTGTTAGAAGTTTTCAATTTACATGTTTTTGGGTAAAATACCCCTAAAATACAAATTCCAAAAAAATGATAAAAAAGTTTCGAGATACCGTAGAAACAATCTACGGTAAATTCATGAAAATTTCATGAATTTCATGAAAATCAGAAAAATATTCTTGTCTCTAGGCTTCTGCACATTTCCACATACACACATACAGACATCACTCTTAAAACCACTTTTTTCGATTCAGGGGTTAATATCTAGGCTTCTGCATATCCCCACAGACACACAGACAGACATTACTATAAAACCACTTTTTTGGTTGGGGGCACTATAATGGATATATCCACCAAAAACTCAAATTTGAAAATTCTGACGAAAAACAACGAAACAATACTTTCTCTTTATACTATCGTATTTAGGGGGAGAAAGTAAAAATGCATGTAATTTTGGGGGTATTAAATAACTGGATAAAATGTATGTCAATGGAATATAATAACCCAAATATTATCTTACCAACATATTCCGGAGTGCCCAATATCTCACGGATCTCTGTTCCTTCTACGATCACTCGTGATATCTCGAAATCACAGACTTTTACATCACAATCAGGGAAGTCCCCCATCATCACCAGGTTCTGGGGCTGCAACATCATAAACGTAAAAATCAATATTTCATTCATAAAATTATTTAAGTTAAATGAAAACACTGATTAATTAGTTTTAACGGTGAGTCTGTGGTGTTATAAATAGCTTTCATTTAGTTTATTTATTAAATTTAAGAAAAAAATATTACTGTTTTCCATTTTTGCGGTGCTTATGGATTTTTGAACGACGTATTATTTATTTCACATTTTAGGGTTGGTATTTGTAACTACAGCTGTTATCTGTAGCAATATTCTTTTTGCAATCTCTTTTTTAGCAATAATTTTCTTTGAATTCAGTCGTTTAAATGTTTCTTCACCAAACTCAAGTTCAGAAAGTGTTCCTCTTTCCCTTTAAGCTGTGTTTTATTGTAACTGTATTTTGTGTCAAATCCATCCAAGATGGAACTTTAACTGAATATCATCACTTTCTTTCTGATAGTTCCTTCTTTTAATGGTAATATCCTTGAAGGGGGTTTTGATACTATAATCGAATTAAATAAAAAGCTTATACCAGTAAATGCCCTCTAACACTTCCTAAAAATTAAAAAAAACTATTGTTGTTTTTTATCTGTATGCAGTATGCATTTATACTGTTTTAAATTTGATTTTTTAAAAAGAAAATGCATTTACATAGTTTCATTAGGTTAGAGAGGGTTGTAATATTCCTTCTATTGTACCTATAAATAAATCAATCAATCAGTATGCACCTCCTATATACCTACAGGAATACGTGTTCATACAAGTTATGTATTTCACTAGGCGACAATATTACAGGAATAGTAGAAAGATTCAAAATTGTCACGCATTACACATTTCGTTTTAATTTTCGTTTAATTATACAGACTTTTAAAAAATTATTTTACTAAAGTATGTATAATTATTATGGGTAACGCGATCAGAGCAACTCAGTATCACAGGGGTTCAACGGCGCTGGAGTAGGCAATTTGAGTGGTGAATGTAAATTGCATCATCAGATTGCAGGCGCTTGAAGGGGATTTTATATTGGAAGACGATAGGTAATTTTACTATTTTAACATTTTGAATGAATATGTCTTAGCTATGGGGGGGTGTTTGTGATATTTAAGATGGAAAATATGTAACAGGTTTTAATATTAACTACCAGAGCTATCGTATTGAGTTTTTTTTATTATAAAGGAATAAGAAAAGCTGTTTAGATGAACTAAAAACATTCCCTTTAGACATATCGATGATCTAACCTATTTCCAACAGGGAAGTAAATACGAACATTTTTTATCTTTACTTTTGGCTATAGTATTCGCATTAACCTGCATCTACCTAAAAATATTTTATTACTTTATAAAGAGGTTTTCAAATATGTTTTAGTGAATTATAATCCATTTTAGTTACGGAAAAGTGGAAAAACGTCGGCATTTTTAAACGAATCTAGGTATTTAAAATCTGATTGCGCCAAATTGTTTGTATTAGTGAGAACTTTAATATGATGCATAACATAATGTACGTTTGAATTTGATATTTCTAAGATTCGAAATAGTGACCCTCATTTCCTGGAAAACTCTGTATAAAAAAATATATTTTTATGTTATTCCTTGCGGTTGGTTTAGTGGGAAAGAATTTTTATTCATGATTGTAGGACCAACGGTTTGTCTGGAATCAATATTGGACACCTTATGTGATTCACCCTATATAGTTGAATTCTTAATTTAACTATCTACGCATGTTTTTGGCAACAGCTTGCGCTTGTTTCATATTCATGTGTCTTATAGAGACGACCAAATGGAATGATGAATACGCAAATTCATTGAGGACGAGTAAGACAATGTTTTAAGAGTACGAACCTACAAAGAAAATTATTACCTTTTTAAAAAATGAGTTTTTCTATCAAACAATATTTTTTTTCGTCAACGTTTCTACTTAAATAACTAACCAAAGGCAAATATAATACAACCAATTGCTCCATCATTTTAAGTGTTTCGTAAAATAATATTATATACTACTGTATATGCTTTTGTTTATCTCGGTGTACCGGTGGTTTACTATGATGTTGAAGTGTATGACATGAAAAATAAAATGTATTACTTTAGATATTTCCGGAAATGGTTACCTACCCTGGTAGGTACTTTAAGCCAAGTATGAATGTTAAATGAGTGTAAAGTGATTGTGGCGAATGACATCTTAAGGACCTACGATTTAACGGGGGGTCTAAACAACAATTTTGCCTCTGAATTACGAACTGTTCTACTTATGAGGATGGTCTTTGCAGATGAAAGTAGTATTCAATAATGCGGACGTTAATCTACACCAGAGCAAATCCCATGCGGTAAAAGTAAAAATTTAACTTAACGACACACTGGTTAGACTTAGTGGACACAGTTATTGAAATATGGTCAGTTAATTTAAAAACCCACTATTGTGTGTTGACATGTATATAAATAAAATTAGATTTTTGTCTGTACATTGCTCAGAATCCTACATTTTTTAGTCATTTTTACGTTAGAGAAGCCGAAACAAGTCTTATCTCAATTTGTGTTTGTGACGCTCCAGGAGGCATTTTACGTCGTTCTCCGAAAAACGGGAGAACTGATAACGATGAAACTTACGTTCTCTACATTCCAGAGAAGGTTTTTTAAGCCTTAAAATTGTCCGCTGACCCTTGAAAAGTAAATAACGAGCATTTAAAACCTACTTTTTACATGATATTGATTGCATTTACGCAAAGTTGTTTTAACGTATAACTAATAATAATAAGGATATAAATTGTTCTAAACTATTTAATTGTAAAGTAATGCTAAATAATAAAGCTGGGTATTGAATTATTTTCTTTGTATTGATTTGTTTAGGATTTCAGGTTTACATTTTAGTATGATGATCTTTCTTCTTTAAACTGAATCCTACAACCCGTACTAAGGATGTGCTTACTGCTAGTTGTTTATAATTGTGGAAATATATTTATTATTTTATTACTATCGCGATTTACAGCTTTGAGTCAACCGGTCTGTCACTGTAGAGGTTACACGGTGAGCTACAGCTGACACGACCGCAATCAAGGACAGGTCAAAAATCGCGAGACAAAAAGCAAATCGCGCCACGGGGAACTTGATCGCCCAAACAGGTGGACGTGGGCGATTGGCGAGTGAATCAGCTTCGCCCACGGGCTTACATAACGGCGGAGCCCGAGGGTACGTGGAGCTGCCGGTCAGAGCGGTGTCCTGAAGATTATCACAGGACATGAGGCGTTCAGAAGTAAAATCAATATATGGGGAAAGGTGGAACAAGTTGTGAGAAATGGAAAGAGGAAGAGGACTCACGAGTCGTCGGAATGGGAAGAGCTCAGGGAGAGAGAGGATCCGACAACCCTTGAGTTCTGGGACGATGGCGTGTCCTGTACTACAGCTACTTGGAGGTCACGAATTGTGGATAGTTGTGAGCAATGGTCGGTGGGTGTAGAGTTCTTTTGTGTAGATTAAAGTCCGCACTATTGAATACTACGTTAATCCACAAAGACCATCCTCATAGTTAGACCTGTTCGTAATTCAGATTACCATTACCATTACCATTTGAAATGGCGACCTACCCAGGTAGGTATTTTAAGCCAAGTACGAATGAGAAATGATTGTGGGATGATTGTGGCGCGATCTTGTAGTCTTGTTACTGACTAATGCTGACATGTTCCTTAGACAGGACTGTTAATTAATAGCCCAACAGCCGATGGCAACTAAGGGACCTACAGTTTAACGTGGAATCCGAACCACAACCTCTGAATTACGAACTGGTAATTCACGGAGAGGCAGTGGTTTGGACTCCACGTTAAACTAGGTCCCTTAGACTAGTTATTGACTGTTGGGCTATTAATTAACAGTTCTGTTTAAGGAACATGTCATCCTTATTCAGTAACAAGACCACAAGATCGCGCCAAAATCATCTTACACTTATTTCTCATTCATGCTTAGCAATAGCGGAGGAAAGAAATGAATCTACAACAGACGAAATATCTGAATCCGATATTGAACGCAGAACGTCCAGTATGAACATTGAACACATGTAATGCGAAGCATGGGGACTCTGAGGCGTTCCAGCGAGGTGTGGGGAGAAGACTTGAGAAAGGAAGGAAGAAGGAAAATAGAAGAGTAACTCAAAGGGAGATGAGAAGAAAGAAAGAGCAAAAGCAAGAGATGATGAGCAAGACAGAACCTGGGTAAAGAAGAGAAAGAGGAAAAAATAGGTCGGAGAGGTATGGACGGGGGATGTGGACACTAACCCTCGTGCATCGTGGATTCCGCAAGAGGCCTGAGGTCTAATCTGCTACACCCTTGGATAGGCACCACTTCGAAGGAAGGGAGTATGAATGGGTATGTGAGGGAGTGTGTGCCTCCACCCACCATAGACGGCTGCTAAAGACTAAACCCGCTGGATCGTATCTAGTACCGACCCATGGTGGCTTTCCACCATGACCGGTGCAGCCCACTGGCTAGCGTTCTCCACATTTGCTTCTCTATTCACGGGTTACTACAACGGCTGTCCAACCGAGGGTGGCCCAGAGATACTCCTTTCCACTAACAAACCTCGCTGAAGGGAACAAACACTCCTGTTAACAAGTATTCACGATATCTTCAAAACTATTATTTAGGTCTCTTTACTTCAGTGAAGTCATCAAAAGATCAGGTCTTATTTTATTATAAAAAATGCATAAGAAGTAGCTTTTCATTTTCCAGTTATAACAATGCAGTTTACATCATAAAGATTTTTTTACAGTTGAATTATGAAAAACCCTTCAACCTAGAGCGCCAGCACTATTGAATACTATGTTCATCAGCAAAACCCATTCTCATAATTGACGAGTTCGTAGTTCAAAGGGATAATTGTAGTCTGGATTCCACGTTAAACTTTAGATCCCTTCGATACCATTTGCTGTTGCTATAACAGTCCTGTCTCAGAAACATGTCAGCCTTAGTCATAACAAGACTACAAGATCGCACCACATTCGACTTACTCTTATTTCTCAATCATACTTAGCTACCTGGGTAGGTCATTATTTCAGAAAAGTATTAAGGTTTAACATTGCCGTAGACCTTTATTACTTTAAAAAAACCGAAATTTCCACCAAATTAACATAACAAGTAAACTGAAAGGCAACGGTCTCGCTACCCTTGACAATAATTGCTTTCAACAACTAATGCGCGATTAGGCAATCATGGAAGAGTTACAACACTGTGACGTGGGTGATTGCGGAGAGTGATAACGATAGAGAGAGAGATAATGACAGGGTATCGTCGCTCGTGGGAGGGAGAGGGAGTGAGTCATAAACAAGAAGGTGGGTCGGTGAGGAAACAGACCGACGCGGACCCTGGGCCCCGGGCAGGATCATTATGTTTTGAGTTCTGTGAAGATCGGAGAGGATACATTATAAAAGTGTCGTAGAGCCTTAAAGGCAGGTTACACACAGTAATCACGCAGGCATGATGCTGGCGACATGAGGAAAACGTGGAAGAGGCACGCTATGGAGATAAGGACAAGAGATCGAAACTCATTTGAGAAAATTTCGTCATCTGAAAATCCATCCAGTGATTTTGCTGTTTACTTTAAGAAGAAAGAGGTGACGACGAAGAGTTGTTCAAATAGAATTCCGGACACATCCAAATGCCGTGCCTATCGAGGTATCAAAATGTAATACTCGTTTTCTAATGTAAAGGAGTTCTATAAAACCTACCAATAGCATTGAATCTTGAAGCAACTTGTCTAGCTCATTACGATTGCTGTAGGTTTTTCAAATTGTAGATAAACAGAACTGGAAACTCTTCTACTACGGCAATAAACTCATAAACTGCTCATTATCATGAAGTGTTATTTTAAACGATCACTTAATATTGCAACGTGTCTGCTACCACGACTCACCTCGAATTGACTGGGACGGTGGCGACGTCCTGTAATCCAGCTACTTAGAGGTCACGAATTGTGGATAGTTGTGAGCGATGGCGGTGGATGTATTGTTCTCTTGTGTGGATTAACGTCCGCACTATTGATTACTAAGTAAATTCACAAAGACCATCTTCATAATTAGACCAATTCGTAATTCAGAGGCCATGGTTCGGATTCCACGTTAAACTGTAGGTCCCTTAGTTGCCATCGGCTGTTGGGCTATTAATTAACAGTCCTGTCTAAGGAACATGTCAGCCTTAGTCAGTAACAAGACTACAAGATCGCGCCACAATCATTTTACACTCAATCCTCGTTCATACTTGGCTTAAAATACCTAAATTGTAGTATGGTTGTCATTTCAATGATCTAATCTAATACATTGCGTAGCGCATAAACCACTACCCTCTGCGCCGAAAGAAGCAACTAGAAATACGTTCTGCGCATGCGTGGTTACAGGGGGCAAGAGGCATGACTGCAAAACACCGGTCTCTTGGTTCTCACGCGACACGTACTGGCGGCACTGGTTGCTGGCGACGTGACATCGACTCCTGTGTGTAAGCAGCCAAGTCAAGATATCAAAACATAAAAAACACACAGATCCGAGTCTAAAGTCCGAGTGGATTGGTTTGATATGGATATGACAAAGCTCTGGATGGAGGGTTGTGAGGGTACGAGTGTTTGCGATCGTCGCACGAGCACCGGATATTTTTTGTTTATAGTAGTCATATGTTTAATATTGTGTAAACAAATTCCTGAAATACTAAAATGTTACATTATGTTCTATTGGTTATGTCCAAAGTAAGTTAGTAACGGTTATTGGAAACATTATTTGTATTTTTTAAATGTTGTAAAGTTCAAGTAGATTTTTTAACTAGTCTTGGCGTCTTACAAGACGTCTGACGTCCAATGAACGTGTGAACCAGTTTCATAAAATAATATTCTGAATTCCCTCATAAATTCCCCGTTTCATCTGGTACTACTACACTCAGGCTGAGATGTGTGTATTTACCGCAATAAAAAATGAATGCTAACGATAGAAACAATTGTACAGATTAAAACGTATTATTCTCTATATTCTTTCATTAATTATTCTCTGGTGGACAAATAGTTTATGTAATAAATTAAATTATACAGTATTATATCACTTAATAATTACATTATATCCATTATAATCATCTTTATTGATATACAAACAACAGCTAGGTCACAAAAAGATCACAAAGAGATCTTATATTTGTTGTACATTAAAAGGAAACTGTCACATTACTGGTAAGTCCCTCCAAAGTGATCTTAGTTATTTTTTGTCTCTCTAGACGGCTTGAATCTCGGCTGATCCTGAACATCCGTTTGTTTTGCTTTTATGGTTAGTGTATACTTAGCATGACGTATCTATTAATATTAATATAAATACACCCATTCTAAAACAAAAAAGTATGGAAGATTCTCTTAGCGCGTAAGCGAATCTGTGGTTCCAGATTGTGAGACTCTCTTCAAAGACTCACGAGGTTGCTGATGCTTTGACTCAACAGTTAGTCCAATTTCCATCCATGAATAACAATTCTTGATTATAATTACTATCAATGACCAATAATAATTTTACACATTGAGTACGGTAACAGAAATAAAAAGGTTATCCCAAGGATGAATAAAAAGTCTTCGCCCATTCCAAGGGAATCCTTATTGACCATAAATGGACTGCAAAATCCTTTTCTGCTCGTATATAAACCTTTTAAAGAAATACACAGCGTCGGTGAACTAACTGAGACGATGTAAGAATGCGAAGAACAGAAGCGGCGGTAAAAGGCACTCAAGAATGGTCCTTGACCTATGCGACAGCTGGTCGTAGCAGCGGTCGCAGCTGATAAATATTTGAAGAGAACAGCTGTTCCGAGGACGCTATGGCGGGAAAAGGAAGATGTTCGGGGTTAATCAAAAGATTATTCTAGTGAGTATGTCTTATACATTATATATGTAGCAGGGGTTTTGTAACGTAATGTTGCGAATTTTAGGACGCAATAACCAAGACAAATAAAAGATGAAACTAAGTAGGCCTAGAAGACTTTTGGTGACTGAGTAAAAAAGACACAGGCGTAGAGTAGTAAACGTTTTGAGAAAATCGGAAGCATTTATATTTTATCATACAGTGGAAGAGGATAGAGGGGATTGGAATGGAGGAGACCTGTCTATAAGATGGAGATTCCCAGAACTCAGTAGTGTAAAAATATGTAAAATACGTTTATAATCACAGTTAATCCCGATAAACCAATAAGGATTACCTGAAAGATAAAAAAACCGCCACTAAAGCTTTCCGGCGACAAGGAGATCTAAAAAAGGTAATCTACATATTTTAATTAGCCAGTGTTGACAAATTCCAGATTGTAACAGTTCTTTGACAGAGCGAGTTGTGTCGGGCGCCGATAGAGAGCGCGCGGCGCGGCGCGTACGCCCATAAACCAGCCTGGAGCCTCGGCGCAAGACACCGACAAACGACTCGTCCAGCCGCTCCTCACTCCTACCCGCCTCTCAAAGTTTTTACCGCGTTTCTCGCGGAAACCGAGAATACTCTGGTTTACGAGAGCATATCTTCTCATTAAGTTTGAGTTAAGGAATAAAGTTTGAAAAGAAGTAGACTTTGTCTTGTAAATTCATGAATTCCGTATCCTATCTTTGCAATTGCAAGTCTTTATTGCTTGATAATTTATACTATACTTGCACCCGCATTTCACCATATGTATATCTTATATCTTTGCATGTATCATGCTTAGTATGAATCACTGTAATGCTTTAGGATTGTTATCATACAGTATTATTATCCATTGTTAGCGAATTTCCCATAGGGAAGAAGCTATTACCGTAGGTCTCATGGTAAGACTTAAGCCCAAGACCATGTTATTTTTTCGTCTTTAGGTGGCCAGAGTCCAAAAACAATAGTCGTTAAAATTTATATATATATATATATATATATATATATATATATATGTGTGTGTGTGTGTGTGTGTGTGTGTGTGTGTGTGTGTGTGTGTGTGTGTGTGTGTGTGTGTGTGTGTGTGAACACGATAACTCTCGTAAAAATGGTCCGATCGGGACCAAATTTGGCAGAGACGTGTATTCCTACAATTGCTCGGACGAGTTCGTAATCCAGACATATCGGTCAATGGGAACGGGTAGTTTGTGGGGGTTTTGTACTCAAAAATTGGGTTTTTTGCGTTTTTCATATGTAATTTAAATTTTTTTAGATTTTATCTTCCACCATTAGATTTAGCTTAAAAAACTACACAATTTAGTTCCTTAAAGTTTTTCTCTATTATCAACGGTTACCGAGATATAAAAAAATCTAAACACAGTACGTTGTATTTTGAGGCTCCTATATTAATCTTATGGAGGATAAGGAAAAATTAATATTTCACTTATTAACCAATATTTTTTGATAAAACTTATTATTTAGCTTCATGTGGTTGAGGTTCATCAATTTATGCTTAAAAACTATAGTTTATGTGTTTATCATCGCAGCAAACCTGCATACTCTTTTCCCAAGTTAATCATAAGGAGAATAGGCAAACTCCTTTATTTATCGACAGATGTTAATGAAAGTTGGTATAAATGTTAAACATATTTTTCATGGTGTAAATGCCTATTTTCAATGTTCCTTACAGCAGCAAACCTGCACACTATTTCCCATGTTAATCTTATGGAGAATAGGCAAATACCTAATTCTAATGTTTATCGACAGATTTTGACCAAACTTGTCATATATTATTATTATTATTATTATATTATTGATTTGGAAATTCGCTTGGTACGCAGGTCTGCTGCGAGGGGGGTATTTTTAGTATATATTATTCTTATATGTATCATATAAATATTTTTTTCTGTACATTGTTTGTAAATATGGCGAATGCCGTTGACAATAAATAAAATGGAATGTTGCTCCTTCAGGGGCTTATACCTGTTTAATTTATAAGTAACTTAGTAAAATACTGATAAAATGTTGTTTTTGATTGCGTATACGGGATTGCAGTACCTCGATAGTTCGAAACCCGTGGATTTTGTCTGTTTCCTTGAGAAAACCTCGAATATTTGAAACAAATATTTTGATGGTTTAAAGTATTTTTGACCCGAAAATATACGAGTTTATTTGTACTTGAGCCTCTAGAATTTGAACTATATTCCAATAATTCAAAATCCTACTTCTGCGATTCGAAGTTGGTCCCAATAACGCTTTGAAATTCGAGGTAATGAAAAAACAAGCCCCTCGAAACGTGACATTGTGTGTTTCAAAATTCCTCCAGGTTCAGATCGTCAGTAACATCTTTTTTGCTTCGTAACAGCATTGAAAATATAAAAATCAATATTTAAAGTTATCGTCTTATAAACAATTCGTTTTTTAGTGCGCTGCCTTATTTATTTTACTCTCTAATCGATATTTTTTGAGAACGAGTTCAAAGAAGTTCAGGTATGGTTCAAATTTTACTCTCACTAACCTCTACCGTTCAATCTTCCAAATTGAAATTCAACAATTCGAATTTTAATAACAAGAATTTCCATAAATCAAACTTCCTTTAGATAAAAATAAATTAGGTTTCCCTAAAATTTCTAATTAGCGAGGTTTGCCTGTAGATGGTAATGACAACCGTACTACAATGTAGGTATTTTAAGCCAAGTGTATAAATGAGGTCAATCCTTATTCATACTGGTGTAAGATAGTGATTGAGTGTGTGATTGAGATTGTGGTGCGATCTTGTAGTCTTGTTACTGACTAAGGCTGACATGTTACTTAAACAGGACTGTTAATTATAGCCCAACAGCCGATGGCAACTAAGAGACCCACAGGTTAACGTAGAATCCGAACCACTGTCTCTGGTCTAATTATGAGGATGGCCTTTGCAGATTAACGTAGTATAATGCAGATGTTAATCCACACAAGAGAACACTACACCCACCGACCATCGCCCACAACTATCCACAACGAATAGATTAACAATATTGAACATAGACGGCCTATGCTATTGTCCACTCAATTGACGTGGTGCAAAGTATATACAAAGCACTCTCTGTCATGATATGATACTACACAAACACCATTTAGGTTGACCATTAAGGTCTACATGATACCAGAGATAAATTATTGTGAAGTCCACTAATCTATGAAATTAGATCCATACCGATTGGAAAATCCAAAGAAGTGTATTGTAAAATACAACTGGTTCGGGGATCATTCCAATAGTAGCGCGAACAATCGAATGAGAATCTTTCACACGGATCCGGCGACGTTGTTCGCGCCACAGTTGGAATGTCCTATGGGAGAAACCAAGCTGTGTGAGAGGAGCGTAAGGTTTGGGAGTAAAAGTCAGTTATTGTTGAGGAGGATATTGACTAGAAATGGTTAAGGTTGTATAAAAAACCTAAGTTATATGGGGTTTTACATGAATGTTGAGAGTGCGAACCAATTTAGGTGTCAACGAAACCCAACTAGTACTTATACTTATACTTTTATCTGTTATGGCAACCTACCCAAATAAATGTTTTAAGCGAAGTATGAAGGAGAATTGAGTGTAAGTTGATTGTGGCGTGATCTTGTAGTCTTGTTACTATGGCTGACATGTTCCTTGGACAGAACTGTTAATTAATATCCCAACAGTCCATGGTATATCCATAATAAAATTGTCTTTGGTAAATCTAAGGGACCTACAGTTTAACTTGGAGTGCAAACCACTGCCTCTGAATTATGAACTGCTATAATTATGTGGATGGTTTTTGCAGATTAACGTATTATTCAATAGTGTGGACGTTAATCCACACAAGAGAGCACTACACCCATCGACCATCACCCACAATTCGTGACCTACAAGTAGCTGAATTACAGGACACGCCACTGTTCCAGTAGAAACCCGTCTCTGAAAGATTGCCAATAGATATTAATAATCATACTACAGTCACTAAATCCGACATGTATTCAAACATAGAACACCAACCCATCCATTTCAAAGCTGAACAAGTCCAACAGTCCGTGTGGAGTAATCAACGGCAGGCTGCTAAGGACTTGTAGTGCAGTCACTGGTCACGGGAGGCGTGGCAATCGACCAGTCCATTATAAGCGTATCAGATCCCTAATAACAAGAACGGGTAATTGGGTCTCGTTAATAGAGGATTAATTATTTTCATTACGGCGCTAATGGGTTTATTTGCGGTTGCTGCACTACCGTCCGGTTCTTGGATAATTTGCCCACCACGTCTACAGTGGGATGAGAGTGCTTAGTACAAAGAATTACTCCGTAGTCCGTAGTAATCGGTAGAACCTCACCGCCCGTCATATCCGGTTTCCATCCGGTATAATCGCATGATCCGGTTTTTGCGATCGCGATGTTTTCGTTTACGCTCGTCAGGTTTGTCGGTCTGTTGGAGGTGATTGAATTATTGTAAATCCGTTGAGCTTCAGCCTTGTTGGCTTTGATGGTGCCAAACACAGCGAACAGATTGGTTGAAGGACTTTGGCTTTGAGAACATATTTAAATTTAAATGAGTTAGTTTTAACCTTAAAGTTATATAACGGAGTAAAAGTATTTACAGTGGGAATTCCCTGTGGAAAATAGGTTAGATCATGGATATGTCTATTGGGAATATTTTCAGTTCCTCTAAACTGCTGTCCTTATCAGCTTACCAATCAAATAACGTCACCTTTTTAAATTTTTGTCTGATGGATTACTAATACTCCCCAAAGCATATCCATGTCAAAAGATCAACAGCAAACTACTAAATATTCCGTCACATTTTAACTAAATCCGCTTATATCCATTATTTTTAACTTTTATAAACTAATTTATTAATTTATTTGTTTATATTTTGACATGGATATGTCTTAGCTCTGGGAGGGGGTGTTAGTGATTTTAAGATGGAAAATATGTAACAGGTTTCCATAGAAACTAACTACCAGAGTTACTATAATAAATTTTTAATATATAAGAAAGAAGAACAGCTGTTTAGATTAAAACATTCCCTTTAGACAAATCCATGATCTAACCTATTTTAGTTATTAGGCCTACTGCAGACAGTTACAAGAAACTTGTGTGCCACTAATAAGTGAAGGTTACTTCAATTTCTTTCTGTTTCATCATAAATGTAGCTTAATTTTAATCAAACTATTTAAATATTTCTTGAGCACACAGAAAACTCATGATGAATTATACTATTCTACATGGATTCAATTGCACATTTAGACAAAAATACTTTTAAGTCAAAACTACCAATACATTTTCAGGGTATAGAACACTAGAAGACATTTTATAATTGTTCACCTTTTAGACATGATTCACGACTATTGATAATTAATTGAGGTTATGTATTCTCGTGAATGATTACGCATTCAATCCTATTACAAAAACATCAATTAACAAAAAACTAAACTGCTCTAATCACGATACTATTGCAGGCTAATTACAGACTAATTGATAGGGAAAGCTGATATTTAAAAACAATCAACGGTTATAATCGGCATGGGGGAAATGTAATCAGCTGATCTGCAGTCGATCAGCTGGTCTAAGGCCTCAGCCAATGGCGACCAAGGAGAATCAAGATGGCGGCCTCGCGTTGGTAAGGCAAACGTGTGCTTGTCTTATACCATATTCGTCTTGCCAAGGAACTGTGACCGACTCTGCACTACCTTTGATAATTCAGATTTATTGATTTATGAAACGGCAAAAGACTTCCTCTTGTAGAAAACGCCGGATATGGAATCAGCTGTTTTACCTGGAGGCTGCAGAACTCAACAACACTATAACACTTTGAAATAGGTTTTTATCGGTCTTTAAACAAATTAAAAACTTTAATAATATTAATAAAGAGGAATATTTTTTAGTAAAATACATAAAAAGGGTATTTTAAGAGTAAGAGTCAAATAGGGAAGGTAAAGGTAACATAAAGAAGAAATAACAAGAGGTCGCTATACCTACTTTCTTACTTTACCTACTTTCTTCCCCTATACGATAGTATGAGAGAAAGTACTGTTTTCGCCAGATTTTTTTACAGTGATGTTGAATATAGAATGATAAAATTATATATAATTGTGAATGACCCCCCAAAACGTATTCAGGAGATCGAGTTAGAAACTTCTATCATGGTCCCGGGCTTAGCTATCGCCATGCGGGGCATGCGAATAACTCACTTTTCCATAGGAAATTCGCTAATGACTTATCACACGACTCAAAATTCAAATGACGTCCTCTACATGTTTCACCTGGATGGTATTTACAAGCGTCAATGCACGGTGTGGTTGGTATCTATTAAATGTTGTGTGAAGGCGTATTTTAGTTCAACTGCTTAGAGGTCAGGGCGATGTTCTTTATATCGTTGTGTGTTCTGCCAGTTTGTTCAATGTAAAATTTGAGACAATCACATTTTACATTATAAATACCAAATTAGCTATTTTGTGTTTGCTATTTTTCTGTGACAAATAGTTTTAATTTTTCGTGGTTCGATATGTTAATTGAATACCACGTTTCTTAAAACCCTTAACAGAATCCATTTTGGGATTATTTATTATATATTCTACGTAAACATATTTTTTCCACGGGCGGTTCAGACTCCTATAACTTGGGAATGTGTTTCTTTATTTTTATCAATAAATCTCTAAACTAATATACAACGATGTTGGACTATGTTGAAGTTGAAATAATTCTATTTCGTGGATCATATATGTAAATATACCTTATACATTTATGCCTGGAGTAGCTAAAGATAAAATATAGTTTTGAATTATGCCAGGACCAACCAATAAGTTGATTTAGAACCAACAACAAATAAATTATTGTGAGTAGAATTATTTAATAAAACTACATACAGATAAGTTCAATCGCTTATACATTATATATAATATACGTTTAATTCTGGTCGTTGATCGATAAAACTATACCTCGTTGATCATCGAGTACCGGTAATCGCAGCTGTAATCGACACTAGCGATCTCTAGTAGTGTCACAGTTGAGTTACGAGCTGCAGAGTTTATTGGCTACTATCGCGCCATCTAGCTGCTATTATTCTGAATCACTTAGAGGCTGATTGTAAAAACCCTTACCCCGAGAAGGGGTATGCTATTATATAACATTTATAAATGCAGACCAAGTATATTTAAAAACTTCTCAAACTCAAAAATTTAAAATATTTCCATCATACATTGCACAATAACAAAATCTCTAACAGCTTTCGTTTTCAGTTCATTTGGGACAATAAAAGAGATATATAGCCTGAAAATACCAACCAGCTTGTTCTGTTTTGTTCTCGTAGGAGCACGACGTACTAAAATAGCTTTAGAGCTGTTTAAAAATTCGGGAATTTCGAGTGTCGCTGTCGCCAAGCTTGGACACGATCGTAAATTGTCGGTAACGAAGATCTACGTTCTTCAGATTCAGGATTGTCAGCTAACACGTCGGCAACGTAGACTGTCGGAATCCTGATTGTTCTTTAATCTATTAAAGTTGCCTTGTTATAATTAAGGCAATCGCGCTTCGTCTTATAAGAGCTAGATGATTTGGAATTCCAGCGAGTTTTCATGTTCAGCTTAACGATCTGAATACTTTTAGGATTTCTTGCTCTTCTGGAGACGAGATTCGGACATTTATTTTGAAATATTTTTTAACTCTAGTCACAAAAAAACTAGCAGTGACATCGGACAATCTTCTGTTGACATTGGACATACTTTTAATTACACTTATTATTTGAAAATTTAAATTTATGATATATTTTAAGCTGATATATCGTCTTTATTTATGTTACCTTCTTATAATACTTCTTATTAACATTCATATAATGTACGTTTTAGCATTCTTGGCAATAAATCCCACCAAAAAATCCTCAAGAGAAGAGCTCTATTAAAAACATCAGAGAATATAGAAGCGCTAAAGAAAATATCAAATTTCCCATTTTGGTTTCAACAGACCGTGAAAATATTAAAGGGAAGAGTACAATCAAGTAAAAAATAGAGAAAAAAGTCTAAATTGCGAAAGCGAAAACGCGAAACAGGATAGTGAGCTTGTTTGACGGAGTGTATCGAATGGCTAAGATGGGTGTGTGTCGTGGTGGTCATGGTCGTCACTTGTCGCCATCACATTATCCGGATCATCGATCTTGGGATATCTACTGCTGAGTGTTCTGTGTCTAGTTGGCACCACGTATCATTGTGGTTGTAGCTTGTTGCCATCACATTATCCGGATCATCGATCTAGGAATATCTACTGCTGAGTGTCTGTATCTATTTGGAATCACTTATCGTTGTGGTCGTCACTTGTCACCATCACATTATCCGGATCATCGATCTTGGGATATCTACTGCTGAGTTTTCTGTGTCTAGTTGGCACCACTTATCGTTGTGGTCGTCACTTGTTGCCATCACATTATCCGGATCATCGATCTTGGGATATCTACTGCTGAGTGTTCTGTATCTATTTGGAATCACTTATCGTTGTGGTCGTTACTTGTCGCCATCACATTATCCGGATCATCGATCTAGGGATATCTACTGCTGAGGGTTCTGTGTCTAGTTGGCACCACGTATTGTTGTGGTCGTCACTTTTCGCCATCACATTATCCGGTTCATCGATCTAGGGATATCTACTGCTGAGGGTTCTGTGTCTAGTTGGCACCACGTATTGTTGTGGTCGTCACTTTTCGCCATCACATTATCCGGATCATCGATCTAGGGACATCTACTGCTGAGTATTCTGTGTCGTTTACACCACTAAATTGTCGTAATAGAAATTATGCTTAAAAATAAAATTAAATCCTTTAAGCAAATAAAGAATATACAGAATTGAAGAAGAAAATGAAGAAGTATAATGAAACAGCAGGGTGTCAGAAATCGGCCAGAGTCTCTTCGAACCTGCTAAGGTCTAGTACTCGAACAGCAGCGATCATAAGGCTCTCTAATTGACCAGTAAACACCCGTGTGCTAAAACCAGTTCCGCCAACATATGCAAGTTGCCTCATGGTTTTGCATGGAGCTTTTTGCTGATCCAGCGCTTGATTGATTATTCCTTCACGTAATTGCCTCTTTAGTCACCAGTTACATGCTGTTATCGCTTCTTCAACATGTAGCTGCACAATTCCTTACTTAACTCCAACTTCTTTTTCTTTTCATCTATGTAAAGCTAATATGACAGTGAGTGGCATTGGAAATGGTTCTCTGAGGGGGGAACTCGCTTGGATTTAGAACTATTTACAGCAACACATTTTTCTGGGACGACTGCGTTGTCCTGTAACCCAGTTACTTGGGGGTCACAAATTATGGATAGTTTATACTGACGGTCGGTTGATGTTATATTCTCTTGGATGAATTAACGTCCGCACTATTGAATACTATGTTCATCCGCAAAGATCGTCGTCGTAATTAGACCAGTTCGCAATTCAGAGGCAGCATTATAGTTCCACATTAAACTCTAAGTCCCATAGGTGCCATTGGCTGTTAGGCTATTAATTAACAGTCCTGTCTAAGGAACGTGCCAGACTTAGTAACAAGACTGGATCGCTCGACAATCATCTTACACTAATTTCTCACTCATTCTTGGCTTAAAATACCTACTTTGCTAGGTCGCTATTTCAAAAGGTAAGCTATTATTATTTAATCTTAAAACAGTAGGTCTCTTGGATGCCATTGGCTGAACAGTTCTGTCTAAGGAGCATGTAAACCTTAGTCAGTAACAAGACTACAAGGCATCATCTTACACTCATTTATCATTCATGTTTTGCTTAAAATACCTACCTGGGCATGTCCCCATTTCAGAAAGGGAAAATTTAAAGTTCTATTTGCACAACTTTTTCAATTATCACAATCACGCAGACGTTTAAACTCAGTGTGTTGCCGACGCGAAAGATTACATTGTCAACCAGTTTCCGAAGTGACGAGGAGATTTGTCCGTCAAGGCAGACACGCAGGAATCTTTCCCACGAGATATAATTGTCACTTGCCCGCCAACGTCTCAGATCGGCTTGAGAAGGTGTCACCGACGTCAAACCGATGGAGTGTCGTTGTCGAAGCAGCTAAACTGCATCTCTGATAAAGCAAGTTCCTAGCAAACTAGTTTCAGCGAGGTTGACCCGAGTAACAATCAGATTCTACCAGGGGGGTCTCCAATTATGAGATAGACATCTGGAGTGAGAGAATTCCACTTGAGAGGTGACCAGCATCTATTACTCTCTACTCATAACGTACCCATATCTATCGTTCATGAGGTGTTTCTCCTTACACTCTTCTTGGAATCGTTGATGAGAATCATAACTGCATTCCAGTGGAGGAATGAGACGAAGGTATTCCTTTGATGCGTGGAGGATTGTTGAATGGTTAATGAAGCTTGAACTTGAACGTGGTGAATTGTTTGCTTTTCCAACTGCTAACAATAATATGTCGTGCTACACTGAAGTCTTCTCGTAATTCTGTATTCCTCGCTGAAATCAATTGGTAATGATGTTTATCGTGCTTTGCACCCTTTGCTATTTCAGAGTGGTTCTGGTAAATTAATCAACGAATCTTACTCACTAATATAAAACATATGAAATACGCTCATCATAAAACAACCAAATTCACTCTAATTTATTTTTTATTCATGCCTTTTTTTATTTGTTATCAAAACATTTTTTATCGGTTTTTATCAAAAGGTTTGCTTGTATTGATTTGCCCTATTTGGGTAATTGTGAAAATTTTTGGGATGAATATCTATCTCCCTATTGTAGATAGCCCTACAATAAGTAATTTCTCAGAATGGAATTTCTCTTTTCATGAATTATCTATTTTTTGACCTACCAACTGGTACTAGAATATTTTTCAATAGTTAAATAGTTTTGAGTTTTATGATGTTAAAACATATGATAAGCTATCAAGCTTTTGACATGGATATGTCTTAGATCTGCGGTGGGGAGAGGTATTGGCAATTTACGAGACAAAAAATTTAAAAAAGGGCCGTAATTTGGTTAGTGACGTCATATGGCTATAACGATAGCTGTTTAGGGGAACTGAAAACATTCCCTTTGACATATCCATGATCCATAATGATAATTTTACAATAAAATACGTTGGAAGTTTAGTTCCTTATAGCCAATTCGAAGAGCATTTTTTGTGTCGAACCTTATAAAATATGGTAAATTTGTTATGCCTATTAGACTCTTCAGATTAAACTTTTGTACAGTAAAATATGAGTTTAAGGTAAACTCGTAAGCGAGGAATACTGCAATGCTTATTCCTATAAAAACTATATTTACTAGACTTTTAAAATATGTGATTTACACAATAGATTTACAAATAAACCCTCATTTACATAGCAAGATAAACCATACCGGTAAACATGCTATCTACTGCGTATTTTGTAGCCTGCTTGACGCGCATTCACACGCAAATCTTTCTTTGGACATTTCGTGACCAATAAAACGTTTTTATCGCCTGGTAGCAGGAGACGCCATCGCCGTTGAACCCTGATCCTCAGAGGACGGAAAAACTACCAGTCTGCAAAAGGAAATGCCCTCATGCCATTCCTTAACTGTTGTTCCAATAAGGTCGTGTGTTTGTTCGTACCCTTTAAGGGTAAAGTTGCTATAATGCTTTGTTTTTTTGTGTTCGTATCGAAACATTTCCAGAACAATTAGGATAAATTACAGCATGAAATTCCGATCCCTTTGTTGTTTTCAAGCACTATTATTCCACAGTCACAAAGAACTAAAGTAGATATAATAATAATTAAACAATATTTTTTTGGACTTAGAATTATATATCGGCGAAAATCTTCAAGACCAAGAGTGTTAGGTAATACTTAATAGTAAAACTAAATACCCTCGTCGCAGCAGACCTGCATACTCAGCGAATTTTCAGATCAAAATAATAATAATAATAATATATGACAGGTTTTATCAAAATCTGTCCATAAATAAAGGATTTTGCCTATTATCTATACGATTAACACGAGAAAAGAGTATGTAGGTTAGCTGCCACAGTAAACACGTACACTATGATCTATGAAGCATTAAAGGATAGACCTCAACTACATGAAACTAAATACCAAGTTCCATCCAAAAATAGATTAATATGTGAAATATTAACTTTCCCTTATCCTCTATAAGATTAACATTGGAGTCCCAAAATACAACGTACTGTGTACATTGATTGTAGATTAACCTATTAATAATAATAGGTATCTTGCTTCTTCAATGTGTCCTACAAACCGTACAAAGGACTAGTTAACTTCTAGTCATAACAAAACTCCCGTTAGCTATTAAATATTTTGTAGCGGTGAAATACGTAAATATTTCAAAGTTAATAAATTGAAGTTTTTCTATTCGGATTTTTATCAGTGTCCATGCACAATTAATTACTTTTCTATCAGATTATCTAAGACCGCCCGGACCGCTAGATTGTGAATTTATCGAACGCCTAAACCAATAACCTTTATATATCGATTAATTACAAAAGTCGATTATTTTTAACCAATGGGTGTGGACAGAGAGCTTGAGCGAGGGCCTGGACATAAATGTAGTTACAAATTGTCCTTCGTTAATCTGACAGAAGCAATCGATAAAGTAAACCCACGTCTGACAAATTTGGCCGTTGTGTTGATGTATTGACCAATATTCTGTCAATATTACGTGATGTGAAATACTTGAAATATTGCCTTACCCTTATATATTTTGTGGAAATGTACGAGCTCATTAAAACTTTGAATTGGAAACATGAAACAAATCATTTTAAATTGTCTCGCCTTATGGAATATTTACATTCAGAAGCAATCACTCACTGGGAAATGTGGTTTTGAAACGTATTTTACGAGGGCTCCCACTCAAGTTTTATTCCGCAGTTCCTACTGGTTAAGTGAGGATCAATCCCACAGTTCCACCAAGCTTCCAAGCTCTAAATTTATTGCATATATAACGTTAGGAAATCAGTCACAGATATGTTTGAACCTTGTTTTAAAAATATATTCCACATAACATTATTTAGCCTTTATAATAATTTGCCTTGCCATTTAAAAATGGTTTGTATTAGTCTTCATTCGTAATGAGTATGTTGTTTACTAAAACCCAGTAAGTGATTCAGACAATAGCAGCTAGATGGCGCGATAGTAGCCAATAAACACTCCAGCTCGTAACTCAACTGCGACACTAGAGATCGCTAGTGTTGATTACAGCTGTGATTACTGGCTCTTGATCATAAACGAGTTATAGTTTTATTGATCAACGTCCAGGGTTAAAAATAGATTGTAGATTATGTACAAACGATTGAACATACATTGACTTAGTTTTACTATAGAACACATGTACATATTCTGTACAACTTCAGAACCCTTGATGAATTTTATTTGAACAACTTTATTAGGAATCTGAGCATGACTAAAACCATTAAGCCTCCTAAAGATGTTATTCGAGGGGATAACGATTTTAGACTGGGACGATGGCGTTGTCCTATAACCCAGCTACTTGGAGGTCACGAATTATGGATAGTCATGAGCGATGGTCGGTGGGTGTAGTGTATCTTGGGTGAATTAACGTCCGCACTATTGAATACTACGTTAATCTGCAAAGACCATCCTCATGATTAGACTAATTCGTAATTCAGAGGCAGTGGTTCGGACTCCACGCTTAACTGTTGTTCCTTAGTTGCCATCGGCTGTTGGGCTATTAATTAACAGTCCTGTCAAAGGAAAATTACAACCTTAGTCAGTAAAAATACTAAATGATCGTGCCACAATCATCTTAGATTCAATCCTCATTAATATCTAGATTAAATCTAATCTAATTGTATTTATTTATAAAAAACATCACTCTAGACAACCCTGATAAGTCACAGACGGATGGGTGGGAAGCAAAAATGCATATGTACTATTCAATTAATACACTTGTAATTATTTCAGCAATATTATTTAATATTTTAACTACAATGGATGAATATATTTATGAATTCTTAGTCTAATTTATGTTACTGGTTGAGAATAAATTTATTGATTAATTCAGAAATAGTTTAAAACTTTAGTCATATCAAACATAAGGTTTTATGCTATATCTAGTTATACGATCCACTCAAACAGTATACGAATTTTATTTTACACGTTGTAACTCTTTTACTTGTTATTTAAAAAGGATTTCCCAAATAATAAAGCATTATTGTCTTCATAACGAGTATGCTGTTTACACAAACTCAGTAATCGATTCAGACAATATTCGATAGATGGCGCGATAGTAGCCAATAAACTCTGCAGCTCGTAACTCAACTGTGACACCAGAGATCGCTAGTGTCGATTGCTGATGTGCTCCATGATGGACGAGGTACATGCTTCTGTATGTCTTCATAACTCAATTGTTGAATTGTCAGACATATATAATTACAGCTTTAGGTTACAGTCTATATGGCATTTTTTCGATAAACCATTTTTATTTGTAATTAATTTAGAACAAATATAATTTGAGCTTCAACCAAAAGGTTCAACAAACCTCACCTAACTATAAAGCTCATCTATCCAACCACTGGTTTTGGTTTTTTATACGCCTAACATGACTATAGTTAGGTTTATAAGTTAGGCTTTACTTTTTAGTAAATTAAAGTTTTTAAAAATTTATAATAGTTTTATATTCTCTAGTAACCTGAACTTCATTTAATTTCATAAGTTTTATACAATAATAAGTGTTTATAATAATAACGTCACATTGTATGCACGTACAAAAAAAACGTTGCTATCAGGCAAAAATCCTTTAAAAGGAATACGAATGCCATGTTATTATTATTTAAGTATGCTAAACATAAAAATCTAAAACCTTTATTATTATTATTATTATTTCCTTTTTGAAATGGCAACCTAGCGAGTTAGGTTGTTTGCCAATTATGAATGAGAAATGAGTGTATGATGATTGTGGCACGATATTGTAGTCTTGTTCCTGACTAAGGCTGACATGTTCCTTAGACAGAACTGTTAATTAATAGCCCAACAGTCAATGGCATATATAATGGACCTATAGTTTAACTTGGAGTCCGAACCACTGCATCTGAATTAAGAACTGGTCTAATTGTGACGGTAATCTTTGCGGATAAACGTATTATTCAATAGTGCGAAAGTTGCACACTAAGCAATATCACATCCATCGACCATCGCTCATAACTATTCCCAATTCGTGACCTCCAAGTAGATAGATTGCAGGAAACCCAACGTCCCAGTTATTACGTAAACACAAATCAAAATATTTGTTTCACTACATATATAAAAGTAGCTCTATCATGACTTTTGAAAGTAGTTAAAAGTTCTGCAAACCAAGACAAAAGTGTTACCTAAATTTATCACTCGCGTCTAACTCTTGAGTATACATTAAGTCGGTTAGTTGGCACTACGGTTCTTCAGCTAAAAGATAGTTTTAACAATTTTATAGATTACTATTCAATGTTTTATTACGAAATAAAAGGTTTACTGGACATAAATGGAACATGCACTCGTAGACCTTTATGAAGACCCAAGGCGCGAATGGGTTCAGAACGATCTCATGTAGAGCTATTTGCCAAGTCGTCGAAGCAGATGTTTATTTCTCACTCATGAATGATTCAACAGTCTGTCAGCTGTTCATAACAATCGGTTGTAAACAGCTGATCCGTATCTGGACGTGACGGGAGATAAGACGACGCGATAGTAATCTGACAACTGAAACGGACACTTATCTGATTCAGTTCGATGGATTCGCTCTAGTTGTAGTGCGAAGATTAGCTCATTGATACCCAGCATCCAAATGTGACGATTTGCCTCTAAATCACTGTTATAAGACATATTTGGACATTTTGAGAAACTTTATATTCCGTTAGTTTCATTTTGTATTCAAAGTATTTGAGTTTATTACTGTAGAAAGGTTTAATAGAAATGCAATTCAAAATAGAGAAATCACGAAGTTTTGAAGAAAAAGGATTGTGAAATGTATTTTTTTAATCCAAGATCGTTTTATCCATCACCTTGATGTATCAAGGTGACTTATTTTGAGTTGAAAATTGAATAATTACATTCATAGTTGCATATTAAGTTGTTTCAGCACAGATTTTAGAAGATTTTGAGGATATTCATTAGGTGTGAGTTGGTAGGACGTTTTTCGGTTTGGCTGATGCATATATAGTTATCGTGGAAGTTATCTATTAAGTTCTCAATAAAGACTTCATTATGAGAAGGATTTGATAGTTATAAAAATGGGTTGTTGCCATCTAAATTTAGAGCTATTAAAAAATAAACCCATGAATGTCCAATTTCAGATTATGAGTCAGATTCAACCTCAAGTCCTTGTGGAAAAAGTGTGGACTATAAAATCACCATATATTATAAAAGGTTCTGAGCAGAATAAGTTTTTGTAAAATTTTCCTAGTTTACGTTTAAAAAATGTGATAAACAATTGATCACAACCTATGTTTTGACATGGATATGTCCAAACTCGCGAGGGGGGTTGGAAATAGGAACAGAAGTGACGTCAAATGGTTATGAGAACAGCTGTTTAGAGGAACTAAAACCATTCCCTTCCGACATATCCATGATCTAAACTATTTCCCAGGGAAGTAGGTTCAATAAATTTTCATACATGCACTGATTTTCAACCTATTAAACAAGAAGAGACTTGATGTAATGGACTATATAATGTCCTTTCATGAAATAGCACCGTGCATTCATTTCCTCACATTTCAAAGCGACAATCTCGATCAAATGGTAACATTGAACTGCTATCTGTAATTGGTCTAAAAAGAACATCGAAAACGGATTGTTCAACCTATCCACATATTCCTTCGTCAACCAAAACAATAGGAATTCCGCAAACAAAGCTCTGTTATCTCCTCAAGACTAACTAAGGGTGAGAGCCAATGGCAAAAACTTGTCGCGAATAAATCGGATAACAAGCTTTGCGCATGCGCATGGCTGACAAGCTTTACGCATGCGCCTGGCTGACAAACGATGCTCCGCGACAGTCAGCGATAGCATTGTGTTGATAACAGGGCCTTGGTTAGGCCTTGGGCATTCAGATCAAGGCAATACCCCAGTCAGTCCGACTCTACTGGATTAATTAAATGATCCTTTCTCCTAACTCGTCGTGTGTGACCTATTCTGTATAATAATTTAAAACTTAGCATAAACCTGGTCACTTTTGAAGTTGATTCAAATATTTCTTTTCGAGTTGTATTGTACATAGTGGTGTAGAAATGTTTGTTTTTATTTCCCTGTGGGAAATAGGTTAGATCATGGATAAGTCTAAAGGAAATGTTTTAAGTTCATCTACACAATGTTATTATTACCAAAATATGACGTCACCAACCAAATGACATCACCGTTTCAAATTTAGGTCTCGCAAATTTCCACCCCCCAGAGGTAAGACATATCCATGGCAATTATTAGTGAAGAACTTAACACGGTTATCAACCTTAATGAACATGTGTTCTGAATTCACTCCTTCATTTGCTTCCACACAGTAAAAGATTCTGAGTAAATTCCAGCCCATTAATTCTGTAGCTATCTTCCAAATATATGCTCAAAACGCTTCGGTCAACTTTTACTGTAGACATTTTATCAACATGTTTTAATATGTATATAGATATATCTATGCTTTGAGCGGAGATTTAGCAATTTGCGAGACGCAAAAAGGGTAACGGAAGTGACGTAATTGAGCATGTGACCAGGCATTTTTTACGTAAGGTAGACATTTTTAAGTATTATTAATGTTCAGTAAAAAGAAACATTACGTAAATTGAACAATTTAGGTATTCTTTATTCCTTTTTCCCAGGTGATAAATATTCATTTGATAATAATCATAATAATTGTGTTATAGGTATATCCTTGACCTCATCTTTTTTCAAAAAGGGAGTCGTTTTGACATGGATATGTTGTTTAAGCCTTGAGGAGTGGGTATTGGAAAATTACAAAACTCAAAAAGTCTGAAGTGACGTCATTGATCACGTGACCGGATATTTCTTATTTATGGTAGACATATGTTAAATATTTTGTAAGAAAATATATATAGTAATAAAATAATACCTAGTTAGAAGACATCAATTTAGGATCGTCTAACAATAACATGGCTCTATTACATTTAGATCTATTCTATTCCTTATTCACCCAGAGGACTGTTAAAATACGATAAATCACATTTAGACATCTTGCACCTCTTTTAATAGAAGCCGTTACCACGTTCCCATTAGGGCCTTCGTAAGAATACCGAACGAGGGGGCAATTAAAAAACGATAAATCATAGCGGTAGCTGTCGCGCATGCGCAGCACGTCTGGCGGCCGCGTCTATACAAGGTGTTGATACGGACGAACGGCCTTGCGTGTACTGTACAGGATCCGCGCCGAGACATGGTTCTGGGAATCTGTGACGAACCGACCACACGACGCGGGTGGACGGCGGTGGTGGTGGAGGTTGTCTGTAGAAGGATGACCTCAACATTCTATAAACGATATCAGTGAACTGACACATACTTTTTCACTTAAGTAAATAAAAATACAACCTAAGTTCCGACACTCTGTAAGGCCCCATGTTAAATTGTCATATTTTAGGTAAATATATCTCCTATACTACTGTTCGTAGGCAGCTCATATTTCGCACAGTTTGTTATTTAATATCTAATAGATTGTTGGTGCTTGGATTATAAAAATATAGTGAATACACTTATATCTATGAATTTTGTTTCCAAAATATATTTTTTATATTTTTACTGGGTTCCCTCCCCCCTTAGACCACAATAAATGTGAACCAAACATAATAACTTTTGTTTCAAAGCTGTAATATACAATAAATATAGTGTGACAAAAATGTATTCGAAATATCTTTAACGGTTTCCATGTTATGTTTACTTGCGTTTACGAAAAGGATTTTCGGGAGTCGAGGAGTCAGTTTGGTTGCTGGTACGTCCGATAGCTGCTAGTAAACTGCATAGAATCTCCGCGCAGACCAATTCCAAAAAAATGAATATATACAGCTTAAATTTATTAAAACCTATTGTTTTTTATATAAAATCGTTTTAAAAAGGCTATATTTTACAATTAGAAAAAATTACCAAAAATTACAATTTTGGACGCCGGACTTCACTTTATATAACTGTTACGATAACTAGAGTTGACTTAAATATAGTTTAAAAATTTATTGTTTGAAAAATAATCATCCAATTTTGTAAACCAACAAGAGATTTTTTGTGGAGGAACGTAGTACTCAATAGTACAATATAATCTACAATATAATCCATACCAGAGAATATCCTATCCAACGACCATAGCTCAAAACTATCCACATATAATGACTTCAAAGAAGCTGGATTAGAAAATAGTTCGTAATATTTTTTAATTTAGAGGCAAAATTATGGTTCAGATCCCATGTAAACTGTAGTTCCTTAGCTTAGATGCTAGTGACTGTTAATATAATAATTAACAGTCCTAACATGTCACCCTTAGTCAGTAACAAAACTACAAACTCTATAATTGGGTCAAAATCCGTTTCACGCCTAAGAACTACAAAGTTGTTTACTATTTTAGATTTTACCCCACACGTTTTTATGATATTATAACAGATTTTGACCCAAAAATCATCTAACACTCATCTTTCATTCATACTTGGCTAAAATACCTTTATGGGTAGGTTATTATTTCAGAAAGGTAATATACAGGGTGTTTATGAAAAACGTTTCAGGACTTCGGTGAGTGATTGGGTACATAAAAAGGGAGAAAAAAGTTCCAATGGAGGTATGGCCAAAAACGCCTATTTTCTCAGATATCCGCCATTTTGTATTTTTTATTTCAAACATTTTTTAAACGGATTATTTTCAAATTTGGTATGTGTTTTACACTAGTAGACTAATATTATTAAAAAATAACTAGCATCATCCAAGCTCAAAATTAAAAAGGCGGCCATTTAAACTTTTAAAATTAAAATACTTTGTTACGGTAAAATTTAAAATGGCCGCCATTTTGGATTTTGTGCTAGGATCATGATAGTTATTTTTTGAACAATAATAATCTACTAGCGCAAAACACATACCAAATTTTAAAATAATCCGTTAAAAACGTTCGAAATAAATCAGATATTTGGAAAATAAAAAATGGCGGATATCTGAGAAAATAAGCGTTTTAGGCCATACCTCCATTGGAACTTTGTTCTTCCTTTTAATGTACCCAATGACTCACCGAAGTCCTGATACGTTTTTCATGAACACTCTGTATACTATATAAGGACTACAAATGTAGATGTAGTACAAATAGACTTCATTTAGAAAATATGAATATACATGAGGAAAGGTATAGAAAAATCTCACACTTTCAAAGAAAAAGCAAGAAGGTAGCAGGGGGAATACAAGAACACTTGTAACACAAGGAAAGGCGGGTTTGGGCCAACGCTCGCCAAATGGCCACATCACAAGGAATATACGACTAATATCGATGGAATGTTCAAATGCACTTTGCGTTATCGGTGTTGCAGCTTGCACTTTCCCACCAATGTCGGTGTCGGTTCACACATAGCAGTAATTGGCTACAACACTGTTTATTACTTTCTAACATAAACCTAACCTCTAAGTGGAACGTGGGATTGCGTTGAAATTATAAGATATAGCTCGCAATTACATCTGCTAAAATTTCAAGGTAAGTGGAATTGAAACGTGAAATATTTTAGTCGGTTGTAAAAATGAACTACGCGTATGGTGTATTAAGGTAAGTTAATACATATCGTTTGGTAATTCTCTGTAGGAAATAGGTTAGATCATATGTTTGAAGGGAATGTTTCAAGTTACTCCAAACAGCTGTTTTCATATAGTATATTTCATTACAAGGATGGAAAGTGGTTGATTTCGAGTTACGATAGAGTTTACGGAATTCGATCAAGGCACGGAAAAACACTTTTATTCTGAGCTATGAACGATATTTTTCATTACACTATAATCATATTATGATAACTAATTAGGTAATATAATTTTTCAAACTGACCTTTAGTTGCCCATTTGATTCCCTCAGTACAGGTACAATGGCAACGGTAATATTGTTTTTACAGCTGTTTTCACTTTTAACAACTTTCTTTGGCAATGTTGTTAAAGCTACTAGCGCTGAGCGCTAATAGTGTCAGAAATCGTAACTAAATACTAGTGTGGGTAAATCTCCAGCTGATTTACCCGGCCTAGGCTGGGAAAACTTACTTTCTGTAATCGAAACTAAAGTCGAAAGCAGCTGTTTTCGTTACACTGTAGTGAAAAACATATGAAATCACTTCTGTCATTCGTTTTATGCCATGTAAATTGCTATCACCCCCGTCAAAGCTTAGACATATCCATGTCAAATATCAAGCACATCTTTTCGACGTTTCCAGAGATAAAAATAGCATTTTTGTCAAAAACTTCACACTAAAACAGATTATAATGTAAGGGTGTATTTAAGACTTCTACTATTGAATTTTCTAAGTTAAATATTTTATACTTGGGAGATCCAACATGTTTAGTGCTGCCTTTTCAAAAAGGTAAAAGAAGATAAAAATGAGTTTAAAGACGTCTTGAGTTGCTTTTGAAAGAAAATAGATTTTATTCCACTTATTTGTTCCCGATTTGAAAAGTTGCTCATGCGTATAATAGAATGTATAGCATATTGATTTAGCTAAAAAGACATAGCTAAGAATTAGTTTTTTGTAAAATCTACTAGAAGTTTGTTTAAAGATGTCACTATTTTTTGTACTTCGTTATTGAATTCTAATCAATCTAATCTTCTTAACAATTACGAAGAGTAATTTATAATTATTTATAGTTTATTGATTATTATAAAAATTTACCGTTACTGACCCGTACGAAAAATGGCAGTATAAAACACTAAAATTCTTATATTTTTGCGTTACTCAAGGCAACCGTCTCTCTCCCCCTTCACAGCATGGACAGAACTATGTAGTTCCAAGGCTTTCAGTTGACATTTATTGCCTACGTCATAAACCTAATGCACCAATTTTTGTGTCACAAATTCGAAAGACAGATTTATTCAGTGGATCCAGTACCCACTTCATAACCTGAATGACACCGGTTCAATCCTGAACATAACCATAGTAAAATATTTTGTGTGATAACTGGACTCAGATGCCCTTGTTCATTGGGCTATATTAATAATAATCCTAGCAAATGGGTCACACATCAACAGTGGTGGATATAGGACGAGTTACTGTATGGGGGCGGGATGCGTTTATCCCCCTAAGAAAAGGGCAGTAGGCGGTGACCCCTCAGAAAGATTTTGAAATCTTGATTGCAGTTTCACGTGTTTTAGCCATTGAAATCCATATATTTAAAGTTAGCAACAAACATTATTGAGATAAAGAATTTATATATTTGAAATCTAATAGCATAATATTGTACACATGAATATATTACCATTTCCACTGTAATAAAGTCTATAAATGCCACAATCTTCTGTCTCTCTGGACTATAAAACGTTTCAATAATGGATTAGCACAACACTCTTGTCTCTTTACAATATTCGATGCTTGAATTAACTTAGTGAGAGAGTACCTAATCTGTAACTGTAAGACAGTAGGTTTACACTTAAAATGTAAACATAGAATCATAATTTTCACATCCGAGGCCTGGGCTTGAAGACAGCAAAACACCGAAAGATAAAACTGCGCAACGAACTTCAGTTTAACCATCGGCAGTAGTAGCGGCCCAGCGCTGCCGACACGACTAAACTCAGATTTGAGCGCCAAATTCATGTTCAACGAGCTTCTTTTTTAAGCTTAGAAGTTGTTTGAGCTTTATATAAAGAGTTCTTTGATTCTTTTGTGAGTATCATATTAAAAAACGTAAATGAAAAAAATGTTTCATACTTCGTTATGAGCATTGAACATGATTTCTCATCTGCGACCGATTATCCGAAAATTCAGCTATCCGAACTCACATAATTCCTTATTGTTTCGTTTAGTTGACAAAATGTAACCACAGAATCATAATTTTCACGATTCCAAGAATTTTTGATTTACATCAACAGTATTCCCGCCACGGTCGCAAGTCTCAGATGAAGAAGCTACAACCGATCTACCACCAATTACTCCGCTAGTGCACGTATATCAGCAGTAATTATAAACCACTAATAAACTCCACACGAAGTGTCGATCTTATCTCGCCGCCCGACATTTATTTTACAGCGCCACTGTTACAAAACTCGTTTAATCCGAGGAGTTCCCCGAAACGAATTCACGTTCGGAAACAGACGTTTAAACTTAACATTTTATTGACCATAAACGTTTACTACACGTTATCTTTACAGCTTCGCGCTACACAGCTTGTTTAATTAACCGCGAAGGTTGTTTCACCGATAATGCAAGCTTGGAAAGGGAATCGAAGAATTACAGTGATGCCATTTTTTAGCGCTTTACAGGAGCTTTTATGGAAGCGCTTGCAAGATTGGACAACTCTAGTTGCCTTGTAGGGATCGGATTTCAGTTGATGATCGGCAGCCTTTGAAGTGTTTTCTAATATTTCATATACTAAGTGAATTAGTTCCGTCGTCGGATGTAGAGCTGTGTCATAAAGTTATTGCATTTAATCACTCTCTCGAGTAGTAACTGATTTTTTTCATCTACACTGTGAAAAGTTCAAACCTATTTGAACATTTTTGTATTTACTTCCCTGTGAGAAATAGGTTAGGTCATGGATATGTCTGAAGGTAATGTTTTTAGTTCCCCTAGACAGCTGTCTTAATAACCATATGACGTCACTGTTTCCAAATTTTTTCGCACAAATTGCTAACACACCCCTCAGAGCTAAGACATATCCATGCTAAAATTGTTTGTTGTTTTGAATGGTTAAGTTTCGAATAATGCTATTTTAGAACGCATTGCTTGAATTAGAAATAAATTGTAAAAAGGATGTGAAAAGGGACAAAAAAAGGGGGGGTAAAAATTACTAAAGCTGGTATTTTACGTTCTTATATTTAAAAAAAATCAAAACATCAGTTGTATCTTATGAAAAGTGATTATTTGTTGCTATTTGTAGTTAATTTTATTGAATAAAATAGAAGTAGCAGTTCTGAGTGCAAAATGATTGTATTTACTTCCATGTTGGACATAAGTAAGATTATGGCTATGTAATGGGAATGTTTCCGTTCTAAACAGCTGTTCTTATAACAAAATGGCAATACAACAGCTGGTAGTTAACGGGATCCAAACATTTCCGCTGCACTTTTTGCGTTACACAAATATGTTAACAACCCCTCCCCAGAGCTTAGACATATCAATGTCAAAATATTTTAGTCTCATTTCTTACTAGGCTGAACGAGGTTTGGTGTTGAGGTTGAAAAGAAAGTTTTTCAGCTACCGCAATACCAGAGCTGAGTATTAAGGTTTTCCGCAACAGAGGTTTAAACACATTTCATGGAGAATTTTAGTGGGAGAATTTAGTGGGTTTTAACCTCCGGATTACAGGGAAATACAACTTGTGGTTTAAATACCTGCTTTCATGTAATCCAATCTGTTGCTAGTGGCAACTAGTTTCGGGTCCTATATGGAACCTGCATCCAACCAGTAAGTTGCTATCACTGGCTACAGTACAATACACACTTTATTACTGGCACGGTAGCTCAGCGGCCTGGAAAGTCAAAGGTTGCTAGATCGAAACCAGCTGCAGGCAACTTCTGTCAGATCATGAGCGGTCACCTCTGGCTAGCCTATGTGACTAATGCCAACACGGTTTCTCGCTGTGTTCAATTCACCGCACAGGCCCTAGGCCAATGGATAGGTAGTTAAGGTTAAAAAACAACAAAACGAAGAGCCTATTCGCACGTCAAAATACAGATACTTAGGATAGCTTAGGCTCCATGTATTTTTATAAAATATAGCATAAAAACTAACTATTTCGACGAACCCCTACTGTTCATGGATACTAGTTTTTCTATGAAAAAACGCATTTTTCTTAGAGATATTGAACTCATGTGGAAATATCGGACATGTGGTAACGGCACACGTCTTACGTGTGAATAACCTCCACCGAAAAATAATTAGACGTACCTTGATGTCCAAATGCGCGATCTTGCGGTGGTGTAGGTAGGCGAGGCCCTCCACGACGTGCTGGATGAACTTGACAACGTCCGACTCGAAGGGTACGAGGTTGTCGTCAATGATGGTCTGCATGTCACCACCGGGAGCGCTGTAAACAAGTGAGACTGTTGAAGAATTTGGAAGTGTAACTGGGATTGCAGTAAAGAATGGATTAGTGAAGGAGTTTGTGGTGTTATGGATGAAGACCTTAGAAGACGTAACCCCACTCAAGAAGCCACCACAGTTTGGTTTTTCTGAAATTGATCCTTTAAATGGTTTTTACCTTCTATTTATTTCCGCATTCATAGGAAACAAGAAACGTCAAGGAAGAAATTATTTAAGACTTGAACAGTGGATGCGTTCAAGATAAAAAATCACATGTTCATAAATTTCGATTTTAAATGGTATAATTTAGACTTGTACCACTCCCAACTCAAATGCTATCCAATTTAAGAGGTATTAAGGCTACCTATATGAAACAAATTGAACTATAACTTTTTTAGTTATATTTCTGGGATTGATATATTTATATGCCAATTCACCATCAACCATGTAAATTTGTTGAGTAATACTTTTAAAGTATATTAGTGATAAAGGCCTTTCACCCAATAAATCACAGAATAAGAAGTGTTTACATGAAAAGAATTTAAAACAAATGAGCTAAGGATGCTAAGAATTTTGCTGGGAATTGGCTAGACTACGTTAGGTTAGGTTAGGTTAGAAAACAAAACAATCTAGATCCTACTGGATTCTTTGTAGATAAATATTTAACTTTATTTGAGCTGTGTGACGGGAATTTACTTAAGTAATATAGTCTTATATAACGTCAAACAGCTCAGAGGCTAAATATTTATTTTAAATGCTAAAGAATAAACTAATACATGATAGCCTAAAGTACTGGATTATCAATAGAAGAACGGCGAACTACTAAACAGGCAAATTAGCGTGTCATTTGAAAATTCTGTAGTGGAACTATCACTATATAGTATTAGTAAGCCATTTTATGTGAAAATGGAAAACCAATATGAATTGAAGACAAATCATCAAAGAATTACTAGACTAGGCTAGGTTAAGTTAGGTTAGGTTTGATTTGAAAAAAGTAGGTCTTACTAGTTATACAAGTATTATAATTTTAATGTGTTTTAATACAAAATATCTTTTAATCCAGAGACTAACTAATACATAGTAGCCTAAAGTACTCGACTAACAGCGCGGAGAGCGGTAAAATAGCAAACTAGCGTGTCATTTGAATCCCGATACGTCTGTGGAGCAAGTAATGGTCCATTCTGACTAGCCACTGCAGACTCTAGTCATTCGATACCATCGCCGCCCGCTATTAATGGCTATTCATGTCGTCCTATTGCTCGCCTTGTGCTTGTTCTTATCTAGTCCGACGCTACAAATGTGCGCGGACCGCAATGCAATAAACAACCCTGAGACCTACCGTGTGGCGTGCTCGGCTTGCTACTGTTCAGAGCCGTTGTCAATTTAGAAATGCCGAGAAAAAGACGTGACGTGTTTTGTAATGAAGAAATATACTGTGTTGGGTTCACCTTGGATATTAGGGTGTTGTTAAAATAATTAAACTGTAGGTCCTTAGATATGCCATTGACTGTTGGCCAATTAATTAACAGTTCTGACTAAGAAAAATGTCAACCTTAGTCTATAACAAAACTACAAGATCGTGCTACAATCATCTTACACTCATTTCTCACTCATACTTTTACGAGAAAATGCTCCACTTGTATGACAATGATACTCGTATACATTTCTCTAATTCGTATGAAATAGGAAAATAATTTAGCATATATCGGAGCTTCCATGTAATAATATTTGAATAAACTGGAAACCTAAAATCTCTGTTTCAGTTTGGTTTGATAACCTGCTATTCAATGCTTTATCTATATCAGCTGATTGCATGCTAACACATCGTGCATGCAACTACTTTTTCCCCTCCTTCAGCCTCTTTTACCACATTCTATCTACTTTTCTCATACTTTTACTTCATTGTTTTACTCCTCTGCATCCTAACCTTACACTTTTACCTCCTATCACACTTCTACCTTCTAGTTTCTCACTTCTACCTCCTCGTCTAACAGATCTACATAATCGTCGTCTCTCAATTCTACCTCATAGTCTAACACTTTTAAATCCTCACTACCGCCTCGTCTTATTCTTATATTCCCTAGTCTTACATCCTCTATATCTTCATAAACTCCTCATCTTAAAGGTCTACCTCCTCGTTTCAACACTTCTACCTCCTAGTTTTACACTTCTTTCTCCTAGTCTTACACTTTTACCTCCCCGTTTTACAGATGTCAAAGGACCAAAATACTTACAACTCCATGACGATGATGACTTCCGTGCTGGTCTGGAATACGTCGTGCAACCTCACTATCCTGGGGGAGGGCGAGCAGAGCGACAGCAGCGCTATCTCATGGTGGATCTCCTGAGTGCAGTCCTCCCCGTAGCGTGCTCTGCTGGAGAACTTGGCAGCAAACACTTCTCCAGTCTCGCGGCTGCGGCAGCGACGCACGTTGGCGAACAGCCCCCTGCAACAGAACAATCGGTTAATTCAAATAATCTAGTTTCTTTTATAACTATTTTCGTGTTATTAATAAATTTCGGGATGTACAACAATAATTAGATGCATCACTTGTTAATAATCTTAAAATGTATGAATGTAGATCATGGTTTACAATTAACTATACGAATCTTAAAATTATTATTTATTTTTATTAACTTGAAACTATATAATTACGACGGTAAATCTTATACGTACGTAGAAGAAAGTCCAGGAAAGCTGTTCTAATCAAAAAAGTAAAAACATAAATCTATAATCCATAACTCGTTGATACGCCTTGATAATTATTTGAAGGAGGATTATTGAAGGATGATTATATGAATAGGAGGGAAAGAATTGATGAATTTGATGACATAAGTAGCTTTGTTTCTGACAAAGACCAGCATTTTCATGTTTCAGAACCATTGATTCATGCCCAACGAATAAAAATTCAACTAGGCCCAGTGTAGTACCATTACATAAATGGTGTTACGATTTTTCTGAAGCATAGATTATGGTTATAGACCAGCATTTTCATGTTTCAGAACCATTGATTCATGCCCAACGAACAAAAATTCAACTAGGCCCAGTGTAGTACCATTACATAAATGGTGTTACGATTTTTCTGAAGCATAGATTATGGCTATACTTTAGTACGAAATAACCCATTTGAGTGGGTAGCCATTAGTTGTATCCAATTTGTGTTTCAATGTTCACACGTGCACATGTGTAATTGTCAGTATTTTAAATTTTGCTGAAAATATACTCCCAGGAGTTAAATATTATTCAAGTCAGAGATGAGCAGTATAATTTGCTCTTTATATTTAGCTCACTAAGAAACCACGTCCTTAAAAAACGAAAATGTAACAGTTGACATAGAACTACTATTTTGATTGGGTTTAGGAAATGAAATGAAGTATGTGTATTTATCCTTCTAGTGATGTACATGTCAGAAAATGTGTATAAATTTAAATGAAAATAAATAATAGCAATCTATGGCAATAATAACCTAAACAACTAAGTATAAACTTAGCCGATACATAAGGAAAGGCTTACATTGGCGTAGGCTGTGCGTAAGCCTGAGTTGAAGCACTAATTATATTTATTTTATAATGGCCGAAAATAATTAGATTTGCACATTGGGGAAAAATATCAATATTGAAGTTAAAGTTAAGCAGAAAAAAGAGGAGTGCAAAAAACAAAAAAATTATATTTGATGAAGAAAGAAAAACTAGAAATAGACAAACAAGACAAGAAAAAAAATTGGAGCAACAAAGTTGGACCGAAAACAAGAGTCGCTAAGCAAACTTCTTAGTAAGTAGGATGACATAAGGTACCATATCAAAAAATGAATCTGTTTAATCTGTTTAAGAGAATGATAGTTTAAGTAAAATCGGTACCTCCTATATTGGTAGTGTTAACACAATGTACCTTAGCTCAAGAGCCATAGCATGTATGACAATGAATTTTTTGAAAGTTCATTTTGCTCTTGGTAACACTTGATTGATAACACTGGGATTTTAAATCATATAAAGTTTGAATTTAAATAAATTTGTAATGTCATAATTATTCATGAAATCAGTTCAAACATAACTAGGTCAAAACCCTGTGTTAAATTTTATTGTTATATTCAATGAATAACTTCATGAATTGAATCAGATCTATAGCTTTAATAGTTTTGGAGAAAAGGGACAAAGGAATGACAGTACATTCCTCTCATAATACATTTTTTATCTGCTTATAAACATAAAAATCATGCAAGTTATATGTTCTAGTAATCAGCATAGAACTAAAAATAATATAAAAATAAGAAAAAATGGAAATCTTTTTGAGTTAACGGATTTCCTCAAGTTTTGGTGCGTTTTGTCGAGTAACGGGACAACGGCGACAGCATGCGGACGACCTTGGACGATGATTATGCTGAAGCGAACGTGGACGACGGATGGTCGGCGCCAGACGCCACCGGTCAATTATGGACCTCCAGGATGGATAGAGGCGCAGATCTGAGGGAACATGTGATACATCACAACAACCGCAGCTGGAGATCGCCACGTGTTGAAATCCGTTTGATTCGAACGTGAAGATAATGGTGACTCAAAATATTGTAATATTTTGTACAAAATATAACACACTGTCCCTCAAATATAACTACGTCATCGATAGATAGTCAATGACGTATTTGATGGTAAATAACTGCTTTGTTACTTGTCTGTCACAAACGACTTCAACCTTTTTAGTGACAAACCGATTTTTGCATGTGCTGTGGGGAGTGGCAAGCTCGTTTTGAGAATTTTGCCGAGTATTTTTAAAAACGTCATATAAAATCCAATTTTAAGGGAAATATATACATATTCACATCCATTTTGTTCAAAATAAACGATACAATGTGGAGATGCTAAAATAAAAAAATCCAGGAGGGTAAATGTTTATAGAAATGAAAAATGTTAAGCAGCTGTTGGAACATATTATATCCATAAAAATTATATGAATTTATTAAAGACGATTTCATTCATGTATTGGTACCACCCGTTTTCGTAAAATACAAAAATTAACTTAGCTGTAATTTTTTTAAGCTTCTTAATTTCGTCGATTTTGCAACCAAAAATACCCGTCGTGAGTTAGTGCGTGTTTTACGCACAGAAGTACCTGATGATAAAATCGATATACTAATGCTACAAGACTTACTGATGTATTAAAATCAATTTTCAGAATCCCAGCTTTCAATTGATGTAAGAATTATCCACATCCATCAGAGTTTAAAATGTTTAAAAGGTTATAGAAAAAAATGTTACATCATTCGACATTTTTTGTCGCCTGCCACTTTCCACAACCTGCAATCGACATTTATGTCGGTCTGGCACTAAAAAAATGTTATATCCTTATTAAACCTTATTACTCAGGTAGGCATTTTAAACCAGGTGTAAGATGGCTGTGCCGCCATCTTGTCGTCTTACTACTCACTAAGGCTGACATGTTCCTTATATAGGACTATTAAATAATACCCCAACACCCAATGACATCTAAGAGACCTGGAGTTTAATATGGGATCCGAACCACTTTTACTTCTGAATTACGAACTAGTCTGGTTATGAGGATGACCTTTTGAGATTCTAGAGGATATCACATACACTGACCATTACTCAAAACTATCCACAATTTGTGACCTCCAACCTGGGATTACAAGTAATTGAGTATGTTCAACAAATCCGTGCAAACACAGCTGTTTATATTTCAGTTTCTTCACATACGGTCAGGTAAGAAGGGGGGGTGTCAGATTTGTGTTTATAGTTATGTCTACAGCTCTCGTGAAAATTGCTAATAAATTATAGGAAATAACTATAAACTTCTAAAATAACCTTCATTAATCTCAAATAATCTTCACCTCACACCTTATACTGATTAGGGAGATATCCTTTCCCGAGTACTCCATCGTTCAAGGATTGGAATTCTAGCCTCGGAGACATTCTCGGCCTCCCCCGCAAGGAGAGACGCTATCACCGAGGCTGGCTGTCGTGTCGTGTGTCATAGAGTCGTGATCCGCGCTATGCATCTAGGTCGAGCTGGTCTCTGATTGGTCGAACCTCCCACCAATAAACATTGCAGCTCTGGCGGCCTTCCACCCAGCCTTGTCTGTAATGAGGAATAATTCCCAGTAGCTGCTCACTGGATTTACGGCGGAGAGATTGCCCTGGCCTCGTGCCCGATCGATTTTTGAATGCTGGTTACACTGGCCAAAGTCGCTGACGGGATTTAATTTGCAAATCAGTCAGTGACTGGGATATCGAATGGGATAATTTGAGCTAAATTTCCATCGGTAAAATACTTGGTATCAGTTAAGCATACGTCGGTGGTCCTCATCGAAATGTGAATAGTCGGGAGATTTAGGTGTTAGGTGATTTGCAGAATTGAGGATAATTATGGGTGATGGTCGGTGGAAGTGATATTCCCTAGTGTGGTTTAACATTCGCACCATACTACGTTTATCCACAAAGACCATCAATTAGACCATTTCGTAATTCAGAGTAAACACTGTGTTTCGGATCTTATGCTAATCTCTGGACCCTTAGATGCCTTTGGCTGTAGAGCTATTAATTAACGGTTCTAATTAAGGAACATGTCAGCCTTAGTCAGTATAAGACTACAAGATATTACCACAATCATCTTACATCTATTTCTAATTCATAATTAGCTTATAATCCCTACCTGGACAAGTCAAAATTTCATAAAGATAATAATTAATGACGAATTATTCCGTCTTAACTTTTTTGAATGTGTATCTCTGTACGATAAACAGCATAAGTTTGTTGTATTAATTGTTTTCCTGGTTATTAATTTAATTTACTAACCATAGCATATGCCAGAGGCAGAGCTTGAGTTCCAGAAGGGACAAGATAGGACTCAAGAGAAACATCCAAAAGCGTTTTATAAGAAAAGGTTCCCTAAGAATATTATGGACTACAGGAGATTTTAAACAGTAGCTCACTAAACATAAGTTTTCGTTAAAATTCTAAGATGCATAATATATAATTTATTATATTCTATATCCCATCCCGGTTCTGACTCATATAAAATATGAAACTCAGACTGACGGAAGACGTGTTAAGCTATTGGTCCCGGCCACAAAGATAGCGATAGTCATTGACAACTACTTACCTACTACCTACTACCTAAACCTGACACCAAACATTGGTCAATGTTTAATGGACGAAGACAATAAATAATTATTGTAGTCACACATCAGGGATGAAGCTGAGTAAAAATTGATACATATCAATGACGACGTGTACTTTGTGGTGTGCTTAACGGGTACGAAACACATCCTATCAACTATTTTGGAAACACTTGTATTAGTATAACTATAAAATTTTTGCATATAACAATGTTTTTAGCCTGGACATACTGTAAAATTATTGTAAATATCTAATCAACGCAGTTTACATCTATCAATTTTATGACATACCGGTAATAAAATTGATTGAATTGGTAATTACAGTGTGGAAGTAAACTAATTCTAGAAGTTTCCATCGTCAATGATAGATCTACCTTGAAATTACACAGTTCTAAATCGGAAGTTTGTATCAGCCGAAGCCTGGAGCTAATTGAAAAACAAGGGGCAAGCCAGTAAAATTACACGCTGAACCAGAGTATTACTCATCTTCTGGTTGATGACGCTAATTTGCACGTAATTCATTTGATGGCGATTTTGAAATATGTGTTATGATCGAGGAGAACACGCTGTTTACAGGTGATGGATTAGAAACAGAATCGGCCCCAGTACGGACCTTTGAGGAGTGACGGATCCCAGGTGGACACGCGCATGCGCGTGTGGGCGAACGCGTGGGTGGTGGTCATGCCGCATTTAAATGAGCTCACCTCACTTTATTATCAGCCGCGCCACCGCCCTAATCACTAGCCACGCGCCGCTTATTCCGTGGCGTACTCTCGTGAGAAGGCGGGAAAACACGACCATTAGTGCGTCCTTGACTGTAACCGCAGGAACTCTGTAGAAACCGGCTTCCGGGTGAATTACCCGCATTAGCGACCGTTTAAAGATGCGCTTTTTCCTTTGATGCACCGGTTGAAGTTTTCTCACGGGTTCTTTTTCTTTAAGTGAATTGGAGTGAAAAACTGATGCCGCAATTTACTGTCGAGTAATAAGATAACTGCTTTAGAAGAACTGGTTTGAGAAGATATTGCACATTAGGTTCGGCAGTTTCCGCATGCTTGTAACCATTTATAAAAGAATGGTTTGTCCAAGCTTGATTATAGATGATGCTTATCTATGGCATTTGTCAGAATATCATTATATAATTAATTTAGATTCAGGAAATGTATCTGAACACTGTAACCAATGTTAAACATCAGAATGATGGGATTCACCAGGCTAGAGTTTTTGGACTGAAAATATTTATTCTCACACATGAGGAACGTGGACTTAAAACTGGATGGTCTCACCAACACAAGGTTAACAAACAAGCGTGAATGAATAAAAAAAAGAATATGTTTTTGTTAGGTAAATCCAAAGTGTATATTAAAATAAAGATTAAAGGAAAACTGTTTACAGGAGAAAAGTTAAAACTTCAATACTTATAACCTTTTTGACATGAAAACCTACAAAGGTAAGTTTCCAGGTATTTTAAACCAAGTATGAATGAAAATGAGTGAAACATGATTGTGGTACGATATTGCAGTCTTCTTACTGACTGAGGCTGGCATGTACTTTAGACAGGACTGTTAACAACTCTCCCAACAGCCGATGGCGTCTAAGGGACCAATGGTTTAACATGGGATTTGCCTCTGAATTACGAACTAGTCTAATTTTAAGAATGGTCTTTGTGAATGAACTTAGTACTTAATAGCACGAACGTTAATCTACAACAGGGAATATTGCCTCCACTGACCATCGCTTATAATTTTCACACTCACAAATTTCGTGACAACGTAGGTTTATTGAACTTAATGACGACATTTACTCCTATACTGTATACTACGAATCACGTTCTTTCTTAAGGGTCCAGAAATTTATGGATCGATGAATTAAGCGCAGGCTAACAGAAAATGTGGGACAGGAAAAGGTGGAAGCGACAAATAATTATTTAAACTACCAATATTCATAAATTTTGGGCAAACTCTTTTCGTGATAGTGTGCCATATCAGATCTACATAACCATTATCCACCTTAACCAATCAAGGAATCAAATTCTCCCAGTAAAGGTTTTGGAGTTGGACTCTAACATAAATTGTCTGAGTAAGGGACAATCGTCAGTCTCAAGTTAGCAACTGGTGTGGACCAGTTTTGTTACCACTCTGAACTCCACGGTATCAAAACCTCCACACACACAGACTCCTTAATGGGTTATCTGATCTATAATTGTCACTGGCGATTCATGTCCGCAATGCCCTCTGATTGCCGATAAGGAACGATCTGATCGGCAAACATGTCATTACAGGGGTTGCGGTTCCGACCTCCCGTTCGAGCCCAAGGCACACACGACAGACCAGATCATATCTGGCCTTGGTAGCATATGTGGTAGCCTCTGGAATACATCTGACAGGACTCAGGTCTGACCATGTGATAATTTGATCTACGTTCCTTCAACGTCACAGTCGTTGTGTTTAGATCGTTCACTGGTGTTAAACATCTATGGAACTAAGTGTTTATCAGTATTTAAGAAACGATCTGCAGAATGTCTTAAGAGATAAAACAACTGGCATTTCGAATTTAAAAATATCAAAACATAAGTAAATGAAAAAATGTTACCCTAAAACCAGTCCTTTAACTTTATTACCTTATTGTTAAACACTGTAGGTGAAATACTTTCAATGGAAAATTAATAGACAATAAATGAAAGATAAGTAAGTTTGTGTTGCCTTCTGGCCAAGGTCTTGTGTCATAGTTTTTAGGTCACACCAGTGCCTCTAACGTAACCTAATGACGGTTTAACGTGCTTTACGAAGCACGGTTGCAATCTGAGATACAAATTTCAAATGGGTCATGACTGGGAATCGAACCCGTGTCTATTAGATGCTAGTCGAGTTCTCTACTCATTCAGCTATGACTGCCACAATTTAAATATGCAATTTATATGATTTTACCAGATACACTACATAATAGCTTAAGATGTCAGTGGCTGCACTGGGATAAGATATCAGATTAGATACACTGCTGTTCCGATGCATAGTCGTCGGTTTCATTAATAAAATTAGTGGCGGTGATGCAAGAGAGCTTAGACTACCGCGTTTAATGATTCTAGATTCCTTTATTAATCTCCAAGTATGCAAACTCTAAACAGGTGATAAATTTAACATACGCACCGGGTCTTCCGCTTTCATGTAATCGCCGTAAGATCAAATCGATATAAGTTAATTGGTCTATTAGAAGAGACGTGGGGTGATTATTTATAAACCGAGCAGTGCCGCAAGGCCGCTGTAGATTTATCTGTATGCACACACGAGTTATGCGAGGTGGCGGGCGTACGTTATAGAGCTGTCTGGCGGCATTGCCCGGCGCTACGGGAGACTTAAACGGTAGGATGTGACGATGGCGCGGATCTACCTTTGCTCTTGGAGACGTGAACGGTAGTATAGGACAAAAAAGCCTTCTGGATCTCCCTTTGATATGGGACACTTAAATGGTAGGATATGCTGATATGACATACATGTACCATCACTTGAAAAGACTTTGACGGTAGGGTGTGACGATATTACATAGATGTGCCAACGTTTGAGAAGACTTTTAACGGTAGGATGTGACAATGGTGTAAATGAAACTTCGCTTGTGGAGACTTGAACGGCAGTATATTACGATGGTATGGATCTAACTTTGCTATGGAGCACTTGAAAACCAGGATGGAACAATTGCGTAGATTCGCCTTCAGTTCTAGAAACCTTAATGGTAGGATATGACGATGGCGCAGATAACATTCTACCATAGGAGACTTGAATAGTAGGATTTGGTGATAGTGTAGGGTAAATTCTCATTATAGGTGATTTGGGTCGGCGTACAATAACCTTTTACTAAAGAGACTTTAACGGTCGGACTGTGCAGTTACAGATTAATATAATAGAAGAAGATTGGTAAACGTGACGATGGCGTACAATATACTTCATTTTAAGGTACTTTAACTGTAGATAAGCTAACTGTATAGGTACAAATTCACTTGAGGGTACTTTATTTACTATAGAAGACGATTAGTAGGTCATGTAGTGTAGAAACCCCTACTTTATGATCTTTTAGTATTGTTTTAGATGGTCATAGAATCAGTAAAAGAATTAATTATAGTATGCTTTATTGCAGTTACTGCCATACTGAATGGAAAGATTTTGAGATACTACACAAACATTGAAATATTAAAGGTATGTGGAATCTAAGATACATTTTAAAATTAGATGCAGCAATGTGTAGTGTGTCTGATTGCTAATAAGTACTGAACTCAGCTAAATAAAATAGTTTTATCTGAAGATAATGCTGTGAAAATTTAAAAATTACGTTTTATTGGTTGGGTAAACTGTAAATAACCCACACTGTGAGACTTGTACGAGTAAAGTTTGCTCGAACATTAAGAGGCTCAGATAAGTAGATAGAAAGCGACAGCAAGGAGCCGGCGTGCTAGGCTCGTGCCGCGCATCGTTATTAGCGAGATTGTGTCAGGTGCGGATAATGTGAGCGGGTGAGCTCATTTAAATACGCCATGACCGGGCGCCGCCCACGTTTGCCGACCCGCACAACGTGCTCACGATGGCCGACAACTGGACCACTCACTCTTCTACAACAACACATCTATAGTAGTTTAGAAGGAAAGATTAGGGGAATGGCGAACACCTAAGATGACCAAATGACTTAAACAATTTTGAAATATATTTGTTCCATTTAAAGTGCGTTTATTCAACTAGATTTTTTTACTTTTACTATGAACTATAAATTTCCATATATTCCAAGTGACGACTTGTTCGGCTGAAGAGGACCTAGGCCTATAGCAGTGGGGTGGTAGCCCACTGAAACCCTACTTCTTATTTTGTCTAAGCTAGACCAATTCGTAATTCAGAGGCCGTGGTTCGGATTCCACGTTAAACTTTAGGTACCTTAGCTGCTATTGACTGTTAGGCTATTAATTAACAGTGCTGTCTAAGGAAATTGTCAGCCTTAGTCAATAACAAGACTACATCATCATACACTCAATCCTAATTCTTACTTAGCTTAAAATACCTACCTTGTGGTATGGTCGCCGTTTAAATCTAATCTAATCTATTCCTCACTGGGAAGTAAATACAGCTTCTTGCCGTGGATGAGAGGTAATCTTTTTTGCATTTGTGGTGATTTGAAGTCCCTTTATGTTTACGATAGCTGACTTTGATATAATTTTCAGATCAACTCGCGGTGATGTGTGCTTTGCCGAGACTATCAAACCACCTATAGGTGATTGTGTGTTTTACGGTGACTGTCAGACCCGGCGGTGATTACGGTTTGTCCAACATCTTCAGCTAATCACCGGCCGTTACCCGCGATGACTCTGCTCCAGGCTCCAGGCTCCAGTCTCGTCCAGTCATCTCCAGTAACAGACTTGTTTAAACAACATACTCACTCGCCGCTAATTACTGGGATGCGGTGCCTTTCTGTGGCTTACGCAAACACAAATGAGTCCGAACAACTATTTGTAATATCGTTGGATATAAATCAGTTGAAGGTTCAGAGAAAATAATCCTCTTATATTTCACAATTTTTTTCAGGTAACTAAAAACCAAGTTATCAACTAATATATTCTACAATTATTATGTTTTGAATTTATTTACAGTTTCATAATAGTTCATATAGCTTAATAAGCCAATTTTCGGACTAAAAGCGTTCTTCTCTCTGACCCTTCAATCACTTATGTACTTAGTCAACGTTCCAAATTTACTTCTAAATATTTTAATTGTTATTCTGTATTTTTAGCTTTAATTTATACTGGGCGACCCATAAATAAAGTGCAAACCACTAGGAAAAAGTTTGGTAAAAGTAAAGAGAAAAAAATTTACCAAAAGGTTTTTTATTGTTTACAATATAATTGTCATCTCCAAAAATTTTCAACCAGGTATAAAGTTTGGTAAATACGTTTAAATAAAGAGACCTACTGTAGAATAAAATTAATGTTGTCCAATTTAAAAATACTGACCAGTTTAAACTTTGAACTAAAATGGCAAGGAAAATGATTGGAAAAAAACAAAATTTCAATTTTCTTTAGAAAATATTATTTCCAATTCAACAACACCAAAATCATAAATTATTGACAAAAAAATGTTAGAAATATTAAAAAATAACAATTATTTTCTGCTATCAAAATAACTTATAGGTAAAAAATTGTAAATACTCCTACATAATGCAGTAATGTCAGTAACCTGCATAAGTTAATCAGGTATTTGAAAAATTCCTGACGTATTAGTTTTTAAATATGTTTATTGAGAGTCCTTGTAACAAAGTGGGACCGTTATTGAACTTGGTTGAAAAAAGGTCTCGAGTTCTAATCCCATGATGCTTGTTTGGATTAGGTCTAATTAAAAAAAGTTAACCAATTAATTATAATGCGTCTGGAGTTGATACTATGAGAAAAAACAGTATCAGTGGGCTGACACTTACTTTATCCCTTGAGTCAAATGTATAAAAACAAAACATTTGATAAAACTATACATGCATTTTGTTTGTTTAAGTATCCTTTATTATAAAAAAACATCCAACAACTATTTGAAATAATTGTTAGATTTTTTTGAAGGACGTAACCCCCCACCTCGATGATACCAATCTTTTCTGAATGGATTTTGTTTGGTGATATGACTCTACACTGCTTAGCAAGTTTCGTGAAAAACGGTTGATAAATACGGAAGAAATTGATGTTTTAATATTATCCATGATAATCACATCGACTACTTTCAGAAAACGTACTGCGTCTACCACGTACAGTAAATGCAAATTTTCTCTGGAACCGTGAGTTGTAGACTAATCATTCAAAATACTTGTTTGTTTAGTTTTTATGCTGGTGTTAATGTTTATAATCAAATTGTTGTATAAAACTATTTTCAATTAAATTATTAATGTTAAAACTAATTTTTTACACTGAAAATCCTATAACTTTTTAACCTCAATGTTTTGAGAAATGCGGGTGATGTCATTTTGTTTCTCTCATTAAGGACTGCAATTCATACATTTTTTATAAAACTCGTTAGAGCAGTTTTTGAGAAATTTCATTTTTCATGTTTTATTTGCAAAGGGAAATCCTCTTAAAAACAAAAAATTCAAGAAATGAATAAATGCTCCGAGATGTTTTGCATTGGTACCTGTATACCGAGTTTTATGAAAATTAGACCGATATTCTCGTCTCTAGGCTTCTGCACATCCCCTCCACACACACGGACAGACACACAAACAGACATCACTCTAAAAATTGTTTTATTTCCGATTCATGGGGTACTAAAATAGATACGTCCACCAAAAACTCATAATTCAAAAATGCTGATGAAAACAACACTTTCTTCTTATACTATCGTATGGGGAAAAGTAAAAAGTATTGCAAATGTTCTAGTTTCCGTAGTGTTCACAGTTAACATTTTTTTAAAGATTTAATATTACATATCTCCCTTGTAATGAGAGACATAAATAAAGTAATTTACGGTTAACGAAACGGGCCTGACATGAGTTGCGAGTTACTTTATGTCAAGGATAACAAATGGGCTGTACAATTTGCAATTTAGCGAAGCAGGTCGGCGCGGTGGGAGGTGATGCATCATGCAACCAAGTGGGAAGAAAACAATATGCTCTGTCATATATACGTGCATACGTCACACACAGACGATACCAAGAGGTGGAGTAGAAAACAATATGTGACGTTATATACACGCGTACGTCTCACACGGACCATACAGAAAGGGTAGAAAACAATATGTGACGTCATATACACGCGTACGTCTCACACGGGCCATACGGAAAGGGTAGAAAACAATATGTGACGTCATATACACGCGTACGTCTCACACGGACCATACAGAAGGGGTAGAAAACAATATGCGCCGTCATATATATGCACGTACGTTTCACACGGACGATACCTACAGAATACAAGTGCTCGGGGGTTTTCCAAATTATTGATCAAGCAAAGCTACACCTTGATGTGGATGGAGATGACCTCCTAGTCCGCCTCCTGATCCCTGGTATGGTCAAAAGCCACCCGCCATATCACATGGTTCATTAGGGATTCTGTGAGTTACCCACGTCCTGTCCACGTCTTGCTCCTCACTCCTGAGTCATCTGTGAGTCACAGGAGGTCCAACGTATCCCAACTACTCACTTCTCTCCGATTCGAGCCAAGGCTTCCAAATGGAGGTCCCTTGTTGAGAACTATCCTCGATCTTTTTGCCTCTTCGCTATTACCGCTAATGATACAATTAGAATAATAACCGGACACTGCAATAAACTCCTTTTATAGTTATCTCCTTGTATCGACGGTCTTTGTCACTCGAGCTGTGAAGTTTCTCGCCATTACAGGACAGACAGTTATTGTGATTAATAATTACGCTATATCAACGCAATTATAACACGTTTTTGCTCAGCTGCGTTCCACAAGCTTATATAGATAAATGTCAAGTGGCTGGGGAAAAAAGTAAGTGTTTGTGGAAGCTTTCGAGTTGTGTGTGTTGGTGTTCATGTAAATTATAAGTGTTATCTGTTTTAATAGCTTATAATCTGCAAGGGTAAATAGATTTTATACTACCAGAAGTGGTTGGAAATAATGTTTATAAAACTGGAGGATTAAGTATTGATAAAACAAAAACGTTAAGAGAAAACGAACCTTGTTAAATCTATTGGAAGAATGGTATCTAAGTACAAGATTTTACAAGATACTTAAAAACATAAGAAGTCTCCACAGGAACAAACTGCTCAAAGGTTAATTTAAAGTTCCAAGCAAATAACATGTATAGTCCACAAAATATAAGCAAAAAACGTTTAATCAATAGAAAGTATTTTACAGGGTAGACTAAATGGGCTCTCCTGTAAATTTAATTGATATTTTTATTATATAACATATAAAAATAATATGATTTTTTACTAACCTTTATTTGCCCATTTGATTCCCTCAGTACAGGTACAATGGCAACAGTAATATTGTTTTTACAGCTGATTTCACTTTTTTAAACCTTCACTGGCAGTATTGTTAAAGCTACTGGCGCTAAGCGCTACTAGTGTCAGACATCGTAACTAACTAATATTGTGGGGAAAATCTCCAGCTGATTTACCTAGCCTAGGCTGGGAAAATATTACTTCCTGTAGTCACAACTAACGTTGAGAGCAGCTGATTTCAGTACAGTGTAATGAAAAGATCTTTTCAGAGTTGGTAAATAAAACAGTTATAAGAAGAAACAAAATAATGTCTTTAATCACACTTTGCAGTTAAACGACAGTTGTAGGGGGAGTCTAGGTAAGTATATGTAATACTTTTTCTATTTGTACAGGGCTATTCAAAATATGGGCCCAACTTCATGACATTTTATCTCAAAAATATAAACTTGGCAGACATAAACATTACACCATTAGAAAGAGTTTTCTTGACCATAGTTTTGTAAGTGGCCGAAAGAGCTATCGCAACAATAGGCAGCCATTTTGTTTTAACATAAATTGTTAGCAAGATGGCTATCATGTAACATAAGGTTTTCTGATTGACAGAGTTTGCAAAGGCTGAGCCTCATATTACAGTGCAGCTGGTTTTTCGCATTGGATTCGACATTGAACTATCAACAAAAAACTAATAAAAACTAAAAAAGTATAATCAGTGACACAAGAGAAACTGTCTCGTGTGTGAGACAAAATTTGTTATCTCTTAGATGTTTTTTGTGCAGAACAGGTGGACACATTGAGCATTTAAATTAGTGTAAATAAAACTATAAAATTTGTTTTCTAACGTTGTAAAACTTCTTTATTTCTTATGTATAGTCCCGAAACTAGGTCCATATTTTTGAATAGCCCTGTACAAGTAATCCACAACTGAGACAGTGGCATGTCTTGTAGCCCAGCTACTTGGAAGTCACGAATTGTGGATAGTTATGAGCGGTGGTCGGTTGATGTGATATTCTCTGGCACGGATTAATGTTCGCACTTCTGAGTACCACGTTCAACTGCAAAGACCAGCCTTATCATTAGACCAGTTCGTAATTCGAAGGTAAAAGTGGTTCAGATCCCACGTCAAACTGTAGGTCCCTTAGTTTCCATCGGGTTTTGTCTATTGATTAACAGTCCAGTCTAAGAAACAGGCAGCAAGAAGACTACAAAGAGCCACAAACATCTAACACTCGTTTAAACTTGGCTTAAAATAACTAGCTTGGATAGGTATCAATTTCAAATGGTAATAGGTAATAAAAAAATACAATACGAAATATAATATAACCGAAAAAATCTCTCGTAATATATCTAAAATACACTTAAAAAATAACTCTATCATAACGAAATATCTTAGAAACGTTAAACCATTTTACGACAATATCCAAACATAAATCCTATCACGGGGTCAACACAATATCACTTTCGATATCTCACAACCTACATTCAGGAAATATTACACATGTAAACATGAATGAAACGAACTCCGAGAATGAAATACACCAGTGTAGGCCTCCATTCACACGTGTACATGGAGAACTAATGTGGAGATACTGCCAACACGCTGCTGCCCTCTGAATAATGTGCTCTGGCTCAGCGATTTGCTATTGTCAACTATTTATTCTCCCGGCTGGCGCCTAGCGCGCATGCGTTATAACCGCGGCCAACGCGCATGCGCATAACGCATAACTGAGTTATGCCACATTGTTCACTTGTGTCAACGTTTGATTGTTAGGCAGTGAGGTAGGTATACTTTTGAATCAGTCGAAATTGTTCATATCTTTCTGAATTGTATATTGCAGTTCAGAATTGAAATTGACATTTTGGGAAATGAAGTGTATATTTTTAAATAAAATGTCTTATTCTCATTTCGATAGAATGATAATAAAAAACGTCTGAGAGACTAATGTGTACAGTCACTTATACAAATACCTAAAACCGCATATTAGAGGTCGTTGGTTTCATTGGATACTAATAAACAAAAATTAATAAAAGTAAGTTCATATAATGATTTTTGATGTAAAATAAACTGTATATGGAGAAATCTTAAAACTTAGTAAATCTTTTTACTTTTCAGTCACTAGAAAAGTGCAAACCCACGATTATATTGTTGATAGATCTTGATAGGCGTTAGAAAATTGTACTAATGATGATTAGGCCTATAAGTTTAAATAATTAACTACCATTTCGTTAATTAAAACAGAATATTTTAAACTGTACCAATTATCAAAACGTGAGATACTAGCGGTAGTAAAATTTTCACACCTCTATCAAATTCTGTTTACAGAGCATAGCTAATACAATTAATTAATATGATCTAAAATCAGATTTTTCACGAACTACCTGGTCTACCCTAGTAGAACTAGGGTAGACCAGGTATTAACTCGTTTCATAATATGAAACGAGTTAGATTGACAATTTATTTATGAAAGAATTACCACTTTGTCGATTTAGTGAGATTATGTTTCCATGCTTCCGTGAAATCGCCAATTAGGGAAAAGAATTATAGGTGATCTGACAGGACCGTACACAATACTTACGGGGAGATTACCGATGTTTCAAATTCAGTGGTGATTTGTCACCCGTACTAAAAATAACGCGTTGGAAAATATTAACGTTTTTACTTTTATTACTTTGTTTGCAATGTTTTACCTTTTTGAAATGGTGAACTATCCAGGCAGGTCTTTTAAGCCCGGGCGCGATCCTTATACATGGGTGTTAATGCATGCCCATTATCCAATGACATCAGTTGGATTTAACGAACTAACATGGGATATGAACCACAATTTTACCTGAATAACGAACTGGTCTAATGATGAGGATGGTATTTGTGGATGAACGTTGTCAGAACCAGAGAAACGCTTATAACTATCCACAATTCGTAACTTCCAAGTAGGTGGATCACACGACACGCCACTGCAAATCCGTTTGATTGGACTCTTAAACCCAATCCTCTCTAGCATCTAACAGTCAGCCACAGAGCCAGGTTCAGCATTGAGACATCAGGAACGGAACGGAAAGGCAACGCCGCAGCCTGTTATCAGTTTGATTTACAACGGTTCAGACTCGTGGGCAGAAGGTATAGCAATCAAAGCTCCACATCTCGAAATGTTATACATTATAATGATTTATGGCATAAACAAATTAATAAATCTCTGTCCAAGAACACATAATTATACTGGAATCATTTACATCCCACAACGTAAAACATTGTTCATACTTTTCCATTAGACAACTATTTCACAATATGGTTGTTAAGTTAGTAGTGGACAGAAAAATAAGAAAATCTCAAATAAAAACCTAATACGTTCTCAAATATTCTCAAAATTTACATAAATTCTTTAAAATATCCTTGGACATCTTTCGGAGTTTTTAATGAGGTAAAATGTGTTTCCTTTATTGCAGCCTATATTGAAAAATGTTTTTCAACATTTAATTTTTGAACTCTTCCCATTCTTCAAACATTGTATTTTATCAGCAGTAGTCATCAAATCGGTATGACATAAACGATTTTTAACTAATTCCAAACAGAAATGAGGATTTTAGAACCGCTTGTTACTGAAGTCCAAGATGCTAACATACTACCACTACCACGAGAAAAGCAAGACATGAGAAGTTAGCTTTCTTAAAGTTGGAGTTTTGACATGGATATTTCTAGGCTCTAGGGGGAGGTATGGGGGGAGTGTTAGCAAATTGGGAGACACAAAAAGTGTAACTGAACTGACGCCATTGATCAATTGATCCGGAAATTTTTTGTTTATGGTAGTGAAATGTTTGATATATTGTTCACAAATTCTTAAAATACTAAAACGTTATATCATGCTCTATGAGCAATGAGCGAGGGCATAATGATGATTGGAATCAATTCTTTAAAATTTGAATTCTTATATTTTGTAAACTTTGCGATTTTTAAGAAACAAGTCCGTGGACTAACGTGATTTCGTCCAATGAACTTGCGAAATAGTTCAGTAAACGTCGAAGAGAGAAGAAAAATTATCAAGAATAAGTTGAATTCATTTTGGATACCTCGTTTTTAACTGGCAATACTGTGTCTGAGAAGATGTGCGCATTTAACGCAATGAAAGGGAAAGCAATAATTATTATGATAATCTTTATTGGTGTCTATTAACATTTAGGTTACAAGAACCAGCATTCCCTAGGCAAAATATTCATGATCCAGGTTATTTCCCATTGGAAATTCGTTTTTATATTTAAGGTGGGCCCACCACTCCACTATACCACACATTTGCAAGCCAAATTAGGATTGCTCATGGTCGGGATTCGAACTCTCGTCCCTCCGAATGGCTTAAACTGTTGTACTCGTCAGCACAACGGTCTAACCACTACACTACAAAAGACCACCGTCTAAGAAAGCACTTATTTGGCTATAAAAGCATACTCTAGCGGCAAAATAACGAACTCAAGCGTCAGAGCAGGGAACTACACGAGTAGTTGCATCTATTAGCTCGCAGATGGCAGCACCGTGACGGTAATTTTTGACTTCGATAGCGCTATAAAATTACAACTAGCAGACATCTCACAGTGAGATACAGTATTAGCACCTGGAGGGTTAAAGGCTCTTTCTCGTAATGAAAAGCGTTCTATTTTTAACTTACACATTTCACCTTGACTAAAGTATAACAAGGAAATAGGAGTGCAAAAAGCTACATCGATGGTAAGAAATACCTTAACTGAACAAGTTTTATTCTTAGCGCATTCCCAGTTTCACAAGCATTACGATCAGACCTAGACAATGGCCGCGACGTCCGTGTCCAACACAGACACTCTCCTTATACGGCGGCGTTTCACAACTTTGCAGCTTTACGTCAATTAGCGATTTCGACAAAGCCGACTCAACAGCTCCGCTAATGGGTAATAACTCGCGAATCACTCATAAAACCGGAGTAGAAATATGTCTGGATTCCATCCACCACGGCCTTGCGAGAGCCTTGCTCAGGCATTCTCGCAGGAATGTCAGTTTCCGCGGCTACGTCACTAGAGCCGCCGTTATGAGAGGTGTAATGTGCTGCGGATCTAATTGTGGCTCTCCGCACAATGGTCCCATAAACCTGCGATACGCCGCGATACTAGTGCAAGGTCCCTGCGAGGACGATTGCATTCTCCCATCCACCAGTTTCTTTGTGAAATACTGTGTCATTTTTTACCTAGCAGTGTGACCTATGTTAGTAAAGAGGTCGATGATAGGCCAATACATTAATCATAGGGGTAATATCGGCTACTTAGAAACATCCTTTTAAGTAGTCATTGTGTCTCTTAGGGAATCCTCAATAAGTAAAACGTAGTTTCCCTTGAACTGTTGGTGAGAGTAGTTTATCCTATCAGTATCAGTTGTTCTTCAGGGATGGTATACCAGGAGAAAGGGGTAACGGACTAGAACCACAGGACGAAGGACGGGAAGAAAGGAACAATGGCTGGGTGGTGTAGTGGTTATAATACCCGCCTTCAAAACTGAAGGTCGCCGGATCGAATCCCGCAAGGGTCGAATCTGGACCCAGTCGCCATTTGTCATTGGGCTACTAATTAATGATGCTTCCTAACAACAGGTCGACGTTAGGTAGTAACAAGACCGGGGTTTGGACCGTTCCCCATCAAAACGTTAAAAATGCCACTGGCGTAGAAATACAAAAAAAAAATAAAATAAAAAATAAAATGGACCTGGAGGAAGAAATGATTGTCAAAAGTGAAAGTAAGGTGAATGGTGGATTAGGATCAAGTTATAGTGGTTAAGGAGCATGGGATGGTGAACCGGAAGGAAATGGAATACCGGAAGATAGGGATAGAGGATTGGTAGAATATATTTATAGTTCCATCATATGAATAACTGTTGAGATAAATTATGGGACTGTCGTAGGAAATACACTTTCAAAAATAAGATTTAAACCATTTTATTGTTATAAATTATTTTATCACCTTTTCAAAGGTCCAAAAATCGGCAATGGATGTAATAGGGTGATGCTTAACCTAGTATATCCAAAGATCACTATTTCATCCGTGGAGTTGTTTTTATGTTGTAGCCTTTACATCAAGATTTGATCCAAATTTTCATATCCCTTTAATATTAAACCATATCTTTTCCGTAGCTGTAGATATATCAATCCTGGTCCTTTAAAACTAATCTGAGGGTTATAAAAACTCGTAGATCTAATTGACTCTTGGATATAATGTTACCCCATGCGAGGCTAGTACAAGGTTTGTGTCTCCACATTGAAGCCCTTTACTGGTTACAATCCCACATCCATATAAAGTATGTTTGGAATTTTTAAACGCAAATGGGTTAGACGTTACGATGAAGTAGCAACATAAAATTGACATTGCTATTGAAATTATAACTGCGGATATTTTACACCACGATTAGTAAAACAAAGGCTTTCTTTAATAATCGAGATAGAAAATGTAAGCAATAATAATTTAAATTACCTAAATCCACCGTCACCAACAATTACTTTTAAACAAAGACAATTTACTTGCTCTTTCTTTACAGAGGTTAAAAATGGACGAACAGAAGAACTTTATTGATCCAATTGAAAAACGTTTGAACGTATCCATGTGGAAAGTTCCTTAGATGCCCAATATCCCTCATATTATAGGAGATGTTTATGGTGCCGTTTAAGGTGATGTTTAAGGTGCAGTTTATGAAGATGGGCTTTGAACATTTTTAGTTTGCAACGAATTTTGAGATTATGAGAGTTTGGGGTATTCTTAAGTATGCAATAGTGTATATTTGTGTCACAATACATGTTGTGTGAGTAGCTTTAAAATTTGTAGGAAGAATATTTATCAATTCTTAATGGCATTATCTTTGATTATAAACACCAATGTCTCTAGTGTATCAATCAATGCGGAAGCAGAGGCGCTCATCAGGTTCAACAGATAGTCCCAAGTTTTCCTCTGTCCAAAAGCGTAGCCAGACTAACATCTCGGGTTTCAAGGATGGTCAGCAATTAGGGATTTTGTGTTCCATTAATTTTATAATTTAGGACGACAAGGTATGCAGATTCTCCGGTTAGCATTTTATGATCAAACTCGTTTAAAAACCAGATTTGTGATGTAACTTTGTACAAGGTCGACTTCTAGCGCTGCAGGAAGTTCTAAATGACATACAATTCTATAAACTGTATGAGTTTATTTGTTTTACGAATAAATTTATAATTTATATTAATTTATTAGCTTTCAAGTACTATTTATAAGAATATTATCTCTCTATATATAAATGAATGTATGCATGTCCTTTAAGCGTTGCCAAACTACTCATCCGATTGCCATGAAATTTCAAGGTTGCTCTATATGTGTCCGGGAAGGTTTTAGGGGGAAAGATTTTTCTAAAATCCATAAGTTTCCATTAGTTACTCCCGTTTAGTTAGGAATAAGTTTTTACAAATTTTATAAAATCAAAACATTTGGTTTCTTAAGCTACATCTGTTGGTTTACTTTTTACTAGCAATATGCTTTACTATCCAATGCCATCTGAATAATTCATTAATGTAAAGCTATGAGGTAAATATGTACTTTACAAAGGGATTAGCTTTATTCGCCACGTTAATAGTTGACGTTTTTTGGAGATTATGTAGTTATAATTTTTATTTTCTGTCTGATTAAAAGCTACGTGTTTATATGTCGGCCAAATAAAGGTGATCTTTATGATAGAAAATATTCCTTATTTGAAATTCATGTTAGCGATGGATTATTAATTATTTATTTACAATTAATTGGACTTTTTCCATCGCTCTTGTGTTTTAAACTACACAACGTTTTCGGAGGTGGAGAAACTCCTCCTGTTTTCGAATGATGACCTAATAATTGAAATTAAAAATTAAATGTTCATGTTAGAGATAATAAATTATCATGTTGTTAATACTACTATACTTACCTGCCATGCACAATACAAAAACCCATATTAATAAAGCAACAAATAACATGACACTCCACCTCCGAGCTAGCGGGCGACACAAGATTATGTGCGCTCAGAACGAGACTTACACTACTGTGCAACAAACGTTGGGTTGTTAAAACACAGACGCGTTGGAAATGTTTATAAAAGATATTGTATAAAATCTTTTATACAGTCCTAAAGTCCTTTCTCAAAGCTATATTTTAGGTATACAAAATAAAAGGATTTCTAACAAATCTTACAAAATAGAAACAGAAGAAATAGAAGAAAACTGTACAAAATAGAATAAGCCATAAAAACCAAATCAAATTAGAAAAATGTTTTTATTTACTTCCCTTTGGGAAATAGGGTAGATCATGGATATGTCTGACGGTAATGTTTTCGGTTCGTCTAAACAGCTGTTCTTATGTTTTAAATTTCGTTAATTCAAATTAACCGCTAAAATCCCCCTCCCAGAGCTAAGGCATTTCCATGTCAAAAGTACAACCAAAAATACATTATTACCAGTGAAACTACACCAATTTGAACTAACTTCTGGCCAAATAAAACAGAAACGGTTTCATGTAAAAGTAATTGTGGAGAACAAACGATAAAAATACTATATAAATCTTTCAGTATAACCTATTAAGATTAGAGGACATTGAATATACATTGTAAAACGCGTTCAAGGGTAAAAACCGATCCCAAATAAATCTCCAAAGGAGTAAATTGAAAATTCCTAAGTTTCTGTCACATCCAGCGTTGAAGTCTCCATTAACGATGAATATTCAGTTATGATAATTCAGCTGACGAGAAAATGAGACGCATTTCAATAATGGAGGACGGAAACAAACACCGAACGGTGGCCCAGGAGTTATGACGTCATAAAGTCAGAAACTAATGAAAATTCTGCTCTTGATGAAAAACCAGAGACAAATTCCCACTACCGTACAAGGAGCGTGTCCTTGGAGGCTATTAGAAGTGAGTCCGTAGACCGACTCACTACGTGGTCGTGTTTATAATAAGCCACCCACAGGGGGCCACCTACAACTGGCTGGGAAAGGTGTTGCTTAAAAGCTGAAAACCCGATCTTGGACGTGGGCGAGCAATTGAATCTTGAAAGTGTCTGAGTCACTTTGTACCGTGGGAATCCGTAGTTCCGTAGCTACCGTTTTGTACTCATTTTGTGTTTCTATCGTATACTTGGCTTAATATCTACCTGTTAAGTGTCTATCTAAGACAAAGTTTGTACTTACTTCCCTGTGGGAAATAGGTTATGGATATGTCTGAAGAGAATGTTTTCAGTTCATCTAAACAGCTGTTCTAATAACCAAACTATGACGTCACAATGACATCACTGTTTTAAATTTTTGTCTGAAACATACCACACCTCCCCCCAGAGCTAAGACATATCCATGTCAAAAGCTCCATCCATGGGTGGTTAGCTCTCCACTCTATGACATGAAGCTTGAATCAACACGTTGACTCTGGTCAATTCAGAAGATAATGAGTCAATTTTGGAAAAAAAGTTTAAGTTTGATCAATTATTCCTGAATGCTGGTAGCAAAAAAGATTTTAAAGCAGGCCAATATTTTTGGATTAGAGTTGAATATTTCAAGAACATTTTAGTGTTTCCTGCGATCGGTGTGTTATTTCCGGTCTCTACCCCGGGACTGTGCCAGATGGATCGCTCAGATAGTGGGATTTACCGAGGCACCGTTGTCTGCCCCCACACAGCCGTCGCGACACATACTGTACACCACTTTAACGGCCCTCTATGTTCTCTTACGCCTTGTGCTTCCTGTTTCATTATTTTCACTTTGAAGGGCAGTGACCCTCTTCAACACCCTTTGATCTTGACGAACTGTCCAATGAGGGTATTTATATTACAAATTACCTTTCTGAAATGGTGACCTACTCAGGTATACAGACTTGAGATAAATATAAGATACAGGACTGATAATTACTAACTCAACAGTCAATGCCATCTAAGAGATCAATAGTTTATCGTGGAATCCGAACCACAAGTTTTCCTCTGAGTTACTAACTGGTCAATTTATGAGGACTTTGCATAAAAACGTAGTATTCAATAATGCGGACATAATCCACACTACAGAACCTCACACAGACATTGCGCATAGCTATCCACAATTCGGGACCTCCAAGTAGTTGGATAACAGGGCACTTAAATACGAATTTGAGTGTAATGGTTGCAATAGATTTGATGACCGTTGGTTTTATTACTGACTAAAACCAACCGAATGATTTGCCAAGACCATTAATTAATTACATAAATGTCAAATGTTCCAGTATTGAACTATCACAAACTAGTGTCGAGATTTTTTTCAATATCAAACCAGTGATCTTGATATTGTGAAACGATATCTACTGAAACACACAGCTAATAACTTTAAAATTCAAGTTTCAACTGATAAGAATTTCGACGCAGAATAGATCATAAAATGTATTGGGAAAACACAACACGAAGGACTGGTATATTCGAGCATGCAAGGTTTCATGAAAGATTAATGCTCCATTTCCTTGAATCGGCGTTAGAAAGTCGTCCGCCCATTTTGACCGAATTTGCGAAATTGACAGAGATATCGATTAGCCTTTCGGATAAAAAACTTGTTCAAGAGTAACCCTAGAAGAGGCGGCAAACTCACTAAGAGATTACAGCAAAATTTTTTATAACTCCTTAAAGTTTCTTAAATTGTTGTTGTTTCTCAATCATTAGATTGAATGTCTTATACTGTAATTTAATTTAGCCTTTCAATATTGTAGAGGGAATCTCATTCAGCCCACAGGCGTCCAGTCCACCGTCTCTCCTCTTTCGTTCTGATTGAGGAAGGTAAGGGGGAGACGCCCTCAGACAGCGCACTGCGGAGTTAAGTTAAGGTTGGTAATTGATAGTATAAATATCACGGTAAAAGAAACGGTCATATGGCCATTGGTCAAAAATTTTCCAAAATACATTTATTTTCATTTACTTATTTACCACCTCATTTCTAATGGTAAGTAACAATATATTTAGAGTAGTATTTACAGAAATCAAATATAGTGGAATAGTGGAGTGCATTGATCAACTAGGATTTTAAATAATAGAAAAATCATAAAAATCTGCTCTTGGTTAGAAATAGTTCTAATCTCTATTTGAAATCAAAACAAATACGTACAACAGAAGGGTGTAGTAAAACCATTCTGATATAGTAACTTGATGGTAAATCTAGCTAATATTGTAAGTTTGATACCAAAATAAAATATGAATGTAAAACATAACCCTCATAATAGCTAAATAGATTTACAGCAGCACATTTAAACAACACACACCCGATGGTCGCGATAGCCAAATAACACGGTGTGAACGATATTACATAAATTAAACTCGATCACATTCTCATTAGGAACAGCCATCCATCTAGGCGGCCGTGGCTAGCCCGAGGGATAGATGGTTTACAAATTGGCCTTGTTCCTGGTAACCGAATTAATCCACCGTTTCGGCGTGAGTAATTTATACCCGGTTTAATAACACGGTTTATGTACGGGAGGCGGCAAGGCAGTAAACTGGTTCCGGAGATTTCTCGCCGATAAAATCAGTTACTTAGCGCTTCTGGAACGGCGTGAAGGTATTGTATATAATTCATTGTCGGATTTACGCGAGGAATAAAAGTGGTGAAAGCTTACACCCTTGGGGAACACCTATTTTGTAAAAATATGAACATTGTGAAAACGTAAACTCGTACTTGCTCCACGAGTTTAAGTCGAATTTTGTTTTAATGTGTGATGCAGATTCAAAGATGGAAAATAGGTATACAGAAACAAATTTCGATGTAAAGTTAAAAAGTAGATGTATACCAAATGTTTTTACAATGATCCAATTGACAATTTAAAAAACAATATCTAACCAAATTTAGTAGAAGAATATGAAAGGTCAATAGTACATGTGTAACTTTATAATCTGTACACCCTTTGTAAAAAGACGATAACTAATAAACCTTTGGTTAGATTTGCCGATTAAAAGATAAATGCTTCTCAATCATAAACACTCTCACTCCACGTGCACTCCAGAGTACTTAAAAAACTAGTTTTTACAATCAGACACGACAAATACGAGGTACATTTAAATTTCAGTTCCGTTTTTGTTGAACATTATAATAGTTCTTGCATATAGTGCATATATTTCGATGAGTGTGCATCGTATATTGACATACTTTGGGGACAACTGTGCTCAATTTCAGCTCTGTACCTATCCTGTACGGTTCTGTGATGAGCGGCCGTGGGCTAAAATATTTGGTTTTTGTGGGAGCACGTTTTGTAAGAGTTTAGGGACCGAATGAAAGCACAGTTTCCATACGTATAGAATAACATTCATGTTGAAACATGAAATAACATGTCTGGTATTGAAAAATGTTTGTATTTACTTCCCTGTGGGAAATAGGTTAGATTATGGATATGTCTATAAAAATCCATGCCATGATAACGCAACCTTTAAATTCTCGTAACTATTTTCGCACTTTTCTGTCACTATTAGCAGTATCACCGTATTCTTTCTAATATTTCCATGAATTTCGAAAAGACAAGTTCCATACTCACAAGGGCACTGAGCATACTGAGCGAGGTACACACGTGGTGGGAAAGTTGATAATCTTAAAAATTATTAAAGCACAGCACAGAAGGGTACTATACAGGTTAGCTAAAAAGATAAAATTGAGCACAGTTGTTTCCGAATGATGTAGAAACGCAACGCACCCACTCATTGCGGAACATGCACGAACTACTAGTGTAAACACCAAAACAGAACTTACCATGAAAACCGAGAAAACTTTAAGTGAAGACAAACTAATAGTTTTCATAGATTTATCTTCAGATTGAGATCATGAGGAATGACAGTGAACTAGTTGTTGCTTTCAACGAATGACAGGAATATTTTCAAGTACGAAATAAGAACAGTCACGGCTACGGCCAAATAAGGAGTTGTAAAGTGGAGACTAACGTTTCTAATTCACCCCCTGGAGGGCCCGGGATCCGAGCCGGAGGAAATAATTCCTCGAAAATTGGCTTTCCACGGAATCAGCCGTTAATGAGTAAATTGACCAAATGGCTCCAATTTATCAGAGAGCCTTGGCCTGCAATGTTGAGGTCTCTGATGTTGATGGGAACGCTGTCGGCTATGCGGGGCCTCTAACCGCTAAACACGCGCGATGTGACCTTTACTGCGTTTGTTGACTCTTCGCATAACCTATATAGAGTTTTAAGTTGGTATTGGAATCACTTGGAAAACCTTTCAGGAGAGTGGGGCATTTCTATCCCACCCATGCTAGCTTTATAGACTTAGATAAATTTATTCTAGAAACTAGAAAAGTTACAGCCTTAAACAATATACACTTATTAACATCTGCTACCATTTTTAAAGATATATCAACAAAAATATTTAAAATCAACTAAATTTGTTGTTTCTAAGATGAATGTACCTTTACAAGAAACGATTTTCCTGGGGAACAAGATTTGCAACAGCCAAAAATTAGTGTACATCTATGTGGTTAACACAGGATAGGCCTACTCCGAAGACACATAATGAACTATAGTACCTGTAAAAAAATGTTCATTTATATATTGGATAATTGATTAGCTTTTCATAGAATGTGTGCTCCATATTACAGATATATGAGAAAAAGGTGCAGTTTTTAAAAACTCATCACCCTATCACCATAGGCCTAAGACATTTGCGGTGAATTAAAGACAGTAAGGTACTCTCTGGTGTACGTTTATTTTAGTTTATAGATTATTCACCTTTGAAGACGGAATTTCCAAGCGGTGCGACCATAAAGCTTTAGGTTCTCGGTCATACGAAAAGATTTGAATTCATGTGGAAACGGTAGAAAAATCTTGTGGTGTTGTCTTTAAGATCATACTTCACAGGATCATTTCTGTAGTGAAGAATGCTTAATCGTTTCTATATTGAAGTGTTTACCAACTGAGACGAAGAGAGGAGGCTTATCCCTGTTGAGGAAGACGCGAGCCGTTGTCCTGTTGGCAGCGGATCACGTCATTGAAGATCGTTCAGTGCGGAGGTAGAGCGTTCAGAGTGGTTCGTAACACCAATGCACTCCCATAAGGATTAGGTTCTAAATAAACGTTTTTCATCATGTATTCCCCTCCAAGGAAATATTTAGTAAAAGGCGAAAGATTTATTCGTTTCAAAGGAAAACAAGAGTGAAGTTACGGCAATCAGAACTCGACAGCCCTCGGATTCTGTAGCGAATATAAACATCGAGAGTCTGTACGGGCATCACCCTATATTTATGAGCTTAAATTGTTTCAACGTCTCTGATACTAAATGTTTTGGTTTACTACAACTTTGGTAGACCATAGAAAATATTTAACGTGTTTCGTTTAGTCCAAAAGTCTATTTTTACTTCCATTTTCCCCGCTACTCCTACGACACACTTGGTAGCGGCGTGAATCACATAGACTAGTCAGAGGTGAACGCTAATGATCTGACAGGAGTCGTCGGCAGCTGGTTTCGATCCAGTAGTCTTTGACGTGCTTGGTCAGCTCGTTGCCTCTGGGCTACCGTGCCGGTTAAACATTTAACATTAATCAGATATATCGTTGATAAATATCATAAACCTGTTCAGATTTCAACATAACCCGTTGAACATGAATTATAATATTAAAAAAACTTACGATGAGAGGCTTCAGTACTTTCAGCACTATATTGGATTTTTAGACCTGTATAGCAAAACTTAACACACAAATGGACTCAAAATTTAAACCGAAAATACGAAACTAATCACGAAATGTTTAAATTTCAAAAGCGTTTAAAACCAAAAGTCGTGGATTCGATATTAACACCCAGTACGTTACAGCCTTCCCCATAAAGATCGCCAACACATTGTTGAACGTAAACTTATCACTGAAACAACCAACGTAGACGTGATGATTAAACAGAGACCGACATTAACGTCCGTAATCAATAAACTCACTTCCGTTACCCGTCGTACACCTTTGTAGCGAGTGTTCGTTTACCTTGCAAGCCGACAGTAAACCATAATCCCGACAGCAACCGCCGTAAAAGGCTAAAGCCTGGGGAATTCACCTCAATGAATCACGAGATGGTTATGACATTTCAACGAGAGGTTGGCAACCGTGTGAGCAAGGAGGTAAATCACCTCGGGTCAGCTGATTTTATTAGTAATGCTGATTATGACATTTCCGTAGGATTTGATAGGTTTGAAACCATTTGAACAGCTGATTGCAAAGTTTTTACCTTTCGGAACTTAGTTTTGTGTTGGTAGAATTGGTTGAGCTGCTAATTGCATACGGTTGGTTTTAATGTTTTCTTTGGGAACAAAACGTAAATTTAAGGAAATGACATGATGCAGGTGTCAATATATTACATTAATTAACGTGTTTTATCGGTAGTAACGTAATTTTACATAAGAACCAGAAAAATTGAGTTATCTGACAACCTAGTGACTGACGCAGTAGTTTAGGTCCAGTAAAAGTTTAATCTCGCTGAATGGAAACCAGTGGCCAGAAACTCCTGTCAGATCACGGCCTCCTATGTCTAGTCTACATGACTTAACACCCTCACGGTACCGCATAGTGTTTAATTCACCGAACAGATCCTAGGTATTGATGGGCAATTGAGATTTAAAAAAAAACTTTATATGAATGTTTTAACTTCAGTGCAATTAGTAGCTTATTACAGTTTTCCAGTTTTATTTTAGTGTAAATTTTTACACTATGTAAAGAAAATATTAGTACATATTGATTTTATGATTTAATCATGATCATGAAATTTATAAATAAAGTATAATGATTAGGTATCCTATCATAATAGCTTAACTATATTGTTATGATAAGTTGATGATGAAATTAAACTTTGGTTAGTCGTGTGGAAAATCAAATGGTATATTTTTTGGATTTAAAAATGTGTCCAACACATACGGTTCATACATGTGTCCAACATATCTTAATATGTGTTCTATTAATTTCCTCATTTGAATAAGTAAGTTGTATGTTGATAAAGTTATCAAACCTTTTTGCACCTTATAGTAAGGTTTACCCTCCATGTGCTATGACTTTGATTTAATTTTTTAATTTTATGCAACTCTTCATAAAATACTAAGTATACACACAACAACAAAAAAACACAAAAAATTGACCTCCTCATAACCACTAACCATGAAAGCAAAACAGGTGTCCACTGCAATCCCAACTAAGCCTACAAATACCGTCAACTTATACCCAAGCCGATCACTGTTTATTTAAGGAAGGGCTTCCACTCCATCATACCACACATTTGTAAGCCAAATGCTTATGATCAGGATTCGAACACTTGTCACTCCGAATGGCTTCAGCCGTTGTACTCGTCAGCACAGCGGTCTAACCACTACTCCGAAGGGACCACCGTATGAGATAGCGCCTATTTGGCTATGAAAGCACACTCTAGCGCCAAACTAACGAATTTAAGCAGCAGAACAAGGAATTATACGAGTAGTTGCATGTATTAGCTCGCAGATGGCAGCACCGTGACAGTAATTGTTGACTTCGGTAGCGCTATACAATTGCACCTCGCTGACATCTCACGGTGAGATGTTAGCACTTGGAGGTAATACATTCATAAAAATTACTCATGACCCTTAGTTATTAAGTTGACGAAAGGTTTATTTTTAAACGAACTTGAGCGCCTGGTTATTCTAATTCTATGGGTTGAACGAGACATTCAGCGAATTGCATACAGATTGCATCCCTGTACATGTATGCGAGGTACAAGGATAAAAGCTATTACAAGTCAGCTGATTATAGTTAGTGATGAGTGTCTCTATATTGTCAACCATGTCACAAGCTTATCCCAAGTGGATGTTTTCACCTTGTACATCTAAAACTGTCTTGTCGCCAAGCAACATTGTTGAAGGATGGTAACGAGGTCAAGGAAAACTGTCATTCTTTTAGTTCTTGTGTACGGTATTGAGAATTAAAATGCTAAAGGAAAAGACTCAAAGTATATATTTGTACATCATATTAAATACATGATTATTTGCAATAAAACGTAAATTAATGTGATCAGACTGGACTAATATAATTCAAAAGAAATTAAGTCATGTATTTCAGTGGAAATTATATAGATTAAGAATAGGAAACTTCAAATACGATATGTATCTTTAAGAACAATAAAAGAAAGAATACATCTTGGACTGTTTAGGCTTTTTTAAGAGTATTAAAAAGGGTTGGGGGTAGAGTAGTATACTGTAAATTTTGAAAGACCCTTTGTTTGTAGTTGTTAGATGCAAAATAAGATCATTAAGTCAGGTTTTTATATACGTTATGATTTCTGCTATAAATGTTATTAATTCTGTAAAACGTACCTTCAATACTTTTACCGCCTCGGTCAGACACATCTGCTAAAAGTTTATTTATTGGCTACATACACGTCCAAAAGTTTCAAATAACACACCAATCGAATCGTCATCAACTGGGGCTGGATAAGGTTTTATTGCCTTTTTTCGCGTTTTAGCGAATTCTTCATAGGGAATAAGCCAGGGACCATGTTTTTTTTGGTTTTTTTTTCTCATAACGACGGGATTTCCCAAGAAAACGTAGTCTGTTTTTGCTGTTTTTTTGTTCTAACATACGAATGTGTTAATATTTTTATTCATCATAGTTATCACTTTTATTTCTTTTTTCTTTTTAAAACATTTTAACATGATCCTCGAAAAAACCTTTAAATATTATAGTTGTTATACATTTTTATTTGCGAAAAAATGATTGTATGTACTTCCCTGTGGGAAGTACGTTAGATCATAGATATTTCTATAGAGAATGTTTTCAGTTCATCCAAACACTTCCGCTGCACTTTTTGCGTTCCACAAATCTGCTAAACCCCCTCCCCCAGAGCTTAGATATATCATAAATGTCAATAAAAAAAGGTGATTGCTGTTTTATAAAATTATTGCTTTTAAGTACAAAATGATCTCGGTGGGTTTTCCATGTATATGTATTCTATAAAAATCCTGGAGACGAAAGTGTTAAATCAAAGGAAGAAATAATGAATATTTTAATTGGAAAATCAACATCTTTAACAATTTTAACTGCCTCAAAAGAAAACACGAATCTCACGAAACAATCAGCACAATTTGTAAGGAGAGAAATAATTAACCAGAAATCACCGAAAACACAAAGAGGTCCGCCAAAGACTAATAAAGAACGAAACACTGTCGCTAATTTGGCGCCAATTACGCGAACATGTGAAAAAGAAAAGAGATTGCCTGGCAGAAAAACCGGACGATTACTGCGTGACACAAAGACAAGGGAGTAAAAGACGAACAGCAAGAAAGATGACGGAAGAGTTCTCGTTTTATTTGCTGCCCAGAAAGGAAGAGACAACCTCGGTGTTATTTACGTCGTCCGAAAATAGCGAGCGACTTTTTCTGCGATGATAATCAGTTTAATGCGGATCACCGATGGTCAGGGATCTGCACGAAGCCGCTCTCCTGTTGTGGCATGCCTCGCATAATCTGACCAGCAGTAGACAGAACACACCCGTCCACGTGCTCCGACCCTCAACACTTGGTTTGAAGCCGCTCTCCTGTTGTGGCATGCCTCGCATAATCTGACCAGCAGTAGACAGAACACACCCGTCCACGTGCTCCGACCCTCAACACTTGGTTGTACTACCTTTTCATCGTGTAAATTCTTCTGGACAAATAGTGGGACTCCACTATATGGGCTGAGCCCCACGTAAATAGAGCAGCGATTTAAATTTTTGAAGTTCAAAAATCCGTCGGGACTGATAGTTATTTTATTTTAGTGGAGGATAATCGATTCCAAAACGTAGATATTAGATTTTTCATAACCTCGGTGGACTAAAGACCAAGGTCAGTTGTCAAATCGACGATTTGACTCAGGGGACTTACCTCGACGTAGAAAATGAGCGTATGACTCTGAGACAAAAGTTTCAGTAGAGGTCTATGATCAATAGTTATTGAGAAGAACAATAGGACTGAAACCACATTATTTAGGTCCGAATCACTACAAACCGTTAAATTTCAATCAATGCCAACAGAGCGGTTATTGACCAATTTCCTATGTTCCTCCAATAAAAATTTATGTTAAAGATACTACCAAAATATTCCCTTGACCCATATTTCATAAAACATTTACCATCGGTGTGGTCTAGGAGTTAGTACACAGACAGACATGTCTGAAACCACTTTTTTGGGTTCGTGGAGCGTCAAAATGGATATTTCCACTCTGAACTCAAACTCGAAATCTATAATATTATAAAGAAGAGGTGGTTTCTGTATGTTTGTTTGTGGGTTTGTGGGTTTGTTGTGGCAAGTAAATGCGAAAAATACTGAACCGACCGGTTTGAAATTTTACAGAAAGGTAGATCTTAAACTCATGCAACACATAGGCATATTAGTTCCCTTAAAATCCCCTCGGGCTACGCCCCATGAACGTCCTAAATTTCAATGTTTACATTTTTAAAGAATGAAAACATAAAATTACTTGAATGTCAACAGCTGTGAACACTAAAATTTGACAGTTCGGGAAGAAGAAGAAGAAAGAGCTGCCGTAACCGTCCTAGGTTTCAATGTTTACATTTTCTAATGTCAACTTCCGTTTGCACTGTATTTTGACAGTTCGGGAAGAAGAAGAAATAAAGTTGATTTTTCAGATAAACTTCTGGATCGAAATTAGTGAATTATTGGAAATAGTGGATTGGTAGATTTGAAGTTTTTTTTCCGACGACTGTCTCTATTACATTAATCCTTATCCTCTCCCAATATTTGACAGATGTTACTTTGAAATGTTGTAGACACTCGTGTTTTGTCATTTTGTAAACAATGAAGAATTAATTAACAATAACTTAAATGTATCAGTGGAGCCTACACCTTTCAGCCTTTTTAACCCGTGCGAAGAACGGGTACTTTGGCTAGTATTTTATAAAAGGAGAAACGTTGTTTTCCATAACTACACTCTGCCTCAATAATTCCATAGTGCTTCAGAATCCCTGACAGTGTAAATAGTGGATAGTATCAAACTATGAACTCAGACTTCCAGCTACGTGGAGGTCACGAATTGTGGATAGCTGTTAAGAGCGATGATAGGTGGATGTGATATACTCTGGTGTGAAATAATGTCTACAATTGAATACTCCGTTCATCTACAAAGACCATCCTCATAATTAGACCAGTTCGTAATTCAAAGGCAATATTAGTTCCAATCCCACATAACAAGACTACACCTCAGCCATCTTACACCCATTCTTCATTCATAAATATTGCATAAACTACCAATTATACTTTTAATTAACTGAAAGCTACCTACCTGGGTAGATTTCAATTAAAAGCGTTAAAGTATCAACAGCCAACAGCGTTGCAGTTTAGGGCTGGAAAAGGAGTAAATCAAGTTTATGAATTTCACAGCGGAAAGGGTGGGATGCTCCCATCGGCTCAAGGTGTAAAATAACAGTTAAGATCTTGTTCGTAAAGTCCGTAAAAGGAGAGTGTAAATCAACGCTGTAAAAGCAATGTTTGTATAATATACTAGTTGTCCCATAAGTAAAGGAACCAAACTCTGAGAATAGGTCACATGTATTAAATTAAAAAGAAAATCATGAATAAATGTTTTTCCTGAGACGCTACGTTTACCAGATATCCACCATTTTGTAACAATCCATTAGTTGTAAAAAGCTCCAATGGATTTTCTGCCTTAACAAATCTATTTAAGCTATATTTTTCTCTATTCTCAATATTCGGTATTGACGGATTGGAAATAAATTAGGCCTATAATAAAAAATATTTCTTAGTAAAATATTTTATTTTACAGTTTTTTACCTTTTTAGATTAAGAGTTTTAAATGGTCGCAATTTTTAATGTTAAATTTTGAAGTTTAATTTTTTACTATGTCTATTTTAGTTAAGTATACTTGCTGGGTTTTATCAAGATCAGTTGAAACGTTTAGACAATTATCTTGTAAAAAGTTTAAAATGGCGGATATATGGTAAACTAAGCGTTTTTTCAGAAAACTCAATTATTTACTTTCTCTTTATTTCGACTCATATAACCTTTTTTCAGAGTTTAGCACTTGTGTGGTGAATTAGACAATGAGTTACCGTAGCGGCGTGAGTCACACAGGCTAGCCAGAGGTGACCGCTCATGATCTGACAGGAGTCACCGACCACTGGTTTTGCTCCAGTAACCTTTCACTTACTAGGCCAGCGCGTTACGTTTGAACAACAATTCCGTAATAAGATTCAAATTGAAAGATATGAAATGAATACTTAAACACCATGAAAATAATTAGAGTTTTTGAAATGAGTACAAAACAACTTTAATTTTAACGTAGAGTAATCGTCTTCATTATGTACACGTTTTAACATATCAAACAGTCGGAGAAAAATATAATGAACCTTAACTTGAAAATATGCTCAAAGGTAAAGGACCATCTCATCCCTCAGTATTTTGTAGGGTCCTTTTTTATTTTCCTCATTTACGACTAGTCTTTTGTAGGTTTTTTAGCAATCATGTTACAAAAAGGATTATGGATGTTTAGGTTAACTCAAAATAATTTGTCAATTGTAGGTAGTGTGGAGTAAGCTAATATAATTTATCCAACTACTTGCAAATTGTGGATAGTTGTGAGTGATGGTCGATGGGTGTATTGTTGTCTTGTGTGGAGTAACGTCCGTACTATTGAATAATACGTTAACCCACAAAGAACATCCTCGTAATTAGACCAGGTCGTAATTCAGAGGCAGTGGTTTGACCTCCACGTTAAATTGTAGGTCCCTAAGATATGCCATTGACTGTTTGCCTATTAATTAACAGTTCTGTCCAAGGAACATGTCAGCCTTAGTCAGTAACAAGATTACAAGATCGCGCCACAATTATCTTACACTCATTTCTCAATTATAATTGGTTTAGAATACCTACCTGGGCTGCTATTCCACTAACTAACTAACTAACTATTGTCGTAGCCAGAGAGGAAACATTACTTGTTAAACTAATAAGGAAAACAGAATGAGGAGTTCTTTGATTTGAATCATTGCTCCAGTTCACGCCAACGAAAAGGTTCCAAGAGTCTCCGCGTGGGCTGGTGTCGACTCCCACACGAGATTTCGTTAAATGATTTTTATCCAGCCTAAAAAGCAAGTCTGACCTGGGCCAAAAGGTGGTCCGCCCAACCTGTGACGTCAGCCCGACCGCTCCCACTCAAAATCGCAGTCCCCCGCTCCGAAACGTGGCCCATACTTTCGTCAACCATCTGTTTACTGTCGTAGGTAATAGTATACTTTCTCTCGGACATGGTTGTTATTTTCTAAATTGTACCAAAAAGAAGATTTTAAATTAAGTTTAACATTCTCATTTCAGTTATTTCAATTTAACAAATAGATTGGGTTCATAATTTATTTAATTTCTCCCTTTAAACATATGAGCTGTTTTCGTTTAGCTTTTAGAATTTAGGTTTAGGCTGGATACATCCGTTGTGAGGTTTCCAGAATCCAAAAATGTTAGTTTCAGACTGATGTCTGTTTGTGTACAGCCCACGAGACTAAACCGATCGTCCAATTTTTATGAAATTAGGTAAACAAGTGCACTTCGGCTATATCTCCAAACAGTTATGTATATATAAACCACGATTCAACATTTTTGAATTTAGATTACACCACTGTTTTCAGGAGGAAAATACAGTGTTATTTGATATGTCACGTGACAAGCTTCTGATGGAAACCTAATGATAACTCCTACATCCTAAACCTATGGATATCTTGAAAAGGTTTCAACCTTTTTGAAATTAGGTTGCGGAATTGTGGGGAGAAAGGCAGTGTTTTTCGATATGTCGTATGACAAGCTTCTCATAAAGTACACCTCTTAAAGACGTTGACGTCTGCATCTTGGGGCTCAGGGAACCCCCATTTTAACCACTAGAAAAGCTAGGGTACGTACTTTTTTAATGAATTCCTCAATTGAAAATAATTTCAAATATTAGTTGTACAAAAAGGTATATCAGTAAAACTATAAAGGTTCATGTTTTATGGTATTTTTAAATGTAAAAAAATCTTTTCAATTTGACTCTCATCTTTAAACGCAGTTTTGAAAATCGAAAAATGGTATTTCGAATTATTTGTCTATTAGTCTAATAGAGTTTGCTAAAAAAACAATATTTTTTTCTAAACCGGTTTTCACGATTCTTCGTATGCAGCTTAAGGTTTCATGAAACCCACACAAAATGTTTTATTCCCTTAACTGAGAGAGGGTTTGGTTGGTTATGTATCCCTCTAAAGGTTTTAAATTTGTAGAAAGAGCATGTGTGAAATAAATTCCAAATAATTAAATGTTTGAAATTAATTGTTAAAACAATTTTCCCTATTTTTTTAACTTTATAGGAGGGAGAGATTATGTGTCACTTCACTGTTACCAATTATTTTTATTAGTACAATAATAATAGGATAGCTGTTGATAAAACTTAATACCTCCAGATATGTATATCCTATGTGGTTCCCACGCTTGGTTTCCCGAGTGATACATCATACAAGGGAAGTGCGACCCAGCTAGTGTCCTGGAGTTGATCCACCCACATAATCTTGGGATAAGGATCTCGCAAGACGCGATAATATTAATGGCCTGTCCTTTGTTGATTAATTTATCAACTTTACAGATTAAGCTGCGGTAAATTCAAATTCAGGTTAATTTTTCACTTAAGGAAAATATCGTGGGTAGTGGAAAGGTGTAAATTGATCCTTGAAGCTAACCGAAGTGCAATGAACCGTCAACCTGTTTTGGATGTGATCATAAATTAATTGAAACGTCTTGTGTTTCAATGGCAATAGATCTTAGTACCAGTCAATATGAATAAAAAAAGAATTAATACAAAACAAATCAATTCTAAACTGATTGTTATCGACACTAAACACGTTTCAAAATTGAGATTTACTCTTCTCATAAGACACAAATACAAAATGTTTCAAAAGTAGAGGTACAGTATAAACCATGTACTGTGACAAATCACATATGCTCTAACAATAGTATAGAAAACTGTACAGCAAATAGAAATTAAAATAACCTAGGTGTTCTTGGCTAGGCATTTCATGAAGTAACAAAACAATACGTATCACTTTACTGTCTTTCAAGGCTCATAATTAAGAAATACAAACACCTTTTTTTAGATAAATTATGAAACGAATACGATGGATAATGGTCTTTAATGGAATAATGAATTGGATTTATTTAGAACAAGTGAAGGAACTAGTTCAAAGCAAAATTATGTTCAATGTACATTATATGCTTTCATAGCTTACATAGCCTTCTACAGTAGCTCTAGTGTTTAGAAGACCACATATTGCATAACGCTTAAATATACTAGGTTGTCTGAGAACACTTTCGGTATTAGGGGCAGTCATAATTAATTAAATAAGAAACACAACAGAATTTTATCTATGCATGTGAATAAATATTAAAAGTATACAAGGTAAACGCACTTTTGCGTTTAGGTGAAAAAAATTGCTTTCACTTCCCTGCGAAGAATCGATTAGATCATGGATATTGAAAAATTGTCCATGAAAAATTCGCTGAAAACCTCGTCTTTTACAGTCTTTGCACGCACATTTGTCATAAAAACACTTTCTATTGAGAAAATTAACTAAATCACACTATCTCATTTATTAAAATTCAAGGAAATATCTTATTACCATTCAATCGATTAGATCAGATAGTGGTTTAATCTAAAGTGTATGACTGTAACTAGACAGTCTTTAGACACATAGTATTTCAAAAGTTAGTCATAAAATCATCAACCTAACGTAAATCACATTCATTTTCATTCATTTTGTTTTACCATTATCATATTTATATATATTACTAAAAGCACAGCATTTCATGTTAAAGACAGAATAAAAACATTTCAGGGTCTGAGTGAATAGATAATAATAACACTACAAAGCACAATCATGAGAATGAATCATGAATGAATAGATAGAACAAAACTCAGCAAAGCACAATCATGAATGAAGCTATCAACTGTGAATTCTCCTTGAGGGGTCCTACACAAGCCGGAACCTAGGATGGAGATATTGTGTGAGGACTGTGACTCCCACATGCGAAAGGTGGTGTTGGGGGGCGCCGCGCCTCGGGTGTCAACACTTCTGTCGTCATTAATTCCCGCGGACTTGCCGAGTGTACTTCGCCGTTTTTGGGTTTAGTTTTTCGGCTCCTGTTTCAACGCTGCAGGAATTTCAACAAGAGAAAACATGCTTTTGAGACCATAAAATTTCTTGATTGGGTCGACTTTGGATTGATCACACTTTTTAACGCTTCATAACTTTGCGGTGTTTTATAAATTTGGCTGGAGAAGGTTTTTTATGGGCCGACATTGTACAATGACCTTCCTCCTACCCTAAAAATTTGCTCACACGGCCTCAGAGTGCAATATATTTGTGAACCATATGTGGTTCACACGCCCCCTGACATAAAATATTGAATCATACTTAGCTGATGTAGTGGTCAATGTGTTTTAAATATAAAAAATCATAGCGATTTAAAAAAAATGTTAAAAGAATTAATATTGAAAATTAGATTTTGAAGAAGAAAGTCAAGTTTGTTAGTGAACGTTACAAAGTCAACTATAAAGGAAGAATGTGAGAGTTCAATATTAGGAAAATTGACAATCTTTGTAGAATTTCTGAGAAATATTAAAGAAACATTCTTCTCTACATGAGAAATACGGAGTTACACCACCTCAAATAAATTTATCTGGTACTATTTCAGGGTTACCAGAAAGTTAAAGTATCAAGATGAGGCAAAAGGGGCCAATAAATAAAACAGGAATTACGATCATTTTAATATATGGATTTTTGTATTTTTGTCATAGAAATTTCAAACAGAAATTACCAAAATCTTGAATTTGACCTTTTGCAGTCAATACCTGAATGACGATTACTTCTAGAGTTTGTATCAAAATCATTGACTGAAAGACGATTTATCGATATATATTTTCGCTTCAAAATTATGGGATCTTCATTGTGCTTTGTTACTAAAAGTAGTTCTGTGATTTTAGAAGGAAAGGGTAGGTTTTTATAATTCTTAGTCAAGAAAATTGTATTGATTTTTAAAATTTGTGTGGTATTCAAACACTATTTTACTCACATGAGAAAGTAACATGAGTTAGTTAAAATGCTGCTCCCACCCGTTAGTGACACTTACAACCACAATGTGTAGGTTCGTCGCAGACAAGGTAGTTAGAGTTTCTCAACGCCGGAGTTTATGGAAATACGCGTGTCGCGTGGTAAACCTGACAGCGCAGTCTGGTGGGCGATACGTGCGTCCAAATAGATATGCTGAAGTCGAGCCAACAGTATTATTTAATTTGCGTCTCACTGAAGCAGCGAAGCCTTATAAGACCAGGACTAGTGCGGGCGGACCACGTTTGCTACCATTACCACTGGTTCGGGCAACGTTCCCTCAAGAGTTACCACTACCATTACCACTGGTTCGGGCAACGTTCCCTCAAGAGTTACCACTACCATTACCACTGGTTCGGGCAACGTTCCCTCAAGAGTTACCACTACCATTACCACTGGTTCGGGCAACGTTCCCTCAAGAGTTACCACTACCATTACCACTGGTTCGGGCAACGTTCCCTCAAGAGTTACCACTACTATTACCACTGGTTCCGGGCAACGTTCCCTCAAGAGTTACCACTACCATTACCACTGGTTCGGGCAACGTTCCCTCAAGAGTTACCACTACCATTACCACTGGTTCGGGCAACGTTCCCTCAAGAGTTACCACTACCATTACCACTGGTTCGGGCAACGTTCCCTCAAGAGTTACCACTACCATTACCACTGGTTCGGGCAACGTTCCCTCAAGAGTTACCACTACCATTACCACTTCGGTTCGGGCAACGTTCCTTCAAGAGTTACCACTACCATTACCACTCGTTCGGGCTCCGTTTCCTCAAGAGTTACCACTACCATTACCACTTCGGTTCGGGCAACGTTCCTTCAAGAGTTACCACTACCATTACCACTCGTTCGGGCTCCGTTTCCTCAAGAGTTACCACTACCCATTACCACTGGTTCGGGCAACATTACCTCAAGAGTTACCACTACAATTACCACTGGTGCCTCTAAAATACCTCTAAAAAACATTCTTTAGTTGTATTAAAAATATATTGTTCAGCTCGATTCTTAATCTACAGGAAGTTTTATTTTTACAAAAAAAGATGATGATTATTTTATTTTATTCATTATGATTTGTTGGTTTTCTTAACCATTTACTTTTACAAAGTGGTTAGACTATTACCAAACGAACTTTACAATAAAAGTGTAAGTTTACACTTAAAGCGGTACTTTTTTAACTTGCAGAATGCGACATTTCGTACACGATATTTTAAACCCGTTCATTATTCTTTCATTCTCGATACACACCAATGAAGCACATGTCCTAAATTGGTGACTGCCCCAACGTCACAAGTACCCCACTGTAGTGGCTGGGGGCTCCGCCTAGACCAGTGGGCCGCCTCCTACCCGCGTCTTGATACATAGCAGGACTCTACAACACCTGAATATGAATTGTGCTCTAACGGTCGTCCGTGGGCTTGGACAGATTAAATCTCAAGTCTGCCAATCATGGAGCCGGTACACTTCAACTGCTCGTTTCGTTTGATGCTCCACTAGTGTGAGCTCGAGAAACGAATTGTAATACTACAACTGCACATTATGGTCCTAACGGCCGGATATAGTTCTGTCATTCTCTGCCGTGCTGCCGTTTATCAGCTGGTACTGCAACTATATCATGGAGTTCACTGTTATGCCGCTTTGTACACCTATAGAGCTCTTTGACCTTAAGAAACGAGTTACACACTGCAACAACACATTATGGTCCCCACGGCCGAATATAGTTCTGACTTAGAAATCGGTTTGGGAAACCATCAACAAATGAACCTAAAATTTTCCTACATTTATTTATTAAGTCGTTGAAGAATTATACTAATTTAAATTACTAGAGGAACAGCAAATCTTTTGTTTTATCCAATGTCTTAACATCGAAACCATCACTTGGTTGTACAAGACCGAAAAGAGCTTCCTTCTCCCAATTCCCATTTATTCGCAATGTAATTGGCTATCTCCAAGTATCTGATACTAAGCCTAAACCCTTGCTCATAATTTCTCACTATGCACATTATGGTCCTCATGGCCGGATCTTGCCTAATTCTAATGCAAGATTGAAGTTAAAACCATCGGCTCATACACATAGAATGCGATTTCTGAAATCATATGGAGCGGGTAGTCCAATACAAGAGAGGAATGAGTGATCCTTTTGTGTCATTATGTTACTACCTATGAAATAAGATATGAAAAGAGCACTGATCAGTTGTGCGTATCGATGGAGTTGTGTAACCAGAGCTACCGGTTTGATGAAACCCTACTCGCCCATGACTCAGCTCGTATGTCAACACGAGTTGTGTGTCACGTGACCTAGGTGTAGAGTGTACTAGAGTTTGAGTGAAGTCTCACTATGCGGTTGTAGCTTGAGGAAGAACCATTGAACGCGTGGAGTTGGAGTTTCAATAAATATGTTTGAAATAGCATGGAATCTTCGTAAAAAAAATTTGACGAATTTGGAGTAATACATCATATTGCCCAATTATAAATGTAGCTTGGAATTGCTTTCTTATGAAAGGTATGGATAAGTACAAGTCCCGTAACTTGTCATAGTTTAAAAAAAGTATTTACATCCCTATGAAAAATAGCTTAGACTTAGACCAAGGATACGTCTGAAGGGAATATTCTGTTCCTCTACAGCAGTTTTTCATAGCCATGTGACGTCACTTTCGTTACACCTTTGCGTCTTGCAAATTGCTAACACCCACCCAGAGCTTAGAGATATCCATGTCAAAAAACTTAGCCATGGAACTTAGTCCTGTGTGGTCAGATAAAGTCAACGAGATACCTTAGCGACGTGAGTCACGTAGGCTACTCAGAGAGGTGACTGTTCATGATCTGACAGGAGTTGCAGGCAAGACTAGTTCCGATCCAGCAACCTTTGACTTACTAGGCCAGAGCGTTACCCCTGAGCTACCGCGTCGGTAGCTTTCATAGTGTCAGTTCTAAATAAATTTTAGAACTGATATAAGATCAAGGCGCTTCTTGTTGGTGTGATTTATACTTATTGGTAACTATGAACGTTTCAGTGAGACTTTAAACATATATGCTATGCGAGATTACCTTTTGAAACGGCGACCTACACAGATAGGTATTTTAAGTCAAGTTATGAATGAAAAATGAGTGTAAGATGAATTGTGTGGTCTTGTAGTCTTGTTACTGTACTTACTTGAAATGTCCCTTAAACTTGACTGTTAATTATAGCCTAACGGCCAAAATCATCTACGGGACCCACAGTTTAACGTGAAATCCGAACCAATTTTGCCTTCAAATGACGAACTGGTCCAATTTCTGTACTGGATTAATGTAGCATTCAATAGAGATAGATTAGATTATTGAAATGTCAATCATACCACAAGGTAGTTATTTTAAGCCAAGTATGATTGAGGATTGAGTGTAAGATGATTGTGGCGCGATCTTGTAGTCTTGTTACTGACTAAGGCTGCGTGTTCCTTAGACAGGACTTTTAATTAATAGCCCTAAAGCCGATGACAACTAAGGGACCTACAGTTTAACGTGGAATCCGAACCAATTCTGCCTTTAAATGACGAACTGGTCTAATTTTTGTACTGGATTAATGTAGTATTCAATAGAGATAGATTAGATTATTGAAATGTCAATCATACCACAAGGTAGTTATTTTAAACCAAGCATGAATGAGGATTGAGTCTAAGATGATTGTGGCGCGATCTTGTAGTCTTGTTACTGACTAAGGCTGACATTTTTTTAGACAGGACTTTTAATTAATAGCCCAACAGCCGATGACAACTAAGGGACCTACAGTTTAAGACGTTAATTCACACCAGAGACTATCACATTCACTAACGTTTATAGCTATCAACAATTCGGAATATCCAAGTAGCTGGGTTTACAGGACACGGCACCGTCCTAGTCCAGTGTTTTGTAGAATAACACTACCAGAATACACTTGTATTGGAAAAAATTCTTGAAAAATGTTCTCAACGCTACATACAAAAAAATACGATTTTGTATTGAAAAAATGGTGTTAAAGATACCGTTGTACTCGTATTCCCACGGGGAGCGGCCAGATAGAGTTGTCGTCGTGCGGGAGACAGTTGTGTGGTGGCTGACTGTGCAGACAGTCTGGAGGCTAGAGAAGCCGAACATCGTTATCCCGACAACTCTGTCCACTCGTCACGACCTGTGACGTCACGTATACGTTTGTCATCCACCCTGTACTCTCCTTGGGAACTAAACTTCCTTTACGCTTCTATTAACTTTCTTTCATTTGTTTTTCAATCCAGTTACTTGGAGGTCACGAATTGTGGATTAGCGTCGGTGGATGTGGTGTTCTCTTGTGTGGAATAATATCCGCACTACTGAGCACCATTTTTATACGTAAATACCATCCTCATAACTAGATCGGTACGTAATTCAAAGGTGAAATTGGTTCAGATCCCAAGTTAAACTGTAGGTCCCTTAGTTGCCATCAGATGTTGGGCAATGAATTAACTGTCTCCCATAAGACATGTTTCTGTCTAAGGCACATATAAACTTAGTCAGTTAAAAGACTACAAGCTACACAATCATCTCACACTCATTTCTCATTCATAATTGGCTTAAAATACATATCTCTGTAGGTCGCAATTTAAAAAGGTAGTCTAATCTAATCATCTACTCTTTACTCTCCTTTTATTAGGAACTGAACCTTCTGTTATATTCTTCAAACTTTCCTTTTTTCTTTCTTTCGTACATCTGTCATCTATTCTGTACTCCTTCTACTGGGAACTAAGGCCCATTTCATTTTATCTGGGATGTAAATCGTATACATAATAAAAATATTATAATTAAAAGCAATTGATTTACAGCCAAAACTCTAATTTTAATTAATAGATTAAATGTTCCTAGGGATTCCATTACACGACCAAACTGTTGGTTTGTGGTACACTTTTTAAAAATCTCCGTGTTTAGTTTAAAAGGATTAGAAGAACTTTTTAGATTTTTTTAAAGTTTAAAGAACTTTAAATGAATTTCGTCTTTAAAAAATCGTCTGAATTAAAAACATATATCGTGATGTATGCATCACGTACTAAATCAAAGAAAGACAAACTGTAATTTAACTCGAATCAATTTTGTCATTACTCTGTTTTAAAATTATACAAAACTCCTTTTAAAACTTTGATATACTTCCATAATAATTCAGATCCATATACAGAACGAACTTCATACACCTTGCACCTTGTTATCCTTCTGAGCGGTCAAAATCGGACAACCAAATTGAACTTGATACTGAAATAAACTCAAATCAATCCTTCCAACAGACAAGGTTGTTGAGCTCACAGCTGCTCAAAGGTCGTAACTTATCACTGTTTCGAGATAATGACAGGGTGTCGGCTGGTTGTGCCCTGGGCCCCAGTTTTGGGGGGGGGTACAAAAGGGAGGCGGCACGCGCCCTCTATCAATACAGCTCGTTACTTTTATTATTACATGTCATACATTTGCAATGTAGCCACTGTTAATGAACCTTTTGTGAAACCTCTTGCTCCATTTCGTGATTGAAACCAGGTTAAAAATATTTAACTTCTATTCATTTGTTTTTGCATAGTTTTTTTATCTCCCACCTTCTCTCCCAGGACTTTTAGAACTAAGTCATCGCCTGGAACCATTTTGCACATTACTTCAGGCTAGACCTGGGTTGCGACATTATCACATAGCAAAACGTCATTGGTGATTGGCGGGATTTGAACCTTGGGCACAAACGTTTCTCGTACGTTTTGTGAAAATTTCTACTATTGATGAGTTAGAAATGAAAGTGAGATACTTATTTGGTACTATTTTGTTTTTGCTTTGTAATTGTCATCGATTTTTTGTGACTTAACCTAACTGAACTTAACCAACTTAACCGTGGTATTGAGTCAAAAAGTAATGTTTTTACACAAAAATGTTTTGGGAAAGGATCCAAACCCGAATGGGCGTTTCGAGAGGTGAAACTGAAGTCCCATACGCTAACCACTAGGTTAGCAAGTCACCACTGTTATCATAATAAAAAAACAGTAATTTTGAAAATTCATGATTATCATAAGAACTACATGTAGAAAAATTCATTAAATTTATTTGATTTAAAATACATAATGTTAAATGTATATTTGTTACAAAAAACACCTTTTGGGTATACTAACTATTTTTGTAATTAATAAATCCATCCAACATAAAGACATCCAAAGAAAAATATATATCTCATGGAAGAACCATAAGGAAATATTCAATGGTGAAGAGTCATTTACTATTTTGATTTATTGTCCAGTTTTAAATATTGTTATTGTGGTTTCTATAAATAGAAATTAATTATCTTAAACTTTGTGAGTTCTGTGATGTTTATTATTCATTTACTCTATATTTGTATATTGGTGCTGGATTGGAGAATTTTTATTTATTAATTAACCTTTCTATAACTATTGTGATTATTTAAAAAACCCAATATTTCTCCCACCAGAATTCCACTCATTCTTACACTAATAAAGGTAACTAAAATATTACAGATGTAATTAATTGTACTACTTAATTTTTTTACTTAAATTAAACATTTTATTTTCATTAGACTTAAATACTTGTATAATGTATTTACAAAAGACAATACGAATGGATGATTACAAAGTCTTGAACATAAGTGAATTTGAGTTTGGGTAGTTTTTGATAACTATATGATAGTATGTGGATACAAAAAAATAGATGGGTAAACTTAAATTCTGATAATAGAGTACAAAAAACAAAACCGATCTTTAAACAGAATTTTGGACATTTTCTCAAATTAAGATTAATGTTGTCATCTATTGTTGTATTAATGTGTAATATATTCTTTTACTTTTCAATAAATAATGTAAAACTAGTTGGCTCACGTCTGTCGCAAAAGGAACTGAAATCCATTTCCAATTCAACAAAGTTGTCATATTTCATTATTTTACTAAGATAATTGGAAAACTTAAACAATAGGTCCTATATTGTTTCGAGCACTATTATCACACCATTCAAAAATATGTTCAGTAAAAACATGTGCTTTTCAACAAAACATATCCTAATATTAATATTTTAGAAAGAAAATGTCTTGAAAAATGTTTATTAAAATGTTTCAAAGTTGTAACTACTTTTTTTGATAATCAAAGGGGGATTTAACAAAGGTAAAAAATTATAAATGTGGGTCATATCCAATATAAATGTTAAATAAACTAATATTTTAGAAAAAGATTAGGTTCCAACAGAAATATTATGGAAAGCAAAAACAATGTTTGTGTAAATTAATTTATAATGGATACCGCTGCACTTTTTACGTTCTACAAAATCTGCTAACAACCCCCTCAGTGCTTAGACAAACCCATGTTAAACATCTTTTATTGAGGGAAACATTTATTTTTGATGTTCACTTTCCCCTAAAGGAAAGTAACTTAATATTTTGAGGATATAATATTTTTAGAATAGATTAGATTAGATCATTGAAATGGCAACATACTACAATGTACGTATTTTAAGCCAAGTATGAATGAGGATTGAGTGTAGGATGATTGTGGCGCGATATTGTAGTCTTGTTACTGACTAAGGCTGACATGTTCCTTAGACAGGACTGTTAATTAATAGCCCAACAGGTGATGGCAACTAATGGACCTACGGTTTAACGTGGAATCCGAACCACGGCCTCTGAATTACGAATTGGTCTAATTATGAGGATAGGCTTTGCAGATTAACGTAGTATCCAATAGTGCGGACGTTAATCCACACAAGAAAATAGAAGCGTTAGCAGCATAGGTGTTGCATCAAAGTAGAGTCTGAAGTGGAAACGAGTGGTGATTAAATGCAAATCGATAAGAAGAAAAGGTTTCAACTTACGTCGCGAACGGCTCCGGGTCCAGCTCGTAGAACTTCTCTATCGGCTCTGTCTTGATCAGCTTCAGCAACTGCTTCTCATCCACGATCACGACTCCATGCTCCACATTGGTCTGTTTCCACTGGACCACCTGTCTCTTGGGTGTCTTGATGTTGGTCATCTTCTTGAGGAAACGCGGATGAACTCCTCGTCTGGTCGCCATGGTCACTGGAGGAGGGTAAACTATCATCTCACTAAACGCGAACTGACTTCAGAAGAAACAATGTCCCATCTTACGGTAAATCGGTTAGTGTTAACCAAGCTATTGTCTACTCTGGGAAAACAACAACTGGTGCGTCTGGCTGCGTCGACACCAATACAGCTACTGACTGATCTGGCGCGCGCTCATTCTTGTTTTGCCTCTCCGAGTTGTTTCCCCCCCTTCTCACGCTCCTTCCCTCCCTTACACACGTGGTATACGAGTATTATAATAGTGTATATTCTGTATCACGCTTTACTATCAACGTTACTTAAATATATTTAGATAACACTATAGTTTTGTCTGTAAATTTGTTGAACCTATGATATTTTTGGTTGTTTCCATGTTTTATAACGCCGAAAAGTCTAAATGAATCTTATCGCAATTTTTGTCTGTCTGCCTTTCGGTAACGCTAAACAAGGCAATTGTGTTCGTCTTCTCAGTGAAAATTAAATCATTATACAGACTGTACAGAATGTATACAGCCTACAGAATAAGTGGTTGGTTCTTCTACCACTTATTATTATTCAAATTTTTAAATTATTTTGTGTAATAATGAGGTCTGCGTGGTTTTCCATGTATATGAAATAAGGAAAATACAGGAAGTTCTGTTTATATGACTGGGACGGTGGCGTCGTCTTCTATTCCAGCTACTTGGAAGTAACGAATTGTGGATAGTTGTGAGCGACGGTCGGTGGGTGTAGTGTTCTCTTGATTGGATTAACTTCCGTACTAGTGAATACTACGTTAATCCGGAAAGACCATCCTCATAATTAGACCAATTCGTAATTCAGAGGCGTTGGTTCGGATTCCACGTTAAACCGTAAGTCCATTAGTTGCCATCAGCCCACATCATCCTACACTCGTTTCTAATACATACTTAGCTTAAAATACTTACCTTGTGGTATGGTCTCCTTTCAATAATCTAATATAATCTATGTCAGTCCATATAAGTAAAGACTGTGTTTAGTGTAAATGTGTAAATCTTTAAACTTTTATTGCCTCACATTGTAATATCTATTTGATTTATATTGTGTTTATTGTATAATGTATATATTTTGTTATTGAAAAATAAATAAGTATTATTATGATATTTTTTCACGCACTGTGAAAATAAAATAATATGCTACAAAGAACCCAGTTTTAAACAGTATTAGACATTTTATTTCTAGGTTTTGACATGGGTGCCTAAGCTCTGTGGGGGAGGGTTGTTAGCAGATTTGTGTAAAGCAAAATTATTACAACGCAAAACGTGCAGCGGAAGTGTTTAGACCCCGTTTCCATAGACACTACCAGAGCTATTGTATTGAAATTTTGGTTATAAGAACAGCTGCTTAGATGAACTGAAAACATTCCATTTAGCTATTTATTTAACTATCCATTATCAAACCTATTTCCCACATCGAAGTAAATACAAACATTTTTCAGAACATGAGATTAATATAAGTGATTTTATAGAAAGAAATAACAAACAGCTGTCGAGGTTTACAAAGTCCGATTGTCATGAAATTTGGTATCTAGACAAATATTTACGGTGTCTCGGAATGTTTTTTAATTTCCTGAATTTTTTATTTTAAGGGTACTTTACCCCTAAAACGCCCAAAAAACATGTAAAATGAAAATTTCTCCAAAACGGCTATGAAGATTTTGATTATATGGTTTATAGTGTTTTATGAGATTAACAAAATGACATTACCCACATTTCTCAAAACATCACGGTATAAAAGTTATGGAGTTTCAAAAGTAAAAAAATATTTTTTTTGAATTTTCTACGAAAATAATAAAGGTAAACTATAATTTGACTATCACCTTTAAAACCAGCTTAGAAAACAATTTAGTATTTTGAATAATTAGTCTACGACTAAACGTTCCAGAAGTTAAATTATGTTTAAAAAGTTAAAAAAGTTAAGTTTATTTGTCTGAGAGCGGCCAATATTATTCTTACGGAGAATATAAAAATATCAAATTCTTTCTTTCCCAACCATTTTTCATGACACTTGGTATTCAGCGTAAGGCTAAATCACCTAAAAATCACTCTAAAAAGCTTGTTATTAGGGGGGGGGGTACTCCCCATGAAATTCTTACGATTAATTAAATTTTGTATAAATATAAATAACCTGATCGATTTGCCTCTCTCATTAAGTTAATTTGAGTTAATTTCAATTTCCGGAATCAGGGCAGTTTCCAGTATAAAAGAAAAAGTTTTTGCTGGCATTTACTACTTACCTAGAAAACAATAAACTGGAAAGCCTATTGAAATTTATTCAAAACACATACACAGTCGAAACCTTGGAAATAACAAGCTCGTTATGATAATGATGTTATATAAAGAGACAGTACGACTATTTCTACCTTATTACCACCCAGTGTGGAAATTAATAGCTAGTGAAACTATTTAATTCTTAATTTCTTGTAATAGGCTTATGTAAGGTGTACACTTGATAGGCTTTACTGGAAATAAATTGCAGTAGCACCTCGATAATTCTGAAACCTCTTTAATTATTAATTTCTATCTGTGCCATTTTCCTGATTGCTTAAGACTCCTGATATTAAACATTAATATACCGATTATTAAACAAATGTTTTTAACACAATGTAGCGTCCAAATTTCTAATTTTTTACATTTCCTTTGATTACTTTTGCCTTTTTTACACATTAGTCTCTAAAATTATAATCGTGTGCAAAAACAAATAAAAATGTATTTACTTCGCGTAAAAAATATCTTAGATCATGGATACGTATTAAGGGAGTGTTTTCAGTAACCCCATATGACGTCACTTCCGTTTCAAATTTTGGTCTAACGGATTGTCAATTTTACGCTGAAACGTTGATATCATGTGTACAATTAGTCTTTGTCTTCGATAATTTATTAGTACTTAGTGCTTTTGAGACATAAAAAGAAAAACATTAACACAGAAAAACATAAAGAAAACCGTTTTAAGAACAGATCAGTAATAATTGTTTTTCAATGTTGTTAAAATTAATTTTAAGTTAACGCCATTTCAGTTTTTATTCCTTACATTTGTCATACACAACAATATAAAAAAACTTTGTCCTAAAACGTTCCTCTAACATTTGTATTAAACGTAAACTATAATTTCAACTTCGTGCCTTTTGAAAGTTACCATAATTCAAAATTTATGTCCTGTCCTTTTAGGTTCGATAAGTAAAGTTCTTATATCTCAATTTAGAGTTCAACAAGTTTTCATCATATCGTTGCAAAAACTACAGTTTTTAATGTATGCTTTCCGGGTCAAAATTCGTTTCTACATCAGGGATGGAAAAAGTCAGCTGATATTAAAGCCATCAGCTGTTCATTATTTCAATGTAGACAAGATTTAAAAAAGTGCATGTCAGTGGTAAGTTTTCATAGGTATTGTTGCAATTTTTGCCGATGAACCCGCTCTTTGGTCATCCAATGTAGACTCTCTTTTGGCATCTGCCCATTTGCAAACTGTCCTAAACGAAATATCTCAGTGTCTTGGACACTGGAAGATAAAGGTGCATGAAACAAAGTCACTTCATGTAACTTTCACATTGAATACGGAGGAATAACAATGTCAATCTTTTTAAAGCTGATGAAGTAAAATACCTGGGCATGCACTAGGTAGACGTCATACTTGGCGCTCTCAAATTTGGAACGAAAGACTGAAGTTTAACCTAGTAACCGACAAATTGGCCTGGCTTCTTGGACAAGATTCAAAATCATCAGTTAAAAAAATTACAAAGTTCTGTTAAAGCCGTAGAGGCTTTAACAGAACTTTGGACCTACGGAATTCAGCTCTGGGGAACGGCGTCGTATTCAAATATTGAAATAGTTGAATGATACTAGTCCAAAAAATTAAGAAGAATTCTCAGTGCTCCATGGTACGTTACAAACAAAGTAATCCACGCAGATTCAAAAATTTCATTTGTTAGTGAAGCAATTTCAAAATTAAGTCTAAATTGTCAGTGTAAAATAGAAGACCATGTGGATTTTAATCTTCTGGACAATAGTCATTGTTCTTATACTGTAGGTTTGAAATACAAAACATCCTTGATCCTTCTGATAGCTTTTTGTAATTATTTTTTACTTATTTTATTAATATGTTAGCACAATGTTGTTTAATTTATCCTCATTCTTATAAAATTTACCTATTGTTCTTATAGTAACAGGTTGTATATAAAAACTTGATAAAAGTATTCGGTAGTATCAAAAGTGGTAATCGATTATTAGTATTGACAGACAATCAGCTGATAGTTACAATTGTAAGAACAAGATTTTTTTTATTTTTTATTTTTATAACCAGTATATTTATTTACAATCTGTTAAATCAAATTATAACAATAAGTAAATGAGATAAAAGACGAAATTGACATTAGTTGTTAGTGACAAACCATTGAATGAACTAACATCATTATAGTTTAGATATAACTATTTGAATCGATCACTTAAATGTGTAAAATCGTGCCTCTTCAGCCGGTATACCGTCTCACTGTTGTCCAAAAGGTTCACAGCTAAGTAATTTGGATGGTTGGTAAGAACAAGATGAAAACTCTTTCATCAATCTTTGGTTTGTTAGCTTAATATTTGACGAAAAATCTAGTTAATAACACGGGTCAAAAGTGTATTTTCGTTACTGGCTAAACCTTGAAGTCGTACGAAAAGCATCACTTTTGCACCTCATAATGAAATGTACTATCAATAACCTTTGATTTATCAAGCCTAATAAATTTTGCAAGAGAGTGGAACCTTCTTTTTCGTACTTTTCCTTTTAAGAAATGGCAAGAGACTTTAGGGAAATCCCAAAAGAAAGTGGCAATGAGTGAGGAATGTATCTTTAGAAATTTCGTCCAGATTTAGGGAAACTTAAAGCTAGTTCTACGTGAACAAAGTACTGTTCATTTATAAATTCTCTCCTTTGGTAATTTTCTTAATTTCAGCCTTAATAAGAATAAAAATATACTGAAACACTTATGAGAATCTTTATTTCTAGATTTTCAACACGAAATCAGCGATTGTCATGAAAAATTCATCAATGCCGCGATCAAAACAGACATGCTAACTGGGTCACATTCAATCGGACGTAGTGAAAACAAAAAGAAAATGAAAAAACAATGCAGACTGTAACAAAGGCGAGTGACGAGTAAGTTCATAAATAAGTAATGAGTTATGATTGGGTCCAGAATTGGTCCCTACCTTATATAGCGCCGTACTGAACACAGAGCAGAGCCTGTATAATGGTTTCGTTCGCATTTTAAGCGGTTTTGGAAGAACGTTCGGCGCGTACAGACAAGTGTTTTGTTGAACATAACAATAAAATTATGCTTTAAAAATAGATGTAGTTGGTTTTTTGACATTTTATCAGTTAATTTAGTTCGTTGGAATCGTCAGATGTAGAGGAAAATATTTTCGTTCCAGCGCTCTTGAATTTTGGGAGACAAATCTTATACTTTATACTTTTTATACTTTTAACTGAAATGACAATCTACCCAGGTAGGTATTTTAAGCCAAGTATGAATGAGGAATGAGTGTATGATGATTGTGCGCGATCTTGTAGTCTTGTTACTGACTAAGGCTGACATGTTCCTTAGACAAAACTGTTAATTAATAGCCCAACAGCCAATGACATCTAAGTTGAACAATGACATACAGTTTAAGGCAGTGCGAGCGGCGTTAGGGACACCTGAAATCCGCTAGGTCGGCGCTAGTGTCGCTTATTTGTAACGCATATTTGTGAGTGGCCTTTTTTTAGAAAGAAAATTCTGTTTTTTACATTTTAGAGCTTCAAAATGACATATTTTATGATATTATCGGGTCAAAAATGTGGCTTTAAAAACATTTCTGAAGTACGATAGATTTCTCCTTATTTATAAATTTCAGTGAAAAAAATCTGTTAAACATCCAAGTTCATAAAATCTCAGCTCAAAAGCATAAATAGTTTTCCCACACTCATTGCATGAAAAACACCAAATTTTAAAATTAATCGCCCTGTAATTCAACAAGTTTTTACTAAAACCATGAAAAATATGCCATTGAATATTTTAGAATTTTTGCTCTTATCACCTTAACATGGGATCCAAACCATTTTTGACTCAAAATTACAAACTAGTCTAATTTTGAGTATGGTTTTTGCTACTTATAACTATCACGAAATTGTTCAAATTGTTCATGTATATGACCAAAGAGCAACGTGTACTACATTCACAACAGATCCCAAAACTAATGACACTGGACAAGTTACAACTGAAGCTGTGAGCTAATGCACTCAAGTATTCTTCCTTCCCTATGTTTCATGTTCGCCGTACCCTTGGACCCTGTTGTAGGCGGCTCGAGACAAATGTAGGCAGAGCTAAGTGCATCCTAGTGTTGGCTTGAGATAGTTCCGACCAGTGATATATTAAAGGTCCAAGTCGTTTCCTGTAGGAAGACAGTATGTTTCCTGGATGTGTTGTGTGTTGGGTCTGGAAAAATTACATATGAGACTATGATAGAAAAACCTTAGTAAAAAGTAAAAGTAGCTTTATTTTTGTTATCTTTAAAACATATTCTTGAATATTCAAACGAATAATATATTTGATCCAAGCATCATCTTTAAACTATTTCAGTTTTTTGATAATAATGTATCTTCATTGAAGGAAATTTTACCACTTTCACAGTAAATTAAGGGAAGAATGTCGCCCTATGCTTTTAAACGGGATAATCGACTAAGTGTATCGACCTCTTGCCAAATAACCAGGTACTCAAAATTTATTCCTGAATAATTTACAGGTTATTTCACATAATGCTAAGAAGGCACTGTACTAGAATTAAACTGTAACTGCTTTAGAAAAAAGTACAGTACTTTTTAATAAACGCGAACGTTTATTTTGTTTATTTTTTTAGTTATAATATTATATCTTGTGTTTTAATGGAGAAATTCTCTCTATTCTAGTACAGTAGTATTATATTAAAAACCCAAATAAGTATAAAAAATGTCAGCCGTTTATCTCAACCTTAAGTGTAGGTAAAGGTAAAATTGTGGAAAAAATACAATTGCCGGGACTTCCGTGATTAGGCTACCCAAGTTATGTTCACAAGGCTCCAGCTCCATATTGATTAATAATAATTAGAATTAGGAATGAAAAAATAAATAAAAATAAAAATTAAATATTAAAAACTAGAATTAGGAGCTCCCCCAGTTGGTACATGCGGTCATTTATTCTTTTTTAATCCATTCATATTTAAAATAGTTGCGTGTTATATATTGCCGTTTTTTGGTGGGAACAAGCAATTTAACTAACATTAAAAACATGGACTCTTGGCGATATTCTTTTTTGCAAAATAATTATTTATTTTCAATATAAAATTAACAAATAATTACAATACATTAATATGGACATACAAGACCATGTTATGCAGAATCGTAGTTCACTATATTTATTGAATATTCTTATCTAAATTCTGAGGACACACCGGGGATCGAACCCGTCACCTCTTCCACCGAAGTCCAAGACTCTATGCAGACGCTAGGATACGATATAACCAATTTAGTGAATATTTTTCATGTAAGCCAAATAATTTGGTAATGGCTTTCGTTGCTAAAATATGGTTTAAAACAGCTGATTGTATTTATAGTGTGACGAAAAATATATTTTAGTTAAAAAACACATAATCCATGAACAAAATCGTTTCTATATTTTGTGAATAAGCAACGGTTGTAAAATTATTTGAAGTGGAATAATTTTACGTGGAAAAGGACGAGGTAAACTGAGGATCGTATGCATAATGCATATACCGAGCATGGCGCATGGCGCTCTGCTGCATTACAATACAATGCATATACGCTGTGGCCGTGAACTGAAGGGATACTTCTTGATATGCGAGCTGCCGGTAGCTGGGGACAACATGGTTACAGAACTAATGGCATCTGGTGTACAGAGTCGCTACATAGCTGTATAATATCAACAGAGAGGAACTACATGGTTAAAATAATATAGGTTTTGCTGCGTTGTTATTAGTGTATTGGTTAATCCTGTATAAAAGTCTTGAAATCGGTAGGTGTGATGTTACTATTTCAAAAATAGTATCAGGAGACTAGAAGAATAGAATATGGAAAGTGTGTCACAAGGTTAGAATAACAGAATGTGACATGTGTATCAAGAGAGTAGAACAATATAATGTGACAAGTATATCAGGAGAATAGAACAATAGAATGTGACAGGTGTACTAGAAACGTACAAAAAATTGAATGTGACACGTATTTTAGGAGGGTAGAACAATAGAATATGACACGTGTATCAGGACGGTAAAACAATACAATGTGAAAAATGTATCAAGAAAATATAACAATAGAATGTGACAGGTGTATGAGTAGAGTATAACAACAGAAAGTGACAAGTGTATCAGGAGGGTAGATCAATAGACTGTGAAAGGTATACCAGGAGGATAGAACAATAGAATATGATCCGTATATCAGGAGGGTAGAACAATAGAATATGACTCGTGTATTAGGATGGTAAAACAATAGATTGAAATAGGTGTATAAGGAGGATAGAATAATAGAATGTGACACGTGTATCAGGAGAATAGAATAGTAGAATGTGATAGGTGTATCAGGAGGGTAAAATCTTAGGTGGATTTTATCCATACAAAAGATAGAAAACTTAGACTTTATTAATTATTATAAGAATACATCATTAGGAACTCCTAACAAATTGTTTAGGTAAATTTCTTCTTCTCTTACAAATAAATTAGCTGGAATAATGTTCTCCCAACAATAATGGAATGTACTCTAATAATACAAAATCGTCCTTAGTTAAGACCCAGTCTCATGAACCCATGACCATATTTCAGGGTATTTATACCTGAAGATGAGTATGCTCATCTTGCATGAGTGTGATGATTTTTGACGTTAATACGTCGTGGTTGATGACAAAGACTAGAATTTAATTTGGAACGATCATGAACGTAACAGATGGACTAGAATAGTTTTGTTAAGCTCCTAGGGCACGATATCTTGGGTGGTCTCATTTACGTATGAGGTGGTTTATATCAATGATTTACTATGTTGATGTTAAACCTCCTTGAATGACTTTAAACGAGCCATCGGTCAACAAACGTGAACGGTCGTTAACCTAGATCCTTGGTCAAGAAGGCAGTTATGTCCCTATATCAAACCGTAATTGACAGGTCCCTAGAGTATTAGCAGGAATTAATAGATTAATATGAATACAAACAATATCATGATTAATGAGATGTATACAGGAACAATCCATACTCTACAACAAGAACAGTCAGGCCATTTCTTTTTCCATTTATAATTTTGTTGGATACGGGGTATTTTGTCACGAAAAATCGATTGGAGCTGAAATCAAGGGTGGGAAGAAATCATTTTTTCATTCTAAACCCCCTTGGAAGAGTTCATGTTATTGTTAAAGACCTTTTTTGTAGCTGTAGTTAGCTAAAACTACCGTTCTTTGTATTTTTAAAATTAAAATTAGTAAATCATAACAGTGAGTATATAGTAAATGTGTTTTAATTCAACTAATTAATATATCTAATACACTATATGTTTCAATCCATCCGATCAAAGCTCGGTCTCCTGGTACTGTGATTTAAACTAAAACATAAAAGTTTTGAAAAAAGCTCACATTTGCCTTTTTCATTAATGAAGTTATGAAATTTAAAAACCACAGTTTAAAAGTATCACTTGAAAAATAAATTATTCGAGTCAAACTATATTTTTGCGAATCACGGAATACACCAGAGTAATTGTAAAACTAAGAATTTCAGCCGCTTTTGCTGCATCATTTTTCAATGCCAGGACACACAGCTCATAAAATAATACTCTGCGAATTTAAATAATACTTGAAATAATAAAGACAAAATAATAATTAAAATAAAAACTACCTAAATAAGTTTAACCTTGTTCAAAATGTATGATGCCGATACATAATATGAGTTTATTTTTCAAGCCAAGGGTCTCCTAGAGAATGTTGCACAGTAAAAAATATGAATTTGACTTTTATATGTATAAGAGTGTATTTTGTATTTTAATCCTTATATAAAATGCATGGCTGGGACGGTGGTGTATCCTAATATGCTTGGAGGTCACGAATTATTGCGGATAGAGAAGTGGATAGGGAATGTGTATTGACGTCCGCACTATTGAATACTACGTTAATCCACTAAGACCATTATCATAATTAGAGCAGTTCATAATGGAGAGGCAAAATTGTGGTTCGGATACCAAGTTAAACTGAAGGTCCCATATAACATCAAATGTTAGGCTATGAATTAACAGTCCTGTCTAAGGTACATGTCAGCCTTAGTCAGTAATAAGACTACAAAGATCAAACCAAAATCATCTTGCACTGATTTCTCACTCACTTGACTTAAAATACCTACTTGGGTAAGTCATCATCTCAGAAAGATAAAGGTCAACATTAGTATACATTTTGGTCGACCAAAAGGTCTCCTAGAGGCTCTCTGGCAGTAAATAATATGAATGTGTGATTTTCATATATGAAATTGTTATATTATAATGTTGAATCTTGAAAAGATATGTTCAACAAAGAATTTTCTACAAGGTTACTCATGACACGCAAGCCATAACCTACTATATCATGTACAAGAAATATGTTACTGTAGAAGGGGTTATCATTGACCTTTTTCTTGTCTTACTTAATTAAGAAATACTGCGAACACGCACAGTCCATTCTAGAGGAACAGTTAGCTTCTAGAGACGCGGACGGTGCGGCTTTGAAGGCAGGTGTTACAGTGTTAGATTGATCACTTGTCGACAGGGCTTATGACTGACGTGGTTGTGGAGCCCAGTGGCCAAGGTCGCATAGCATACCCTTTCTGGATGGAGGATGTCGTTATGTAACAGACGAGGTATACTGAAATCAAACGTGGATTTGCTCGAGCATTAGATTAGATTAGATTATTGAAATGGCGAGCGTACCACAACGAAACGAGGAACGAGTGTAGGATGATTGTGGCGCGATGTTGTAGTAAATCTTGTTAGTGACTAAGGCTGGCATGTTCTTTAAACAAAACTGTTAATTAACAGTCCAACAGTCAATGGCATATCTCAGGGACCTACAGTTTACCGTGGAATCAGAACCCCTGCATTTGATTCAATAGTGCGGACGTTAATCTACCCAAGAGAACATAATCCATGACCTCCAAGGAGCTGGATTTCAGGATGACGCCACCGTTCCAGTCATTAAGTCTTTATACAGTATCTAGAAATTGTGGCACTCATTTCTGTTACGATAAAGTACTGACCTATCACCCAAAAGACTTGGGTTTGAGTTCCACTACAGTGGTTAGATCATGTAATGTAAACACTATGTCCTAGTGTATTGTGGAGTCCGCAAGAGGCTAATTATGTTACACCCTTTGATAGGCACCACTTGGGCAGAACAGGTGCTTATGCCGTCACCCACCACGGATGGCCGATAGCAACTACACCCGCTGGATCGTATCTAGTACCGACCCATGATACTGTCGAGGTATAGTGCAGTCTGAAAACTCTAACACTAGCCCTTGTCCAGTAGGTTACACGAAATTTTATCTAGAAATTAGTATTGACCAAAAGACTCGTAGATACTGTAGAAACATCTCCGTGGAACCAAATTCGTTATCTAATCGCCTGACAAGTTCCCAACTTCGAAGCTGCCACTCTACTGAATTTTACTGACATACCTTAACTAATGACTACTGACTATAGCCCTCATGACATCCAGTAAATGCTCCCCAAGACCAGAAACTAGTGTGAAAGAGTTTAACAACTCAGTCATCCTCCTGTTGCACTGATTTTCTAGGTAAACTTACCGTTTAAAAAAAGATGAGAAGTAAATCAGCAACGAAACTAGTGCTACATCTAAATTCTACCAGAATTATTTACATTTTCTCCAGAAACGTTTAGTTAAAACACAGACACGTTGTAAAAGTCCAGTAACAAACTATTAATAATATTATTATTGATTACATTTACTTAGAGTAATACATGTAATATCTTAATGTGATAACTGTATTTTTTTAACCTATTTTGGAAGCAGGACACTTAGAAGCCTAGCTCCTTTTTGCTCTAATAGATGTTGTAAAGATGTACGTAATTGGGAACATTGTTGACGTACGTATGTTCTGTTTACTTACAACTCCACAGACTATTGTTTCAAAGCGTTTATCTCTTATTGCAAGTAGTTGTTGTGAAAAGCTAAACGCAACCTTAACCTATTGGAACGGCTGTTCAACTCAGCTTTAACTAAACGTCCTGAAAGGTTGTAGACTTAAGTAGACAAGGAAGACTTCGAGTTGAGTGATGATAGATAGTAATTGACGGTAATGGTGGTAATAAAAAACATGTTTTTTATTTGGAGTATAATTTATGCTTAACTTGGTTTTAATTCTGTAATAAGGGCCAATTTATAGTGAGATTCTGAAAGGAGTGTTACTGTTGTCACATAAAGATCTATTGTAAGATAATGTTTTAAAATCTATGAGACCAGGAATACTTTAACCAAAATAGTTGAAAAACGTCTTAAAATGTTTGAATCTTTCTACAATCGAATTGTGTTTGAATATATCTTTTCCAGACTGTAAATTTAATATACCTAATAAAAATATGTAAAATTAAATACGTTCTTTTATTAGGAGTCTATGTTATATTTCCGAAGTTTTTATAACGTTATATTAAGGGGCATTTTATAGCGAGATTCTCGACAGGAGTTTTCAACGTACAGAACTTTAAATATTGACATGGGTTTGTCATAGCTCTGGGGAAGGGGTGTTAGCAATTTGAACGACCGAAGCTTGAAACAGTGACTCCATTTGCTTAGTGACGTCATAGTTTGGTCATAACAACAGCTGTTTAGATGAACTGAAAGAAATTCCTTTAGACATATCCATGATTTCCCACAGGGAAGTAAATTCAAACATTTTTACATAAAGATCTACTATTGTATAATATTTAAAACTTTATTGTGAGATAATGAACACCTTAACAAAAAAGGTAAAAATCTCAAACAGTTTGAAACAAACTACAGTTGAATTGTGTAAGGATATATAAACATTGACAACTCTTAAAAATGAAAATTATTACGAAAACAATAATATAATCGAAGTAAATAAATGACAAACCACATTTTTACTAACAATAATCTAACACGAAATACAAATTACAAATTTTCCACGGAAACAACAATTAAAAAAAATATATTTTTTGGTGAAATTAATTGTATGTCAATAACGCTTCAAAAGTAGTTGATGGAATTTTTTATTTTATAAATCATGGAAAACACTGAATTGAAGAAAATAAAACACAAAAGAAGGATAACCTGATTTATTGTCACCGCCTTCGTCCATAGTGAGTAGATTTACATGAGTTACTTTAGAATGCTGCATTGAAATTGTGATGTTTTCTTATCGCTCATTTCTAACTCAAAGCTCAATGACGTGTTTATATTTATAGTTTATACATGTAAAACTGCGCAGTAAAATTGACTGGCTAGAGAAACCCATATAACGCCCATCGTTACGTAACTCAACCAAACAGATATCTAGTTAAAGCTGTATTACTGCTTGGCATACCACCACGTTTCAGCCTGTAATCTTCCACATCTCGACTGCCCCTGGACCCTGGTTTACACCTGAGGCGTCTAGGAATTTGAGGTTGCCGAGGGACCATGGGTAGTAAACGATACATCATGCGGCGAGGTCGTCGGATTGGGAGCTCGAGGGGGAATCCCACGGCCGAATGGTTGCCAAGTATGGGAATACAAGAACTTTATGAGGTTGACGCTGTGAGAAGGGTGGATGGTGAAATGGGCTGTCCCTGTAGATCTAGGGTGGAAATAGTCTGTCCGTGTGGATCAAATGAAAGTGGAATTGTGGAAATAGTCTGTCCGTGTGGATCAAGGGAATGGTGGAAATAGACTGTCCTTGTGGATCTAGGGGGAATAATAGAAATGGTCTGTCCTTGTGAATCAAGGGTGGAATGGTGGAAACGGACAGACTCTGTCGATCTAGAATGGAAACAGTCTGTCCGTGTGGATCAAAGGAAGGTGGAATGGTGGAAGCAGTCTGTCCTTGTGGATTTAGGGTGGAATGATAGAAATGGTCTGTCCTTGTTAATCAATGGTGGAATGGTGGAAACGGCCTGTCACTGTAAAATCAAAATCTGGGAGCGTGAGTTTCATGATTGACTAACTTCTTCAACATAATAGTGTGCTTTTGCACCTATTGGAATGGAGCAGATCAAAGTTCTTATCAAACCCAACCTTATCTATTCAACCCTCGTGTTTACTTTCTATACTTAAACGTAGTATAGGGAGAATGTACGGTATTCTTTTCGTCAAAATTTTCAAATTTTATTGAGAGTGGGTACATTGGTTTTGAGGCTCCCTGTAGATACAGGGAGCCTACTTTTTTAGATAAAAAGTGGTTTCAAACTAATGTCTGTCTGTCTAAATAAAGCCATCAAGACCACATTAGTTATCAGATATGAAATCAAGTACTTGGGTGTACTGTGACTAAATGCCAGACCAGTGTTTTATGTAATAGTTCTTTCCATAGTATGGATCCGTTTTTTTAGGGAGAGCAATTTACAACAAAATTGATGATGCACAAACCTTTTATTAAAATGTGAAAAATCTTACGCATTAACTTCAAAATACGCTCTTTTTTAAAAATATTTGATTAAAAATCCTATGAAAAATATTTCTATGGTAAAAATATTTGATTAAAATGTTATGACTTATGGTAAAAGGTTATTGAGGTGAAGAACAATATGAAACCACCCGTATGTGTGTAAAACAAATTATTCAAACGTTATGGTACATTTAAAACCAACATTTAAAAAAACATTTTTTTCAATCCACCGATTATAGACTTGTGATTGTGGTTTACGCACACGCACCCATCTTGACTTTTCTTCATCCAATTGTGGCAAAAAAAGAGGTTTAGTTGGTAGCATGTCTGAGTCAGCCATACCTCTAGTTCAAATTGCAAATTGCCAATCAGTTTCTATCAATAGGTATTTTCAATTATCACCATATAGGCCCACTCCTTTCTTTGCTTGATACAAAACTGTAGTCTACGAGGATGGAAAATCATATGTAAAACTATATGCCGCCATCAAAAAAAATTATAAATACAGAATGAGAAATGAAGTACAACAGAAATAAAAAGTGAGTTAGTGGATATGTAGAAACTAATACCATTCTCAAATTTAGATCAGTTCATAATTTAGAGGTTGTGGTTCGGACTTTACGCTAAACTGTGGGTCCTTTAGATTTTCTATTGACTGTTGGGATATTAATTAAGAAAAATGTCAGCCTTAGTCTGGAACCAGACTACAAGAACCATTATCATCTGATATTCTCACTCATTCATGGCTTAAAATCCCTGGACAAGTTTCCGTTTCAGTAACTAACCAACCAACTAAATGGAGTGACTTTACTCATAAAAGTAAAAGAAATTACATATGAATACTGGTTTGACTTTGTAAGTGTCTCGAGCAAAAGGTTCATTAAAGTTTATTAATCAGGTTGAAGATTTTGGGATGGTAGTCTTTAGACAGTGAATTAAAGAAATTTATTTTGGGCCTTAAAAAAATGAAAAAAGGATTTACTTCCATTTTGCATATTAACTTCAATTGTTATGTAAATGGAATTATTTAAGTTATTTTTAAACTGACTTCACTTCCGTCATTCTCTACTCCTTACTCAAATATTGTAGGATGCTCAATAACGATCAAAACCCAAAGAATATCATAGAAAGTGAATTAATTACCTTTATACTTTATACTTTTAACTGAAATGGTGACCTACACAGGTAGGTATTTTAAGCTAAGTATGAATGAGGAATGAATGTAGGATGATTGTGGCGCGATCTTGTAGTCTTGTTACTGACTAAGGCTGACATGTTCCTTAGACAGAACTGTTAATTAATAGCCCAACAGCCGATGGCAACTAAGGACCTACAGTTTAACGTGGAATCCGAACCACGGCCTCTGAATTACGAATTGGTCTAATTATGAGGATGGTTTTTGTGGATTAATATAGTATTCAATAGTGCGGACGTTAATACACACAAGAGAACACTACATCCACCGACCATCTCTCACAGCTATCCACAATTCGTGACCTCCAAGTAGCTGGATTACAGGACGTCGCCACCGTCCCAGTCCTAAATACCTAAATATTTGGGAACCCAACAATTAATAATATAAATTGAGTGAGGTAAAAAATATTCTTGGGCAAAAGCTTTGTTAAATAATGTCTACAGTGACTCACAAACACAGAGAGTTTCAAAAATAGCATATAATTGAAACGGATATACGTCATGTATACGCAAGAACTCTATATTAGGAACCAATTGTACTCTAGTTACGGAATGTCCCCAGAGATGGCGTGGAAGGTTGCCGGGTTGTTTTATATGCCCTGCACTCCCGCCCAGACTAAATCCACAATGACTTGTGTTGTTACTGGCGGATATGTAACGGTCAATTATCATAAGAACAAGGCAAGTTGTGCTGGAAGAAAATTGGAGCTGCAGCTAATCTTTCATTGTTATAGCTGCGGGATCATTCCGATGGAAAAAGTGCACGGGTTGTGTAATTATTGTGGCTGACAATATTTGTTTTTATGAACACGATTGTGAATAAGTTAAACACTTTTCATTTTTGTATTTATGCAATTAAGGATTAATTATTGCTAAACATTTTTGACAGTTAGCTGAGACTGAAAAAGAAGCTTCCTGAATTCAAAAAGGGGTTCCAGAGTTATTTTTCGTCTGAGCACTGTTTCCGGGACTACGTTCAGATGTGGCTAAATTTTATAAAAGGGTCAACTTTGAAATCATCTCAATATCATGTTATAATTGTTTAAAAAATAATCATCTCATTTCTCCAAGCTTTTTTGAGTTGGTTTTGTTAGGTGATTTGACCTTATACCTCATATCGAATTTCATGGAAAACAAGGAAGAAATTGATTTTTTAATATTCTCCATAAGAATAACATTGGGCGCTTTCAGACAACGAACTGCGTTTATCATGGACAGTAAATTTAACTTTTCTCTGGAACCGTTAGTCGTAAACAAATAATTTAAGATACTAATTAGTTTAAGTTTTTTAAGCTGGTTTCAATGGTGACAGTCAAGTTATACTTTACTTTTATTGTTTTCGCTGAAAATTTAAAAAGATTATTCTTTTACATTAAAAAACCCATCACTGTTGAACCGCCATTTTTACAGACATGCGGGTGGTGTAAAATTAGTTGGTACGCTGTGCATTATAAACTATCAAATTTTAATCAAAATTGCTAGAGCCGTTTTTGAGAAATTTGGATTTTCCACGTTTTTAGGGGTTTTAGGGATGAACTACCCTTAAAAATCAAAAATCCAAAAATTCTGTCTTTTGATGAAACTGTTTTCATTATTCTATAATTTTTGAGAGGTGCTCGTTTACTTTAGACATATAAATAAAGAAATTACCTGTCAAAATTAGTTTTGTGCGATATTAGCATAACATCATGCGTTCAATGTTTTACCGAAAATGTGATCTATTAAGGTGAAACAGTACCGACAGATTCATTTTTCTAACAAAATTTGTGTATTGCATATTATTACTCTACAACTCTTGACAAACAACTGGATACTAAACACTTAATGTAAATAAATATTTTCAACATAAATATTTATATTTTCTTGACGCCTACAGTGTCTTTATGGCACCCAGGCGTTGGAATATTAGCAATAAAGCAGCTAGGGGGGTTTTCACCTTTTACATTTTTACATACACATACTTGGTACATTTTTTATGCTTATTTATTATCCAATTTAAAGAGATTTTTTACAAATCATCTTCATGTGATATAGTTAACTGAATGTACATCACTAAATGATTGATACTTCGCAAGTTATACTTTTTTTCATTAAAAACACTATGTTATATATTTATGTTTAAATGAAAAATGAAAACTTAAAATAAATATTTTCTTTCTCAGAAGAACAATTAATTATTGTTCTTTTGAGGACAAGAGACAGTTAAGAATAATTAACTGAACTATTATAGTTCAGGTAATTGTTGAAAAAGATTCGTAGAGCAATGTAAAATAATTTAGGTTACTAGGATACTTCTTAAAGAAGTTATGGGTACCTAAACATTGTAAATTTATGGTACATATTATTATTAAAATGACTGGATACTGGGTAATGTTTTACCTTCAAAATGATTTACAGAAGGAAACAAACAGCTGTCAAATAAATATTGGCTTTTTAACATTTATTATTGATTTTAAACCTATTTCAAAACCAGACTATGTTAAAACTTTATCCTACGTAAACCAAATTCAATTAAAACACTGAAACTGAACTGAGAATCTATTTAATTTATTAAAAGGGAAGGGGTAAACTACTTTTAAGAATCAAAAATCAAAAAGAAAGGTCAAGAGATATAGCCAAAATGCACCAGTATACCAAACTTCATAAAAATCTTACGATTAGTATGGTCCCAAGTTTTGTACACAGCGAGATATTATCATAAAAATATTGAGTTTTATGTTTTAAACTATTACATCCATTACAACTTTGTTTTAACAAATTTGGGATGCTACTCATATTTATTTTCTCTCCGAGTGGGTAGAGGCTTAACTTAAATTATTATTAGGTAAATATAAGGAAACATTCGCGAATATCGGACACCGCGAATACATCATATGATTAGTTGAATAATCTTAAGTATATTGGACGACAAAGACCGATAATCCTGCTTAATGGTGACACTTCAACAAAGGTTGCCAAGTTTTCTACTTATTGCCAGTTTAATTTGCCAGATGGTGTGTAATCGGCTTGAACAGCTTGACCCTGGTGAGTGCGTTTTCCTCTATGAATTAAAAATTATTAAAGAAATAACCAGAATACTCGTGATCAGTTATTTCATAAAATAAGAAAATATACCCCCTTCACAGCAAACCTGCGTAATCAGCGAATTTCCAAATCAATAATATAATAATAATATATGATAACTTTTATCAATATATGTCGATAAATATGAGTTATTCGCCTATCATCCATTAGATTAACACGGGAAAGAGTATGCATGTTTGCTACTGTGAGGAACACTGAAAGCAGGCATTTTTTACCTTAAACTATTTTCATTTTGACCATTTACCAAGCTTTAAAGTTCGTTACCAAATATAATTGGTAAAAGAGTATAAAATATTAACCGATTTTCAAGGTAATACTAATTGAAAACAGGCAGTTATTTTTATAGCTCACAGTATTTTATACCATTGAAATTTTTAAAGCATTCTTAAAAAACTTGTGTAGGAAGAAATATACATCTTTCACTACGTAAAATATTATTAGAATTTTTTCTTTAGAATTAAAATTATGTTAAATATTAAGGAAGAAAAGTGTTTCAACAGACTATGTTTTTACTATGTAAGTCACCTTCTTTAGTATTCAAACTTTGCACACCAATGGGTGATTCCTATGCAAATGCTTCTGCTCCAAAATATTCATTGCGACGTCCTTGTTCGCATTGCCATCACTATGCAGGTTTGAGCTTGGAACTCCTGTTTGTTTTCTTAAACTAAAAGATTAATATACAGATTTTATCGTAGACATTTTTCATCAGGAATAGTAAACACATAGTTTCACGCTTTGCATATCGCTTTCCTTTACAAAATTAAGTTAAAGGATTGGTTATTGACAATCAGCGATGAGGAGGCCGAGTATCTTATCTCCACTGACTTCAGCAGACCCTCCAACAACTGACAACCGTTTGACTTGGACTGACTAATTCCCATCTGTTGCACTCCATACAGCTCAGACAATATTGGTTTTTGGTATTATCTCACTGTATTATTTATTTATTTATAAATAAATAAAAAAAATCAGTGAGATTATACAAAAACTAAAATCGTCTAAGCTGTATGGAGTGCAACGGACGGGAGTTGGTAAGTTATTTATTATCTTTGCTTCTTCTTTCTCTACAAATATTTTACTGTGGAAGGATAGTTTTGTACGTTTTCTCTACATAATTCATTATTTATTCATATACAGTACTCCCAACTTGTTACAAAATGTAAATATGAACAGTTTTTATTTTACGTAAATTTTATTTTAATAATAACAACTCATGTCTACGAGAAGACCATTCTAGGTCAATTTAGGCCGTTTCCTACCGGTACTTTTAGGTTATTTTTTATTTACTTATTATGTTTACGTATAGATTTTTTCTGTTCTTTTTGTGTATAATTTATTATGAAAAAGATTTTATATTTTTTAATTAAATTTTGATTTTGACTTTGACTTTGAATTTTGTATCCTTGAGCCTTGTGACGTGCAGACGTAGGCTACATCGTTTCTTGTGTACGTGACTATGTTGCTTGATACCTTTTGTAAGTTTCATGACTGCTTTAAATATTTTTTGTTTTAGTTGTATACCAGCTTAAACCGGATTATGTACTGTTCTCGTTATGTTCAAGGTTATAACTCACATGAGGACAGGATCAGATTCCAGATCCCGAGATGTTGTGAAACTAACTAAAAATAAAAAGATTAAAATAATATAAACCCACCACCACCAAGAATGAACTACAAATAAAAGATTGGTTTTGACCATGAACAAAACTATTATTATAACTAATAAATCATATAATTTATAGTTTAGTTTACTATACGAGAACCTTTATAGTTATATCTTTACCAAATTCAAACCTACCTAGCAAAAAAAAATTACAACCTACCCAGGTAAGTATTTTAAGCTAAGTACTCGTATGAATGAAACAAAATTAGTGTAAGATGATTGTGGTACGATCCTGTAGTCTTGTTACTCACTAAGGCTGACAGACTTGTTCCTTAGGCAGGATGGATTAATAGTAGTCACAAGAAGAACCTATTTATGGAAACACCTGTTTCTCTTTTAATTTGTAAATTACTAGCAGTAAGCCAATCCTTTGTAAGGGAAATATATATTTATGTTAGAAGTAAGATACTTCATATCATGAGGAATAATTTAATATTTATAATTAATTATAATGATAATTTATAATTGGTAGTTAATTATGTGTCATATCTTGGATTGCGTTAAAAAAGTCTCAATGAACTTAAATCTTTATATTTTATTTAACTCAATTGTTGTGAAGTGGAAATAGCATGAAAAATCTCAACGCTTCTGAATGGACTGTTATACGAATAGAACTACTTTATATATTATTACCCAGGTTGTCCTTGAAATACGTTTTAGGACTTCTGTGAGTGATTCGGTACATTAAAAGGAAGAAAAAAGTTCTGATAAAGGTAAAACCTAAAACGCTTATTTTCTCAGATATCCACCATTTTGTATTTTTCACGAAATATTTTTTAATTCAAACATTTTTAACGGATTATTTTGAAATTTGGTATGTGTTTTACTCTAGTAGATTAGTATTATTAAAAAGATAACTAGCATGATCAAAGCTCAAAATCCAAAATGGTCGCCATTTTAAATTTTACCGTTAACAAGGTATTCAAGTTTTAAAATTTTAAATGGCCGCCATTTTGGATTTTGAGCTTGGATTATGCTAGTTAATTTTTTAACTAATAGTAGTCTACTATTTTAAAACACGTACCAAATTTGAAAATAATCCGTTAAGAAGTCTTTAATATAAAAAATATTTTGTCGAAAATACAAAATGGCGGATATCTGAGAAAATAAGCGTTTTAGGCCATACCTCTATTGGAAATTTTTCTTCCTTTTAATGTACCTAATCACACACCTGTCCTGAATCATTTTTCATGGCACTCTGTATAACATTTATAATTATAATTTTTTATAATACTATAATTAGTAATATAACTGGTGTAGTACTACGAATAAAAAAAATTATCAGCTCAATTATTTAACGAAAATTCACGATTGGGCAAACTAGAATCAAATCAGAAGATTTACATCATTATTGAAATTAGTTATTCGTCAATCATTTTTACTCTAAAAAGGACATCATATTTTTTAATATACATTAGGTTTAAAATTTAAAATCCTTGATGAATTTAAACAAACTAATATGGCAGGTGGTGGCTATTTCTTTCTATTGAATCCCAGGTATATATCACATTTTCTGTAAAAATTAAAACAAATTATGCCTAATATTGCTCAAAAGTGGGTTTAGGAGATCTCATCGTTTTACATTTACAGTCCGTGGGTTAGTAAAAGTGGGTAGTAAACAAAACCCTTCTCCAAAATTTATAGAATAATCAAAAATATGTTTCGTCATAGTGCGTGCTTTTGTTAACACGGAGAAGCGTTTCAAAAAGATAGACAGTCAGACAGAAATTTAGATAAGACTCATTTCGGCTTTTGTGGGGTATAAAACGTGGAACAACGAATATATTAAAATATCAACAAATATGAATTGTGTATCTGTTCATTATCATAGAAACTTTTACAGTAAAGTAGTATTTTAATCTAATACTGATTTAGAATAACCGAACTAAATAGAATTATTATTCAACTTGGTAAAAAGTATCACAGCTGCGATGTTCCAATTTGATATAATTTCGTAATAAAACGAGAGAAAACGATTTATTGTAGCTTTTGACTTTGAAATGTTGATAAAAACGTTAATTTATAACCTTTTAGTCGGCGCCAACTGTTATCAGAGGCTACTAGTTTTCCGTAGTAGGCGGCCGGACGCTCACCAACAACATTCGCCTCCAAATTTACAGCCTTGATCAAAGACTGGCTTCACTCAAGGTGTAAAAGTGCTACTTTATGGTAGGCGCAGTAAATTCGACCATCAGGCATTTGTTTCTCTCTTTATCACGTGGGCAAATCAAAGGTAAACCAGCCAATTGTCTGGGCTGTAAAAGGATTTTGAATCGCAAACGATAAGCTTTGAACCGGATGAGAAATCTGAGGTGTTTTGAGGTGAAAGGTGAACCACGATTCGGTACATTAATTTTTCGTTGTACTTGAGCTTTAAGGTATATTTTAGTTCATAGTGATATATGTCCTGACTGGGACGGTGGCGACGTCAAATAATCCAGCTACTTGCAGTTCACGAATAGTGGATAGTTGTGAATGATTGTCGGTGGGTGTAGTGTTCTCTTGTGTGGATTAACGTCCGCACTATTGAATACTACGTTAATCCGCAAATTTCCATCCTCATAATTAGACCAATTCGTAATTCAGAGTCCGTGGTTCGGATTTTACATTGAACTATAGGTCCCTTAGTTGTTGCCATCGGCTGTTGGGCTATTAATTAAGAGTCTGCATCAGTGGTAACCATCTTGGATTTTAGTCCCGTAAGAGCAATGATAAATTCTGGCACCTATATCTCCTTGACCTATTGTCATAAATTAACGGAAGATGTGTCAAATTAAAGCTATTACAGTCCTCCAGGGCACCACCTTACATAACTTCTTATTTTCGCTCTCAATAAAAAAATAATAATGATTTATTTTGTAAAATATTCCTGGATTTTTGTTTTTATATCAAGTTAAATCTTTGAACATATTGAACATATTGAAAAGGTCATGCCCTTGAACCACATCTCATCAATGTACTTCCAAAGTTTTACATTGATACTTTGATAATTAACGCCACTACAGACGCCAAAGTGATGTATGTTCCACCAAAATTTAACATTGCCCTTACGGGACTAAAATTCAAGATGCCTACCACTGATGCAGACTCTTAACAGTCCTGTCTTAGGAACATGTCAGCTTTGGTCATTAACAAGACTACAAAATTGCGCCACAATCATCTTACACCCAATCCTCATTCATGCCTGGCTTAAAATACCTACCTTGTGGTATGGTCACCATTTTAATAATCTAATGTAAATTGATTTATTAGTTATAGGATTGCTATTCTGCGTCCATTGATACTCTATGCTTCTCTGGTTTGGGGCACTGCGTCCTCTGGCACAGTTAAAAAACTTGAAACATTTCAAAACAAAATTCTGCGTATAGTTCTAAAATGCCTTTGTTACGTACAGAATATCCAAATTCATCATTAAAATCAGTATTATAATGTTTCAAGAAACTCCCATCAGTATCAAACATACAATGTTTCAAACTTGGCCAGCCCTCCGACCTACGTCATCTACGTATAAAACCTAGACTGCCCCAAGATAAAACGTACCAAATAAAAAAGTGAAGTTATAAATGCTTAGCATAAATAATACTGGCAAGACTACAACAACAATATTACAACTGTTTCTTAAAATAAACTGTATCAGTGTACTGACACATACTTTCTCCCTTAAGTCAATTTAAACGACAATCTTTAATAAACCCATCATATTCTTTAGCTTTCATGTAAATCTCACTTAATAGTTTTAGCTTTAATAATTTGTCGTTTCAAATATAACCATCCAATTTCTGAAAATAACTACAAGAGAAACAAAATCAAACTAATTGTTAGAATTTCATAGGTTGACTCCATCCGTTGAAAGTTTCTTCTTTTACAGAAGGATTTTTACAGATGTGGACATGAGTAAAAATTATATTCACATTAAAAACTCTATTTAGGTTGGTTGGTGTCTCACGAATAACAATAAGAATATATGAGGAGTAAATAATTAATATAAAATTATATACATCTATAATGATTAATAATTATTATGCATGTAAAGTAAATACGGTGATCAATAAAATGAAAGTTTAAAAATTATATTTTACTCTGATCAACATCAAAAACCAAAATTGTACTCGTAAATAACCTTGAAATTTTAAAATGCCTACCTAAAATAGTAGATTCAAATCATTATCGATGGTTCCGCCTTCCGTATACAAAATATAATGATAGTGCTGCCTGGTAATGAGGAGCGTAAGTTCAGGACACTATTGGAATGACCTTGAACATTACTTACTTGTTCTCATTGTTGACACGACCTTCAACGCTGACCTTTGCCTATCGGGTGATCCACTAAGCCCGGTGGCACTCTATGCTCTTATTGCTCAAGGATTTGCTTAGAAGTGTTACTCTATGTAATTTTGGTACAGTACATTTCCCCTTTTCAGGATCGTATTTCAATTCAAACAATATTAAAAAATAAATAACTTAAATTCGTGATATTAGATACAACATCATACAACACAATCCAGGCAGGCCAGTCACAAGATAAAAATCAAACATAAACGAAAAACAGGGCCCCTAAGATATATATCTGTTTAAGAAGGCTTTAAAAAAATAATTTTAATACTTAGCAAGTTATAAAGTAGCAAAAATTTAATCCAGTGTTTTTTTTCAACGAAATGCAAACTTCCAAAAATTATTGTATTTACTTCCCTGTGATAAATAGGTTGGATCATGGATCTGTCTAAAGGAAATGTTTTCAGTAACAGACAACAGCTTTCCTTATAACCATATGACGTCACCGTTTCAAATTTTGGTCTGACGAATTACCAATACCTCCCCCTCCCAAAACTAAGACATATCCATGTTAAAATTAAATAACACGAACGCTACAAAATTGTTCTATTAATGATGAATTACCTTCTATCACTAATACTTTGCAATTTCTCATCTTCCTAATAAGACTTTTAAACTATTTTACACTATAAAAATATATACATAATCTCAGGAACGTTTACAATATATTATAGGAAGTTTTGAATGTAATCTTAACATTTAAAAAAACAAAGAACATTTAGGTTTTATGTAGTATTATTATTTATGTAATATTATTAGTTTTATGGTCCTCTGTGCCGGATTTTCAAAAAAGTGATTTCTTTTTTATTCTCATGATTTACTTAGAACGAAGGTGAAAGACAATTTGTTTAATTTTGCATTGCCAAATATTTTGCAGAGTGAGTTCTTAGTCACTTTTGAAAGTTTTCAATTTTCTAGAACCGAACGTGACGGCGACGTGTGGGTGGCTTGACACTTAGCGGACAAATTGCTTTTATGCAAATATAAGGTGATTATAGACTCCAGCCCTGGAAACTCAGATATTGACTGACAGAATGAGGGGATTTGAATACGATTTCCGGTCGTTTAGTTTTTTGCTTTCAATTTTGCTGTTATCTGAGAATCAAGTGCGCCATGCAGCAAAACTGGCTATCTTTGTATAAGTTTAGTTTTTAGCAAACACATTATTCACTATGTGGATTTTAAATTATGAAATGGGTTTTGACATATAGGTTTTAAACGGTTGTGAGGAAACTGGCCAACATTTCAACGTGTATTTACATTTAAGTTTGTAGTTTTGTTTGAAGTAGACCTATTAACAGTATATTAATTGTTTAGTAATGTCTTAATAACTTGTATTATGTAATAGTATTAATAATATTAAATCGAGGCCTGTTTGAACAAGAACAAATTTAAATTTATATCTATTGATGGATTAGTGAAATATAATCACTCTAGGATATTTCAAAATTTATAAGTATTCGTAAGAATGGAGTTAATTATTAGAACATTTTAATAATCAAGGCTACACCTATCAAAGTTCTTATAGTAGAGTTTCAATCCTGTAATTTAAACTGTTGTAGGTTTTACGTTTAATGAAAATTAATTATCATCATAGACTTTTTTAAGCCCGTCCTTTGTACTTGTAGGATTCATTGATAAGACGATAGCTACTTATTATTATGCAAAAATATACACCTAAAACCTTAAACAAATAAATACAAAGGAAAAATTATCACCTTACTTATTTAGGTTATGTTAAATTAGATTAAACTGGTAAAGTTGTGTCACTATTAAACCTCGCTATACGTCAAGATAATATTTTAATATAAACTAATTTTGAAAATTGATGATCAATGTAAGCAAACTAAAATTGGATTTCTTTGACGTCTGTTGTTTGCTTATTCCTTTAAATCACTTTTATAGTACACATGGTCTCTAAAACGTACAAAAAATATATCTAATGTTGTTCAAAACTGGAGTTTTAAGAGATCAATATTTAGTGCGTGAGTCTGTAGGCAAAAGTCCTTTTCAAAGGGTACAAAATAATTAAAATAAGTTTCATAACTGTTGGCATTCTAGTTTTTACAGAGATGCGTTACATTACACCCATTTCGGCTTTTATGCGTTATGAAACGCATAAATAACCAAAAATATTATGATTCCAAGCAATGTACAGAGAAAACTCTAATTTTATTTGTATAGATGTTGTAAATTATAGTCCTAACATAACAATCTTAACAATGAAAAAATATTCAGAGTCTATTCGCACGTCAAACGTGGGCCGTTACCGGACACGTCCATTCCACATGACGTCAAAGTACGTTCTACCTCCATTTTTTCTTAGAACAACTAGTATCTAGGAACAATTGGGATTCATTGTTTGCCAAAATGGTTAGTAGTATATTTTATAGTTACTATATAGTTTTTATAACTGTGACTGGGACGGTGGCGTCGTCCTGTAATCCAGCAACGTGGACGTCACGAATTATGGATAGTTTTGAGCGATGGTCTCTTCTTTGCATTAACGTCCGCACTATCAAATACCACAAAGATCATCCTCATAATTAGACCAGTTATTAATTCAGAGGCAGTGGTGCGATTTCCACGTTAAACTGTAGGTATCTTAAAAGCAATCGGCTTTGGGGTTATTAATTAACAGTCCTGTCTTGGAAGCAACAGTAACAACACTACAAGATCGCACCACAATAATATTACACTTATTTCTTATTCATACTTGGCTTACAATACCTACCTTGTGGTACCGTTGCCATTTCAATAATCTAATCTAGTACAATAAACCTAAAACCTAACCTAACCAGGTTATTAGTATATAAATTTTGACGCGCGAATAGTCCCTTCGAAAGAAAATCTTTCGATGCCAATCTAGCTTCGAGTCGTGTTCGCAACAGTAACAAATGTTCTGGAAACCGAATACCACCATCAAAACAGTCCTCGCCAAACATATTAACCTTACATCAAAAGGAAATAAATACCCCTCTTGATGTTTCCCAAGTCTCCGGTTTCTGATGATTCACGGTCACGAAGCCCTAGCACCTACACGTCCTGCAGGATGGCTCCAGGATCCTCCCACTTGGACCACCTTCCAAAACTGTCACTCGGAACGACCGATCAAGGTTGTGACCTCTACCATCGATGCTACAGGGACGTTTCATGTTAGCTCTTTGAACCTAAAATCTGGATATTTTAGATTGTTATTAATATTATACCTTTCTGAAATAAAGACACCCTGGTAGGTATTTTAAGAGGAGTCGGATGCCCAAAAGGGTCAAATTCAAATTCATTTTTTATGTTATTCGGAATAATTGGTTCTGTCTGCTAAATTTGACACATTATTTATTTAAATATGGCGACTCTAAGTATATTTAATTTGGGTTAGTTTAGTTGCTAGGCGATGTGTGATATTTAGTAAATGTATTTTTAAATGTTATTTCTCAAAAACTATGTTTTTTAACCTTTATATACTTGTATCTCAAGGACCACAAAATATATTTTCATAACTTTTTATTTTGTTCAGTAGGAAGTGAACTACAAACAGAACAGAGGAACAGAGCTTACGTCGCTGGTTACAAATTTATAGCTTCTAAAATAATGAAAATTTAGACAAAAAAACATAAACATGTTTGTATTTACTTCCCTGTGGGAAATAGGTTAGATTATGTATACGTCTAAAGTGAAGTTTTCAGTTCACCTAAACAGCTTTTCTTATTCTTTTATATTAAATATTCAATACAATAGTAGTTTCCATGGAAACCTGTTACATATTTTCCATCTTAAAAATCACCAAAACCCCCCCAGAGCTAAGACATATCCATGTCAAAAAAATATAAAAAAATATTTTGAGATGTGATAAAACAGTTTCCTATGCTCTATTTACAGCTTAAGGCTACTAAATTAAGGTTATAAAATCCTTATGTCAATATCGTAAGAGTTGACTGAGCAACAGGTACTTGAACATTACAATTACAACAAATTAAACATACAATACAACTATACAATTAAACATGGGCGGTAACATAGGGACTTCCAACTTCCTAATTACGAATGAGAAAATGATGATTGTGGCGCGATCTTGTAGTCTTGTTACTGACTAAGTCTGACATGTTCCTAAGACAGGACTGTTAATTAACAGTCCAACAGCCAATTTATTATAAGGTAACTACCGGTTCAATGAATTCTAAACCACAAATTACCTTTGAATTACGAACTAGTCTAATTACGAGGATAGTCTTTGATCATAGTATTCACTATTGTGGACGTTAATCCACACTAGAAATTATTAAATCCACTGACCATCCCTCATAACTACACAATTCGTGACCTTCAAGAATCTGGATTACAGGACTCGTCACCGTCCCAGTCTAGGATGAAGAAATAATAGGAAAGAAATTGCAAAAATGGAATCTGGTTATACGATATTATAATATTGATTTCCAACCACCATCTTGTAATTAATTTAAAAAAAAACTGAATTAATTTTAAAATTGAATTATGAAGATATGGAAATTATTTTTCTGGAATGATAACAATATTAAGGTAGACATATTTTTCTACATTTAGCATCAGAAAGAATTAATTACTTAATTTTCATTTAAATTCCCTCTTTCCTATATTATATTTATTAATAATAATACATCCCTGAAATTGTATTACAACGAATTTGTAATAATTCTTGGGAACCACTTTACTTTTTTATAGTAACTTAATTTTTAGATTTTACCCTTTCCTTCTCTGTCTCTCTCCTTTCATTTCTTTTCATTTCCTTTTTCTTACATTTTTTAGATTCCACAAAAATGTTTATGCTGTTTTAGTAATGACAATTTTTCCTTGCTTTTTATGTAGAACAAGTTCAATGGGTCAAGATCACCCAATAACATAAGGCAAAGTTATTTGTATCCAGTTCAACTTACCCGCTCGAAGAGGAAACCTCAAGGAGAATCCACCACTTAACATTTTTGTCTTTGATTGTAAATAGAATTTTACCTAAAAAACAAGAGTTGTTATTTTAATTGTTAAGAAATGAAGGCATTCTATAGGCAATTAGTACGCTATGAACATCCCACCTCTACACTGAAACCTGTTTGTTTTATCACCATTATTTATAAGCCATTTTATAAATATAACTGTTTATAATACCTGATGGGATTCTTATCGGGTTTATAGTTTTCTCGTCAGACATTTATAGTAGGTTGTCCAGCCTTGTCCGATAATGTATGGCTGATTGACTCCAACTAGCGTATTGTGCTGAAACCCCTCTCGCAGCAGACCTGTATTCTCTGGGACGTTGCTTTGGACATTATTTGTCATTAAAATTTCAATGTTACGATACGTCAGCAAAGTAAAAGTGGTAATAAACGTCATAACAGCTGGCCAGGGACTACAACTATACATGATCTTGTGTACCACAGGAAGGGAGGATACTGTGAACCTTAAACCTACAATACGGAGGCGTGCGCTGTTATCCACTTGTTGGAGGTTGCAAATTGTGGATAGTTATGAGCGGTAATCAGTGGATGTGACATTCCCTGGTGTGGATACCGTCCGATCTATTGAATCTCTTCCTGTCCTTCTTAAATGCCAAAGGTTTCCTGTAAGATTTTCCGTGAAACCGGGAAAACCCTCTTGACAGGTACGGTGGCGATGTCCTGTAATCCTGCTACTTGGAGGTCACGAATTGTGGATAGTTGTGAGCGATGGTCGGTGGGTCTAGTGTTTTTCGTGTAGATTAACGTCCGCACTATTGAATACTTTATGTTATTCGCAAAAACCATTCTAAAAATTGACCAATTTGTCAGAGGACGGCTAACAGAAATAACAGATAAATTGTAGGTTTAGTTAAATCGGCTAGTGGGACCTAAATATCTCCATAGAGATTTAAATAATTGAATGAATTTATACAAAAATTAGCAGTTAGTATTAGGACAATCATCTTACACTTTCAAACTCATTAGCCAACTTTTATATACCTTCCTTGAGGTAAGGCCGATCATCAAAAAAAAAGTACGTTTTGTTTGCTTTAAATTGGTTCAAGTCCTAATAAAATCAATCAATAAGCTCTCGAAGACCTATTTTTGAGTCGTATTATGCATAGTACAAAACACACACACACACATGGTATTACGGAGCATGTAATCTATCAAAAGTTTTTCTATTTAGTGAAGAGATTCCAGCAGTGTTTCCACACAAGTATTTTGTATTTAAAGTTATTTTGTTAGTTTTTAAGCCTACAGTGTAAACACTTTGTGTTGTTCCTGTTCAAAAAGTTTGTAAAAAAATATTTCGGGTTTTTATTCATGATTATAAGTAATCTTTCAACTTAAAACTAAATACAATGCAACTCGTATAAAAGATTGATTTACTGCTAGTTGTTCCAAAATAGTATATTTCATCACTAGCACCAAAAACGGGTGTTTTTGATACGAGCACAAATTTAACAGCCGAGGCTTACCAAGGCTTTTTTGGTGGGCAGTATGATGAACTCTATTGTCATACTCAAAATAAAATAACTCGTAAAACATAAATTATCACCTTATTTAGTATCAACAGAAGTCAATAGTTGTCATCTATTTGTATTGCTTTAGACTAATCAGCTGTTTACGCTGATTACGTTTCAGCTGTTTCTCACGTTGTAGCAGTTCTTTCTTGATTCCTTATTGTTTGTTTAGGTTATTTCAGTGTTATTTATTATTATCAATAGTTCGATCTCAACAATTCGATAGTTTGATATTATAGTCGATTATCAGTTCCAAAATTGATATCCGTAGCGTACAAAATTCACAACTACTGGATAGTGATGCAGTTACTTTATCGATTATTTACAATCGAATGCTGGCCTTGAATCAAAACTATCATCAACAATGATCTTTTGCGGTCTAGGACTAAAAAATCATCATAATAATAAGTTTAGTCCTCGGAAGAAAAAAACACAGCTTTTGCTCTTCAACATAAGTAACTAAAATATTTATTTTTGAAACAGTATGACGAAAATTAGATTATACTGTATTGCTTCCAAGCCGTTGCTTATAATTTAAAGTATAACTCACAAAAGTATAAACAATTGGGCTAGTGATTTATCATATACAAATTGAAAACTAGGAAAAAGTAACTATTATTTTTACGTAATAACACGTTGACAGAGCCAGTTCCACGAAGGCCGCCCTTCTTACCGCATAAGGGACGGGTTCGTTGGTCACAGATTCAAAACCAGTTCGCGTCTATTTCCATCCTCAGTGATGTTATTTTTGTCCCATTGTGAATACCATCCATCGCCAAACGGCATAATGGAGTCATAAATCACAAGTGTATCTTGTCTCAGGTTATACGGTTTTGTAAAAAACTGGACTTGGGTGTTCCCTTTGATTTGTAGATTTCCTTAGTTTCGATTAGACGTTTAAAACACCAATTTAAATCTTATCTGTGGGAGTTTAAATTATTGATGACGGTGGATTTTAAAAAAAATAAGAATATAATTAGCTCAAGGTAAAGGAATTTAAATTGGAAAATACTATTGAAAATCCAAAACAAAAAGTTACCACATATCATTATCAAAACCACATAACTGGCTAAATAAGTAGCCCATCGATATAAACAATCCTAAAATCATAGTATCTAGTAATCTTGTGATTTGTAAAATGTTCTCAATTTACATTAAAAGTGCTAGAGCTATAGATATAAAGATATCGTTCATAAGAGAAATACAGAGTTAAAACGCCTGGTTTGTGTCTTTTAATTAATAGCGCAAAAGCCAATGTTTAGGCATCTAACACAATTAAGGGAACTGCAGGTTAACGTGGGATCCGAACAACTTTTGCCTCTGAATTATTACGAAATAGTCTTATTCTGAGGATGTTCTTTGCGGATGAACGTTGTACTCAATAGTACGGACGTTAATATACACCTTAGAATATCAAATCCACTAACCATCGCTCAGAATTACCCACAATTTTTGACCTACAATTAGTATCCATAAATGCAGTCTTGGGAATAATTTTTATATAAAGTACTATATCATGTAATTCAGTGTTTGCTGACAAAAACACTTATACCAAAACCCTATTTTTATAACATCAAGTGAAACCCCTATCTGTGAGACCTTTATATGATAAACAACGGTTTCTACTGTCTTATATCAAACCTAATATCAGCAAATAAAAGAATATACAATTTAAAGAGAATTGAGAAGTAACAGATAATCTAATTATAAAAAAGTTTGTTTATTTTCACTTGGCATAACTTAAATCAACATAAGTTTACAGCAAAAATTTTGTAGTCGATAAAATAATCTCGATTAAAAAAAACCAAAACATACTAAGAAATAACATTTTGTGTGTACATATGTTTGAACGTGTTGTTGAATGTGGATCTATTGACCAACAATATAACCGTGGATGGTTATATAATAGTATAGTTATAGTATAGGCGAAAAGCGTCAACCGAAACCGTCGGTCAGTGAGACCCGGACGTTTACAAAAATCAATAAATCACTTGGAGGCGCTCTGAGGAAACTGAGCGAAAAGTACGTCAAGGCAAGGCCAGAGAGATGGTGTTAGGGGAAGGTATTGAGAAGGGTAGCTCCACATTCCAGTCAGTGTTTCAAATATGACGCATTGAAATTTCCCAGAGTTCTGTGAGACCGGGGTTTCGGTAAGATCATGCCACAATCATCTTACTTCCTACATTCATTCCATTCCATTACATCTATTCCTCAATCATACGTGGCTTAAAATACCTACCTAGGTCGCATTTTTAAAGATAATAATAATTAATTATATTACGTCATGAATCTGAATGATTAAAAATATAGTTCATCTTTGACCCAAATGTCGGGGAGAAACTGGAAAACAAAAGGTAATGAAATAAGATAAAACGTATATAGGAAGGTTGACAGGCGGCAGAATGTCAAGGAGGAGTGCAATCGTGTAATGTCATGGACCAAACCCACTGATCGGGCCTCGTTAATCTGCAGTGTTGGTACTACTGTGTACCCCTTGAGCTCATTAAAATAAATTTGCCACAGTACTTAAATTGGTTGGACATAGAGGGAGTGGCAAAAGTAACTGACGGTTCGTCGTTGGTCTTTACTTTTTTGAGAAAGGTAATTGAAGGGTTACAGTTAACCAACACTGTTAACTAGAGTAAGCATATAGTACCGGAGGTTTAGGTGGAGGTGGATGTCTAGCTGGGGTCTACCGCGACAATAAATTCGTTTTATTTATCAGTTCTATCGTGGTGCTTTGCTCGATACTTCTTCGTTATTGGCCCGTTCAAGGCATCTATCTCATCCCTCAATTCAGTCCACTTTAAACTTACCAAAGTGCACCTATGTGTGCTCTTGAGTTTCTCTACTACTCATTTGTTCCTCTGTCATTTCATTCATTACTTAGCACGTAAGTTTATCTTGCCTTCTTTTATCAGTCTTAAGTAAGGTTAAATATTTTGAGGGTTTACTACAATGAAGATGTAATCATTGCAGTCCACAGTCAGCCAGCTTTGTGGAACAAGAGCCACAAGCAACAGCACGACCGACACTTCTTAGACAAGGAGTGTAAAGAAATTTCCATAGAATTAAAATAGCGAAATACAATGGGAGACTGACTGTGCGATATGAGTGGTGGAGGAAAACATTGCTCTAAACCTCCTTCACCATACAATACATACCTCCGCCTATACCTATATCTCATCAACATAAAAGTACCCTTTTAGAATTTTGGACCATTCTTAATCTCTGATGTGCAGAGGAAACTCCTAAGTAGATTTGGTTTCAGCAATTAAAAACAACTACTTGCTCTGCAAATGAAGTAATTAACTTTTTTTAACATCACCATTTTTTAACCACAGTTAGGTGACATTTCCTGGATCCTCACCTCAGTGTTTGCAAATTTTTCCTTTGGGTCTTTCTGAAATCAAAGGTGTACGTGCACAAACCTCGTACACCAGAGTTGAAAGTGGCGCTAACTCAATTGATTACATCAATCAATCACGTGATGTTAGGCAATGTCTTCGATAAATGAGACAGGTATGACCAAGTATGGACATCACTTGAATGATTTTATTTTTAATTAGGCTGTCTTTATGCGTTGTGTGTTTTCAAATTAAGGAAAATATGTGCTGTATAATTTGTTTTATACTATCTTAGCAGTTGTTTTTACAATCGCGTGTTTTTCTTTTGTCATTTCATACTCAATTAAGTGAATCGTTTTGTTTACATTTTAGAATTGAGTAGCAATAAATAATTTATATTTTCTTGTTATTGAAAATGTGCTTTTAATTGTGAAAATAAGGGCGACGACGAGGAAGTGATTCGAATACACGATGCTAACGGATGTTTTTACAATCTCATGTTTTCTATTGCTATTTCATACTCAAGTAAATGAGTTGTTTTTGTTTATAATTTAGAATTGTCTAGCAATAAATAGTTTCTATTCTATTAGATTAAATTGTGCTTTTAATTTTCGAAATAAGACATTAATAGTTGCCGTCTTTTGTCAAATATAATTAGTGAATATTGTAAAACATATTCAAAAACGTTCAACAAAGCCGTCAGTCATTTTTGCACTCCCTGTACAAGTTAATGCGACCTTCTTTCTTATTGGGGGTTTCATAGGCTTAAAGGTCCTGAATCAGTTTGACCCGAAAACTTTAGGGTCTCGTGTAACCATGTGGAAGCTTTTCCACCAGATAAGGGTTGCTGAAGGAAGAATCTCTGGAAGCATGCTGAGCGAGTTATGGTCTGCTGTCTAAATAAATTGCAACGTTAGCCGGAGAATCTTTATAGAATGTTTGGTACCTTATACGTGCATTTACTTTGATTAAGTAGAGAGTAAATATTGAAAGTTATTGCTTATGAGCCTTACATAGGAAAACATGTTTGTATTCACTTCCCTAAAGGAAATAGGTTAGATCATGAATATGTCTAAATGAAATGTTTTCAGTCCATCTCAACAGCTGTTCTTATTCTTTAAATTAAAAATTCAATACAAATAGCTCTGGTAGTTTCTATAGAAACCTGTTACACATTTTCCACCTTAAAAATCACCAACACCCTCCCAGAGCTAAGACATGTCCATGTCAAAAGTTGAATATGTGTTTTTACTAGGCAATGGTAACGCACACGCTCGGAAAGTATAACGCTCCTGGGTCGAGACTGTGACGGGTGACTCCTGTCAGGGCATGATCATTCACTTCTGGCTAGCCTATTTGACTATCACCTTTGGTACCTCACTGTCTTTATTCACCACACATGCCGAACAGTGATGAAACATTGAAGATTTAAGACGTCTTAGATTCACCATCTTACAATAATACTTTATTTACATTTTCTGTACAGTACTGGTACGGTAGCTAAGGGGTGACGCTGAGGTCTAGTAAGAGAAAAACTGCTGGATCAAAACCGGTGGCCGGCGACTCCTGTCATACCATGACCATTCACCTCTGACCAGCCTAATTGACTCACGCCGCTACGGTTTCCACTGTCTTTAATTTACCACAATTTACCCCTTAATTATATTAATTTACCCCTAAGCCCTTGTTAATAGGAAGTTAAGGTTTAAAAACACGACAGACCTAATCAGCTCTGATGAGGCCTTCCAGTATACTATACTACTAGATGGACAAGAGTAAAGACCTGTTGCAATAAATCATGGGTATAGACGACAATACTATAAGCTACTTGGAGGTCAAGAATTGTGGATAGATGTGAGCGATGGTCGTTGGGTGTAGTGTCCTCTTGTGTGGATTAACGTCCGCACTATTGAACACTACATTAATCCGCAATGACCATCCTCATATTTAGACCAATTCGTAATGCAGAGACCGTGGTTCGGATTCCACGTTAAACTGTAGGTCCCTTAATTGTCATCGGCTGTTGGGCTATTTTATAACCTGTCTAAAGAACATGTCAACCTTAGTCAGTAACAAAATTACAAGATTGCGCCACAATCATCTTACACTCAACCCTTATTTATACTTGGCTTAAAATACCTACCTTGTGGGATGTTTGCAATTTCAATAATCTAATCTAATCTAATCATAGGGGAGTCTTCATTGGTGTCTAAGCGATACATGGGTCATGTTCCTACAGTAGTAACAATAGGTATCGTGTGACCTACAATACAATATACAACACATATATACAATACAATGTCTTTATAATGGAGGGAAAATACGTTGTATTTAGAACCATTTAATACTTAGCGACTTTATTTAATGCGCAAATAAAGTATAAATATGTAAAAAAGAGTTGAGATTTGCTCACCGGAATTATTTTATACAAACTCAGGTCTTCAAAGGTATTGAGCAAATTCTAGACCTTACTGGGTCTTTTTTCTATGCCAAATCGCAATCTTCAAAATGTCTATACATTTTACCAGGTTAAGTTTCAGCTAAATACACATGAAAACTATTTTTAATACCTCTCCTAACCTACAAGCAGACACATGAAACCCATTTATTTGTGATTTACACTTACCCAGAACCAATTTTCACTTAAACTCATTCTCCTACTGTTATGAGTTACCTCTCGCATAGAAGTCTTCGCTACAGCAAGAATATTAACACCTCAGTTAAGTGTTGAAGAGAACATCAACTTTGTAAACAACAATTTAAGTGGCAGAAACATTCTTGGACGAAACATAAAACACGGAGAGGGCCGCGGAAGATGAAGATGCCTCTGCGGGTCGTCGGTATTTCAGCCAATCGCGTGTTTTTCCCTGTCGCGCCTCTTATACTGCCCATTGTCCTTTTCTTGGAACCCGCGACCCGCGAGGTATTCTCCAAGTTTGGCTTCGCACTCGCCATTTCTTTTTCGGATGTTTGAGCGATGTAACAACCTCGAGAGAATTTATTTGTTTCGCGAAATGAAAAAACCTATCCTTCTTAACTTGGAAGTCGATTCACTGTGATGTTGTTAGGCGTAAAGATGGTTTTGTTTTAGAAAAACCTGTTTTGGTTGTATGTTTAATGGATAAGAAAAAGAATTTGCCACATTGCACAATTTTAATCAGAATATATATGACACAATATGTTAAATACACGCAGCTGTACTATACTGGCACTAACGTTGTATTAAATAAAAAACACTCAATCTCCCACCACCATAGGCCTAGATCCTGTACGGTGAATTAAATACAGCGTGGTACCGTAGCTAGCTGGCTTTTAGGTAGTTACTGAAATGGTGACCTCAGAAGGTATTTTAAGCCAAGCATGTGTGAGTAATAAGTGTAAGATGATTGCGGGGTGATATTTTCGTCTTGAAAATGACTAAGGCTGATATATTCCATATACAACACTGTTAATTAATAGCCCAACAGTCAATGGAATATCCTAAGGGACCTACAGTAGTTTAACCTTGAGTTCGAATTACTGCCTCTAAACTACGAACTGGTCTAATTATTAGGATGGCGTTAATCCACACACGAGAACACTACATCCACCGACCATTTCTCACAATTATCCACAATTCGTGGCCTCCAAGTAGCCGGATTTCAGGACAGGTAGGATACCATTTCAGTCATAAGTCGTCATATTTCACCATTCCCATTATTTTAGTCACCAAACTACCTAATTTTCAGAGAAGTAATAAATCTATAAGTCAATCCAAATCCAGGCTCGGGCCATGCAACACACCGATAAGGTTCATACTCCAACTCAACAAACCCAAAGTCTTACCCAAGAAAAAAGGTTTACCCCAGGGAGCACTAAACTTTTACTTTTAGAGCTAATTCCCTGCCCACTTGACTCCGAGGGCGCGACAAGTGAGTGTTCTTCATAGAGGGTACTCTTTCCAGGTGGACAGGTGGATCATGCTCAGCCGGGAGTCAATGAAGCCTTCTGCAGATGTAAGAAGGGACCAAGCAGATAGGATAGACAGTCACACTGGATAACCAAAGAACGAGAGCTGACTAGTACTAATGGTGGACTAACAATGATGAGGTTCGCAATCAATGGCTATAGTCACTTCAAACCGGCTACCGGCTCTGTAGTAGCCCAAGGGTTACGCTCTGGCCCAGAAGGTTAAAGGTTACTGGATAGAAACCAGCTGCCGGTGATCATGTCAGATCATGAGCGACTATCTTTGGCTAGCCTCTGTAACTTACACCGCTACGGTACCTATTAGTTAGATTAGATTATTGAAATGGCGACCATACCACAAGGTAGGTATTTTAAGCCAAGTATGAATGAGAATCGAGTGTAAGATGATTGTGGCGCGATCTTGTAGTCTTGTTACTGACTAAGGCTGACATGTTCCTTAGACAGGACTGTTAGTTTATAGCCCAACGGCCGATGGCAACTAAGGGACCTACAGTTTAACGTGGAATCCGAACCACGGCCTCTGAATTACGAATTGGTCTAATTATGTGGATGGTCTTTGCGGATTAACGCAGTATTCAATAGTGCGGACGTTAATCCACACAAGAGAACACTATACCCACCGACCATCGCTCACAACTATTCACAATTCGTGACCTCCAAGTAGCTATAGTTCACACATAAATTGAATGTCATTTAACAACGGTAAACGGTAACATTTAACCAATGGTAAATATATATAAATAAAATGTGAGTTTTATCTGTACATTGCTCAGAGTTATTATTTTGTTTTGTTATTTTTACGTTTCGTGCGTTAGAGAAGTCGAAACAAATTTTGCCTCAATTTGTTCCTGTCCAGGAGGCATTTTACACCGTCTTCTCCGAAAAAAACGTGGTAACTGGTAACATTGAAACTTATTTCATGCATTCCCTACATTCCAGAGAAGGGTTTTAAATGCTTGAAATTGTCCGCCGACCCATGAAAAGTAAATAATGATAATTTAAAAACCCACTTTTTACGCGATAATAGTCGCATTTTGCTTTCGGTTTTCAATGCATCACCTACTGGTAATAATCAGCTGTCTTTTTAGTTTGATGTTTAAAAGATAAATAAACAACTGTCAAATTAAAATCAACATTTAGTTAGTTTATATTGGTCGAAATTTCGAAATCATACTATAATCAAAAGTTATTTTAACGTAGAACTTATTTTAATAATGGTATAAATATTACAATCTCGTATTTAATTGTACAGTAATTATATATAATAAAGTATTAATAAAGTATTTATTTGTTTTCTTTGAACTGATTTGTTCAGGTTTACATTTTGGTATGACTATTTTTCTTCTTTTACTAAATCCTACAACCCGTACAAAGGACGGAGTTACTGCTAGTCTAGATACAAAATGAACTTCACACATAAAAACTAGATTTATATGGAAAAATGTTTGTATTTACTTCCCTGTTGAAAATAGGTTAGATCATAGATATGTCTAAAGCGAATGTTTTCTGTTTATCTAAACAGCTGTTCTTATAACAAAACTATGTCACTAATCAAATAGCGCCACTGTTTCAAATTGTGGTCGCGCAAAATGCTAACACCCCTCTAAGGCATAATATTCATGTCAATAAAAGATTTAGTTGTTGAACAACTGGAAATTGACTAGTATTTATAAAAACCCTCTGATTTTAGTTCTAAGTCTACTTAAGTAGTTTTTGAGCACGGTTATTTGATTTGAATCGTTACATAACTGTTTGGCTAAAAATCTCCATATATAGTAAAATACTGACGTAAGCCGTTCGTCACATTGATCAAGGTCGGTGAACTACAAATGAGCCCGCACTCTCCTCTAGCCTCTGTCAGCTCCGAACAACCTGATTGGTCAAGCTTAGGGCCAATCCCAACCGACGACCTTGCAGTAGGTCAGAGGTCATTCCCTCACAGCTCAGCTGTCGTTGTACCACCTGATTATCATGTCAGCTGATACACGATATTGCCGGCTTGTTAAATTTGAAGTTGTTACGATTCTACTTTGAATAAATTTGAGTTTCAGTTCCATTTGTTCGGTTCTTCCTCATAAATCTCTTTTAAAATGAATGCTGTTTCGATTTAAATATAACTTTGTTAATTAGTGGAAGATGGAATAAGATGAAATAAATGAGCTGGTCTTTGTCAGTAACTAAGATACAGTTATAAAATTGAATCCCTTTCACCTTAAAAAATAACTACCTAGTTTGGTCGGAGTCTCACTATGAATATGGATATGCTAATATTCATGAGTCTCCTTAATAGCTTTACGTTTATTTGTTTTCATGTGTTTTTTTCTTACGTTTAAAACTACAGAATAATCTACTGGCATTTTTGTTTTGAGCTCAAAATCTTCTTGTTTAAATGTAAAATTTCAAAATAATTTAGAACACAAAACTTTCTTTTATCACAAAACACTTCAGTGTTACCAAAGTTATATATTTTGATTTTTACCGTGAGTAGTTTCATTTGGATGAATTCTAAATGTTTCAAGGATTTTCACAAATGAAACCGAATGAGTACGTTTCAAGGCGAGCCATCCTTCCGAACGTCAGAGGAGAATACGACTATCAAAATAATTTGTCATTTTTATTGTCAACAACCGAACGCCCACAGACGTATTACACACGTCAACGACTCAGGAAATCACTCAAATTTTATTTTTCACCACCATTCTTGAATAAACCACTTAGTTAGGCAACTTCAAAATAAAATGAGCAGGAAGTCCATTGAACGTCCGAGACGGTGAGCCTCCTCCACACGGCTCTGTCGCGGTCACCAGAAGGATCATTGGCGACAACAAAAGGATTTACCGTCCTCCAGTTGATGAGACGATACGGTTAAGCCCAAACTGGCAGCCAAGGTCAAGGTTGAACACGTTCAATCCGGCAATATTTGCATGGAAATGGTGCCAGTGGGCTTTTGTTTTCATCCTTAATTTTGTAAATTTTACCTTCAGGAAATTACTGAGTTGTTTTTAAAATTTGTTGAAGTTTTTGAAAACCACTTTATATGTTTAGCTGTGTGGTTCGGTGGTTTTTGGTACTATTTCCTTATTATTACCTTGGCGATTGGCAATTTTCACGACCAAAATTTTAAACAGTGACGTCATTTGGTTAGTGACGTCATAGTTTGGTTGTAAGAACAACTGTTTAGATGAACAGAAAATATTCACTTTAGACATATCCATGGTCTAACCTATTTCCTATAGGAAAGTAAATACAATATTTGAAATGGTGACCTACCCATGCACGAATCAATGTATGAATAGGAAATTAGTGTAAGATGATTGTGGCACGATCTTGTATAATTTCGTTACTGACTAAGGCTGACATGTTATTTTAACAGGACTGTTAATTAATAGCCCAACAGCCAATGACATCTAAGGGACCTACAGTTTATCGTGGAAACCACTATTGCATCTGAATTAAGAACTAGTCTAATTATGAGAATGTGCAGACATTAGTTCACATATCCAATCACTTATAACTATCCACAATAATTTGAAACCTCATAAAATTTAAAAAGTAGCTGGGTTACAAAATACGTTAACGTCCCACTTTTGGTTTGATCCTGACAGAAATTTTAACATTTTGTGTTGGTTCGATTGACCGTAAATATAGCTCATAGTCCAGCTGCTTTTGGGCTGTTTATTTAAGGACTCAAAAATTGCAATGACAAATAACTTTAAAACCCAATTCGCTCCGTATATGTGAAACTATTCACATCCTTCTCCGTATAGTGTCAGGACTCGTGTCAAAAACGAGAGACCATAATTTCTTCATAATTAATACTAGTCGTCCCCAGGTTTGTTTTCAGCAGTGCAGATAGCATCTTTTACCTTTAAGGGCGATTTTAACACATCACTCCATCTTAGGTGTCGAGAGATTCCATTAATTAAAGGTCATATCTAACAAGCCGACCATCACTGCTGGCTGGAGTCAGCTGATCGCAATGTGAGATAGCCTATCACCTGTCTCCGGGATGATTTATAAGTCCACGAGCTTTCAACAGTTTTATTGAAACGTAAGTGGATGAGACATGTGAATGGTCGATGAAACTGCGAGATAGACCTATCTTGTTGGGATTAGACGTGCCTACTAGGTAGGTAGCCTAATAGGAGTTGGACAAGTTTGAACCTGTTTGTTTGGTTGAGCTATGATGTAGGTCTATTCACAATTTTGTAATATTTTCCAATACCATCTAGCTCTTATCTAGTTTTGACATGGATATGTCTATAAGGCCTGGAGGATTGTTAGTGATTTGCGAGACACAAAAAGTGTAACGGGAGTGACGTCATATAAGTTAACAGCTGTTTAGAAGAACTGAAAACATTCCTCCTTCACAAATATCCATGATATAAGTTTCCCAGGGAAGTAAATACAATTTTTGGATTATTCGTGGATGTTAGAAATGTTTAGCAGTTAAATATAGCGAGTCGAGTAGGAAAGAATAACAATAAATGTATGAAAACCCAAATCTAATTTTAACAACCACAAAACTCAGAGTGGTAAACTAACTATATGGGTGGTTTAGCTGTTATAGAACTCGCTTCAACTGACGGTCGTCGGTTCAATCCTAGATACAATACTATAAGAAATTCCTGATGGTTCGATACTGGGTCGAGCTAATTTTTTTATTTTCTGCTATACATATACCACTTTTTAAATAGCGGTATAATTGTTTTCTGGTGTAACAGAACCAGTAGATTAGTGGTTTTCTAAAGTTTACTTAATGTATAAGAATCCTATTAACGGTATGAAAATATCAATAACCAAGACCTAACTTAAGTCCGCAGACCGCAGTTTGTCGGTGACCTATTTACTTTGTATTTTATCATAATATACGCGATATTGCCAACCATACAGCGTTCTGCAGACCTTAGTTGGGTTTTGATGATTAATAACATGTCTATCCTTCAATAACTTCTAGAAAAGGTCTGTTTATGTATATATTATTGTTTAAAAAATGTTTGTACTTACTTCCCTGTGGGAAATAGGTTAGATCATGGATATGTCTAAATGGAATGGTCTCAGTTCATCTAAACAGCTGTTCTTATTCTTTTATATTATAAATTCAATACAAATCCCTGGTAGTTTCTATGGAAACCTCTGTTACATATTTTCCATCTTAAAAATCACCAACACACCCCCAGAGCTAAGACATATCCATGTCAAAAAGTTTTTTATTCAACGTAACCAAATACCTGTTTTTCTAAAACTGCTTTCACAATTAGCTATACTATTTCAGAAACTTACGTGTGAAATCGGCATAAAATGAACTCAAATACTCAACCAGTACAATTATTATGTTTTTTAACACCAGAAACCCATTAAACAGCTGTTTAAGCAATGGGTAAGGGGCCTATACGTATAACGGAAAAGATCCCTAAATTTGTTCAGTTCCGCCCTGTGATTCTTGTAGTTTTTACTTTCTTGTAGATTCAACAAGAACGACGACACGGTTACCTAAGGTAACCATGTAACATTTATTTGTTCATTGGGTTACAATTAAAATTATTACACAAAGTAGCGGAACTTTTGTCCCAAAATTGGGTACGTGTGAGCCGAGCCATTCGGTTTTGTGCGTACCCCCCGGGATTCATCCTGAGACACCAACGTTATTAATTACTATAAATTATTCAGGCAAATTAATCAACTGGTATTTGTTAAAGACAAAACTAGACGTGTCATCAAATTCATTACAGTTACTCTTAACTCTTAACTAAAATATACCATAAAATGCTCATTGATCAAAGTATGTCGGTGTCTTTGCACCGCAATAATGCAATAACGATTAATATTAAAAAGTTAATTTAAATTATTTTCCATATTTAAGATGTCTGTTTACTCTATTCGTTTGCTCTCTTTAATGGTGGTACCTTCTCTCTGAATGGTGACATATCCAGGTATGCATTTTAAGTCAACTATGATCGAATGCGGAATAAGTGTCAGACGAGAGATGAACGGATCCGTGTTCCTCTCTAGTAAGACGAATGAGGCGCTATCTTGCAGTCTTGTTACTAGAGTCCAACAGCCAATGACAATAAGGGGCCTACAGTTAATAAACGTGGGATCCAAACTACAAAATTTCGTGTCTCGATTACGAACTGGTATAGTTATGAAGATGGCCTTGGCGGATAATCGTTTATAACAAACCACAATTCATGATCTCCAATAAGTGGCGGTTTCAAATCATCTATAACGTCGCTTACAAACAAAAAGGCGTAAGGAACCAGTTTTTATGTTTGTGTATTCTCCCCATTTATTTAAAAATTTAGCTTTGTATAGTTTTTTCAAAATAAATCAAGATTAATCTTCTAATTAGTAGATTTATCTTAACGCTTCTGAATGTCGTAAGCACAATCGCAATCCATGGGTGGGGTAGGGGACAAAAATCAGCTACATTGGGAAAATAAAGAGTTATAGTTGAGCCTTTATAGCCTTATAACCTTTATAACCTTATACAACCTTTACTTATAACCTTATAAGTAAGTAAGTAAGAGTGTTATAACCTTTTACATCCTCAACACTATATGACCTCCGTCTCAATAAAATATAAGTAAATTTGCCAACAGCGAGATGCATTACGCTGGTAAAACGTCGTTCCCATCCCATTTCCTTACCGTGACCTGCTTTCTTTATTTTGGTTCTTTCTACGCCAGAGGCATTTTGTAATCGAGTCATAGAGAGATTGTACTCAAACACTTTTTGGGAAAGCCGTCCAAATTCAAATGGGCATTCCGGGACGAACCCGTGCCTCTAGTACCGAAGTCCAAGACGGTAACCACTAGGCTAGCAAGACACCCAAAACTACTACTTACTTACATACTTGATAAATCAAATAGGAATATGCTATACCAGAAATTCTATTATCATCAATGATCAGGAATCAGTAATACCTCATAGGTTCATGTATTTTTATACTTATTTAGCTATGTATAAGTGTACCTTTTTGCTGATAGTCTTTCTAAACAAATTACGAAAAGGGAAATCATCTGGAATTATGATCGTTTCGTATTGTGTCGTCTGTTTGCGAACGTTCATCCTCCACCTCCAATGTTTTTGTTTTGCTACAAATGGTTAATATTGTTTTGTTCTAAATTGATTTAATGTCGTTAGACGAAGAGAAAGTAACTATTACTGAAATGACACAATATCCTAATATTAACATTGATAGGCAAAGATATCCTTTTTGTATTGTTTGGACCCCGATTCCCTTATTAACGTAAGTAAAACATAGGTTAGGTTGGTATGTTTCGCTCCCTTTACTGCTGCGATCAGCTTATGGTGTAATAAATTGGTTTGAATATGTCAAGAAATAAATATAATATATAATACCTTTTAAATACTGAGATTATTCTGGCTCATGATGTGTATTGTTTTACATAAGAGTGTCCATGACGTCAGTGGACCTATCAGATAGGTCTGCATTTTGTTTGACCAAAATTATTAGATCCCTTTTCATTTCTCAAGTTAATTGATGTAAATTGTTCTCGTAATTTGGTTCTTGAGGTATTCGCCCTGATTCAATCCTCCCAATTGAATAAATCAAATATTATTGCATTCTTTATCCTCCCCCTTTCCTCCCTTCCTTTTGTGTATTCCCTTCCTTCCTTGTCATCATTTCATTACATTGCTTTCCATATTTTCTTTAGACATTGTTCTAACAACAAAAATTTTAATATACGTTAATAGAGTTAATAATATAAAATCAAATTACCAACCATAACAATGTTTTCTTATGCACAGAGATACATTATCACACACCATATTCTTATCCATGTGTAGTTGAAATGATTATTAATTAATACTGCAATACCTCTGACTAATATGGCAACCTATCCAGGTAAGTATTTTAAATATGAATGAGAAATGAGTGTAAGATGATTGTGGCGCGGTCCTGCAGTCTAGTTACTGACTCAGGCTGACAACAGTCAATAGGGACCTATCTAAGGGACTTACAGTTTAACATTGGATCCAAACCACAATTTTACCTTAAGTACACTTTACTTGTAAATATCTAAAAGTTGTGATCTCAAAGTCGATGGATTACAGGACCCCGCTGTCCCAGTCATCAAGTCTTGACGTCATTGATTTATTATTGAGTCACCTCGTTTAATACCTACATGCATAAGCCAAGAATTAATTAAAAATATAATTAATTTTACTTTTAAGGTGAAGGTAAAAGTATAAGTGTAATCTAATGCTGGCCTCACACTGATGCAGCATTTCACCTGAAGCAAATTTTGTGAGGTAAAATGTTTCGCTGGGTACTAGCGCCCCGTGTATTTCAATGTGAGGCGCCTCACAACGTTAACTTGATGATTGTGTGCGCCTCCATTGCATTACACAGGGCACTAGTACCCAGCGAAACATTTTGCCTGTACACTTGCTACAGATGAAACGCTGCATGAGTGTGTGGCCGGCCTTAGATGTCAGTTTAGCTTTGTCATTTTAATAATTATTTGCCAGATGGTTCTAAACATCAACAATCAATAACTATGAAATTAACACAATGAGTTTCAACCATAAAACAATGTAGGCCCTATGTAATTTTGAAACCAAAAAATGGACACTTGTCCATGTATACAAAGAAAAACAAACAAAGGGGGAGAACAAGGTTAAAAGCAATGAAACCCTTGTTGTCAAAGAGTTCAAAAATGTACAGTAATGTTTACGTTTCAATTGGACTAATATTTAAAAGTATATAAATGATACATAGGTACGAGTCTTAAATTGGTTTCTTTCTTCTCTTTGTTGTTAACAAACTAATTCTAGAGTTATTATTTTAATGTAATTTGACTTTGTGGAAAGTTTGTAAAGAACGACAATATTTCTGACTGATTTGCAGATGGATTTTTCCGTTCATCGGGCACATGGGTATTTGCACCTCACAAGGGATTATCAGAGATTTCGCTGGCCCCTACTTTGTCAGTGAGGATAACATGGCGTTTGGAAATCCCACCAAATATTGGCAACTGGATCCTGAGAAGGTTGTAGGAGGTGCGGCAGCATGGGACAGAGCCATATCGGAGGCCGCTGATACTTACAAGGGTCGTATGGTAAGTCCGAGCTGGTTAACGATAGGTCAATCTTTCTAACGTTAAAATATTTTTATTATATTTAATATGATGATCTTTAACCTCATGGAATCCATGCCCATATATATGCGAGCAGACAACTGACCCGCCAGCGGTCCACATATGTGCAAGCTGACATCAACTTTTTATTTTCGTCGTTGTTTTTGCTGTTGCACTACTATGTTGTATTAGGTATGGATACGTTCAGGAACATCTTGGAAAATTGTGGGAGTTTTAGTTTTGTTCCATTAGTCTGCATCACTGACTATTTGTGTCGTTCTTATTCAGCTCCCAGCTGTAATTTTAATGCATGCTTGTGTTGTTTGTGTTTATGTAAACAATGTGCGATGGTTTCACGATCTAACTGGCTTTGTGAGAATGAAATATCAGAATATTTATCTTGAGATGATTTTAGTGATTTATCTAACGATGACGGTGATAGTGAAGAGGGACCTTCTATTTGTATCCATGACCTATGCATCGAGTTCAACTAACCTCTACAGCGATCCCCTTTCCTGGCCCAATTTTATTGACACTATTGATGTAAATAGTAAATATATATTTGAAATATAATTAAATAGCATTAGATAGTAGAATATTATACAGCCTTTATAAATTGTTCACTGCTTTATCAAAATCATAATAAAATTTTCTAAAAATTATCTTTTCTGTGTTTTGCACTTTTACGTATTTTTGAACATATCACCTACATTATATAGTATTCATTCGATGTCATATACATTTCACATAGGATGGTTATTGATATTTATACTAATAAAGTTTTTGTCTATCTATAACCAACCACCAACCTAACTTAATTCTGCAGAACTCTGTTTATGAGTGATGTCCATTGATGTTTACTTTTATTGGTACCATAATTTCTTCTTAAGTATCCTTGTAACAATGGCTAGCCCATGTGGGAACTGAAGTAGGATAAAGATGGACGACAAGGATGGTGTATCTTGTTATCCAGCTACTTGGCGGTCACAAAATTTAGGATAGTTATAAGCCATACCCTGCAGATGTCATATTCCCTGGTGTGGATTATAAATATTGGATTGAAATACTAAGTTCATCTGCAGTATCATTCTATAAATTTGACCAGTTCATAATTCAGAGGTAAAATTGAAGTTCAGATCCCTCGTTAAACTGAAGGTCCCTTTGACACCATTGGCTGATAGGTATTAATTAACAGTCCTGTCTAAGGAACATGTTAGCCTTAGTCAGTAACAAGAGTACAAGATTGCTCCACAATCATCCTACGCTCATTTTTCAGTCATACTGGTCCTAAAATACCTACCTTGGTAGGTTGCCTTTTCAAAACGGTACCTAATAAAAGTATCGAAGTATAAAGTTTTTTTACTGTCTCCTCTAAATAAGCTTTACTAGCTCTTCATTTCAATACTAAATGACCTGACAGACGTTGTCCTGACTTTAATGTGAAATGGAATAATAAATTTCTGGTTCACATTACAGCTCAGTTAAATGAAAAGATTCCAGCATAAATTATAACACTTTTTACCTCAGTTATTAACCCTAGAAGTGGCTAGCTTTTTACTCTTAACTGTAACATAAAAATAATTACTAATATCTTCTTGAAATATCAAAGTTTAAACAAAAAAAAACTTAAAACATGCCCCCCCCTTATAACCACTAACCACAAAAGCAAAACAGGTGTCCACTGCAATCCCAATTAAGCCTACAAATGCCGTCAACTTTCACCCAAGCCGGTCACCGTTTATTTAAGGTGGGCCCTCCACTCCACTATACCACACATTTGCAAGCCAAATTGGGATTGCTCATGGTCGGGATTCGAACCCTAGCACTTCCGAATGGCTAGAACGTTACGCTCGTCAGCGTAGCGCGTTAGCCGCCTCGGCCATCAGTGCCTAGGAGAAGAAAGCGCTTACTTGGTTATAGACCTGCCCGGTGGCAGGCTCGTGTACTACGAGAGCAGTTTCGGTTGTTGGCCCCCAGAGGGAAACACTGTCGCGTAAGCGATAGTGTCTAACAAGTCCACAAAACTGACGACAGATGCCTCCACCTGCCTATTCTTATTGAATATGTAAATGCATCGTAAATTACGACTTTGCCATTTCTAGGGTTAAAAAAGCTTTGAACTAGTACAATAACTTCTAAATCCCTGAGAAAATAAAAACCAAAATCTAAACAAATAAACACCTTTTTCTAACTCATTCAAATTTTAGTATTGATTATGATCAAACAAACGGCATTGGAAATTTTAAAATATTAGTTACTGCCATCTAGTGGATTAATTTTTAATGGTTTGGGATAAGACTAGAGGAGTATATTGTCCCTCAAGTTCTTATATTAATGATTTATTTGTTCCCAAATTATAAATATAACCACTTTTCCTCATTAAGGGAAAAATGTTTACTATATACTAAGTACATTATGTTTTATGAAATGTATTTGATTGATATTTAATCATGATAGTTTCTTTATAATTGGAAATGATCTCTTTTGTAACTCACAGAGATTCAAAATAAAAGTATTTTCCACCAATTTTACCAATATTAAGGCCACCAATTTTAAGGCATTTTAAACAGTTTTTAAAGTCAAAATACTAAATAATGGTTGGGTGGATTAAAAATTTTCTTTCATACAAACCTTCCCCTTGCGTTAAGGAACAGAAAAAAGAAAGAATCATCCAATTTGGTGCACTCGTTTTCAAGTAATGGAGTCTCGTCATGTAAAGAGATTGTGATTTATTTACATAGAGACACATTGGATTTAAATAACCAAAACATATTCTTATCCCTTATTATTATCCCTTATCTTATTTTTTTATCCCTTCTTGCTTGTTTGGTGACCATGTGTGAGAGTAAATATTTTCAGTCTTAAAATTCCAGTCTGGCGAATCCCTTCATTCTAATGTTCAACGTTGGTTATAGTATTCAGATACATTTTTTGGATCTAAACAAATTAAATCAAGTTATTCTGACAAATACCATAGATTGGCATTATCTATAAACAAGCTTAAATCGAAACTTACAAAAACTGCCCCACCTAATTTGAATTATCTTCTCAAACTCTTTTTCTAAAGTAGTTACGTAATCATATTACGTGACAATAAATTGGGGTATCAGTTTTTCACTCCTATCTGCACTCACTACCTGAATGGGACACAATTTAATTAAGGTAATTTAATTTCATATCAGCATGTGTTGTGTTTCCAGCACAACTTGTGCTGTGACAACTGCCACTCCATGGTAGCCAGAGCTCTCAACAACATGCACTACGAAGACAGCACCAGCTGGAACATGGTCACCTTGGCTCTATTGTCATGGCTGCGTAGCAGCTATGTCAGGTATGTCACATTATAACAAGCATACGCTTAAAAGTGGTGGATTGTAAAAATTGTTTACAATTTTGTTTACATCAGTATTAAGGTGGTGCGAGTGATAAAATCTACAATCTCAAAAACAGGCAAGGTAGCTCAGGAGTAATATGCTGGCCCAGTAAGTCAAAGGCTGGTGGATCGAATCCAGTGATTGACAATTTGTGCCACTGTTTTGGGTTTTCGAGGTGGTAATGGACACTGGGCTCTTGAGGCTCTTAATTTTTTAAAAACTACAAGTTTATCTTTTATTTGTTTATTGTGTCTAGTGATGTGGGTTACTGCCTTGTGAGTTAACCCTCCAGCTGCCATTCGCCGGAATCCGGCGATAAAGCCGGCTCGACTTAATCTTCTCTTAGCTGCTCACGGTACATCGCAAATGTACTTTTATATACAGTGAACTCTCCATATAGCGATTCTCTCTATAACGATACTTCCTCTATAACGATTGATATTGACATTAACGTTTGGTCTCCCATAAGAACAATGTATTTTTTCTCTCTAAATAACGATATCGTTCATTCTCTATAATACTTGGAACAATAAATAAAATACAGTAAAACATTACAATAAAACAAAATTTCGAGTCGTACCATTTGACTAGCGATCGTCATTTGGCCTCAAGGTCAATGCCCGTAACCGGTTATTTCCAGTTTTTAGGTGAGGGTGTGGATGAGTCGTCACGAGGGTTGAGGGGCGGGCGGCCAACAGTAGTGGGGGAGTAGCGCGGAAGTTGAGCCAAACAAACACCTCAGTTAGCCACGTGCTGCCTGACTGTTAGTATCGTACCTGTATTTCTCCTTACTGTACTGTGTAGTTATTTAATACTGTTTGGTGTTTTATTCAAACTGTCATGCTACCAAGAAAGCGGAAAGTGCTCACCATTGATGAAAAAGTTGCATTAGTTAAAGCGATTGAAAATGGTGAAAAACAAACTGATGTTGTTCGGCGAACGGGGCTTTTCCAATCGACTGTGGCTACCATTTGGAAGGATAGGCGCAAATGGCTTGACGCAGATGTGCATGGTGGTAAAAAGAAAATGAGAAAGCCTCAGCATGAAGAGATCGTGCTATTCAGCAGTGGTTTCAACAGCAACGCATGAATAGCATACCACTCTCTGGACCTTTGATCAAAATGAAAGCTGAATCTTACGCTAAGGAGCTTGGCATTCCTGATTTTAAAGCTTCTGAGGGTTGGCTGAGCAAGTGGAAGCAGCGCCACAACATTAACTATGGGCAGATCAACGGAGAGGCTCGTGACGTCAATAAGAACATCACAGATGGCTGGCTAGAAAATGTATGGCCTAATCTAAAGTCTCGTTATCCTGCCGAAAACATTTTTAATGCTGACGAGACGGGTCTTTTTTACAGGTTGACGCCAAACAAAACCTTTAAATTTAAATCAGAAAAGTGTATTGGAGGAAAGCTGTCGAAAGAAAGAATTACAGTTTTGGTGGCAGCTAATATGACAGGATCAGTGAAGAGAAAACTGTTAGTGATTGGGAAATTTAAAAATCCCCGTGGTTTTAGAAACATCAAACGTCTGCCTGTCAACTACAATTCGAACAAAAGTGCTTGGATGACATCTCAAATCTTTGAAGAAGAGTTGAGAAAATGGGATAGTGGGTTGAAGGGGAACAAAATCTTGCTTTTGGTTGACAACTGTCCTGCACATCCGGTGATAGAAAACCTACAAAACATAGAACTTTGTTTCTTACCCGCCAACACCACAAGTGTCCTTCAGCCCATGGACCAAAGTGTGATTAAAAGTTTGAAAAGTCACTATAGGCGCAGGCTTTTAATGGAACTCGTTGAGTCCAATGGTAATTTCAAGCCTACAGTCTTAGACGCCATACAAATGGTCAATAGGGCATGGGCAGAGGTGACAGATAAGACTATAAGACATTCCTTCAAACATGCAGGATGGCAGGAAGATCCCGAGCCAGCAAATGATGAAGATGACTTGCCTTTGGCCGTTATGGTTCAGCAGCTAGAGCTCCTTACAACATTTTCAGAAGAGGAGCTTCTGGATTTTGAAAACGTAGATGGGCAAGTGGCTACAGCAGCGGGTGTTACAGACGAAGACATTCTGAATTCTGTTTGAGTTGATGAGTATAGTGAACAAGAAGACATGGATCCAGAGGAAGAACCAGAACCGGTCCCAACTCCCAAAGAGGCATTGGAGGCTGCTAAACTACTGAGAAGATTCTTTACTCACCAAGATAATCCAGTGGCGACGGAAGATATCGGTCGTTTAGAGGATAGAGTGAGGTCATTGCTGTAGAAAACTTAAAAGAGGCAAACAACGCTGAAGGACTTTTTCCAATAAACCGTATGTACTGTATTTCTGTCAAATACTGTATTACTTACTGTAGTAACAGTATCTGTTTCTTAATTGATTTTTTTAAATATGCCTCAATGCTACGTTAACACATTTATATTGTTTTGTTACTTTTGACATTCTAAATACTGGGAACTAATGATTTTTTACTATACTGTATCATCGTAATATTTTTCATATCATGTACTATGTGTGTTTGTTTGGACAGTATAAAAATATATTGCATATACTGTATACTATGGTGTCTTATTCCAGCACATTACTCCATCCATTATTTAAAAATATATTTCTCTCTGTATAACAATCTTTCTCTATAACGATGAAAATGGCAGGTCCCTTGGATATTCATTGGATATTCGCAGCTTTCTCTCTGGCCGGGAGCAGAGGGTGCGGGTTGGAGAGTGTCTCAGCTCACCGCTTGCTGTCAAGTCAGGCGTGCCTCAAGGCAGTGTCATCTCTGCTACTTTGTTTTTAATTTTTATAAATGATCTGCTTGAACTTAAGCTCAACGGGAAGCCAAGTGCTTTCGCTGATGACGTTGCTCTTTTTTATTCTGATAACTCAACTCAAACAATATGGAATTTTATAATGCAGGACTTGAAGCTTTTAAGAAATTGGTGTTCAGAAAATATAATGCAGATAAATGTTAGTAAAACTAAGTATGTTAATTTCGATTTCAAAGGTTTTGAATTTAATTTAAATGTAAAATACCATGATTTAAATTGTTGTGTAAATACTTGTAATTGTAAAATAATTGAACAACAGAGCACTTTCAAGTATCTAGGATTAGTTTTAGATGGAAAACTAGTTTGGGAAAAACACGTTCAAGAATTGCATAACAAACTAAAATCAACCATTAGAAAGTTCTATTTTTTTTTAACTTTTGTGACTCAAATCTTCTAAAAGCTCTGTACTTTGCTTTGGTTCATTCGAGACTGCAATATGCATTAGTTTGTTGGGGCGGAGCTTACAAATATCTTATTGAAAAATTGAGGGTAGTTCAAAACCATTTTTTAAGAATTATTTTGTCCAAAAAGAAGAGAGAAACTTCATTTCCATTATATTCACTTTTAAAAATTCTGCCCCTTCAACATCTATTCGTTTACAAAGTACTAAGATTATTCTATTTGAGAAGTGGCAACACTGGAACAACAGACCTTTTACATACCACACGAAACATTAATCTTAGAGTTTTTAGGACCCCTAAAGTAAACAAATCTTTTTTTAAAAATTCGTTTCAATATACCGGCCCTAATTTGTTTAATAAGTTACCACGTCACATAAAGGAAATAAATAAATCTAAGGTTTTCTGTTATAAAGTAAGGAACTGGTTGTTTTCTTTTGATAAATTAAATTTTTAATCTAATAAAAACTAAGTCTAATGTGCTTTTGTCAAACTTTTTAAAGTAGTAGCACTATGTGTTAAATGTTCTTGAGTGGCTTAATTTAGTTCATTTGTACTAGTATTTTCAATTTTATGTTTATTTTATTATTTTCAGACGCCACAAGGAGCGGCTAAGTAAAAGTGTTTTGAAATACTAGACTCAATTTTTGTTTTTGTTTTTGTGTTTGTAGTCCTGGCCACATTACTTGTCAAAAGTGGTCAGTGTATATTCCAAGATTGTATTTTGTTTTTAATGTTCTTGAAAAATGTTGGAATAAATTCATTATTTCATTATTTCATATCGTTATAGAGAGAGTCTACTGTATACCATTGTAAAGAGGAAATCATAAACTATGTCCTTAGTAGTATTTGCAATTTTTATACTCTATGCATTGCATCGTATGATTACATTTAGTTACGGTTGTTACGACGTCGTGCCAACAGCTGTTCGAGCCGTATGCTTTGCATTGTGTTAGAGTTGTGCTATTGGGTTAGTGTTTCGTTGTGTATTTTGGGTGAATTATCTATAATAACATATGAATTATTCATAACACCTTTCTCCTTGTATTTAGTGTTATAAATATATGTAGGCCTAATGTCATTCTTTATAATGTTTTTCGTTGTTAGAACGGCCAAACATCTGCTATAGAAGTTTGGTTTCGGTAAGATGGTGGCCAAACATCTATTTAAAATTTTGCTACAAACAATTTTTTAACCAATATTTGACGTATTTTTATGAAATAAACGTATTGAGACCTATACTATTGGAAAGCTAATGAAATTAACTTTAATTTTCATATACAACTTGTTCATTTGCGTTCATCATTTACCGTAGGACAGTTATTATATAATACATAATACTGTTATCATTTACAACATATTTTTAACAAACTTTTAAAAATGTATGTGCAGATGGCATTAAAATATGCTGGTACTTCAAGATATTTGATGGGCAGTTCAAGGGTTCATATCTGGCTAAGAACAGCAAGTAGGGTTTAGGTTCTGCCAAGAGTCTCCCTAATGACTCATTGAGACATTGAGTTTGGAATTGTCATCATTCAATCTCATTGTTCAACATCAATCTCATTGAGATTTTTCTCACTCAGAGACAAAGCTACCGAGTTACGAGGTTTGAAAATTAAGGTAGCGCATAGTGGAAGAAATGTTGTTTGAAATTATGTATTTTTAAAGGAAGCGATCATATTCTAAAATGTTTAAAGACCTCTTAATATCATTTCTTGTATTCCAACCTCTTTTGTTTTCAGTTTTGGAGCTTGGCTTAAAACATGGCTGCCATTCTTCTTCTGGGCTTCATGCGTCTTAGTCTACGTTGCGGTAATGAAAGGAGTTTTTCATTAATTGAAGTAGTACTATAATCGTACTGCTACCTGTACATTCCGAAAATTAATGTTTTAAATTTATTTAAATTATTTAGAGCCAACGCAAAGGAGTGGTACTTGAACACCTAACACTTTCTATTTATTTAAATATAAATTTTATAATCAAAATATTATGAGTAACATATTAATGAATGTTTCTGTCAATATAAGTTGTTTTTTATACATGAGTGTGAATATGTTTTTTTGCCTTTATAGAAACTAAAGAAATAATTTATTGAAATATAAATTACACTAGTGACCTTTTCCAAGATATTTTTTTTCCTTCAAGTTATTTTTGTTTTGTGAAATATTTTGTTACGACTGATATTGTGTCTTGTAAATATAGTCTTCTCTTCTCTATTCTGCTTGTTAGATAATGCATAATTTTGTCATAAAGTCGTGTATTTTTTGTATAATTTTTATTATTATTTATATTATTGTATTTTGTTTACTTTATAAATAAACTATAAAAAATTGAAACCTGTCATCTCACTCAAATTTTATTCCTACAACTACTGCTGAATGGATGGAAACGGTTTCAGTGAATTAACACATACGTTCTCTATTAAGTCAATTGTAAAAAAACATACTTTTAACACTTTGGAGCCGGCGCCCGACCCTAGATCGGGCTAGATTGTTTGTCCCATTTTACGGCACCCGAGCAACAAATTTTGGACGTATAATCGGGTTATATAGTTTATTTTTATAGTTAGTTATTTTAGTATTTCGTTTTTAGTCAATAAGGGCGACTATCCATTGAAAAGTGATACGATTCGAGAAGGATTGCTTGTTGATAGTATCGATAGTGATGACGATGAATCTTACAAATCACTTACACAATTTTTTTACAAATAACAAGTACTTTATGTTTCTTTCAAGTGGGTTTCTTTCTATTCTTTCTCTTGCACTATGTGTCCTTAAATGTTATAAGATATATCATACAAAGGCTCACACTGTACATATGAACATCCATATCTATTTTTGTTTTCATAAATTTTCCCCAATTTTTATATATTTGTCAAAATTGCATTTTTTACATATGACAAGTATTTTTATCTTGTTTCTTTCAAGGGGGTTTATTTCTGTTTCCAAAAATATATAATATGTATAGGAAATATTAAATTTGTTGTAACAATAATTTTTGTTTCACTACCCTAAAATCCCCAAGCCCCAGTATTAAACCAGTGTTAGAGGCTCCAGGCTCCAAAGTGTAAACATGAAAAACAGTTGTGAAGTAAAAAAGAAATAATTGTTTTTTTAATATTCTTCAAAAGAATAACTAAGAGCACTCTCAGACCACGGACTTCATTTTATCGTGGACTGTAAATTTAACTTTTCCCTGGAACCATTAGTCGCAGATCATTCAAAATACTTATTTATTTAGATTTTTGAGCTATTTTAATGTAGATAGTCAAACTAATTAGTTTTTTGTTTTGCTAGAAAAAATTACTTTTTTGACATTATATTCCCAAAACTTTTAAAGCATTAGTTTTAGTTTTATACAGGTGGTTTCAACTATAACAATGAAATTTTAAGCAAAATCGTTATTGTGGGTTTTTAAAAATTTGTATTTTCAAATTTTTAGGGGTGAACTAGCCTCAAAAATAAAAATATGTTTTGCAGATATAACCAAAATCAGTGTGATCTGCACACAAATGACAATCCGAAAACCATTTTTGGAACTCAAACAGATATATCCACTCCAAACTCAAATTAAAATTTGTTGAAAAAAAACTTTTTTCATATACTTTATGTTTTTGTATGTACTATAAGCTTTGTATATACTTTATATGGAAGAAAGTAAAAATTGATCTGGCTGCTAATTATAATATGTAGGGAATAGAACGGAATATGGTTTATTCCAGATCATAATATCACCGTGTTAGCTCATGTCGTAAATGTGTCATTTTGGATGTCCAATAATGAAGCAATTATGTTCTATAAACACGTGTTGATTGCTTTTACTGAGCCTTGCGTTTGACTGCTGCAATTTGAACGCACCAGTTGCTTTAATAACCTGACAGATTGCTTTTCATGTTAAGTTATCAAGTTACTTTGTCTTATAATAACTGTGTATGTTTTCATTTCATTTTGTTGCAGTGACAGTTTCAAAGCAAATGTGAGATATGAATAGTATTTTCTATCAATAGTTTTATCGAGTTTCTTTATCGTGAGGTAAAATATTACTTTTTTAAGAGTCATAAGTAATTACCAGGTCGGCTGAATTGATCTTTCTTAGTATTGGATAAAAGTATAAAAGGTGGTTGTGTTAAAGAAAATTATATTTAACAGGTTGAAAGTCTGATAAAATAAATCTAAATATTGATATTGAAACTAGTCCTTCACTACAGCAAATAGAAGACATAAACAAACCTATAAACCCTTCTCATCACAGATGTTTGGCGTTACAGGAAGACAGACAGACAGACATTGAGGTAAGTCTTAATTTCGGCTTTTTTGGGTCATGATACGTAAAAATAAACAAAAAAATCATAATTCCAAGCTATGTAGAGACAAAACTCTAATTTCATTTTTATAGAAAATGAATTGTGAATACATTAATTTTATAAATTGTTAGCACAATTCATATAAGAGTAATATTCAAGTAAACTTGCTCCTAGAGAAACTGCAAAGGGCGATCTATCACAATGGTTTAATAATTTAAGTTATGTCGCTTTGTAAATTATTCAATTTAATGCTTCTGATGGCACTACTTTTGAAAGTATAAACTGTCGTTAAAACTTTCCATGGCAGGTGGCTTTTAAACACATTTTAAAGGCCAGCATCCAATAATGGTTTAAGTTTTAATGAGCTTGAGTTTTATGAAATTTCCTTTTTTATAGAATACTTAAATTAGTTTCAGACAAAATTAAGATAATTTAAATACTGTAGTACAGTATGGGGAGCTGCAAAATAACTGACAATTTTACATTTATACTCTTTTTACTAATTATATTTTCCAAAAGATGGCAATTATCTAATGAAAAACACATTATAAATCACATATTTACCTTTATTGCAAAAAAAACAAAAAAACACATAAAGGCAGCCTGTTTAAAGGCATCATTGTTCAAGTGATATCCAATCCTGGCCTTACACCCTTCCAGCCTCTCATTAAAACTATCAATTGCCAACATTGAATGTGTGATTGAGGAAATCACTAGAGTTATCCATTTGAGTTTGAGTTATCCCCACTTTTAGTTACAGTTCAGTGTACGGGGTTGTTCATGTACACCTTTATAGAAATCACCAAAGGAAATAATCACAATCAAAAATCAGGAGACCGTGAAAGCCAAGAAATGTTACCAACCATGAAATTTGCTGCTTAAAAATTTATTATGCGTAAAAATGGTTTCAGCAGGGAGGAGCAACTGCTCCTCCCTGCTGAGTATATAAAAAACCTGTTTCACACCGCTACATTTTTGTTCAGAGTCATGCAAGTTAGTAAAAAAAAGTACTTGTGTTATATGATTAAGGTGTATTAAATTGACTTTATTTAAAACATCTAAACTGTGTTTACATTGAATAATAAATGTGTTTTAATTTAGCTAATTAACTTATATAACACATGTCTTATTCTATCCGAGCAAAGCTCGGAAACTAGGTACTGCCTACGTAATAATATACAAAGGCATTCTATCTCTTAAACCTCCATGGCGAAACTGCTGTCATTCGAGCCAAGATTAACGTGGACACATAACGGTGTTGTATTATGCGATGCAACGCTCTCATGTTTATATAAAACCGTCAGGGTTTTCTGGCGATTTAATAGTCTGATTTATGAGCTAAGTGTCTTTTTTTCAATAAATATGTGATTTATTATGTGCTGTTCATTGATTGCCATCTTTTTTCAAAAATAATGAGTAAAAATAATAATTAAAAAATGTTAATACTTGAAAGTTATTACCAATTGCAAAACTGTCAGTTGCTTTTGTTGCTCTCTATATTATTGAAGTAACAATGTTATAAATAATTATTATTTTATTTTTATTATTAAAGTGACATTAGTATTAAGTAGAGAATCATGACCATGGAAGGTTTATGTAAGGTTGAGTTGCCTCGTTTGACACCTAGAGGCATCGGTCCACCCAATGCAAGTAATGAATGTTTAAATCATACTCCTGCATTTATTACACAACACCAGCTCCATTTTGTGATATGCCGCTGACAACCATTCTCAAAATGACAGCTCCATTGGCCGAACCTACTTTTCCCTACAAAGAAACTCATTTCTAGCCTTGTAAAGTGAAAGAGCTGAAAATAACAATAGCTTTATAGAAAGCTCTAAACAACTCCTTAATGCAAATATTTTTGTCCATTTGAGTAAATCCTGCTGTCAAACCATTCTTTTAACAATAATTATACTTTTTTTATAAACAATAGACAATACTTTAAATTTGTTTACAATTTCCTTAAGCTTAGTTTAATTGCAATAGACAGGTAAAGAGATAATCAAATTTCATTTTAAATTTAAAATCTTAAATATAAATAACAGGTTACTAACCTTGATATCCGTCAATCCAATTCAACTTGTCACTATTGTCTGTGACCCAGGTTTCGAACTCATAGGTTCATTTTCAAACTAAATATGTAAACACAAAAAAACATAATACAATATTACCAAAAATTTCAGTTGAAATATTTGTTTGAAAATGTTTGTCAATTACAAAGATGTTTGACCTTTGCTTACATGACTTTAATACATTCAAGTTCTAGGAAAATTTATATTCCAAATAAACACTGACAGAATAGAAACCTTGGGATTTACACCACTCTGTTCCAGACTACTAGAGGGTGTTAAGACGCAAATTACTCAAATGTAGAGGCAGTTTGTTTATATAGTGTTATTGTTTTATAAACGTGGCACTTTAATGTTTTTGAAAATCTTACAAGAGGACCAACAAGATTGTGTCTAGTGAATGGTTTATGTTTTGAGGAGTAAAAGAATCTATATTTCATTTGACATGAGTACATGTATGGTAATACAGGGTGCCTCACAAGTAAAGTGCCAAACTCTGGGAAACATTTACATTTTTTTGAAGTTTTTACTAAATGATTTCAATCCAAACAAATTCCTTACAATCTTTCAAAACTCAGTAAATATGTTTAAACAAAAGAAACCTGCAGAAAAAATTGAACTTGGTCCTACTTAAAATTTCAAAATGGCGGCCATTTAACATGTTAAATCTAAAATGGCGGAAGAATGGTAAAAATACAAAAATTTACCAGGAAAGCTTTTTTAGAAAACTTTATTTTCAATCTGTTAACACAAAAAAATCAAACAAACCATAAATGTGATAAAAAAAACACTTGGAAATTTTTAATTTGCCCTCAACATGGTTCAACTTTTTTCCACAGTAGTAGGTTCTTTTAGTTAAACATAAATATAGAGTTTTATACGATATATGTCATAAACAAAGTGTTTTAAGACTACTAATTAAACATTTACTCTCATAATACTCTGCCCTGGCACGTATTTATTTACTTTGAAATACGCACCAGAAATATGTCATCACACAATTATTTTGCTAGACCACAAAATCAGATTCTATGTGTAATTAAATGGATTTAAATGGAAATAACGTAAAATATATAAATAACTTCATTTTATTGTCACACAATCTTATAAACCCACTAAAAATAATTTGTTGGGTGTAATATGTGTTGTACATACGGTGAATTATAAATATAAGTAAGTTAGACAATTTAAATCCAAACCATTTTCAGTTAAGACAAAAATAATAAAGCAAATGTGGGTGAGTAAATATACTGATATCATAGATCAAACTCAATGGTTCTGATGATAAACTATCTTCAAGCATTCATTTCTACTCATCTCTGAGCTCTACTGTGATAGTAATGTTAGTGATTTAAGTTGTTTTACCAAACATATGAAGGAAGTAAATTAAATTATGAAGAACTATTTTAAATTGTGGTGATTATTTTAAATTAACAGGTATTTTTACAGCAGAATAAGATATCATAAAAATGAGTTTTTTTGATTTGGGCATGACTGAAGAGGAACGTAAGTAAATCTTTCCAAGTAAAAATAAAATAAAGATAATCAAAAATGTAATTTATGTAAAAAGGATGTAACTGAAAACAGTTAAATTTTTATAGCTTGTTTGAATCCTAAATTATAATTTAAAAGAAGGTACGAATCAAATTATGAACCCGTAGAAACAAAGGCTCAACCTGAACAAACTTTTTTATTAAAATACTTTTGTTGAATATTAAGAATTTTTAAAAATAACATAAAATTATTAATAATTAACACTAAATTTATTAAAGCAAAGATTTTTTCACAATGAATTTTTAATGTCAAAATTTTAATGACATTCAAAAAGGAAAGAATGTTTTCGTCATGTACATTATGAATTTTTGAGGGAAAATTTTATTTTTTCTTCTCATTAGAGATTATAAATGTTATTTAAGTTTAGACATTCCTTTTTTATTTTTTCAATTAAAGAAGAATTAACATCATTTTAAAGGACCATGTTTTTATTTATATCTTAGTAAAAAATTCAAATAAAGTTAAAATGTTTATATTGTTTAATAAATTTAATAAAAACTCCGTATCTCATTTTAATCAACCAAAGGTCCGAGAAATGTACAAAATAGTCAAATAATTTTTTAAAATAAATAAAAAATATTTTTGTTTTTTTTAATTCCAAATAAAATTCTTGTTTTAATAGAGTTTTCAAACCTAATTTTTATAACAGTTTCTATTTAAATTTATAAAAAAAGCTCACCGTAATTTAAAAAAAATTTATTGTTATATATATAAAAATATTATATTAAAAATTGAATATTTTTTTCTTTATGGAAAAAAAAATATTTAAAATTTTTTAATTTTAAATTTTTTTAAATAATCATGTTTATGTTTTTTTAAAATAATCATGTTTATGTATCAAACAATGTTAAAACTATTAAAATGACTTTAAATAAATATTAATACAATTTATAACATTTTTGTTTGTTATGAAATGTTAAAAAAAAAACTAGTTTATATTTATAATATTATATAATTATTGATTTGGAAATTTTTTGAGTATGCAGGTCTGCTGCGACAAGAGTATTGGACTGGTTGTGGAGCTTCATTTGGTACACTTACATATAAATATAAGCAATAGATTGCCAACGAGAGTTGAAAGTTTGTGCGTGGCAACATTATGGCCTGTAGCCACGGCTTCAGGAGCTCTCTGTGCATTTATCTGATAAATTTTTGCTAACTTAGGGGCTTACAATTATTGGCTCAGACACAATTTTTTACATATAATACATATTTATTGTTTAAGTGATGTTTATCATGTTATAAAACGTGCATAGGGGCCATCTCCTTTGTTTACGACTGCAGGAAGTGTTACTGCACATATGGTCCAATGAAAATAAATATTTACACTATATACAGCATATATTTACAATATAATGTTTAACTAACGCCATAACACACGGAAAAGCAAAGGTATACTACTCTCTGCAATAAGACACTACGATCCGTACACGTTGCGAGTCTGCCGCGAACTGTGCGTTGTTACAAAGGCGTAGTTGACCTGACGACGCAAACTTAAAATTCTTGTTAAACAAAGGACGCAAGCGAACACCAACCAGACCCTTTCAATAGCAGGCCAAGACCGACAGCTACACAGAGTTCTGTGAATTTTAGTGGAGTAGAAGGGGGTAAGGGGTATAAATGACACCTTGCACGTCTCTCAGATATCAAGATCAAGATATAAGATCAATAACTTATATTGATGTATAATATTGAGTAAAAACCCATAGGGTATCTTTAAAATGTTCAATCTAAAAACTCTCTTTAGTATAGTATAGTACTGAAAGTTTATATTAGTAATACTGTAATAATAAGCGCCTTTTTCTTTTGTTTAAAGGGAAATAAGATAAAAGTTAATAAGTTTGTTAGAATAAGATTGTTGAATTATTGATAGGCGAATTATAATGATCCCTACCACAATATAATTCCTATTGAGCAATCTCCTATACACCCTCTGCCATCTATCCTCTGCCATATACACTCTGCCATCTACCCTCTGCCATCTACCCTCTGCCATATATGCTCTGCCATCTACGCTACGGGAACAGTTTTTAGATATTTGATCAATTTAGATCATGTGCTTTGGTTTTTGTAAAATAAATTTTTATTTTTTTTGCGATTTTATATAATGGGAAGACTTCTCGAAAGTTTTGCCCCGGGGCCCATCAGGTCTAACTATGCTACTGCCAGTATCTCTATTTATATACATTTATTTATATACAGAAATAATAATGCTTTAACTGTGTTCCACTGAACAGAATATGCTAAATTGCATCGTCCGCCTACCAATGTTAAAATTGTATGTCGAGAGGAGTGGGGTGCTGCCACAGCTAAGAAGTGCAAAAAGCTCAATCTGCCCATCAAAAAGGCAAGATAAATCTATATAAATAGAACTAGAGTTTTATATGTACATTACTTTGAATGATGATATTTTTATTTATTCTTCCGTCTTATTCCCCAGAAAAGCCAAAATTGGTCTTATCTCAATTTCTGTTACTTTTTCCTTAAAACGAGAGCACCCACTATGAGTAACCTGATTTTCACTATTCTTAATTTTTTAAAGAAGCATTTTGCTTACTTTAAACCGACCCACGACCACATAAATAAAGGTAACGAGCTGAAAAATCCAGTTTTGAGCAATATTTGCAACATTTTTTCTAAACTTTACTGAACATGTGATATATTAAAATCATTTAACAGAAATAAATAACCAGCTGTTAAATTAAAATCAATATTAGCCCTTTGCTGTTGGATGGGTTATATTGTCCTCAGGTTGATTGATGAGTCAAGATTAAGAAAATTAAGATAACCCTAGCCGTAAAATTAATTTTGTCTCATCAATTAAAATATTAAAAAGTTGCAAAAATAAATACAAAGCTCAGGCTTGGGAGGAATTTTTTATGTATAAATATTTTGAAGAAGACATAACTTTATCTCTATATATAAAATATGTATCTGTCTGCTGTCTGTCGAGCTTTATGCGTTGCCAAACTACTCATGATCGCATATGAAATTTTAGGAAGTTGCTCTATATGTGTCCGGGAAGGTTTTAGTGAAAAATATTTTCGAAAACCCCATAAGTTTCCATTTTATGGCGTTTTAAATTTCTAATGTTAACCTTATGGAGAGTAAGTTTGTTTACAAATTGTCTACAATGAAAACATTTGATTTCTTAGCTACAGCTGATTAGTTTACTTTCCATTAGCAATACCGTATGCTTTACTATCCAATGCCATCTGAATCATTCATTAATGTTAAACTATGAAGTAAATGTGTACTGTAAAAAATGAACAGCTTTATTCACCACGTTAGTAGTTTACGGTTTTGGGGGATTATGTATTAATATTTTTATTTTCTGTCTGATTAAAGTCACGTGTTTATATGATAATTATAATGTTTATATTATTACGTTTATTATAATAATCAGCTGTTCTTATAAAAGCCGTATTACAGTTAGGTTTATTTGGGTTTGGATTGGATGAAAGATTGAAATTAAAAAGATTAGATAATTAAATTAATATTTTCAAAATTGCAAAAATAATATACAAAGCTCAGGCTTAAATTATTTAAAGAATTTTTTATTAACAAGTACTTTATGCTAAATAAAAAAGATGAGTTCTCCGAAAAAATAACATTCCAGCTATTGAATAATTTAATGCAGGACACTAACAGCTGATTCATAATATGATTCATCATGTACATAGTTCTTTGTTTTTTTTCATTACGGTATTTGTAAATATGTGTCCTCATTGTGCAACAAAAATTTTTTTTTGAAATGTTTCATCTTATCGAACACCAACGATATAAAAAAATATATTGTGTTATGTGCTACCTGTTTCATCGGCTGATGATGGTCTGTTAAAAGACCGAAACCGGTTCCTGTAAGGAATTTAGTAAATTGACACCTGAAGGGCAGATGCCATTCATTTGGTAAGTGATTATATATAAAAAAGATTTTTTTAAACATTTAAAAGCCCATAATTTTTGTACCCTCATTTGTACATACCCGTGGATGGTGTCATATTATTTAGTAGTCTATACACTATGAACTATCAAATTTTAATCAAAATAGGGCCATTTTTGAGAAATTTTGATTTTTAAGTTTTACAAGGGTTTTTAGGGGTTAACTACAATACGCTTAAAAATAAAAAATTAAAAAAGAGATGGTGGATACGTACATACATACCAAATTTCATCTAAATCAAACCAACGGGGCTGACTGTAGCTTTGTACATATATACACACGCACACACACACATATGGACGGACAAACATCACGTCAAAACCCACCTTTTTGGATTCAGGAATATTTACAAAACCAATGTATCCACTCTAAACTCAATTCTAAAGTTTTGGTGAAAACAATACTACTATGTATAGGGAAAAAAGTAAAAGTAAGGGATAAAGTCCATAAAAAAGGTTATTTCAATCACTCACTGCTTTATAAAATTTCCTTCCCAATTAATAGCTGCTTTAAAATTATGTGAATTCTACATAAAAAAATAACCTTGTTGTTGGCTGTTGAACCGTGAAAGCCAAAAATAAGCGGTGATGGTCTAAGGTATCTTTCACCGTCGACACGGGCACTCCACCCTGCTCCACTATGGAAGAGTGCAGAGCGACCGTGAGGAAGATACAGGCCAGGCACATGGTCGAGGAAAACATGCCGGACATTGCTTATAAGTGAGTACTATCAGTATTAATAATTATTATTATTATCTTTCTGAATTGGCGTCTTACCCAGGTACATATTTTAAGCCAAGTGTGAATGAGACATGAGTGTATGATGATTGTGGCGCGATCTTTTAGTCGTGTTACTGACATGTTCCTATGGGCGGAGTTAAGGGGGTATGGAGGAAAATATCCCAAACCCCCCCAAACCTCTTAAAGGTTTTTGAATTTTTATTACCGATCTTAACAGTTCTATTATAATTTTTTATTTAACACATATATTTTTATGAGTTTCTTCTGCGGTTTAGATTAGTTTTAAGTAAATGTTTCTTTTTCTCCTAATCTAGGCTATATTGTGACTAAAACAGTGAGGAAAGTAATTCCATACCCCTCTAAAATATAACCTCTTACTCCCCTCATGCATGTTAGACAGGATTGTTAATTAATAACCCAACAGCCAATGGTATCCAAAGGACCTATAACTTAAAGTGCGGTCCAAACCAAAATTTTACCTGTGAATTACAAACTTGTCCTATTATGAGGATGGTCTTTACAGATGAACATAGCATTCAATAGCGTAGACGTTAATCCACACTCCATTGAATATCGCTCATAGCTATCCACAATTTGTCACCTCCAAGTAGCTTTATGACAGGGCACCCTACTGTTCCAATTAGAAGTTGAAATTAAAATTATTTGAATCGGTGAAGAATTTTAGTTTTTGACCAATATCTTGCTGTTTTTTAAAGGTTTAATAAAAAAAATAGGTCTCAGGCAAATTAAGCAACATTTATTTTTTTTCTTTATGAGAAAAAAACAATATTAGTAAAATTATTTTATTTATATATATGTTCAAAGATAATCTCAAAAAATGATGAACAATTTGATTACCTACAAATGTGGAGATATGATATCGGTCATATAGTTAGTTTTGTAAAATAGTTTTTTTTGTGTTTTTCATGTATTTTTATAAATTTCTAATTTTATATTTATTAGAATGCTTAAAAAAATAAATTAAGTGCAAAGTTTTTCTTATTTAAGAGTAGAGATATAAAAAAATTAAAAAGATTGTATTTTTAGAGCTCATAATTTATGGAGGATTTAAAAAAATAATTTTCATTATTATCTAATATTTTTTGGATGAAAATTGATATATTCATGGGTTGAGATATCATTTATGTTAAAATACTTTATGTTTTTATAGCAAATATATCTTTTATTAATAAAGAATGGAAAGCTCCTATTTATAAAGATTATGAAAGTATAAATGTTAAAAATAAAATTTTTAATGGTAAAATTACTTTCAGTGTTAAAAGAAATATATTTTATTTAATCTTCTACAAAAATATGTTTATCGACAGATTTTGAAAACTTGTCATATTTATTATTATATTATTTTTTGGAAATTCGCTTATACTATGCTCAATATTAAATTTACTCTAAAAGAAAAAAAAATTAGTGAAAAATAGCAAAATCCAATTCAACAAATTAGTTTATTTTATATAAGTTAATGAGAAAACTAGTCAGATATTTTATTCTAAAAGATGTTCAGAAGAGAATCCAGAATACTGATGTCAACAATTTGGATTATTTGCTATGATGCATGGTTGAGATTTTCGTGTGGTCATGGGTCATTTTAGTTGGTAGCTTAACAACTCTCCTATAGTCTTTAGACTTCCTTAAAGTGTGTGAGTATTTTTGATGCAATATTTTGAATGCTTTTAAATAGAAATACAGTACCAAAGACAGAGAGGAATGCTTAAGAGAGTTAAAGAGAAAAAAGCAAAATCAAGAAAGCAAAGAATCCTTTTATAAAAAAATATTTCTTAAAAAAGAAGTATCGGTCATTTCATTCATGCAGTTTAATCAAATTGAAAAGTTTGCATTTTTATCTGTGAGAATGATCCTTAGAGGTGCTGCTGGAATTAAATGGAAGAGGAAAAAAATATTATTCTTTTACAGATTTATTTATTCATTTATTTATGTATGTATTTATGTATATGATATATTTATGCTCCATAAATATGCACTGGTAAAAGTTGGATATTAACATTGTAATAAAAAAAGAGCACTTGGCTTTTACAAACCCTAAAGGCAATTATAATAAAACACTCTTAAAAAGCTTGTTTGCATAAGAATACTAAAGCTCTCTTAATGGGAAACATTAGAACCTTTTAATGCTTAAACCAAAATTACTTTTGGTAATGGGGTCAGTCTTATAAAACCCTCTAAAAATTATATGCTCCTATTGAAACTTTTTTATAGTTACATGTGATAGTTTTTCTTATAATTTGATTTAAGTGTGTCATAAGTAATTTCTAGCTGGTTAGGCAAACCAGAGTTGTAGAGTGCTAAGGCAGCAACTATTAAATCTACCAAATATTTACATGGCTGGTTTACATTTACATTGATGATATTTACATTGACTGGGATGGTGGTGTCATCCTGTAATCCAGCTACTTGGAGGTCACGGAGGTTGGTGGGTGGGTGTAGTGTTCTCTTGTGGGGATTAACGTCCGCACTATTGAATACTACGTTAATCTGCAAAAGCCATCCTCATAATTAGACCAATTCGTAATTCAGAGGCCGTGGTTTGGATTTCACGTTAAACCGTAGGTCCCTTACATGCCATTGACTGTTAGGCTATTAATTAACAGTCCTGTCTAAGGAACATGTCAGCCTTAGTGAGTAACAAGACTACAAGATCGCGCCACAATCATCCTACACTCATTTCTCATTCATACTTGGCTTAAAATACCTACCTGGGTAGGTTGCCATTTCAATAATTAGACAGAGTTGTATATTAGAGAAAACGCACATTAGTTCAAGATCAAACCCATGACATGGAACATGCGGCCAGGATAACATGGAATCATATGGAGCAACGCTGCCTAGTCAGAGTCAAGACACACTCCGCAAAGACCACATCTACATCTTTTGTCTTGGTCTAGATCGAGGTTCTGGTCGTGTTGTGTCAGACCAGAACTGGTCTTGGTCTTAGCCATAATAGTGCGTATTTACACTCAAAGTACTGATTAAGTTGTGAATTTAAATATGACACGTTTCACAGTTTCCTGGTTGGCAGCGATGGAAACGTTTACGAGGGGCGAGGTTGGTATTTGAGACCTCAGAAATATCTTCTCGACCCTGATTGTCTTGATAGAACCATTGACATCGCCTACATCGGAAAATACGGCTGTAAGTAAAAATAAAGAATTTTAGTGTGTCTCCTTGCTAATTGTAAATTTACATCACAATATTCTTTCTAGGATGGCTAACAGATTATAATCTATAGAAATACAATTAGAGTTTTGTCTGTACATTGCTCAGAATTATTCATTTTTTAGTTATTTTTAAGTTTCGTGCGTTAGAGAAGCCGAAACCAGTCTTATCTCAATTTGGGTCTGTGACGCTTCAGGAGACATTTTACGCCGTCTTCTTCGAAAAACGGGAGAACTGATAACAGTGAAACTTGTTTCATGCGTTCTCTACATTAAAGAGAAGGGGTTTCAATGCTTGAAATTGTCCGCCGCCACTTGGAAAGTAAATAACGAGCATTTAAAACCCACGTTTTACGAGATATCAGTCGAATTTTGCTTCAGTTTTCAATGAATTACACCTACTGGTGATAATCAGCTGTTTTTGTAGTTTAAAAATTTAATATAAATAAAAACAAACAGCTGTCAAATCAATATTAGTTAGTTTATATTGGTTATTGATTTTAAACCCATTTCAAAATTATACTATATTAAAAAGTTATTTTAACGTATAACTAATTATAGTAATGGTATAAATATTCTAATCTATTTAATTGTAAAGTAATGCTAAATACTAAAGCTGGGTATTGATTTATTTTCTTTGTCTTTATTTTTTGTTTGGATTTAAGGCTTTCATTTTGGTATAATAATCTTTCTTGTTTTAACTGAATTCTACAGCCTGTACAAAGGACGAGCTTACTGATAGTTTTCTTTAAAATCATTAATAATAAATATTTCCTTAAAAAATTTACAGGGCTGAAATGATTGCTAAAAACAAATAAGTGGGAAGTCAAACTAATAAATAATGTTTTTAAAAAGGAACGTCAAGTTACAATTGAATATACTTTATATTCAAATGATATCTATATTTTAAGAACAATTATTATCAAGTTTAAAAAAATCATGGACTAAAAATACTGTTTAGAAAAAATAAACTATAATGAGCTGTTCCTAGTCATACCCCAAAGATCATGAATTTTGGATCATCTTAACGAAAGTGTTTTACTGTAAAGTGTTTGTTATGTGTGAAATTTTATTTTGATGAAAATATACAGAGAAATTAATCTAGAAACAATCAGACACGCAATGTTAGTGGTAATCCTATCTTTGCATTTAAATTCAGCATTAGTTTAACTATTAATAATAGTTTTCTAATTACTAAAATGAACGTGAATTCGGTCAAGGCTTTGAGTATATTCAAACTGTTACCTTATACATGGTACTAATACGAAAAAATGGACTATGTCGTATTAATAGTTATGATTTAGAATGTGTTTAATAATCTCATAAGCAGCAAAAGGCTTAATAATGACTAAAGTGGCTCTTACCTTAAATGTTGGTTAATCCCTTTGTAACACAAGAGACCTTTGTTCCTGGCACATAACAATAGACCTTACCAACAATGAAACGTTGACGTGTTTAACTTGTAGCTTTAGCGTTACACACATCAGGAATTCCCCACCAGTGTAATTATAAATTAAAACCAGGTAAATATTACACGTTACTTAGCTTTGTCGATTTAACTTCGAGTTTAACTGGATGTGGGGAATAAATGGAAACAAATGTTCCTGCTACGATTTGTTAATCGATATATTTTTTTAATATTGTAGATTTGCGTATGGTTAATGTACACCATAGACGAAGTCACAAAGTGCAAAATCCAGATAACTGTTTGTCTGCACTAAAATACATAAACAAAACATACATGCTTCGAACTTGTAAAAAACCCGTGGAGTGACCTATCTTTTTTTCCTTAAGTAAATTAAAAAACTACAAATTTCCATAATACTATCAGTTCCTCAACATTTATTTAAATATTATTTATTAACAAAAATAATCGTAACATTTCTTATACTAACGGCAAGAGAAAAAAGTTGGAAAACAAGAAAATTGTTAAAATATTTTTGGGCACTAACCCCCCCTCAAGGTAAGACCAAATGCAAATGCTTCTGAGTGGATTTTGTTGCGTAATGAGGCCCTACACTACATACCAAGTTTTAAGGAAAACGGTTAAGAAATAAGGAAGAAATTTATTCTTTAATATTCTCCTTAAGAATAACATAGACGTTTTCAGACAACATAACGTATATTTTACTGTGTTTTCACGTACAGTAAATTTAACTTAACCTTTCTCTGGAATCTTTAGTCGTAGACTAATTATTCAAAATACTAATTAGGAAAAAAATCTGAGTCCATGCATTTCTAAGGGTTTTCATTTGTTTAAACTACAACATGTAATTATTACTACTAAATCGGATGAAGTAATAACTCACGTCTAACAACGCTACTTAATATATTTACACTTATATTATAATTATATACAAACGGAAAATATATACAAAAGGTTTTAAATTGGTGATCAATTTCGTTAGTAATAATCTAAAAAGAATGAAAAAAAAACAAAAAAAAATAAAAAAAAAAGAAAAAAAAGGAAAAATACAAAAAAAAAACTAAAAAAAAAAAAAAAGAAACAAATAAACAAAAAACAGAAAATAAAAAAAACAAAACAAGAAAAAAAAAAAAAAAATAAAAAAGAAGAAAAAAAAAAAGAAAAAGAAAAGAAAAGAAAAAAAAAATAAGAGACAAGAGAAAAAAGAAAAGAAAAAACAAAAAAAAAAAAAAAGAGAAAAGAAAACAAAAGACGAAAAAAAAAAAAAAAAAAAAAAAAAAAAAAAAGACAAGAAGAGAAAAAAGAAAAAAAGAGAAGAAAGAAAAAGAAAAAAAAGAAAAAAGAAAAGAAAAAAAAGAAAAAAAAAAAAGAGAGACAAAGGAGAAAAAAAAAAAAGAAGAAGAATGAGAAAAGAAAAAGAAAGAAAAGAGAAGAGAAAAAAGAAAAAAGAAGAAACACAAAAAGAAACACGGAAAAGAAAAAGAAAAAAGAAACAAGAGAAAAAAAAAAGAAAAAAAAAAGAGAAAGAACAAAAAAAAAGAAGGAGAAAACAAAAAGGAAAAGAAGAAAAAAGAAGAAAGAAAAAAAAAACAAAAAAAAAAAAAAAATGTAAAGAAAACAAAAAAAAAAAAAAGAAGAAAAGGAAAAAAAAAAGAAAAAAAAACAAGACCCAAGAAAAAAAAAAGCAAAAAAAAAAAAAAGAAGAAACGAAAAAAAAAAAGAAAAAGAGAAAAAAAAAAAAAAAAGAAAAAGAAAGAAGAAAAAAAAGAAAAAAAGCTTGAAGAACAGAAACCGAAAGAAAACAAAGAAGAGTGGGGGAAGAACAAAAGGGGGGTAAAAAGTGGAAGAGAAGAAAATAAAAAAAAAAAAAAAAAAGAAATTAAAAGGAAAAAAAAAAAAAAAAAAAAAAAAAAAAAAAAAAGAAGAAAAAAAAAAAAAAGATAAAATAAGGAAAAAATAAAAAAAAATGGATAAAAAAAAAACAAAAAAAAAAAGGAGATTGAAAAAAAAAAGAAACAAATATTTAAATACTATTGGCTACCGGAAGTTCCTGTCATGGTGTCATATTATGTAGATTTCATTGGCTGGCTGAGTTCCGGAAACAGATTTCTATACGTTTTTGCAGAATCAAAGTATATTTTGGTAATTTATTAATTTTTATTTTTAAATAAATAACTCTTCCAATGCATTCATCCCATTTCCAAGTCTTGATGATCTTGAGGTCTTCATCGATTGTTGATAGGTTATGTCCTTTTTCCAGCAAGTATTTTGCGACGTTTGATCTTCCTGGTTTTTTATTCTTCCATGCTGAGATGTGATGTTTGTACCTTTTTTATAAAACTGACTGTCTGACCGATGTAGACATTATAGCAGTCTCTGCATCCAATTTTGTAAATTCGTGGTTGGTTGAATTTATTAGTATTTTCAATCTTCGAGTGTAGTGTTACATCCATGGTTTTCTGCGGCCTGAGTGCTTTTGAAACTCCACATTTCTAAAATTTATCTGCAACTCTTTGAGTTTTACCCTCGTGTAATTGAAAACTGTAAATCTATTTATTCGTTTTGTAGTATTATCTCACTACTGTTCCGATCTTGATTTATTTTTTTCCTAATACTCTTTTACCTAATAATTTATCTATTAGTGAGGGACGATGTCCGTTGGCTTGTGCTATCTTCTTGATCATTGTTATCCTTCTGAGATAAACCAATCAGAACGGGTAGTTTGGGTGGGGGGTTGTACTAAAAATTGGGGTTTTTGCTTTTTTCATAAGTAATTAATTTTTTTTAAATTTTATCTTTCATCATTATAATCAACTTAAAAAAACTACACAATTTAGTCCTGTAAAGTTTTGCTCTATCTTCAACGGTCACCGAGATAATAAAAAATCTAAACACAATACGTCGCAGTTTGGGGATCCAATGTTAGTCTTATGGAGGATAAGGAAAAATAATATTTCACCTATTAACCAATGTTTTTTGGATAAAACTTGGTCAATTTAGTCCTTTAAAGTTTTGCTCTATCTTCAACGGTTACCGAGATTAGGCAAACTCTTAATATTTATAACGGATGTTGATCAAACCTATTGCCTATAATATATTATTATTGATTTGGAAATTCACTGAGTAGGCTACGTAGGTCTGCTGCGACGGGGGTATTTAATTTCCGTATAATTTGACAAATAATATATTTATTTAGTGTTCTCACCCTGCAATATTTGCCACAACACAACTGCTCATTGTTTCATTATTTTAAATGCAATACATAGATGGATATTCCTCACGAGCTTTGCATAAATCTCGTATTGCTATTGCTTTGAATCCTAATTTAAATCACACCAAAGATATTCATTTAATTGTTTCGTTTTAGGTTTTATAGTTTTATGCTGTACTTAATGTTGATGGAAAACAAGAATTCGTTTATCTAACTTACATTTAGTCAATTGAATTTCTGTTTTCTATAATGAAAAAATCGATGATTACTAAAAAAAAATTAATTTTGAATTGAATATGTTTTTTGTACATTTGTTTAGAAATTAAATAAATCCAATTTGCATAAGGGTTTTCATCCTTAAAATTACTTGGAAAAGATTTCTAATGTCTGATATTAACCATCTCTTTGTATCCTCCCATAATCAGCAGTTTTTACCCAAGTGTATAAAGTCAGCAAAGTAATGTGGAATCGCAGATAAAGCTGGATACTCTTCCCTTGGGTTTACTCCAAACATGGTTGAGGGAAATATGGCAGGTTTTTACTGTTTATTTTACAAGAAGTTGCAAATATATTTGAACAAGCTGAATATAACTTATGAATAAATATTTTTGCAGCTCGTTCGTTTACATTAATTGCCACTGAGCGAAAAATATACTTTTAAATACAACTATGGCCTTCATTTATCCGGGTTGTAGGAGTCTGTGTTAAGAAAAAATATTTACGTACACACATAATACTGGAAGTACTGAATCTTCGTTGTTTATTAACCGATTTTCATAATTTTGATTTCATTGGATAGAGAATTAACTTTTACATAACCTTATATTCTCAGTAAGTTTTCAAACAATCAACCCCTTCTTAAGTTATTTTAATTTAAACATTATAAATTGCCACGATATTTGCCAATTTTTAAAATAGTCGATTGAAAAATGATTCTATACAAAAAGGCGGATTTATGGCTAAGTATGCATTTTAGAACCCCAAACAACATTTGTTGCTTAGTTTTACGGATGAACCACATCATCAATTTTCTAAAGTTCAAACTGGATTTTTGGGTCCCCATAACTGTGGATCCCCTCGTTTTTACAGAGAAGACTATCACAAATGCCTTGTTTAGCATTTAGAATAGACAGACGGACAATAATAATTGAGATAAGGCCCATTTCGCCATTAAGTTGTTATAAAACAATAAAAACCAAAAATATTATAATTCCAAGCAATGTACAGAAAAAACACTAATTCTTTTTATAGCTATTTCATTTCACCATTCCACGACCAATATGTTAGGAAGAATAAATATTTGTTAATAAATTTAAACAAGCATTGGTCTTTAAAATTGTGGCTAGAGGAGATGGTGGTAATATGGACCGCCATTTTGTTATTTTTATTATAAATTGGATAATATTAATCAAAATAGGAGTGATTAGTATGGTTACAATCTATAGCTGAATACATTGTAATAGGTATAAGCGTTTACAACATCATTCGTTATATTCTTTTTAATTGGGTTTTAATAGTCGATATTTCCTTCATAAATCGGGATGTGAAGTTAATGTGGCCTCTCATGGTGTTTTTAATATGGACCTATTTAATAATGTAAGGTCCTACTTCCTACTTCTCTGTCCCAGCACATTCATTATGAGCACAAAGAGTACACATAAAGCATTGCACAATTCCCCACGGATGTTGATGGAGTATTTTTCATTATTAAATTACATTATTAAATGGGGTCCATATTACCATCACCTAAGGGGCCATATTACAGACATTAAACTATTTCAAACACGTGGTTATAGTTATAAACTGCAATGACTAGAACATTCTTGCCTTTTTTAAACTGGTGTTAATAAACTCTAAATCATATGCATGGTACCTCAAACTAAGTATCGGTAGAAGTAGGTGAAATTCAAGACATGTACTTACCTTACAAAGTTTTAAAATCAGCAAATTCACATTTCACCTCACAACTACTGAGCGCTCATAACGGCCAATTGGCATACTTATAGACTAGTTTCAGATTTCTCCACTAGATTTCAGCACATTGTTTCGAAAATATGATGGGGGCCATATAACATGCAGGGGCCATATTACCACCGTCTCTTCTACTTTTATGTAGTAAGAAACCGATTTGGTTGACATAAGTTCTAGTCGAACGTGTCGTGGTCGTCCTGAAATCGTAGGTCTCTCGCTCTCTTCCATGCCAACCTTCCCTCATAGCGAGTGCCGTAAAACAAAACATCATCTCCAGGAATTAAAGTTTGGGACGCTGTATCTAAAAAAATAACACGTATTAACCCAGTATAAGTTTGGGAGATTATTCTGGTTATAGCAAATTTTCACTCTATCAAAGCTGGGGTTGTATGACGTCGATCGGGCTCTTGGTAAAATTCCCAACACGTTCCATTTGCCGTTCACCAATTAATTAATTCCAATTAGTATCACGCACGAGTAGTAGCTGAACCCTTTATTTAAATCAGTAACAATAATTGCTTATACACCAATCAGTTTCTATTGGCAACAGTCCCGTCTCACCACCTTTAGGTTACAACATTTCCATAATAATACAAGTTGGATGGTGGTCATGGAAATTTTATAATTAAAAAATGTTTGTAATTACCTCTCGGAGGGAAATAGGTTAGATCATGGATATGTCTAAAGGAAATGTTTTCAATTCATCTAAACAGCTGTTCTTATTCTTTTATATTAAAAATTCAATACAACAGCCCTGGTAGTTTCTATGGAAACCTGTTACATATTTTCCATCTTAAAAATCACTACCCCACCTGAGCTAAGACATATCCATGTCAAAAAAGGGCTTCATTAGATTTTTTACTAAACTATACTTGTTAGTTATTGGAGTTTTTTTCTTATACATACGGTTTATAAGAAATTAATATTATAAATTAAATAATTCTTTAGGCATTCGAAGATATATCCCCTAAGTACTGTGAATAGATTAATAATGATGTTATGTATTAAAAATTAAAAGGAGACTATAGTGTACAAGATAATGACCACAAATTTATTGTTTATGATCTATTTTTGTTTATTTCTACGTCCTAGGCATTTTATAATCGAGTCAGAGAGAGATTGTACAAAAATGCTTTTTGGGGAAGCGGTCCACACCCAATATTATGGTTATTTTTATGACTATTAATATGAGCTAGATAACCTTGAATTTTTGGTTAGTTTTTTTACTCATGAGTTTAATTTTATGATTTATTACTTTTTTCATACAAAAAATAGGATCCTACAGAAATAATTAACTTTTCATGGCTAAATAAAGAGGAATTATATATTTTCGGTCAACAATCAAAACTTGTTTATAAATAAAAGGTATGTCAAACATACTACGATTATGTTATTATAAATTAATGCTTTTTGTAGGAAAAGTCTAATATATCCGACAATTTCCTTCCTTAATTTCAACTTAATATTTTGAATAAACATTCTTTCAGTGTGCTGGTTTTGTGTTTTTAGTTCCAGATACACAATATCCATGGACCTTATACGATACCGCATGCGAGCTTATGCTTGAAGGTCAAGACAGAAGATTGCTGGTTCATAATCCCCATCTATTATATCCAGACGAAGAAGAAGAAGAAAATAAAATGTTGTAAAAATATTTTCCACAAATAAATAAATACATTTATGATTTAATTTTTTTTCATCCTTGTGTTACAAAGTTCTACTAAAAATTATTGATGATAGTATTTTGAGTGGTAAGACTATCCTCTTATATGTTTTCTAATAATTAAAAAAACATATAAAAAGTTATACGTAAAATTAAAGTTACGGTCTTGTAAACAAGAAAGTCCGTTTATTTAACTTCTTATCAAAAACATCAATATTATAAACGATAGCTTGTCCCATAATCCAGCAGCTCGGAGGTCACGAATTGTGGATTAGCTTTAAGCGATGGACAGTGGATGTTATATTCCCAGGCATGGATTAAAGTTCGTATTTTTGAAGCAATGGTTTATCTGCAATGACTATCCTTATAATTAGACAAGCTCTTAGTTCAGAAGCGAAATAGTGTTCAGTTGCTTGTGGTTCTGATCCCACTTTTAATTATTACAAGTGCGTGAACTGTTCACGCTCTTAAAAAAAATTATTATGGCTAAGAGCAAATAGAAAAAGTGCAAAAGGTTATTCAATACATTTTATTTATGAATATGTGAAGTTTATTTAGGTCCAAAGTTTGAAATTTTCCACTGATAAACAAAAATAATACAACAGAAGTAGTTTTGTTAAATCCTTATGGGATTTTAAATTTCTATTAAAAAAAAATTCTAAACCTTAGTTTTGGTAGTTTAACACATCAATATGCTGATCAGGACCTATAAAATACTTTGTATTTGGTATTTTGTTTTTAATAAATTTCCTTTACGAGCAATCAAAAGATAATTTAACCCATCCCATGTCAAGCGTGTGAGCGCCTGGACTGACTCCTGCCGCCTCTTAAACTCTAGGTCCTTTTGATGCCATTGGGATACTAATTAACATTCAATATCTTTCATTGGACTTTTCTAACTTGTCTGTGTTTTTAACTACACAACGTTTCTAGAGGTGGAAAAACTTCTCCCGATACGATTACTTCATAATTAAAATCTAAAGCTTAAACTTTAAATTTTTATTGCAAATTGTTAGGTAGGCAATCACTTGCAAACGGGAGGGGTTTCTCCACCTCCAGAAACGTTGTGTATTTAAAATCACAGATGCTTTGAAAAATCCAATAAAATATAACGAATAATAAGTAACCAACGCTATTATAAATTTTAAAGATTCTGTATTATTGAACAGTTCTGTCTAAGGGACATGTCAGTAAGAAGACTACAAGATCGCGCCACAATCATCTTACACTCATTTCTCAATCATACTTTGCATAAAATACCTCGGATAGAAATCCATTTCAAAAAAGTTAGTAAGATAATAAGGTAATTCAAGTTACAACTACTAAAACCAAGTTTAACGATTTAATTGTCTAGTATTTTAAATTATTAGCTTACGCCAGAAAGATGTCCACGGGTGTTCAATCAATATTATTAAAAATACAAAATTAAGTTACAATATATAGACCCTATTCAAAATACGGACTAAATTATGTTCATTGTATCTAAACTATTTTCGTACAAATTTCGTATTTAGTTTTGGCCAATTACTAAACTTAAGCAACACAAACTTTTTTTACAAAATTTTATGTTGTAAAAAAACACGTGAATACACAAAAATGAATCAGCTACTACAAGAATTAAAACAATGATCAGAATACCAGATCTATTAAAGTTTGAGTAACTTATGAACGCCAACGTAGCAATGAATAGGCATAACAAAAGTTGTGCTATTACAGGTGACTTGTCTATAATTGCTAAATAATTTTACAGCTGTTGGCAGCCTGTTTTACGGTAGGAAAAGGTTGTTAACAACAGTTATATTATACAATACACCGTGAGAGCAGTTCTTCATTGTCAGTAATGTTTCTATTTGTTATATTTTTGGTGAGATTCTATATTTAAAACACGTAGATTCCTTTTCCTAATCTAAAACTATGCAGAACAAAATAATGTTTGTCCAAGTTCAGCTGGGGTAAAGTTTTTATCGAAAAAATCTGTCTAAATGTGTTCTGAAACTCCAGTAACATTAAAACTTCTATCGCCGTTTTAAATAGCAAACAACTCTTGCAACCATATTTATTTCAAAAACAAGTTTTTACAACTTAAATGCGTGTATTTTTTTACTTAACAACTTTTCTCAGTAATGATTAGACTGATGATAATGTATTGTTTTAAAACAATACATATTCCGCTATTATATTTTTATTAGTTGAGAGTAAAATAAATTTCCCCTTGTAAAAACCAGTTAAATCGACTCAAATGGAGATTAATTAGTCTAAAAACATTTCATGCTAAATAAATCTACAATAGTAACGTATTTGCATATTAGATGAACTCAAAATTATTTATTATCATCGTTACCGAAATGGTATTTTATGTAAAAAAGCTTAATTTTTGCGAGACGCAAAAAGTGTAACGGAAGTGACGTCTTAAAAAAATGTCCGTGATAAAAAGCGAAATATTACAAATCCACCATCACCACTAATAAATTTCAAACAAAGAATAAAAATATTTTTTCACCTTTATTTAAAAATTTGTTAAGTTGATTTCGAATGAATAAATAAATTTGTATTTGTGTTGTGTTTAGTATAAGTCAATAAGTTTTTTTATTAATTAAAATAATAAATCCTAAAAGAACTCTCAATCACTAGTGGTATATCATAATGCAATTCTTTATTTACATATGGTCAGTTTTAGGGCATCTTTGCTTTCTTCAAAATTTACTATGTAAATACTTATAGTCAATTTAAACCCTCACAGTAAAGAACTCGTTAAGATATGTATGTATAAATATTAATAATTATTTAAGCTACTACAAAATGTTTGAAGTAAAACCCAAATCCTCCAACTTATTGCACACAAGGCTTTTAATTTAAATTATTTAAAGCATTGTATGCAATAAGTTCCAGAAATTAACTTAATTTAAAGGATTTAGTTTGAAATTTATTTAAAAGTTTACGTTCTGTTATAGAATTTTTACATATTGTGTTGAATATTTTCGTAAAAATTTTTCAGATTCATTCATCCCTCAATCAGGTTTCTGCAAACGAAGGTAAAGCCTACGTTCAAATAAGTACAATATTTAGGGTTACAGAACTAGAAAATAATATACCGGGTGTTCTTGAAGTCTTATCTTAATTTATGCATTTTTGTGTACAAAAATCAGTGGTAGGCATGACTTATTTTATTTTTCTTGAAGGAAATATAATCATTGATAATACCCAAATCCAGATTATCTAAAACCATAACTTTACAATGAAGTATAAACGAACAGGTAATAATGGTGCATTTAAAATAAAAATCACCATGTTTTCTGTGGTTCCATAAAACCCATTCAGCTGTTACAGTTCAAAGATTTTGATATGGATATGTCTTAGCTCTGGGGGGTGTTAGCAATTTGCGTGACCAAAATTTGAAACAGTAACTTTATATAGTTATTAACGTCATAGATTGGTTATAACAACAGCTGTTTAGATGTACTGAAAAAATTCCCTTTAGACATATCCATGATCTAACCTATTTCCCACAGGGAAGTATTTATGTAAATAAACAGTTATGTCACTGATCAGAAGTTAACATATGTTTGGTGGAAGGTTTTCTTGTGACCTATAACTCCATAAATCGTGTATATTTCTAGTTATCTTGCTATATCTGTTATTAGTCTATACATCAATTCAGGAGCCAAAATTTTTAATTAGTTAAAATCACACAGATAACTACAAATCAAAACAAACCGCAATTTAAAGAGTAAAATAGTTAAGGGCATCCGCCACTATCTTCAACTTTTTTAATTTTGGGTTTTTGATGCAAAGAATTAAATTTTTAATGGTTACTAGGCTGATGAACAGATTTTAATATGAGAAAAGTGATATGTTAAAGAAAGATAATCATGGGCATTTTCAAATTTTATAGATTTTTAAAAATCTAAAAAAATCTCTTGTTGAATAACTTTAAAAACAATCAACCAATTGCAAAAGCTAAGCTATATTTTTAAAGCTACTATTACAAGGAACATTTTGGTGCATTTAAACAATGGTAACCCAATAAATAAAGATATTGGAGAGAATATTTTGAATAATGCTTGCGGAAATGAAAAATTGGGGGTTCTAATTGAAACCATTGAAATTTATTATTAATTATGTCTACCTTTGTATTCATTATAACCAAATTTTAAAATAAATATCATTAAGCTATTTATGTAAATAAACAGTTGTCTAATGTGTTTGATATTTTTAATAAAATAAATATTTTCACAATCCCAAAGATTCTATCGAAGAAGTAGCTCAATATTGTAATAAACTCGTACCAGTAGATTACAATATTACAAATTCCGATTACAAATTACAATTACGAAATTACAATATTATGTTTGGCGGAAAGCTTGACGTATCTTTTAATTTTGACTTAAAGTTTCGCAAATAGTTTTCAAAAAAACAATGGTTTTTTCAAATTGATTTTTTTAAATATTATAATAGGAATTTGTTTGATGTTTATTCAATTATTATAATTAAGTTTATTGTAACTGAGGACTTATTGTTATTTTAATGATACCGAATATTACTTTCAGTCGTTTCTTCTACGTCTATCAAAAACGGCATCCAGTGGTACGTCCCATGGCTCCACCAAGACGAGGAAGAAACTAATAACAATGACCTCGTCATCCAGTCAAAGCCAAAGTCCGGGAACAAAAAATACACAGTGAACTGTAATATCCACAACACTCACGATCCAGTGGTGAGGCTGTACACAGATGACGGCGTTCTACTTGAGGTCGCACGAATGTTGAAAACTACCGATGGTAAAGCATGTGACCATTCAAAACTGCAGAACATGATTATACCTCAACCAGAGAACCAAGGGAAGGTCCGAGTACTGTATTTGATTATTAACGATAGAGGCTACACTTGTGTAGAGAGGATATACACCGTCATTAGAAGCCAGCTGATGGCTGAGGTGGGAAGGCAACATCATGAAGGGGCGAATTGCCCTACTTCCGTTAATAATGTAATTAAATTTCTTAATTATTGCTATTAACTTTTATCAACTTAAATAGTTGTAGATTGAATGGTTCACAACAGCACCGAATAGTTTATTTGAGAGAAATCACTTCAACACTATTAAAACGCCAAAGAGTCTATGAAATATCAAAAATTAATAAGTCACAAGTGATATACATCAACAAATACATTAGTAATGAATACTAACACTATTAAAGTCAGTTAGTTTCTTGAAATTACAAAAACACTATTAATAAGTCGATTAGTTTCTGAATACACAACACTATTAATTAGTCAGCACCTGGGAGTTGGTGATGAAATTACATCAATATTATTAGTCAGCACCTGAGTTTCTGGGATGAATACATCAACACTATTAATTAGTCAGCACTGGAGTTTCGGGATGAAATCATCAACACTATTAATTAGTCAGTAGTTTCTGGTGATGAAATCACTTCAACACTATTAATTAGTCATCACCTGGGAGTTTCTGGGAATGAAATCACTTCAACACTATTAATTAGTCAGCACCTGGTAGTTTATGGTGATGAAATTACACCATCACTATTAATTAGTCAGCACCTGGGAGTTTCAGGGAATGAAATCACTTCAACACTATTAATTAGTCAGCACCTGGGAGTTTCTGGGAATGAAATCACATCAACACTATTAATTAGTCAGCACCTGGGAGTTTCTGGGGATGAAATCACATCAACACTATTAATTAGTCAGCACCTGGGAGTTTCTGGTGATGAAATCACATCAACACTATTAATTAGTCAGCACCTGGGAGTTTCTGGGGATGAAATCACATCAACACTATTAATTAGTCAGCACCTGGTAGTTTCTGGTGATGAAATTACACCAACACTATTAATAAGTCAGTACCTTGGAGTTTCTGGTGATGAAATTACACCAACACTATTAATAAGTCAGCACCTTGGAGTTTCTGGGAAAGAAATCACTTCAACACTATTAATAAGTCAGTACCTTGGAGTTTCTGGTGATGAAATTACACCAACACTATTAATAAGTCAGCACCTGGGAGTTTCTGGTGATGAAATCACATCAACACTATTAATAAGTCAGCACCTGGGAGTTTCTGGTGATGAAATCACATCAACACTATTAATAAGTCAGCACCTGGGAGTTTCTGGTGATGAAATTACATCAACACTATTAATAAGTCAGTACCTTGGAGTTTCTGGTGATGAAATTACACCAACACTATTAATAAGTCAGCACCTTGGAGTTTCTGGTGATGAAATTACACCAACACTATTAATAAGTCAGCACCTTGGAGTTTCTGGTGATGAAATTACATCAACACTATTAATTAGTCAGCACCTGGGAGTTTCTGGTGATGAAATTACATCAACACTATTAATTAGTCAGCACCTGGGAGTTTCTGGTGATGAAATCACATCAACACTATTAATTAGTCAGCACCTTGGAGTTTCTGGTGATGAAATCACATCAACACTATTAATTAGTCAGTACCTTGGAGTTTCTGGTGATGAAATCACATCAACACTATTAATTAGTCAGTACCTTGGAGTTTCTGGTGATGAAATCACATCAACACTATTAATTAGTCAGCACCTGGGAGTTTCTGGGGATGAAATCACATCAACACTATTAATTAGTCAGCACCTGGGAGTTTCTGGTGATGAAATTACATCAACACTATTAATTAGTCAGCACCTGGGAGTTTCTGGTGATGAAATCACATCAACACTATTAATTAGTCAGCACCTGGGAGTTTCTGGTGATGAAATCACATCAACACTATTAATTAGTCAGTACCTTGGAGTTTCTGGTGATGAAATTACATCAACACTATTAATAAGTCAGTACCTTGGAGTTTCTGGTGATGAAATTACACCAACACTATTAATAAGTCAGTACCTTGGAGTTTCTGGTGATGAAATTACACCAACACTATTAATAAGTCAGCACCTGGTAGTTTCTGGTGATGAAATTACACCATCACTATTAATAAGTCAGCACCTGGTAGTTTCTGGTGATGAAATTACACCATCACTATTAATAAGTCAGCACCTGGGAGTTTCTGGTGATGAAATTACATCAACACTATTAATAAGTCAGCACCTGGGAGTTTCTGGTGATGAAATTACACCATCACTATTAATAAGTCAGCACCTGGGAGTTTCTGGTGATGAAATTACATCAAAACTATTAATAAGTCAGCACCTGGGAATTTCTAGGGATGAAATCACATCAACACTAAGAGTCAACACCTACGAGTTCTGGAGGATAAATCACATTAATTATAGCCTATATGTGATATTAATAAAACTCGGTGTATGGTCAAAATAAAAATGGTTTATGGTAAAAATGTTCCTCACAGCAGAAAACCTCCATCTTCTTTTCCATGTTGAGCTTATAGAAAATGGAAAAACTCATTTATTACGGATACTGATCAAACCTGTTATATATTATTATTGATTTGGAAATTCGCTGAGTAAGCAGGTCTGCCGTGACTAGGGTATTTATGATTGTTGCTCATGATATACCCTTTAAAACGTCCATTTCGGTTTTATTATATTAGTTTTTGTTTATGATATTTTGTTTGCAATAGGTGACACGTTTTGTAAACATTACAGGAAATGTTTAAAAGTTTTACTTATCATCAATAAAATCACATAATTTAAATGGTCACTATTTTAACAGCTGTCTTAAGCCAGAGGAAAATTATTTTCTACATCTTTAACTATCGATATTAATTTATCCGTAATTAAAAATCGTACTTTTAAAACATTAAATGAATTTAAAACAAAAAACATACTAGTATTTACTATCATTTAGGAAATAATCTACATTCAAATATTTTTAAAGGGAATGTTTTCAGTTCCTCTATAAATCTGTCCTTTTAACCATATGATGGCACTTCCGTTACAATTTTCATGTTACTCGAATTGCCAAACCCCCTCCAGAGCTTAAGTATTTCACTCCATATATAAGTATACAATATTGTTGAATTGAGTGTAAATCCTTTATTGTGAATCAAACTATGTATATGGTTAACAAAAATTTGGATATGGTTTCAGTACGTTAAAGAAAATCCTGATTTCAAAGTGTCTGGTGGAATCGGTGAGTGGTCCACGTTATAAAGTTAAGGTAACCCTAAAAAAGGTTCTTTTATTTACCTTCTATGACCAAGAAATGCATAATTTCTTCAAAATTGTCATTGCTCGTGTTAAAACACGACCTAAGCTAAAATGAGAAAAGTGATATGTTAAAAATACAACTATGGAAGTTTTCCAAATTTTATAGAGTATTTTTAATCAGCCTATATTCTGTTTAATACAACAAATCAACAAATTGCAAATGCTAAGCTATTTTTTTAAATTTAAGATTACAAGGAACATTTTGGTGCATGTAAACTATGGTAACCCAAAAAATAAAGATATTGGTAAGAGTAATTTCAATCATGCTTGCGTGAATGAAAAAGTTGGGATTTTGATTCAAAACATTAAAATTCATCATTAAATATGTTTAAACTGAGATACTTACACAAAAATGTTCTCAATATATTTAAGAATATTTGGTAAAACATGTTATTACGTTAGTTAGGTGTAGTACAGATTTATTCAAAACTGTGCATTTTAAATATGGTAAAAATACAAATTAGAGAAAACGGCTTCAAAAGTTTTAAAAGTTTTCACATTTAAAAGTTGGTTGTGAAAACCTGGAATAAAAAAAAAACTGTTTTTACTTCTAGCTCTTTTTGTTCTTTTCTTCCTCTCTCAGCTTTGCACTTTTTAAAAGTTTTCTGTAGGTACCTCTTGTGTTTGAAAAGAATATATTTTTGTTGAGAAAAGGGGAAAATTGCGAATCGTAACATTTTACTTTTAAATATATTTTAGTATCTAAATATAGTACGATTACCATAAAATTACGTATTCTTATTAAAAAAGTGCTTTGCAAAAAATTTATTTTAAGTAAAAACTGTTTACTCTATAGATAGTGGCGGATCCCCTTAATCAGATACGATAAGTTATTTTTAAAGATTGGTTTTTTAAACAGAAAAGCTAACCGAAGCCAAGGAGCGGACTGAGTCTCCTTACAAAACAAAGGTGTTCGCTCAAGAAGTGTTCCCGTGGGAGAATCCTAACGACAAGCCATTCACCATGATCTGTCGGCGGCACATGGTAGACGATGAGCATAGCATCATCATAGGCTCGGTGAGTCACCAGGACTACGCTGGAGTCGTCCTGGAGAGCTTCCAGATGCAATCATGTAGCGTTAAACACATAAACATTGACCGGAAGAAGAGTATGAAAGGAGAACATTTCAAAACGGTGTTTCAAAAAGCCGATGGGATTTGTCAAGAAAGGGAATATCGATATTATGTTGAAAAATCGAACAACTACTACAATCGAATCACCGTTAAACGGTTTGACCCTAAAAATATAAAATGTCCTAGCACTTTTACCGGCAAGCTCTACACTCCTTGGTATGTTAAACTTATGAGGTTCTTTTTTTTCCTTTGGTTGTGGTAATCTACTGGTACGAGTATATTACAATATTGAGTGACTTCTTCGATGGAACCTTTGGGATTGTGAAAAAATTTGCTTTATTAAAATTTTCAAAAACATCAAACAAGAATTTATTGTCCCTGAGTTTATTTTTTGTATCACCAACCTACTCAATGTCCAGTAATTTATTTGTACAAAATCTTTATCGAGAGTTTTATAAGAATATTTGGAAAGATGTCTAAGAAAGTGGGAATTTTTTAAACTATGTTTTTATAAGGAAACAGTAACTTTTATTAATTGTTTACAAAAAAAATATAAATATTACCAGTACATGATTAAATTAAGTGGGTTTAAAACAAATATGATTCAGATTATAAAAATACCTTAGCTTTAGGATTAATTTGATGACGGTTGTAAAAGGCTATGATTTGTTGGTTTGTAATGGAATGGAAGTTAATAAGATAAATATTTTAAGTCTATTTGACATAGACACAAACATAATTTATTTTGAATCAAATACATGCAATTTAAATCTCAGTCGTCAACAGGTTTTTAAGTAACGAACTAAAAATACAATATTACTTTAGTCTAACATCATACACGTTTTGGTAGACAGGAATTCCTCGATGCTATAGAGCTCCCCATTGACCAAAATTATATGTTCTGCCCTCTTAAATCTAACTCCAGTCAGTGTCCTAATTTCGGAAGGAATCTTATTATAGAACATTGGCCCGGCATAAGAAAGTCCCCTGTCTGAGAGACCATGGCAATGTCTTGGTGTGTGGAGATTGTACCCATGTGTTGTCGGATACCTGTTGTGGTTGCATCCACAACAGGTTGGAAGAGTTTTCAGATTTTTTGCAGTAGATAGGATTTTAATATAAACGACGATGGAATTGTTAAAACATTAAGTGGTCGGAAAGTTTCTTTACACTTGCAGTAGAGGTAGCCTTTGATGACACGCACAACCCACTTTTGAACCAAAAAGGCCTTAGATTTGTTTAGTGACCCATCCCAAGTTATAGTGGAGAAGAAACACCTATGATAGGCCATGACAAAAGAGTTAGAGTTCAAAATAGGTTGTGTCCTCAGTGCATAGGTGAGACGACTCACCTTGCAACACAGCTATAAAACGAGAAAATACCAACAAACTGCTCAAACTACTGTCCACAGTCAGACCCAGCAACCCAACCGAATTCTCATTAGACCAGTTCATAGTTCAGAGGCAGTGGTTCGGACTCCACGTGAAACTGTAGGTACCTAACTGAGATATGCCATTGACTTTTGGGCTATTAATTAACAAACTGTTCTGTCTAAGGAAATTATTGTTTAATTTTTTTTTAATTTTGTAATTAAAATATAAAAAACACGCCAAGATAAATTTATCTAACATAAATTTTTAAAAAATTTAAGATTTTTTAATCAAAATTCATAGAAAATTCTAGTTTAAAGTTCAAACAGAAAGGAAAAGAGCGTATTCTCTGATTCTGTTTATGTCTTTGAGATGACACGTCAACTATTCATGTGAGTCATGTCACTCCCTCAGCTACCTCCAATATTTAAGTTATAACATTGAACTTTAAATTAGGCTACGTAAATAATGATTGGAGTAATAATCATCACTACATTTGATATCCGTAATATTTCAAATGCAATGACTGCGACACCAGCTATTTTACGATATCACGTTTAAAATGTCATCATCTCTTAAAATAAACGGTACAAGTGGACTGACACATACTTTCTCCCTTTATAGTATATATTAAATTTAAAAAAGACAATCTGTAATAAAACTATCATGTTCTACAAAGTAATTCTAAATATCATTTAATAATTTATTGTTCAAATTATATGGGGGGAAACGCCCCCCCCATAATACCAAGATTTTTTGAGCTGGTTTTGTTCGGTGTTTTGACCTCACTCTTCATACCAAGTTTCATGGAAAACGGTTGGAAAGTAAGGAAGAAATTGATTTTTTCATATTCTCCATAAGAATAACATTGGGCGCTTTCAGACAACGTACTGCATTTATCTTGGACACTAAATTTAACTTTTCTCTGGAACCGTTAGTCGTAGACAAATAATTCAAAATACTAATTTGTTTAGTTTTTTAAGCTGGTTTCAATGGTACCAGTCAAGTTATACTTTACTTTTATTGTTTTCGCTGAAAATTTAAAAATTTGATTTTTTTGACATTTAAAAGCCCATAACTTTTGAACCGTTATTTTTACAGATATGCGGGTGGTGTCAAATTATTTAGTGTCCTGTGCACTATAAACTATCAAATTTTAATCAAAATCGTTAGAGCCGTTTTTGAGAAAATTGGATTTTTCACGTTTTTTAAGGGTTTTTAGGGGTGAACTACCCTTAAAAATCAAAAATTCAAAAAAATGAAAAAAACGCCTGGAGATACGGTGACTATATATATACATGCCAAATTTCATCCAAATTGGACAAACGGGGTAGGCTGTGGCACTGTACACATCCAGACACACACACACACACACACACACACACACACACACACGGACGGACAGACATCACGCCAAAACCCACTTTTTTGGATTCAGGGGACCCTAAAACGGATATATCCACCCTCAACTCAAATTCGAAAATTTTGACGAAAACAATACTTTCTCCATATACTATGTATAAGGGGAGAAAGTAAAAACACAACTAATTCTTATGATCTTGATGATTTTTATAATGCAAAGTAGATATTGACATATATAAAAGCGTAATTTATTTGACCAAATAAGACTTACTTGCAGTAGAACTATTAAAAATATTATTATTAAATTTAAAACGTCATTCCGCCACTTTGACTTTGCAATTTTTATTTATTCCTTTTGGAGTATGAATTTACCATTTAAACGTTTTCTTTTATTATAAGCATATAAAAATACTCCTAATTTATTGTTCTTTTCTATAAGTCAGAAATTTACAGACAAAAATGTTATGTATTCCATTACATTTAAACAGCTTCCAACTTTCTAAAAATCAATGGAGAAAATCATTGTTCAAGTTTTTCTCAGTAAATTTATTTTATACAACCTTTCTAAAATGGTGGTCTATTCATATAGGCATTTTAATCCAAGTATGAATGAGAAATTAGTGATAAACGATTGTGGCGCGATCTTGTAGTCTTATTCAATATATTTTATCGGACGTTTTTAATATATGTCGTCATTTTCTTGTTACTGACGTTTTCCTTATCTAAAATTGTTCATTAATAGCCCATCTAAGGGACTTACGGGGTTTAAAGGGTTTAACTTGGGATACGAACCACAATCTTGCTTTAAAATTACGAACTGCTCTCGTTATGAGTTTTTGCGGAAGAATGTAGTATTCAACAGTGTGTATCTACAAGGAGAATATCATATCCAGAGACTTAAATAGTTTAGTTAACTGAAATAACCCCAAGAAAAATGAAGAAAACATAGTTTAACGCAATCCCCACAGTAAGTACTCATTTAAAATGAAGTTGTGTTTAGGGATCAATGTAATTTCATATAATAAGTTTTAATTATTATTTCAATCACTCATGTCATGGTTTGGTACTCAAACATTTAGACGGGTACAAAAGAGGTGCGTCAAAGTTGTGTGAAGTATACAATGCTGCCAGACTCTCAGTTCATATTCTACGGTTCTGAGCATTCAATTTTCCAGCCCACTAAGTCCTTCTGCCCTATTTATACCTTACATTTTAATCAAATCGTTAGACTTTTTGAGAAAATTGGATTTTTACGTTTTTTAATTTTTAGAACACCCTTAAAATAAAAAATTCAAAAATGAAAAAAACGCCTGGAGATACGGTACTATATATAACATGCAAATTTCATCAAATCGGACAAAAATGTACTGTACACATCCAGACACACACACACAACACAACACGGACGGACAGACATCACGTTAACACTTTTTATTCAAAAAACGGATAAATCCACCCTCAACTAAAATTCGAAAATTGAAAAACAATAACTTTCATTATATGATCTTGATGATTTTTATAATGCAAAGTAGATATTGACATATATAAAAGCGTAATTTATTTGACCAAATAAGACTTACTTGCAGTAGAACTATTAAAAATATTATTATTAAATTTAAAACGTCATTCCGCCACTTTGACTTTGCAATTTTTATTTATTCCTTTTGGAGTATGAATTTACCATTTAAACGTTTTCTTTTATTATAAGCATATGAAAATACTCCTAATTTATTGTTCTTTTCTATAAGTCAGAAATTTACAGACAAAAATGTTATGTATTCCATTACATTTAAACAGCTTCCAACTTTCTAAAAATCAATGGAGAAAATCATTGTTCAAGTTTTTCTCAATAAATTTATTTAATATAACCTTTCTAAAATGGTGGTCTATTCATGTAGGCATTTTAATCCAAGTATGAATGAGAAATTAGTGATAAATGATTGTGGCGCGATCTTGTAGTCTTTTTCAATATATTTTATTTGACTTTTGTCATATATGTAGTCATTTTCCTTAGCTAAAATTAATCATTAATAGCCCATCTAAGGGACTTACGGGGTTTAAAGGGTTTAACTTGGGATACGAACCACAATCTTGCTTTAAAATTACGAACTGCTCTCGTTATGAGTTTTTGCGGATGAATGTAGTATTCAACAGTGTGTATCTACAAGGAGAATATCATATCCAGAGACTTAAATAGTTTAGTTAACTGAAATAACCCCAAGAAAAATGAAGAAAACATAGTTTAACGCAATCCCCATAGTAAGTTACTCAGTTAAAATGAAATTATGTTTAGGGATCGATGTAATTTCATATAATAAGTTTTAATTATTATTTCAATCACTCGTGTCATGGTTTGGTACTCAAACATTTAGACGGGTACAAAAGAGGTGCGTCAAAGTTGTGTGAAGTATACAATGCTGCCAGACTCTCAGTTCATATTCTACGGTTCTGAGCATTCAATTTTCCAGCCCACTAAGTCCTTCTCTGCCCTATTTTACCTTACAGCGGCTATGATCTTATGTTTTACTAAACATTTTTCTTAGACATGTTCAAAGTTTATTTAAAAAATTGAATAATGTACTCAGTTAATATGAACAAACTCTAGTTTTATATTATATTAGCTATTGTATTTATATATTTTTTATTTTTAACTTGTATATATTTTTTGTTATATTTTAATTTTTTCGTTAACTGTTTTTGGATTTTTAAGTCAAAGGTTTCTGGATGAAATCCAGTGGCCGGTGATTCGTGACGGATCATGAGCGATCACTTTGGCTCGCCTATGTAATTACTATTATATATTTTTAATTAGTATGGCAACTAAGAATGACAAAACATTTTATATTTACTTTTCTGTGGGAAATGGCTTAGATCATAGATATGTCTGCAGGGAATGTATTCAGTCCCTCTAAACAGCTGTTCTCAAGCCAAATGACGTCACGTCCACTACACATGTTGCGTCTCAAAAATTTATAGCCCCTGGAGCTTATTAAAGTCAAAAATGTATCTACTTCCCTTTGGGGAATAGCTGAGGTAATGGAAATGTCTAAAGGGAATACTTTCAGTTCCGATCACTTTTTTCGTCTTTCAAATTAGCTAGACCCTCCCCAGAGCTAAGATATATCCACATCAAAAGGTTGTGTAATTTAATTTTAACCTACTAATATTTATATTTCTGTAATGTCTACAAAGCATGAAGGTAAATGCGTTTAAGGAGTAACAGGTCTCGGGATCAGCTGTTTCCTTGGTAGCAGGTGGTTGGCTGAAACCCATCTACCCCCGACACCCTGAAGGACCTCAATTGGGTTAGGCTAAATTACTACAGACGCTTGAATCAGCGTTTCAACATGTTACTTTATGATATTTTATTTATCTCACATTCTTTTACAAACACATTTACATTTCAATTACTTTTCCTAAACGTAATATATAAATTGAAGCAAAAATATTTTTCCATATCTCGTGTCTATGAAACCTTGTAGTTAAATTTTCTGCCTCGTAGAAGATACGAGTTTGAGATTTTACTCATAGATTCTTATACCAGAAATGCACATAAAATATGAATAGAAATTACTATTTTATTTAGGAACTTCGATTGCCTTAGAAGGTTGTGAATTTCGTCCACAATAAAATACAATGTTACTAGAGTAAACCGCACGAAAGTAGTACGATGAGAGTCAGTGCGGTGTTGCCAAATCGCCCTATTCTATTATAGCATATGGTTACGTCAGCTGATAGGCTGGATGAAAAATGGCAACACCGCTAGGCAAGAGGGGGTGAGGGGGAACTAGCTGTCCAAGCCATCATACTTTCGTGCGGTTTACTTTAATGAGTGTTGGTATCATTTAAATTACAAGTTAGAAACTTAAAATTACTTTAGCAAATAAATAAAACCTTGAGCCGATATTTTGGGTTATTATACATCTAATTGGCCACTGTGTGTATACACCCCATTTCAGTTTATCATTAATTTTTACTAAACCCCATATATGAAACTACACAGGTTATTACTTTAGTCGTAATTAAACAAGGTATCAGGAAAAATATGAATTAAATTAAATTAAATTTGTTGTTTAAATCTACACTATAGGAAGTCTAAAAAATTAATATTAATTTGTTGAAATTAAAATAAATTTGTTTGTAAACACAGGTTCAAAGCTTATTATATTGATATTTTAATAAAAACGCATGCAATTTATAAGCTGTGGTGTTTATTAAACTCTATATTACAAACCGTACAATGAATGAATTTAGAGTAATATCGATGTTAAATTATTTCAAAATACTCTACAAACAAAACTATTTTTTTATTAAATTGAAATTTACCAAACCATTAATATAGCCTTCGTCATAGAGTAAATTATGTTAAAAAATGAAATAACGATCGAAAAATTGTATTTAAAATATCGTACGATAACGAGCACTTCGGTAATATTGAATTAGAATAAAGAGAAAATTGATTTAATCGAATGAAAACATTTTAATACTTACTGACTTATTATAAATACTAATACGAACTTTTACAATTTTTGATCATTTTATTTATTTATCGCAAGCTAAGAAATATTAAATTTTTAATCCGAATGAAATAGCGAAGCAGAGAAATTCAAGTAATGGATTCCACTGTGAAATTTCGAGGTTTCAAAGTAAAATTAATTTTTTCTGTTATGATTCTCAGCTGTAGGCGTTGGTTTACTAAGCACATTGCTAATGTTTAAACAGGATTTCTCCGTCGACAAACATTACCATGTTATTTGCTCACAGTCACGAATGAATAAACACAAGACTTTACATTTCGTGGTTAAATGTGAGTTAGAATGTGAAATGTTTACAATATTCAATTATTAGTAAATGAGTAACTACAATACGTTGTACGGTTTGTATGACTCAATAGAAGAAGAAATTTACCTATTATTATAACTAAATTACCTTTCTGAAATCGCGACATCAAGGTAGGTTTTTAAACCAAATATGAATGCGAAATAAGTGTTAGACGATTGTGGCGCGATCTTGTAGTCTTGATACTGACTAAGACTAGCATGTTCCTTAGATGCAAATATTAATTAATAGCTTAACAGCCAATGACATCTAAGGGACCTAGAGTTTCATGTGGAATCCAAACTACTGCATCTGAATCACGAACTGGTTAGGAAAATGGTCTTTGCGGATTAACCTAGAAATCAATGGCGTAGACGTTAATCCACACCACAGAATATACCATCCATCGAACATCGCTCATAACTATCCACAATTTGTAACCTCGAAATAGCTGGATTACAAGACACGCCATCGTCTCGGTGTTTTCCGCACACGAAATCAATAAAGTAAAAGATTATAAACAGGAAAATGGAATCCTTGGCACAGTTATTAGTGTTATTTTAAATTAGATTAAGTTAGTAAATGTGTATAGAGAGTAATACGGATCATGTTCTCCAAAGTTCATCTAAATAAATATCATTTAATAATTTATTGTTTCAAAAATAATCATCCCATTTCTGAAAATAAAAACAAGAGAGACAAAGTTAAATTAATTGTTCGAATTGTATGGGGGGAAACACCCCCCCCCCCCCCCCCGGTAATACCAAGCTTTTTTGAGTTGGTTCTGTTGGGTGATTTGACCTTACACTTCATACCAAGTTTCATGGAAAACGGTTAAAAAATAAGGAAGAAATTGATATTTTAATATTCTCCATAAGAATAACATTGGACGCTTTCAGACAACGTACTGTGTTTATCATGGACAGTAAATTTAACTTTTCTCTGGAACCGTTAGTCGTAGACAAATAATTCAAAATACTAATTTGTTTAGTTTTTTAAGCAGGTTTTAATGGTGATAGTCAAATTGTACTTTACTTTTATTGTTTTCGCTGAAAATTTAAAAATTTGATTTTTCTGACATTTAAAAGCCCATAACTTTTGAACCGTCATTTTTACAACATACATACATAAATCCATACATACATTATACATACATACATACATTCAATTTTATATATAGAAATTATGACATATAACTAAACTTATAACGGATATACAAATATTTTATTTGCCTACACATTTTGCAGAAAAATGTCAGTCCACCATAGTTTTAATTCATAATAGTTTATTAAAAGAATAAGTGATAGTTGATAGTTGACTAAACGAAACATATTTGGTATAATTAAAAATTGTGACTAAATTGAAAGATAAAATGTACTCATAATAATTAAAACTCCTTATTACAGAAAGAGGAATTCACTCGAAGACAAAAATGGAAATTAAACCTAATAACTTTTATATCTGATTTTTGATCCACCACCCCCCATATTATTTACAGTATACAGCAGAATATGCTACTTTCCTCACGAATACAAACGGCTCATGAATGCCAATTCACAACAATTTGGACAAGCGTCGGAGAGGAAACGTTTCATCATCCAGAAACACAAAGAGACTTATTGCATTTGGAATCAGCTGTTTCCGGAACGACAATCAACTGTTTCCGGTACAACTGTCTTGTACATTACTCTCCGATAATGGAAATGAAACAACATCAGTGAGCTCATTAATACTCGAAAGTGTGAAGAAGTCCTACAGTTCTTGAAAAATATTACAATATAGATTTTCTTCTTTATCTTATCTAACTAAGCTAATACCAAGGAATACATACAGACAGACATACATTCAATTTTAGATATAGAGATAGGCTCTAGTTTTCACAGATAAGCATTAAAACAGAAATAGTATAGCGTCACAAAAATACAGAGACGACAAAAATTGAGATAAAACTCATTTAGGGTTTTCTATTGTGTAAAACGTAAAAATAACCAATAATATGGTACTTTCAAGCAGAGTACAGACAAATAGCTCTATAACTTTACGTATATATGGATAAAAATAGGGTATTTCGTGAAAATGACAAAAATGATCCTTGAAGAAGAATTATGAGGGAGAACACATTTGAGAGAATGAAGGAGTCGTATACGACCAAAATGAATTTTTATTTAGAAAGTACTTGTAGTAAACACCTTAGGTGCATGTGGGTAATACAAAAATGCATAAAAGTCTTATTTAAATGTTACTGTTATTTTAATGTCTTTAATGATAATGTTTTTGTGATAACTTCCTCTTGTACTAGTTTAATTTTAGTCATTGTACAGATATTAATATTTAAATATCCTATTTGTGTTGTACTTGTACTGAGTGTAGGATGATTGTGGCGCGTTCTTGTAGTCTTGTTACTGACTAAGGTTGACATGTTCCTTAGACAGGACTGTTAATTAATAGCCCAACAGCCGATGTTAACTAAGGGACCTACAGTTTAACGTGGAATCTGAACCACGGCCTCTGAACTATGAATTGGTCTAATTATGAGGATGGTCTTTTTGGATTAATGTAGTATTCAATAGTGCGGACGTTACTCCATACAAGAGAACACTACAACCACCGACCATCGTTTAAAACTATCCACAATTCGTGATCTCCAAGTAGCTGGATTACAGGACGTCACCACCGTCCTAGTCAAATTACTATTACCTTTCTTAATTTATAGCCTATCTGGTATTTTAAGCAAATATATTTTTAAGAAATGAGTGTATTCGTGTGGACCTGAAACATTAAAAAATATATAAAAACTTATATAATCTTACACCAGGATACTTTGGGTCATTTTTTAAAGCCTGGTAAATACACGCGCCTGCCCGCACATGCACAAACACGCACACAATATCAACCATTTATATATTTCAAAAAGAAAAAGTAAAATATCAAAAATATACAATAGCTATATAAACAACAGATTATAAACAAACGTAATATGTAAAAAATGTAATTATTTTAAATCTGGCCTACATATAAACATTTGATGTTTAATCATACTATATAATCCCCAAAATCTGTACTGAGAAGAATTTTCTACTTATTTCTCTGTGGGCAATAGGTCAGATCATGGATATGTCTAAAGGGAATGCGTTCAGTTCATATAAACAGCTGTTCTTATTCTTATATAGGTATTAAAAATTAAATGCAATAGCTCTAGTAGTTTCTATGGAAACCTCTTTCAAATTTTCATCTTACAAAATTGCCAACGCCCCCCTAAGAGATAAGATATCCTATTCATGTAAAAAAATTATACGTTTATAATTTAGGTCTGATCTGATACATATTTCATATTTCTTTAATGTAAACAATAATTAAGCTTTTGCGCCGTTTCTTATTTTATTCCTAAAAAAAGTACTCACGAAAAGTAATAAAGTAATCCTTATAAAATAAAAGTTAGGTTATCAAAATTAAAATTCAATTTACTGACACATTAGATATAAATTCATAATCATATCGAATATAATCTTGCATAATGCATACATACTCATACGGACATCTTATGTACATACACAATTAACTTAATAAAAACTAACAAAAACTATTGATATATCAGAAATAAAAATTTTATATCTTCCATTTGGAATAACTATTTCTTTAAATATGAACATTTTTAGAATACATACACATTTTATAATGTTAGGTATTAAGTATTAAAAAGCTTTGGAGCTATAAAATTATAACTATAAAAATGCATAGTTGGGCTTTGGGTAAAAAATCTGGGTCACATTCCTAACCCTTCTTCTGTATGGATCTATTACACTAGGTTTGGAGTTTTTGAATGTAGAATAGTTTTTCAGTTGTATTATATAGACAGATTTCAATGGAAAATGTGTTTTAATCCTAAAAAACGGCTTTGATGGTTCATATCTTTTTTGCATGAAATTAACCTCAAGATTGTTTTGAGTTAAAATATAGTTTTAAATATAAATAATATGTGTTGCCACCATAGTCTACTATTTTAAGATGTTAAAAACGCAGAATGCTTTAAATAAGTCGAAGTAGTGTTTTAAATAAGTAATTTAATATCTAGCTCCACAGTGAAAATGATATAGAAAGAAATTGTTCTTAAATTTAGCCCGACTCGTAAGCTATTTCTCGAGGGCTGTTGAATATTCATTGAAATACTGAAGCCGTATGAGATTTCAACTAACAACACGCACACCGTTGAACCTTAATTAAGGGCTGAAAACTTAATCTGAATTAATTGCAAATTAGAGTTTCACATTGTTTGCGATTTCATTATCCAGATTAAACAGAAAACTCACAATTTAACGTTTTAATCCATGACGTAAAATATGAGCTCGTACACTTAGTTTTCGTAGAGTAAATTAAAAAAAACATGACTCAAGCTTGAGCGTAGTAAGTAAGTTTAGTGGTTGCATTGAATTACCGATGTAATAAGCCGAGGGCTTGGTAGTAGCACAACAATAGTGGCTTAAATACGCTTCTGGCCAGGTATAATTAGCATCTAACTACTTTATCAGCTTCAGCTACAACCTCGTAAACCTGTTAAACAACATACAGATCATTCCAACATGTGTTCGCAATTAAAATGTTACGTAAGTAATCTATTTAATAAAATATTGGACACTTTTCAACGTGTTTTGAATGTAACCATGTTTTGAGTTGATTGCATAAATATTATTTATTGAGTTAAAATATTAAAAATTAGGTTAAAACACCCAAACTTATAACATATATTTTGTTTTGGTGCTTTATATGTATCGAATCAATTACATAAACTGAAATTATCGATTCAATTTTTACAAATAAAATGTTCCACTTTTATGTCTCAATGTACTGTATTTACTTACGCTAACTTTTTATTTTTTGACATGGATATATCTTAGCTCGAGGGTGGAGTGTTGGCGGTTTTTAAGATGGATAAAATGTAACAGGCTAGGGTAAACTACCAGAGCTATTATTGATTTTTAATATAAAAGAATAAGAACAGCTGTTTAGATGAACTGAAACCATTCTCTTTAGACATATTAATGATCTGGCCTATTTCCCACAGGGAAGTAAATACAAACATTTTGACATGGATATGTCTTAGCTCTGGGGGGTGTTGGCGATTTTTAAGATGGAAAACATGTAACAGGTTTCCATAGAAACTACTAGAGCTATTGTATTGAATTTTTAATATAAATGAATAAGAACAGCTGTTTGGATGAACTAAAACCATTTCCTTGTGACATATCCATGATCTAACCTATTTCCCACAGGGAAGTAAATACAAACATTTTTAGTTATGTGTCAATGGTAACATAAATGTATCTTCTTTGACAATGGCAGGCATAAGTAGGAATATTAGAGAAATAAAATAAATTTGTAAAACGAAATTTATAGCAATAAATTAGATTAAATTAGATTAGATTATTGAAATGGCGACCATACCACAAAGACTGACATGTTCCTTAGACAGGACTGTTAATTAACAGCCCAACAGCCGATGGCAACTAAGGGACCTACAGTTTAACGTGGAATCCGAACCACGGCCTCTGAATTACGAAATGGTCTAATTATGAGGATGGTTTTTGTGGATTAACGTAGCTTTCAATAGTGCGGACATTAATCCACACAAGAGAACACTACACCCACCGACCATCGCTCACAACTATCCACAATTCGTGACCTCCAAGTAGCTGGATTACAGGATGACGCCAACATCCCAGTCAATTATGATGAATCCTAAATAGTATGAATAATAATTACAATAATGGTTAGATAATGGCACGAATAAAAATTCAAACTATTAATATCTATGGATACAGTATTGTTTTTAAATTTTTATAACTTTACGCCTAGCATGACTTTGGTTCGGATATAAACTTTGGTTTAGCGCTTACTAAGAAAACTAATTTAAGGCATACTTGGCATTCAACCTTGGATAAACTTTTCTTGACACATGACACCATGTGTCGGAATACTTATTTATTTTTTAGGTCTTGATAGTATTTTCTTTTGAATAACTTATTGATTAGCATTATACGTTTTGGATCTGGTTCGATGAAGTAAAAACTCACGTCTTCCAACACTACTTAATATATTCACACTTATATTGTAACATACAAAAGTTGTTAAATTGGCGATCGATTTCGTCCAGTCACATTGGACATCATCAGGCCCGAACGGAGACTGTTTGGGCCTGATGATGTCTTGTGTGACATTATTATTAAATTAAATTATTATTATTATAATTAACTACATTATAAAATACTAATTTAAAGGAATAAGGGTATCTCAAAAATTAAAAATAAGATATATTTCATACTATTCCTGGGTGCATTCAGAGTACAAAAACATAAGGTATAAGACATAAAGGAAGGTTTTGAAAAATATTAGACACCATCCCTAGATTAGCCCTAAATGAGATAAAACATGGGTTGTTTTTATAAGTACAACTTATTTTATTTATTGATTTCAAGAATAAAATGTATAGTTTTTATTTCCCTTTCAGAATGGGTTGAAATGACATACTACTTAGCGTGACATACTCCCAAGTATGTCTAAAACAAAACTTGTAAAAGATTGTAAGCAAAAAAAGTTACAGACATAAAACCAGAGCACCAAGAAACAAGCACGTCCACAGGTATTAAGTTTTTAAATGCTTTAAAATTTTAATTACTGCTTTATACCGGCTTAATCCAGATATTTGACTACTTTTATCCTGTTCTAGTTTCCAGCTAATTGAGGCAGATTTGAGACCCCGAAACGTAGTGAAACTTTGTTTGTTCGTGATGGAAAATATTCAAGATAACAATCTAAATATACATAAACTTTAAACCATCACTAACAATTTTTTACTTATCAGGAACTAATGTATTTTGTATGTAGACAGAAAAAATAAAAATAAATGTACATATTGGACGTAATATGCTATAGGGACGTAACATTTCATGCTGAATGATTAGTTTTTTAAATTGAATTTCAATTTTATTGAAACATAGCTAATGCAATTGCTGGGAAAGAATTTATTTGAATTATTGACAAAATTAATACCCAGGAATAACGGTCTAATATCCGTTGCCCGGCATATTACTCTATCTGAATCAGTTCAGCTATAACTCTACCCTATCTATAAAACATCTTGAGCTTTAGGTCCCTAGTTGTAACTCGCTGGCGATATAACAAGATACGTTTTATCTTTATCTCAATAAATGCTGGAAACTATTTCTCTTTGGATTCATACAACACGACTTTAACTAAAGTTGAAAAAATATTTTTTCATAATATCGAAAAAAAGTAAATAGTGCCAAGATCATAATTACACAATGGTGGTGAAAATTACAAGTACAGCTGTGTATTTTTATTATTTATCATACTACAAGAGTAAAACTTTGCAAATTTAATTTGGACCTGAAATATTCATTTTTGTCTTTTTACCATCTATCAAACTCAAATGGGAGTTGGTCCACGAAAGGTCAGTATAAATTCTTAAACAGAAGCATAATTTTATATGCACATTAAATTAATGGTTTTTAGCAGACTAAAAATGTGTAAATCCCGTTAAAAAAGAATGAGCCAGAAATGGATGTCATTAAAAGATGGCTACATATCAAATAATGCTTTTATTTAGGATTTTATACTGACTTCTCGTGGGCCATCTCCAATTTGAGGTTGAAAGTCGGTAATAAGCTAAAACCTTTAGGCCCTAATTGAATTTGCAAAGTTTTACTCTTGTAGCATAATCGATAATAAACATATTAAGCCGATCTGGGACCTTTCACCCTGTATGTCCAGTATAAAACTTTTCACCGTTTCCTTTTCACCCTGTATATTTGTCTTATTTCCAAAATTGAATTATCAATACCGACTTATTTCGATTTTCCAGACCTACAAGTTGGTAAATCAAATATGTTAAATTCCAGGCAATGGAAACGTTTAAAGCCATAACAGCCACACCCAAACCTGATTTACTATAACCTGACACTTTAGTTCTTTTTAAGACACCGTAAGTTGACAAATATGCTGTACCATCCATCACTGCAAGTTTTGTTAATCAGGTTTACCAATTTATAATATAGTAAAACGTGATACATGGTTTTACCTACTTTAACATCCAAGCGAATATTTTATTCCTCTATACCTTAGCATATGATAAATCTTTATATGTCGACATAAAACGTATTTTATACCTTAGATTTAAATTATATTTGCAGATTTACCAGGTTGGCAAAAATAAATATGTTGACAAGTATATCCAGTTTAATCTTTAAGTTGGAAAAAGCTGTTATGTCAACCTTTTGATATAATATCGTAATTATATAAGGTAATGATACAATTATACATTGTAATTTTAAAGTAGAAAGTATTTAACATTAAGGACAGCATACAATTACGGACTATAATTGCGGCCATTTCGACATATAATGTATATAATTTTGAATAACCCCGTGTTCTTAGGGTTGAGTTATCAACTATCATGGTCCCGGGCTTAACTGTCACCATGTGGGTTACGTAAATAGCTCAATTTTCCATTGAAAATTTTCTAAAAATAATTTCTGTTTATAATTTTAAATGCTCACTAATGCAGTAGTCCTATTTCACAAATGAACTAAATGAACCTCTAAATATTTGATTATTACCAACACTGTGAAACAGATTTTCCCAATAAACATTTACCATGTTGTAGCATGGTTGTAATATAGCTGGAAGCGTATGCAAATACAGCTCATACTAGTACATCCTAGTAATATACCTCTCCGCTAACATCCCTTGCAATTTATGCCGGCCAATCTGACACTACAACACAACGGTTGACTTATGACAACCAGACTCAAGCTGGTCATGAGACAGAAACCGTAAACTTTTGGTAGAATTTCTAATTAAAATTCCTCTCATGAGCCCCGAAGCGTAATTAAAAATAAGTACCTGGTGACCGAGCTTTGCTCGTATATAATAAGACATGTATTATAAAAATTAATTAGAAAAAATAAAACACATTTATTACTCAATGAAAACATTATGTGGTTGAAATAAAACCGATTTAATACACCATAATTAATATAGCACTGAACAAAAAGTATCGCCCCTGGTGGGGATGGAACTCGCTGCCTATAGTGAGGCCGACACGCTACAACTCGGCTACGACGTTAGTCAATTGAGCGATGCCGTTTAACGTCTTTTAGCCAAAGCCGATCATTTACTGTTTAATTATCCATGCCATTATTATTAGCCTGTGATCAACTGATTTTGTTATAAACGGAATGAGGATTGAAAAGCAAAAGAGAAATTTAATTTACATCAATTAATTGGTTTGTTACAGTGGCTTCAAGCAATAATACGTTTTCTATCAAAACACGGAAGATTTTGGAAATACTTTTTTCTGCTTTTATTTCGCACAGCTATGTTATCCTTAAGTGTTTACAAATTGTTTAGTAACCTGATAATTTTGCATTTATTTAATTCATAAAATAAATATTAATGCATAACCTCTATATTGTTCCCCGCAGTCTTCAATCAAGAACTGTCAAACGGTTATAAACAGCTGTTTTGGTTTGTATTGTTTACATTTTATTCTCCATAAGCGTAATGTTAAATTTTTAGATTTTAAACTTAATATTACAGTAAAACACAAATTTTCCTGGACATTAGACCTATCTAGAACTTATTTTCTACTCGGAAATTAGTTATTTCCAAAATTTAAAGAAACTCCTCGGTGCCGTTTTCGAGATCCGTGTGCAAATATATATATATATATATATATATATATATATATATACAAACCTTGCTCGTATTATAGTATTGGATATTATATATACCTTAGTCAGTCTATAGTTTGAATATTTATTTTTATATTATTATATGTTTCGACTTACGTCATTTTCAAACGATTTTAATTGGTTCAAATAAAACCTACATAATCTATAGAACATTATCTATATGAATAAAATTAGAGTTTTGTCTGTGCATTGTTCACAGTCAATCATTTTTTAGTTATTTTTACGTTTTGTGCGTTAGAGAGGCCGAAGTTACAGGAGGCATTTTACGACATCTAAAAAAACAAAAAAAAACGGGAGAACTGATAACAATTAAACTTATTTCATGCATTTTCTACATTCCAGGAAAGGGGTTTCAATTTTTGAAATCGTCCGCCACCCCTTGAAAAGTAAATCACGAGCATTTAAAACCCCTCTTTTTACTCAATATTAGTCGCATTTTCCTTTCAGTTTCCAATGAATAATAATAGCTGGCAATAATCAGCTGCCTTTGTTGTTTAATGATTTAGTAGAAAGAGAAACAAACAGCTGTCAAATTAAAATCAATAACTAATTTTAGCAAGGATATAAAAAGGTTGTAATCTATTTTATTGTAAAGTAATGCTAATAATAAACCAGGGTATTTATTAATTTTATTTATACTGACTTGTTTAGGATTTCAGGTTTACATTTTGGTATGGTAATCTTTCTTATTTAAACTGAATCCTACAAACCGTACAAAGGACGGACTAACTGCTAGTTTTAACTAATGTCCGTAATGTGTTGTATAAGTTATGTAGGTTTATTTACACCAATAGGAATCGTTTTAAACTGGGATAAGCCGATACATGTAACAGAAAATAAACCTTAGACCGACTAAGGTATATATTATCTTTTAATAGAATTTCTTCATTGATTTCAATGGATAAATTGAAAAGGGAGAGGTAACAAATTATGTCGATTTGGTACTTGATTGATGACTTCCATATTGGAAAGAAATTCAGATTCTAGCAAGAGGGTGTCTAATGGAGTTGAAACTTTTAGTAGATCATCGGTGTTATAATACCAAGTAAAACTAGGTTACATACCTAGATTTTCGTCAACAGTTCTTTGTTTCGTTCACGTCAATACGTACCTATTTCATAACATTAGTTTCATCTTCAGGACATTAAAAAACTTGTCTAAACTTATCGTCATTTTTATTTGTCATCACACAATAAAGTACAATACAATAAAGCTTGACAATCAATCACTACACACTACAAAACATAGGCCTAACTAATATTTATCTTTTAAATACTTGATGTTGCGTCGGTCGTCGACACTCTTACTGCAAAAAAGTTCAGAAAGCAAAAAATTAAAAATGAATATATAAAGTACCAGTATAATTTTCCAGCTGTTGGCAGCCTGTTTTAACGGTAGGATTACCAATACATATGAAATAGTAAAGATGATAAATCAAACACGATAAAAAATTAATAATTACATATATGCTGGAAATTCCACGAGGAACTTTCAAAAGAAGTTCCAACCGAGTTTCCACAAATATATTCTTATTCATACACGAGTAAATTTACAGTATTATATACTTATATTAGCGAATTCCCATAGGGAAGAAGCTATTACTGTATCCAAAACTTGGTACGTGGTCAAAATAAAAATTGATTATGATAAAAATGGCTACTTTCAATGT